>CM038705.1:48341389-48568889 GCA_021613375.1 Megaleporinus macrocephalus
TGTAGCTAGACAGAGATAGAAAGTTAGAGAGACAGATAGATGTATTAAGATAGAGAGACTAAGAGAGATGTAAGACACAGAGATAGCAACAGAAGACAGAGCTGTAGAGATGTACTATACATAGACTGAGATGTATTGAAAGACAGAGAGAGATGTAGCGAGACAGAGATAAACAGAAATGGAGAGATGGAGAAACTGACAGAGAGATATAGAGACAGAGAGATGTAGTGAGACCGAGACTGACGAAGACTGAGAGCTGTAGAGAGATATACTGTATGTAGACTGAGATGTAGCGAGACAGAGAGAGAGATAAACAGATTTGGAGAGACTGACAAATAGAGACTGAGAGCTATAGAGATATATAGGCTGAGAGATAGAGAGACTGATGGAGAGGTATATAGGGCCAATAAGAGACGATTGCATGTGTGACAGGTGATGTTGCCTGGGTAACTCTCTGTGTCACTTCCCCCCCTCTGTCATCCTCTCATTCTGTCACTCTCTCACTCCTGTCAGCGGGCAGTGCCGTCCTACTGTCCTCAGCGCAGGGCATCACTAAAGTAGGGCAAACGCAGCGGTGCTGTTTACCTCCGAGTGCCAGTGGAGCCAGACTGATCTGTCTCTGTACTGATCTGTCTCTGTACTGATCTGTCTCTGTACTGATCTGTCTCTGTACCGATCTGTCTCTGTACCGATCTGTCTCTATACTGATCTGTCTCTGTACTGATCTGTCTCTGTACCGATCTGTCTCTGTACCGATCTGTCTCTGTACTGATCTGTCTCTGTACCGATCTGTCTCTATACCGATCTGTCTCTATACCGATCTGTCTCTATACTGATCTGTCTCTGTACTGATCTGTCTCTATACTGATCTGTCTCTGTACTGATCTGTCTCTGTACTGATCTGTCTCTATACTGATCTGTCTCTGTACCGATCTATCTCTATACTGATCTGTCTCTGTACCGATCTGTCTCTATACTGATCTGTCTCTGTACTGATCTGTCTCTGTACTGATCTGTCTCTATACTGATCTGTCTCTGTACTGATCTGTCTCTATACTGATCTGTCTCTGTACTGATCTGTCTCTATACTGATCTGTCTCTGTACCGATCTGTCTCTATACTGATCTGTCTCTGTACTGATCTGTCTCTATACTGATCTGTCTCTATACTGATCTGTCTCTGTACCGATCTGTCTGTATACTGATCTGTCTCTGTACCGATTTGTCTCTGTACTGATCTGTCTCTGTACTGATCTGTCTCTATACTGATCTGTCTCTGTACCGATCTGTCTCTGTACTGATCTGTCTCTATACTGATCTGTCTCTGTACTGATCTGTCTCTATACTGATCTGTCTCTGTACCGATCTGTCTCTATACTGATCTGTCTCTATACTGATCTGTCTCTGTACTGATCTGTCTCTGTACTGATCTGTCTCGACTTTTAATGGGTCAATATTTCATGTAATATGATAAGAACCTTCAGAACCTTTTGATCTGTCTCTGTACTGATCTGTCTCTGTACTGATCTGTCTCTGTACTGAACTGTCTCTGTACTGATCTGTCTCTGTACTGATCT
This sequence comes from Megaleporinus macrocephalus, assembly GCA_021613375.1. Classification (NCBI taxonomy): domain Eukaryota; kingdom Metazoa; phylum Chordata; class Actinopteri; order Characiformes; family Anostomidae; genus Megaleporinus; species Megaleporinus macrocephalus. The sequence continues at coordinate 48,342,966 of CM038705.1, forward strand.
GTCTCGACTTTTAAAGGGTCAATATTTTGCTACGCCGTGGCTTTCATATCCCAGGTTGGTGTTAAGGTGTTGTTAGGCCATTGCTGTAATATCCCAGGCAGTTGTTGAGGTGTTTCTAGACTATTGCTGTAGTGTCCCTAGTGGTTATTCCAGACAGTTGTTAAGGTGTTGCTAGGCCATTCCAGGTGGTTGTTAAGATGTTGCTAGGCCATTTCAGGGGGTTGTTAAGCTGTTGCTAGGCCATTTCAGGGGGTTGTTAAGCTGTTGCTAGGCCATTGTTGTACCATTCAACATGGTTGTTATCTTGTTGCTGGGCCATTGCTGTAGAGTCCCTAGGGGTTGTTTATGAGTTGTTAACAAAACAAAGTAAAAAAAGGAAGTTTAGGTTACAGGTTACCTGTTTATACAAAATGTAAAAGCAGTTTTGTTACTAATATTAGTTATTAATAGTTTATTTATGACATAAAGTTTAAATAATAATAATAATTTATCAGATTAATTTGTGTGTTTAACCACATTTAATCATGTTTTTCTGATTTGCTCAAAGTTGCTGAGGTGGTTGTTAAGGTGTTGCTAGTCCATTCCAGGTGGTTGTTAAGGTGTTGCTAGGGCATTCCAGGTGGTTGTTTAGCTGTTGCTGGGCCATTGCTATAGTGTCCCTAGTGGTTGTTAAGATGTTGCTAGGCCATTGCTGTGGTCTGTAGTTTTTTGCTTTAACATGTTATTTAGATGTTGGTAGGCCATTGCTATAGTGTCCCTAGTGGTTGTTAAGGTGTTGCTAGGCTATTGCTGTAGTGTTTCAGGTTGTTGTCAAGGTGTTGCTAGGCCATTGCTGTGGTCTGTAGTTTTTTGCTTTAACATGTTATTTAGATGTTGCTAGGCTATTGCTATAGTGTCCCTGGTTGTTAAGTTGTTGCTAGGCTATTGCTATAGTGTTCCAGGTGGTTGCTATTGTGTTGCTAGGCCATTCCAGCTGGATGTTAAGGTGTGGCTAGGCCATTGCTGTCGTCTGTAGTTTTTAGCTTTAAGATTTTATTTAGATGTGGATTTAAATGTTGTGTGTTACCTGTGATGATGGTCTGTGTTGAGATTCTCCAGTTCAGTCTGTATTGCTGTCACATTTAAACAGGCAGTGACTCGTTAGGTTTCGTAGTTGCACAACAGTCAGATTTCAAATCCCGGCGATGCTACAAACATAAGTAGTTGTTACATTATTGTTACATCATCAGCAACACCATCAATAAAACCATCATCAGTACCAATGAACGTTATATTCTAAGTGATATTTCAGGCTGTACTGTTCTGGTGTCTTGTAAGAGTACATGTGTCCTGTGGTCAATCGACTGACCCTCCTCCGTACTCTCATTAAATTCCCCTTATAGCTCTCAGGGGGAGGCGGATGCAGTAGCTGCAGCTGTCTCTCAGCAAACCTCCAGCAAATATTCACATCATGCAAATGAGTGCGCCCAAGAGCACCAGCAGAGAACTCACAGGAAGCTCGTTCGCGCAGGAGAATTGATTTGATTTGATTCATTTCTTATTTAGAGAATAAACAACCGAGACTGCAGCCTCGTTCCCAGTAGAGTCCCTCTGACGTCACCCGACAGGCGTCTGAACATGAGCTTTTTTTTTTTTTAAAGTAAACTCTTAAAAGTTTCTGTTAAAAAGGTGTTACCACTAACATAACTGAAGAACCCTATTATCATAAATACACATATATTACTTCACTGCACGTTTGCACTGTTCTGTTTTGCACTATTACTACTATTTGAACTTCTGGTAGATGCTACTACGTGTACTGAGCAAAGAAAAAGTTGAATTATCAATCAAAGCCACATAGTACAGAATTGTGAAGTTTGAAATTTGGTCTGTTGTTTGTATCGTCATGATCCAATTAAAACAGCTAAATATACAGGCTAGTGAAACTTCCACTTCAGCCATTCAGTGATGATAGATCTGTAATGTAGAGTGATAGAAGGCTTTATACTCCATTAGCAAACAGTCTCTGCAGTTCTACAGATGAGCCATCTACTCAGATACAGTTCATACAGTGATTTATAGCCAGAGTGGGTTTCTATCCTCTAGGCTGCAGACCCCCAGGGGATGGAGAGAGCGTGAGAGAGAACACTAAATACAAATAGAGCAAAGGGAACAGGATGGAGAGAGGGATGAAGGCTGCAGAGAGAAAGAGAGAGATGGGGAAAGAAGAAGGGAGGAGTGTGTGATGTTTGGATCAGTGTGTGTTGGTGTGAAAGAGATGAACTGTATCTATCTATCTATCTATCTATCTATCTATCTATCTATCTATCTATCTATCTATCTATCTATCTATCTATCTATCTATCTATCTATCTATCTATCTGTCTGTCTTGTGCATTTACATACAGGCGAATATTATACTAAACATAAAACATCATATTCAAAATAAAGATTAGAGTTAGTAATTAAGTAATTTACACACAGGCCGGTCAGTACACACACACTCACAGCCAAAGATTTTAAAAGAATTCACATTCATTACTCAGGTAGAAGTATACACTAGGGGTTAAAAATACTTCTGTAGAAGTTGAAGTATCAACTCAAGCTTTTTACAGTAAAAGTGTAAAAGTACTGCTTTCAAAACTACTTAAAGTATAAAAGTTAAAGTAATGTAAGGAAAAAAAAATACCATTAAGGACAAAAGCTTAGGCCGCACCACAGGGGTCTATAGTGCTCTAGCCCACCTCCCCCCAAAAAACATTCTTCTAAAAGCCATAATGTCTATAATGTTATATTAAAATGTTAATGTTGATAAATTTGGGATGCGCTAGGCTTCCTGTTTCAGCCGCATATACACCCATTAAACATGAATGTAGTTTAGTACAATGTAAATATATTAAAGAAGCATATCTGTTACTACTGAACATTAACATGTGTTTCATGGAGCAGAAGATATGATGACTAGTCGTCTATAAGTATTGTAATGAAGTTAAACTTCAAAGACATGTTATCAATAATCTTTACTGGAATGTAAATGTTCATGAATGAAAACAAGCTGAAATGAAATAGGAGTAACGAGACTATGTTAAAATGTAAGGAGTAGAAAGTACTGATAATGGAGTGTAAATGTAAAGAGTAGAAAGTACTGATAATGGAGTGTAAATGTAAGGAGTAGAAAGTACTGATAATGGAGTGTAAATGTAAGGAGTAGAAAGAACTGATAATGGAGTGTAAATGTAAGTAGTAGAAAGTACTGATAATGGAGTGTAAATGTAAGGAGTAGAAAGTACTGATAATGGAGTGTAAATGTAAGTAGTAGAAAGTACTGATAATGGAGTGTAAATGTAAGGAGTATAAAGTACTGATAATGGAGTGTAAATGTAAGGAGTAGAAAGTACTGATAATGGAGTGTAAATGTAAGGAGTAGAAAGAACTGATAATGGAGTGTAAATGTAAGGAGTAGAAAGTACTGATAATGGAGTGTAAATGTAAGGAGTAGAAAGAACTGATAATGGAGTGTAAATGTAAGTAGTAGAAAGTACTGATAATGGAGTGTAAATGTAAGTAGTAGAAAGTACTGATAATGGAGTGTAAATGTAAGGAGTAGAAAGTACTGATAATGGAGTGTAAATGTAAGGAGTAGAAAGAACTGATAATGGAGTGTAAATGTAAGGAGTAGAAAGTACTGATAATGGAGTGTAAATGTAAGGAGTAGAAAGAACTGATAATGGAGTGTAAATGTAAGGAGTAGAAAGTACTGATAATGGAGTGTAAATGTAAGTAGTAGAAAGTACTGATAATGGAGTGTAAATGTAAGGAGTAGAAAGTACTGATAATGGAGTGTAAATGTAAGGAGTAGAAAGAACTGATAATGGAGTGTAAATGTAAGGAGTAGAAAGTACTGATAATGGAGTGTAAATGTAAGGAGTAGAAAGTACAGATAATGGAGTATAAATGTAAGGAGTAGAAAGTACAGATAATGGAGTGTAAATGTAAGGAGTAGAAAGTACTGATAATGGAGTGTAAATGTAAGGAGTAGAAAGAACTGATAATGGAGTGTAAATGTAAGGAGTAGAAAGTACTGATAATGGAGTGTAAATGTAAGTAGTAGAAAGTACTGATAATGGAGTGTAAATGTAAGGAGTAGAAAGTACAGATAATGGAGTGTAAATGTAAGTAGTAGAAAGTACAGATAATAGAGTGTAAATGTAAGTAGTAGAAAGTACTGATAATGGAGTGTAAATGTAAGGAGTAGAAAGTACAGATAATGGAGTGTAAATGTAAGTAGTAGAAAGTACTGATAATGGAGTGTAAATGTAAGGAGTAGAAAGTACTGATAATGGAGTGTAAATGTAAGGAGTAGAAAGTACTGATAATGGAGTGTAAATGTACGTGGTAGAAAGTACTGATAATGGAGTGTAAATGTAAGGAGTAGAAAGTACTGATAATGGAGTGTAAATGTAAGGAGTAGAAAGTACTGATAATGGAGTGTAAATGTAAGGAGTAGAAAGTACTGATAATGGAGTGTAAATGTAAGGAGTAGAAAGAACTGATAATGGAGTGTAAATGTAAGGAGTAGAAAGTACTGATAATGGAGTGTAAATGTAAGGAGTAGAAAGTACTGATAATGGGGTGTAAATGTAAGGAGTAGAAGTAAAAATAATTACTCCAGTAAAGTATAAATAACCAACGTTTCTTCTTAAGTAAGGAAATGAAGTATTTGTACTTCTCTCTGCTCACAGCCAGTATGTACATCCATCTCTCATCACCGTGCCCCCCATAACACATATGAAGGCTTTCCTGAAGGACAAACTGCACACAGACTCCGAGTGTCCCACGTTAAATGCGGCTTTTATCTTATCTGCCATGATTGACATCCAGAGGAACCCAGTCGGAGATGTCCTAAAGCTTTCATTTGTGGGAGGAAGGTGGCTTTTCCTTTACTCTAATCTCTGGAGAATCGCTCTGCTGCCACTCAACCTAATAACAGAGCCTGTCTCTTTCAGCCCGCAGCCTCCACAGCCTCCTCTTGTCCTCACTGTCACTGATTGCCCTTGGACAAGATGACCGAGTGCTATTTAATCATGAGTTCATCACCAGCTCAACCTTCAAAGACCAGTTTAAATTAAAATCTGATTTTACCCCAACATCTAGGTGATCGGCTACAGTGTGTCTGGTGTCTGATGTTTACTGGTTTGGATTTGTATTCGAGCCACGAGGCTAGCATAGCAGGAAACTAGTAGAGGTGTAGTCCGTGTGTTTATTTATAATTCTGACAGAAGAAAGTAACTAATTAACATTAAAACTTCTCCCTCGTTACTTGTCTAGCTGGACATCACATTTCCAAACCACTGGGCTTTAATATGTATTACTATTATTTATCTTAATATTAAGTCTTATTACTCTTCCACTCTTCTAGTAAAACTTTTCGCAAGATTTTAATGTGTGTCCGTGTGACTTTCAGTCAAAAGAGTATTTGTGAGTTCAGGCACTGACATTGTACTAGAAGGTCTGGCTCACAGTTCATCACAAAGGCCTTCAGGGGGATTGAGGGTACCAGGGCTCTGTGCAGACCACCGTAGTTGCTATATACCAAACCCCTCAAAATGTGGGGGCATCTAAAATCACCTACTAAGTCAGTGGGTACTAGATTGGAGTCAGTACATGCTGCTCAAACCGTAGAATGGTAGGGAGTTTCAGTACGCAAGTTTTTAGTAACCGCAATCTCTGATCTACTACGTCCACCATCTCACCAACGTCCTGTGACACAAGACGTCAGACCACCACTGTAAACGTCAGACGTGTGGGCTCAAGTCATGTGACTTGGACTCTAGTCCAACTCGAGTCACGAAACTGACTTGTGACTTGACTTAACATCACTAAACACTTGTGACTGAAAACTTAATCAAATAACTGGATCACTTTGTATTACACGGTGCTGTAACGCTAGGAAGCTCAGTTTATCCGTAACCTAGCAATAAGTGAAGTTCTGCAGCCAATCAGGGGAAGCTCTGGGGGGCGTCAGTGTTCAATTTGTGCTGAGACGAGGAGCAACATGCTCCGGAAAATAATCCCGTTCAACTACAAAGATTATGCTGCAGTAAATAAAAAAGAACATGTGGAGCAGGACACGTGGAGTCAAGATCACAGATGGAGCTGCAACCACTTCAAACTTTGTTCAACTTTTGAGGCACAAAGAACAGGACGTCTCTGCTCTGTATATTTCACATATAGCAGTTAGCTAGCTGGCTGGCTAACAAGCTAGCAAACTTAGCGACATAATGATGAACAACAGCTAATGTGAAGGAAGCTCTCTCCCTCTGATCATCCTCCTAGATCTTCCACCGTCCACTGAGAACTTTACTGAAGAATTAAAGAGTTTAGGAAGCTCAGCGTCTCAGACAGGAAGTGTTCAAGTAGTGCAGAACAGTACAAACACTGATCAGTCCATGCAGAGCTACTGCAGAGTCACACATGCTGTTAGGACTGAAAGACCCGTCCAGATATTAATGCTTATGGGTTTAGAATGTGATTATTAAAGTTCCTGTAGGTGTAATGAGTACTAATACTTCCATACAGTGCAGTGTTTCTCAGCCTCGGCCTTCGAGACCCACTGCCTCATATTTTAGTATTTTTTCTGCTTCAACACCTACTTTAACTGGTAATGGACTGGTAATGAGGTGATTGGACTGGTAATGAGGTGATTAGATTGGTAATGAGGTGATTGGACTGGCAATGAGGTGATTAGTGATTAGAACTGATTGAAATGATCTAATTTCATATGCAAGTTATTTTTGTTATAATAGAAACTTTAAAAATGTTAATGTTTTATTAATGTTAGTTTAATATTCTACTAATCAACTACATCAATTGTGTTAAATACTGAAATTACGTTACATCTGGTGACTTGACTAGGACTCAAAGTTTAAGATATGGGACTTGACTCAAGACTCGCTTGTATTGACTCAGGACTTGATTATCAATACTTGAGACTTACTTGTTACTTGCAACTTAGTGACTTGGTCCCATGTCTGGTAGGTTCTAGATTGGAGTCAGTACATACTGCTCGAGCGGTAGAGTTTTTAGTACCCACGCAACTTCGGACCTACTACATCCACCATTTCACCAATGTCCTGTGACACAAGACATCAGACCCCCACTGTAAACGTCCCGCTATTCATTAAAAGCCCCGTTTACTGACAGATTTAGATCCTGTTTATGACACTGAGCTGCGTTTGTGTCTGAGTGTCTGAGTTTACTCAGACTGGGTCGAGCTGTAGCTCAGAGAAGATGAATCAGGAGGAACTTCATCATGTGTTACCTCAGAAGTAGCTCTAACTTCTGTAGCAGCAGTTCAGCCCTCTGCTTTGAGTTCTTCCGCAGCTCCAGCTGAATTATGGGATAGCACAGTGTGCTGCACCCGCTGTAGTTCATCCAGGTACCGTTCGAGTATTCGAACATGCTAGCCATGCTCGCCTACTGATTTCACCTGCTGAGTAGTAGGTAAGTTGGTGATTTCGGACGCACCCTGTGTCTTCCTGAAGCTGGCTTTATCAGGGACACAGTCCGGCTGGAACAGGGGAACTTTCTCTGTATGCTGTAGCATCAACATCACAGTTTACTGGAACTGAGGGTCCGAGCTCAAACCTTTAAATAAGTACTGCCAGTGTTTGTCCTTGGAGGCCGCATGGCTATATGCTTAATGCTGACCATACACTAGTTTGGCAGTGGTTTAGCTTAGCATACTCAGCGAGGGGTTTCGAGGGCTTCAGCGATCTCTGTCCACCTTTTTTTCTTTTCCACTCTGTCGTGGTAGAAATGTGAAGACACATTAAAGAGGCACTCTTGCTCACTCCACAGCTCACTCCACAGCTCACTCCACAGCTCCAGTTTCTCCTACTTTTGTACAGTTCAGGAGAACTGCAGTTTCTGAACCCTCGCCGGACTCCCCTCCATGTCTAACTCCTATACCTGCCAGACATTCCAGTACTTGCTTCGTGGCTTCCCGTTTGGTGGTGAACAGAGCTCTCCCATTGGTTGTCAACAATGTTCTCATGACTATTTGCGTGAGCCAAGACTTCAGACTTATGATAATATTAAACAAGGTAGATTTTATCAGAACGCTCGGACGAGAAAAAGACTGACTTAAATTTGCAGTCTTGACCACCTTACACTAAACAATCAGATGACGTGAGCGCGACTCAACTCCAGCAAGACTCTCAAGATTTTATTCAACACTGGAAATTTGTCTACGACAGTAAAATCTCTTGAAAATCGTTTGGTGTAGATCAGCATAATCTGATCCACCGGTTGGCAATAGGTGTGGTTAAAACACCTGATATCAGTAATCGGGAGGGGTCTCCATTCTGGCTTATATTCAAAGGTACTTGGTGTATTAGCATTTGCAAACCTTGGTACTAAAGCAACACACCTTTACCCTTTACCTTAAACATTCTCCTCAAACAAAGACTTGGTTATGCAGTTGGTGACGCTATATGACACTGTTATCTGTATACACGAACTGAAGACAGTCAGCACAATGAGAAACAGCTGTAGCTGCTGATTTGTCTGTGCTGTCCCTATAAATAATAGGACGACATACAGCTAATGGATGTAAATACATAAACATTTATATATTAAGCCATACTTCTGAATGATACGGGTCAGTTACGCTTACAGAGCCATCTGTTATCGATGAGTGTGCAGGCCTGGATTGCTGAGATGAATGTAAACAGACTCTGAAATGAACAGATAGCGAGGTAGAGAGAGAGAGAGAGAAAGAGAGAGTGAGAGGGGAGTGTTTTAATGGATGTGTGGGTTTAGGTGGCAGTGTTTTTGTAGCCGCCGTGTCCTGCCAGGTTGAAGAAATGCCCTCGGGGGGTGTTTATGTGCACCTTTATCCGCAGCGCTCCAGAGATGAGCTCGGAGGAGCCGTATAGACGCTGCTTCTTACAGCCACTCATAAATACAGCGCTGCTCAATAACTGGACCTTGACCATCTGCTGCTGTACTGCCTGCTGTCTTAATGCAGTGGGGGTGCAGTGCCTCCTCCTGGACACAGAGAGCAGTTACAGCCGGTTGTGAGTGTTTTTATCTGAACTGAATCAGAACATTGGCCAACTACAATATCATTTAGATAGAATTTGTCTTGGCAGGAGCTTGAATTGAGACACAATACAAAGACAATTAAAGGAAATAGAGAGATAGAAGTGGCGGATAATAGTGAGAACATAACGGAGACAGAATCTAGGAATGGAATAAAATGCATATTCAGGAAAGAAATTGGGAACAGGCAGGAAAATAGTAGCATCAGTAATTATTATATTTTGAGTATAGTTATAATAAAAAATATAGTGTATTTAATAAAACCAGAGGAGTTGGGGGTCCACTAGATGTAGAAATATGAATACAAATAAAACAAGTCAACAATAAAAAAAATATATGATTACAAAATATATTCTGCACATCATGACGTAGCTGTGCTGTAAGTAAGGTTTAAGGAAAAAAATAATCAGTTACTTAAAAAACGTCACTGAAATGTAGTGTTGGAGATTTTTTTCTTATTTTAATAATCTAGAACTACCAGTAAACATACATAAGCAACATGTTTATATATAACATAAATGATGGTAAAATTGTGGAAACCCTTTAATAAAATAATGTTATAAACCTTTTATATTTTTTTGTGTTGAAGCTTTTTGGGCATGTGAACGTTCTGCAGAGTTCTAACTCCCAAGGTACACACCAGAGGGTGGAAACTCTCTTTTCTCAGCTGTTAGAATTGTTTGAATTCCAGACCTTTTCTCTTTTACAAGGTGATGTCTTCTTGTAACACAATCTTTATTGCCTGCCTGTCGACAAGCTTGGTATGTCCTTACACAACACACAGAGATGTAAACCAGTTAAAACCAACATCTCTGAAACATCCTGCTTCAGTCTAGTTCACAAAGGTGGATCTACCGGATTGTTCTGCTAGACTTTCAGGTGTCAGACTCTGACTCAAATAATTACTCAAGTAAAGTATAAATAACCAAAATTTCTACTTAAGTAAAGTAATGAAGTATTTGTACTTTGTTACTTGACACCTCTGACTTGTAGCAGGATGCCGCTCTGGTGGTTAACCAGTCAGAACAGTGTGGGCATGCCGACCAATCTAAGCAGTGTGGGCTTATTCGGGGGTGGGGCTTAACGACACAGGAGCTCTAACATGTTTCAGACAGAGGGTGAATACAGATGTACAGTCTGAGAAACAGATTGTGTTTTTGGAAAATCTAGACATGTTAATCTATTGTACTAGAACCCAAACTGGTAACTAGCAAGATATCGCCCCTTTAAACTATTCAGACATCTGGTTACCACCAAAGAGACAGTCTCTTTCCCTGCAACACAGTGTTTTGTATGAATCCACTCTGAATGACTTAACCATTTATTTCTGCAGACGTTTAGGAAAATAAGGGAATTCCATCTTTTAACAGTAACAGGGTATTTTAAAGGTATTGTAGAAAATGGACAGCCGCTGGTGCTGAAACTGCTTGTTTGCTTGATAACGTTGGTAACGTGCTGTGAGATGAGTTTGAAGATGCTGTAATCTCCCTGTAATCTGAGACCGTATCTGTATCACCCTTTGCTTTATTGATTTGCTGCCTAATAGCTGTAACGTGTAATAAGATGCTGAGATCATGACGACTTGTCTGATCCCAGATAATAAGGATGAGAGTGAGCGAGCTATTTACATGGTTATGAAATTGAGGGGGTCGTATTAAGATGTCAGATCACAGGCGTTCGCTCGGGGCTGCAGGGACGGAGGCCTATCCTATAAATTAAGTTAGAGTGTGACCGTGGTCAGTGTGTGAAAACGCAATTTAGAACAGCTTAACGGTTCGTCAGATCAGTTTCTCCTCACCGTTTGGGGGCTTGTCTGTCTCCACGGTGATTTGTCGCCTTGGATACACCATGGAATAAGTAGCTATGATTGGCCGTGACAGGGGGGGCTATTTTTAGGGTGCGTGGCAGGTACATTCACATCACTGTGGCTTCAAAACATGACCTGATCTTCCTCAGAGAAGTGGAGGGGGTGTTTACATAGAAGTGTATGTATCTACCTGGTGTGACACAGCAGTGCTGCTGCTGGAGTGTTTAAACACTGTGTCCACTCACTGTCCACTCTATTAGACACTCCTACTACTTGCTGGTCCACCTTGTAGATGTAAAGTCAGAGACAGTAGCTCATCTGCTGCTGCACAGTTTGTGTTCCTCTAGTTCTTCATCAGTGGACACAGGACGCCGCCCACAGGACACTGCTGTCTGGATAGTTTTGGTTGGTGGACGATCCTCAGTCCAGCAGTGACACTGAAGTGTTTAAACACTCCAGCAGCAGTGTCTGATCCACTCACACCAGCACACCACACACTAACACACCACCATCATGTCAGTGTCACTGCAGTGCTGAGAATGACCCACCTCCCTAATAGTACCTGCTCTGTGGGGGTCCTGTGGGGTTTCTGATCATATATATATATATATATATATATATATATATATATATATATATATATATATATATATATATATATATATATATAAATCAACAGTAAATGGATTTTTGATTCTATTTTTAGAAAAGAAAAACCTTGTGTGTTTAAGTCATAAGCCCTTAGACGAGAGTGGTGTGTGGGGGGGTTGTTGGGTGGAGTGATCGTGTTTTGACTGTGTGCCAGGAACGTGGTGTCTTCAGTGGTGCAGCAGCCGGTGGCCTGACATAAACTGTTACCCAGCGTGACCTCCCTCAGCTTCAGTTTCCCCACAGCAAACAGGGATTACTCACAATGAAGCCCAACACACTTACGTTCAGTTTCTGAATGAAGACACTGTCACTCAGTGATACGCTAGTCATATAGTAGCACCAGTGCATGGTCAGTCATTAATTTAACATTTATTAAAATAATGTCATGTTTTATAGATTTTACTACACACTTCAGATTTTTAGTTTTTATCAGTTTTTATCATTTTTGAAAAAAAAATAACCAGAATTAAACAAACAACAGCAGATTTAGTTTAGTTTAATAGTATAACTAAATATAACTAGAATAACTAAAGCGAGTTGGAGAATAAAAGTAAAGTGAGTTAGAGAGTAAAGTGAGGTAGAGAGTGAGCTAGAGAGTAAAGTGAGGTAGAGAGTGAGCTAGAGAGTAAAGTGAGTTAGAGAGTGAGCTAGAGAGTAAAGTGAGGTAGAGAGTAAAGTGAGTTAGAGAGTGAGCTAGAGAGTAAAGTGAGGTAGACAGTGAGCTAGAGAGTAGTGAGTTAGAGAGTGAGCTAGAGAGTAAAGAGAGTTAGAGAGTGAGTTAGAGAGTAAAGCGAGTTAGAGAGTGAGCTAGAGAGTAAAGTCAGGTAGAGAGTGAGCTAGAGAGTAAAGCAAGTTAGAGAGTGAGCTAGAGAGTAAAGTAAGGTAGAGAGTGAGCTAGAGAGTAAAGTGAGGTAGAGAGTGAGCTAGAGAGTAAAGCGAGTTAGAGAGTGAGCTAGAGAGTAAAGTGAGCTAGAGAGTGAGCTAGAGAGTAAAGTGAGGTAGAGAGTGAGCTAGAGAGTAAAGTGAGTTAGAGTGAGCTAGAGAGTAAAGTGAGTTAGAGAGTAAAGTGAGGTCGAGAGTGAGCTAGAGAGTAAAGTGAGGTCGAGAGTGAGCTAGAGAGTAAAGTGAGGTCGAGAGTGAGCTAGAGAGTAAAGTGAGGTCGAGAGTGAGCTAGAGAGTAAAGTGAGGTAGAGAGTGAGCTAGAGAGTAAAGTGACTTAGAGACTGAGCCAGAGAGTAAAGTGAGTTAGAGAGTGAGCCAGAGAGTAAAGTGAGTTAGAGAGTGAGCTAGAGAGTAAAGTGAGGTAGAGAGTGAGCTAGAGAGTAAAGTGAGTTAGAGAGTGAGCCAGAGAGTAAAGTGAGTTAGAGACTGAGCCAGAGAGTAAAGTGAGTTAGAGAGTGAGCCAGAGAGTAAAGTGGGGTTGAGAGTGAGCTAGAGAGTAAAGTGAGGTCGAGAGTGAGCTAGAGAGTAAAGTGAGTTAGAGACTGAGCCAGAGAGTAAAGTGAGTTAGAGACTGAGCCAGAGAGTAAAGTGAGTTAGAGAGTGAGCTAGAGAGTAAAGTGAGGTAGAGAGTGAGCTAGAGAATAAAGTGAGGTAGAGAGTGAGCTAGAGAGTAAAGTGAGGTAGAGAGTGAGCTAGAGAGTAAAGTGAGTTAGAGAGTGCGCTAGAGAGTAAAGTGAGGTAGAGAGTGAGCTAGAGAATAAAGTGAGGTAGAGAGTGAGCTAGAGAGTAAAGTGAGTTAGAGACTGAGCCAGAGAGTAAAGTGAGTTAGAGACTGAGCCAGAGAGTAAAGTGAGTTAGAGAGTGAGCTAGAGAGTAAAGTGAGGTAGAGAGTGAGCTAGAGAATAAAGTGAGGTAGAGAGTGAGCTAGAGAGTAAAGTGAGGTAGAGAGTGAGCTAGAGAGTAAAGTGAGTTAGAGAGTGCGCTAGAGAGTAAAGTGAGGTAGAGAGTGAGCTAGAGAATAAAGTGAGGTAGAGAGTGAGCTAGAGAGTAAAGTGAGGTAGAGAGTGAGCTAGAGAGTAAAGTGAGGTAGAGAGTGAGCTAGAGAGTAAAGTCAGTTAGAGAGTGAGCTAGAGAGTAAAGTGAGTTAGAGAGTGAGCTAGAGAGTAAAGTGAGTTAGAGAGTGAGCTAGAGAGTAAAGTGAGGTAGAGAGTGAGCTAGAGAGTAAAGTGAGTTAGAGAGTGAGCTAGAGAGTAAAGTGAGGTCGAGAGTGAGCTAGAGAGTAAAGTGAGGTCGAGAGTGAGCTAGAGAGTAAAGTGAGGTAGAGAGTGAGCTAGAGAGTAAAGTGAGTTAGAGACTGAGCCAGAGAGTAAAGTGAGTTAGAGACTGAGCCAGAGAGTAAAGTGAGTTAGAGAGTGAGCTAGAGAGTAAAGTGAGGTAGAGAGTGAGCTAGAGAATAAAGTGAGGTAGAGCGTGAGCTAGAGAGTAAAGTGAGGTAGAGAGTGAGCTAGAGAGTAAAGTGAGTTAGAGAGTGCGCTAGAGAGTAAAGTGAGTTAGAGAGTGAGCTAGAGAGTAAAGTGAGGTAGAGAGTGCGCTAGAGAGTAAAGTGAGTTAGAGAGTGAGCTAGAGAGTAAAGTGAGTTAGAGAGTGAGCTAGAGAGTAAAGTGGGGTAGAGAGTGAGCTAGAGAGTAAAGTGAGTTAGAGAGTGAGCTAGAGAGTAAAGTGAGGTAGAGAGTGAGCTAGAGAGTAAAGTGAGGTAGAGAGTGAGCTAGAGAGTAAAGTGAGTTAGAGTGAGCTAGAGAGTAAAGTGAGGTAGAGAGTGAGCTAGAGAGTAAAGTGAGTTAGAGAAAGGCTGAGTCAGATGACGAGCTCTGAAAAGTTTATTTACTGTTTCTATAAATACAAATTTTTTTATTGAAGTGAGTAAAAAACATTTATTAGAAGTTTATAAATAATTCATTCAGTTCAGCATTTAAACAGTAAATATACTGAAATATACTGAACAGTATGTGTGATGTATCTGTATTTTAGTTGCTGATGGTATAAGATACTGATACTAGTACTGATACTGATACTAGTACTGATACTGATACTAGTACTGATACTAGTACTGATACTGATACTAGTACTTCACTATACAGGATACAACACTGAATCATAACACCAGTTAGAAATGATGATGGTCTGGACCGGTCTGAGGAGATCTCCTCTGACTGGACCTTACTGACTCTAATTAAACACCCCTGATCTACACTACGCTGTTCTCAGAACAGTTACTCGAATACACCACATGCTAATAGTCTGGAGTGAAGTTGGAGAATCAAACTTTATTCAGCTGTTACAGTGTTGAGAACGCTGTATTCTCTGTTATCAGTAATTTCATCAACTACAACTTCCTTCTCTTTTGATGAACTGCGTCCATGTGTTGTTCAACGACTCAGTGCGAGCGAGTTTGACGGAGACTGCTTTCATTCTGAATCAGGGCTCCTCATGGTTCACAGTGTTTAATCAAGAAAGGACGCACACAAAGATTGGATTTGGAACAAAGAGCAACAAAGTCTTTCACATACTCCTTGCGTCCAATGACTTTGCTGTTTCCTCCATAGTTACTTGGACGGGCATATTTGATCTTGCTTTCTTCTTCGTAAGGTGTGGTTTGGATGTGAGGTGATCGTTGATGGTATCTTTTCGTGTCCAGTCTATTGTATGCTGATAAAACCTGCAGAAAAACTGTCGGACAGATTCATAAAAGTTGTTGGGATCCAGCTGTGCCCTGAATTTTGCAGTTAAGGTTGTTTTTTAGTTTTTTCAATGTTTTCATCAAACTACAAGCTAGTCTTTTGGAAATTTTCACACCATATATGCACAAACACACACACACCGTGATATACAAGAAAGAAATCAGAAGCATTTAGTAAGTTTTCAGATAACAGATGTTTAGAATTTCTAATTCTGTGTATTTCTGTGTGTATATCATGTTTATATCTGAATTCCACTCCTATTCCGTCTCACGGGGCCCTACGTACGGTCTGAGTGCTCCTATTACAGCTACAGCAGGTGAACCGCCTGCCAGCTGAGGATCCACATACAGTATGATCACCTGTCCTCTCTCTTCTTTCTCTCTCTGTCAGCGGTGATCCTGCCTGATGGAGCTTCAGAGAAGTTGGGTGTGGGTGATGAGGTGGGCAGTGAGGAGGACCTCTATGAGGACCTGCGCTCGTCTGGACACCGCTTCGGTCATCCAGGAGGAGCAGGGGAGCAGCTGGCCATAAACGAGGTAAAACACACCAGACCTCGTGTTGAATGTTCTAGATTCTGCAAAGTCTAATCGTACACTACACTACACCAGGCCCACACTGACCATGAGAACTTATTCTGAATGACTTGTCTGGTTAAATTAAAAGTTAAAAACTAGCATTAAGGGAAACACACTAAGAATTCAAACTCACAGACCAGTTTCCACTCATGGCGTTTTCACACCAGCACTAGTTAGTCCGGTTAAAACGGACTCTGGGACCAACTGTTTCTCCTTAACCACCACAGTTTTCTTGAAGGCTCTGACCATCACCAGTGTTTTCCTA
Organism: Megaleporinus macrocephalus; assembly: GCA_021613375.1. NCBI lineage: Eukaryota > Metazoa > Chordata > Actinopteri > Characiformes > Anostomidae > Megaleporinus > Megaleporinus macrocephalus. Next base: position 48,359,028 of record CM038705.1, read on the forward strand.
TTAGGGACTTGTTCTTACTTAAGAGCAGAATCTACACACACTCTCAAGGTGTGCACAATGCTGTGGTGTAGGAAATGTTTTGAATCTGATGTAGACTTCTTCTCAGGAACTGATTAAAAAAGTACTGTCCAAGGTGGTGATGAATGGAACCAGATGGTGCTTTTATAGGAGGACATCACAGAAAGTTATATAAGAATACGCTGCCTGATGTCTGAGACTTTGTTTTATGGTAGTTTGTGAGTATAAATAATATGTGTGGCATATTATCACTTGTAAATATCACTTATATAAGATTTTGTGCTAAATTGTTATTTTCATCAATTTATTTTTATATGTCCATGTTGGACGGATGCATGAAAGACGCCCTAAAGCAGGGGTCACTAATAGGTGGACCACGGTCCGGATCCGGACCCAGACGTTGTCAAATGTGGACCCAAACTGATAAACTATTCAGAATGATTTAGTTTAGACTGTGTTTATTTTAAGAGGTGGAGCTTTTCTTGTCTTTACGGTATACGGGCTTTACGGCGCAGTGAGACCAATCACAAGAGCTGTAAGATCACTGAAGGCTCCTCAGCCAATCAGATCTGTGCACATTGGGGCGTGTGGCACGCACACAGGCGAGGAATGAAGTGAGGAGCAGCAGCCGGAGACTAAAGAGAGTCAGAAAGAATAAGGAGCTCTAAAAACAGAAAAGTGAACAGAGAGAACTGAGTGTTTAACAGGAACGGTTCTGGAATGGACCTGCTCGTCTAGTTCTGGAGAACACCGCTCTGTACAACCAACATGTTAATCTGTGAAGCTGAGTTAACAAGAAGACACACGTTTTATTTACTTTCTCTATAAATAAACACTTTAAGATGCACTTTTTTTCAAAAGCATTCTGTTTTTTAATGGAGCTCTTGTTTTTTACTTGAAGTGAGTAAAAAATATTTATTAGAAGTTTATAAATAATTAATTCAGTTCAGCATTTAAACAGTAAATATATTCTGAAATATACTGAAAGGTATTTGTGATGTGTTTCAGTAGCTGATGGTATAAGATGCTGATACTAGGAAACTGCAGTTTACAGGATCTGGCACTGAATCATATCACAAGTTAGAAATCCGGACCTTGGCCTGAGGAGATCTCCCCTAACTGGACATTACTGAATTCTAATGAAATACCCCTCTCCTACAGCACAAAACATTTTTTTTTCATTTATCACTGTTTTACTCTCATCAACCTTCTACATAAACACTCTTAAGACGTGTAGTTTCACTGTTGTAAATAAAATGTAAATAAAATGTGTATCATTCAATCCACATGTATTTGTAAAGCCATGCATAAACAAAAACGTGAGAAAGGGTATCCAGATCCAAGCCCCCCAGACAAGCCAGAAGCAACAGTGGCAGGAAAAACTCCCTTGGTAAGAGGAGGGAGAAACCTTGTCTGTGATGCAGGCTGGTAAGCCATCATTGGCATATCCTGCATCTTCTGCATCGGCTTTTGTCCCTAAATTGGCGTACAATTAGTGTGATGGATTACAAGCCCCCTGGTGGGGAAAGTAATTAAGAAAGCTTCAGCGTTCCGCAGGAGAGGAGAGAAGTTTGTCATGGTACTTTGGACCTTTATCAACATTCCATATACAACCGCTCCATATTAATAAATCAGATGTCTACATGTGTGTTGAAGACACGGTGACCCCTGGTTCCCATCAACACCACTGTAAAGACATCTCAGACCAACAATATTCCGTTTCCTTGAAAATTATTATTATTATTATTATTATTATTATTATTATTATTATTAACAGTCGTGGCCTGAAGGTTAGAGATCGATCTTGTGAACAGAAGGTTGCCGGTTTAATCCCTGAGACCAGCAGGACATGACTAAAGTGCCCTTGAGCAAGGCACCTACTCCCGGGGTGCCATGGATAGGGCTGCCCAATGCTCTGGGCACCTGTGCTCACTGCCCCCTAGTGTGTATGTTCACTAGTGTGTGTGTATATGTGGGTGTTTCACTGCCCCCTAGTGTGTCTGTTCACTAGTGTGTGGGTATATGTGGGTGTTTCACTGCCCCCTAGTGTGTCTGTTCACTAGTGTGTGGGTATATGTGGGTGTTTCACTGCCCCCTAGTATGTCTGTTCACTAGTCTGTGTGTATATGTGGGTGTTTCACTGCCCCTAGTGTGTCTGTTCACTAGTGTGTGTGTATATGTGGGTGTTTCACTGCCCCCTAATGTGTCTGTTCACTAGTGTGTGGGTATATGTGGGTGTTTCACTGCCCCCTAGTGTGTATGCTCACTAGTGTGTGTGTATATGTGGGTGTTTCACTGCCCCCTAGTGTGTCTGTTCACTAGTGTGTGGGTATATGTGGGTGTTTTACTGCCCCCTAGTGTGTCTGTTCACTAGTGTGTGGGTATATGTGGGTGTTTCACTGCCCCCTAGTATGTCTGTTCACTAGTGTGTGTGTATGTGTGGGTGTTTCACTGCCCCTAGTGTGTCTGTTCACTAGTGTGTAGGTATATATGGGTGTTTCACTGCCCCCTAGTGTGTCTGTTAACCAGTGTGTGGATATATGTGGGTGTTTCACTGCCCCCTAGTGTGTCTGTTCACTAGCGTGTGGGTATATATGGGTGTTTCACTGCCCCCTAGTGTGTCTGTTCACTAGCGTGTGTGTATATATGGGTATTTCACTGCCCCCTAGTCTGTCTGTTCACTAGTGTGTGGCTATATGTGGGTGTTTTACTGCCCCCTAGTGTGTATGTCCACTACTATGTGTGTATATGTGGGTGTTTCACTGCCCTCTAGTATGTCTGTTCACTAGTGTGTGTATATGTGGGTGTTTAGCTGCACGGTTGGGTTAAATGCGGAGGTCAAATTTCACTGTGTGCAAACATAATTCTAAACTAACTAAAACTAACTAACTGTGTTAGATTTAGGATTAAGGATCAATTTTACAAAATCAACTTAAACTTTAGTTGCATTTATTTGATATTTTAGTTGAAGAAAAATAGGCAAAACATGTACAGTGGCCCTCAAATGACTGAATTTAGGGCCAATTGCCATTTGTGTTTGCACACAGAAGAATTTGACCTCCTTATTAAACCCATCCATACAGTAAAACACCCACAACTGCACACACACTTGTGAAAACACACACTAGGAGGCAGTGAACACACTTGCCAAGAGTGGTGGGCAGCCCTATCCACAGCACCCAGGGAGCAGTTGGGGGTTAGGTGTCTTGATCGAGATCAGTCGTGTTCTGTCGGTTCAGGGGGTCCTGTTGGCGACGTTCTGGTCGCAGTCTTAAGACTGTTCCTGATGCCACATTGTGGCGTTCACATGGAGTATGGAGAACCAGTGACCATGGAGGCGAACACTCTTGAACAGCAGCAAGTTAGAACCACTGCTCAGTGCTGCTGGAGGGGCGCTATCCCACTTCTGACACCAGTGTTGCGTTGGCGCAGAATACAAAGATATGGGAAACACTGATCTTTAAGTCAATGCTCTTCTATTAAACAGCCCAGTCAGACTGGGAAGCAGGTAGGTCACCAATAGCCCCTCATTGTCCACCAATGGCAAACTGTCTTCCTCACAGTCCAACATAGATTTGCATACATAACACATGTACACATCTTAGCCTGGGGAACAAGAAGTTCTTTACCATAAACATCTCTCCTACTATGAATGCCTGTGGCTGCTCTGCGCTTTTCTCTGCTCCCACAGCAGTGTGAGTCAGTAGCGGGACTTATTATTATTATTATTATTATTATTATAATCAGTATCACGATTATTATAATAAAATTAGTTCCAGCTTCTTGCAACTGTACACATAGTGTTTCTTCAGGTATCCTATCTTCCTGTCTTTGTCTTCAGGCTTGCTAGCGATTTTCTTCATTAAATTTGTTGATTTGTTAATTGCGATTGACTGTCAGGATGATCGACTAATTGCTGATACCGGTTAAGGGCAGGGCTGGACTGCGTCTAATCTTTGCATTGAAAAAACTTAACATTGACATCATCAGAGAAGATCTTTATTAGTGTGGATTGTTTTTTAAGGTGAAGAAAGCCAGCAGGAACCTCTGTAACCTTTTATTTTTGTTGAAACATTTGACTCTCAGCAAAAAAAAAAAAAAAAACAACATCCTATTAATCCCCGTGCTGCAGTCGATGGTGAAAGTTGGGAAAATCGAACTCTTGATGGAGTGCTGTGCTCAGTGCTGAGCCCTGCAGAATGTTGCCTCTTACAGTGCAAGAATTATTCGTTGCTCCTTTGAAAACAATAGAACATCCAGTTCACTGTCTTACGTCTACCGCACATGTGAGTGCAGCATCAGTGGTCTTTGCTAGTTCTGCTGTCTTCTGATTCTCACTGTACTGCGTGAGTGATGTTCTCACTGTACTGGTGTGCTATCAGGTTAGTGGTCTGATTTTTTTTTTTATTAGCACATGTGAGGCCTGCAGTTTTAGTTCTGTAGTTAAAAGTCAGAAGGTCTGTATTTCCATCTAGTGTTTAAAGGAGGAACTTGCAGGGTGCTGTGACTGAGGGGTCTTGTGCAGGGCTGCAGCAATCCTTAACTCACTAAACATGGCTTATATGTTTCACATCGCTGATCAGCTTCTAGAAAGAGAAATATTGGCTAATCGCATTCTTGAGCCAATACTGATAAATAGACCACACAGATCCTTTTATCTCTGCTTTTAACTGTTTCCGGTATAATGGTCTTTTTTAAAGAGCTTATTTTTCCCAGAATATGTCCAAATGCTTTAGTTTGGTTATCCAGACTTTGCGTAAGAAGTGAGGTTTGATTTACTGAAGAATCCATTTGTTTGTTGTCTTTGCCGTCCAGTGTACTCTCAAAGGTCTTCACCAGCACCAAAGTTTAGAGGCATCAGCTATCAGATCTATAAAGAACCACAGCCTCTTTGATTGTTATTATGTTTGAAGATCTTTTCAAGCTGCTTCACTCTTGTTCAGCCAAGTGTTAATCAGTGCCGTATTCCCAAAGTGCTGGGTCCTCTGTGTTTGACTGATCCATGCTGTCCACCATGGTGTACACCACAGTTAGCTGTGCTTCCCATGTGGTATTCACATTGAGCTGTTAGTGCTTGTAGAACCAGAAATACTGTTATACTGGGTCAGGTTTGGGCCAGATAGAACATGGATTCTTTAAAAAAAGAAAGCCCTGAGGATGCCACTGTGTGTGTAGTTCACACCGCCGCTCTATTACTGACATACCCAGTGGAGTCACATTATTATGACCACCAGCTAATATCCATGTGCAGCACACACAATAAGGTCCTGGTTGGCTGTCACTGGCAGTGCATCCCACAGCTGCTGGAGGAAGCGTGGAGGAGGATCCATAGGACCAACATCACCATCAAGGTAGTCGCATAGATGCTCCACTGGGTTCAAGTCTGAAGTCTTGGTCAGCTCTTTCAACCAGTGTGGGACATTATAGCTGTGTGACGTGTCACATTGTCCTGCTGGAAGATCCCATCCGCCCCAGAGCAGACAATCAGCATGTATGGTGTACGTGATCTGCAGGGATGGATTCAGAACTAGATAGGTTGAGAGGGTCTTCCATATGGATGAGTGGGTCCAGAAAATGTCAAGAAAACATTCCCCAGACCAGAACACTGCAACCTATGTGCCGGCACCGCAGATAATAATAAAAATTGAGACTGGACTGTGTGTTTGTGTTTAATGAACGTCTCTGAGAGACGCGGTGGTTGATTTGGTGAAGCGTTAATGCAGAATCAGCTGATGCAGCTAATAAACAGTCGGCCCTCTTTCTCTCTGTCTCTCTGTCTCTCGCTCTATATTGCTTCTGCTCTCTCGCCCCCACTCCCTCCCCTCTCAGTGGTTGCTAAGGCCTGCCTCAGCCACTCTGGTTTCCAGGATACGGCAGCCAACTGGAGCTAGCTGATTGGTCGCTAGTGGTAGGAAAGGGAGTAAAAAAAAAAAAGAAGAAAAAAAAGACCCAAGCGAGAGAGCCAGCGATGCTGAGAGTGAGATGGATGAGGGTGCCAGTGTAGCTCCGGGCACAGCCGAGCTCCATTTTCAGCTTATGTTTACTTACAGGAGAAGAAGGAACAGACGGGAATAACAACGCATCCATGGAGATTCATCCCATCCAGGAGAGCTAGAGCCATACTCTGTCTGTGTGCAGAGGGAGAGAGAGAGAGAGATACAGAGAGAAAGAGAGGGGGAGATGACTTGAGCTGGTAAAGGTGTAGCTTTGTAGTTTAGCTTTGAAGGTTTCAGCTTCGTGGTACATACGTGTGGCTGCGTGTGACGTCTAGTATCCTGGGAAGCAGCTGACAATGTCTCAGCTGCATTGACTCGGAGAGGCTACGTGCGGAATACCGGTTCCCGCCAGCTCCAGCACTCGCTGTCTCGCCTAACAGAGCAGGAATGAAAGCCAGAATTGTTGGGACGCAGATCTTCACCAGCTGGTCCTCCTGACGTTCCCCCTGGAAAAGGAGGAGGAGGACACGAAGGAAGAGCAGGAGAAGAAAAAGGCAAGCCCAGCCTGAGGTGAAGCTGGTGGTCCCTGTGGTGCAGCTGCGCGGTGGGGCCCACATGGCTCGCAGCTCATTGAGAAGCAGCAGAGGGCAGCGTGTGGGCCTGCTGGACACACTACTGCGCTGCAACATGGACCCGGACACCCAGAGGGTGGTGGTCTTCCTCATCATGATGTTCCTCATCATCATCAATGTGGTGCTCGTCTTCTTGCTCGCCTTCCAGTGAAGAAAGAGAAGAAGAAGAGGAAGAAGACCCTGTCTGACAAGATCTACTGAAGAGAAGACACCCAAAGAGGATCTGAGCATCTGCCTGACAAAACTATCGAAGATCCTGTTGAAGATAAGAAGAGAAAAGGAAAGGAGCTAGAGGAGGAACGGGGGGGGGCTGAAAGGACTGTTCCGGAAAGAGCGAGAGAGAGAGAAGAGGAGAGAGGAGATTAAGCAGAAACTGAGTAGACCTGTTCTTTCTCAGATGGGCGTCTGGCATGGTTTCACAGTAGGAGCCGAGGTAAAGCTCTCTGTTTAATAAGATTCTGCAGTAATGGGATTATTGATGATCTATCTCTACATCTAAAGTACTCCTGTGGACACATCGGCATGTGATTGTAACATAAACCATGAAAAAAGAAAATCTATATGCCTCTTATTACTGTTTATAGCAGAGGTGTTTAATTAGAGTCAGTAAGGTCCACCTAGAGGAGATTTCCTTATGATTCAGTGGTGTATCCCGTTTACTGAAGTAGTCTAGTATCAGAATCTTATACCATCAGCTACTGAAACACCAACACATCACACATACCGTTCAGTATATCTCAGTATATTTACTGTTTAAATGCTGAACTGAATGAATTATTTATAAACTTCTAATAAATGTTTTTACTCACTTCAATAAAAACAAGAGCTACATTTAAAAAAAACTGAATGCTTTTGGAAAAAAAAGTGCATCTTAAAGTGTTTATTTATAGAGAAAGTAAATAAAACGTGTGTCTTCTTGTTAACTCAGCTTCACAGATTAACATGTAGGTTGTACAGAGCGGTGTTCTCCAGAACTAGACGAGCAGGTTCATTCCAGAACCGTTCCTGTTAAACACTCAGTTCTCTCTGTTCACTTTTCTGATTTTAGAGCTCGTTATTCTTTCTGACCCGCTTCAGTCTCCGGCTGCTGCTCCTCGCTTCGTACCTCGCCTGTGTGCACGCCGCACACCTCAATATGCACAGATCTGATTGGCTGAGGAGCCTTCAGTGATCTTACAGTGCACGTGATTGGTCTTTGAGTTCACTGCGCCGTAAAGTATACCATAAAGACAAGAAAATCTCCACCTCTTAAAATAAACACAGTGTAAATTAAATCGTTCTCAGTAGTTTATCAGTTTGGGTCCGCAATAGACCCCTGGTTTATAGTGTACATAATTAAATATAGCTAGTAATTTTGTAGTTGCTGCTGTTTTTGTTTACATATTTTTGGCCAGTTTGAATAATTATATAATAGATTTGAATGCAGGCGCAGTTATTTCTGTACTGATCTGACCAGCAACTCATATCATACTACACTTATAGGATTGCTCAGTTTGATGCATCTCACACTGCAGCCCCAGATCTGCTGATTAGTCTATCGTATCCCCCGAGACTCGGATCGGGGTCACAGCTGAGCCAGTGTTATGTGTTTGTAAGGCTCAGCTGCTTTCTGACCTCATGGTTCGACTGGACTGTAAGCTAAGCTTGCAGTTTACAGCACATATACTTTATAGCTCTCTAAATGTTATTGTTTTGTGTTATGATATAATATACTCTGCTTTATGGTCACTGTCCAAACTAGTTTCTGCAAAATGGCAACTTTAAAAGATGTGAGGAGATTTTATTAGAGTACTGAACTCAAATGACACAGAAAAGTAAAAGCTGCTAAAAAATATTACAGATATTTGGAGTTTGCTGACTGATCAAGTCATCAGACCAACCAATAAAAATGGACTTAGATGAGATATAATAAACCCTAATTAACCTGTATGGGGTTTATGTATCAAAAACATAAATTCATGGCAGATTTCCAGTCTATCTTAATCCTCTCTTAATTTAACAGACTGTTCTTGTTGCTGTGATTAGAGACTTATGTAAGTGAGCTCTGTTCTGATTGGCAGTCCTGTAAAGTGCTGCATTAAAAAATAGTCTGGACTAAAATGTTAAAAGTTGAAGTTCAGACTGATTTAGCTGCATTCTTTCTCCAGTACCTTCCAATAACTCCAATAACCATAACAGATGGTCTGCAGGAACAACACGCCATGTCACTGCAGGGGGATGGGGTGAAGCTAAACTGCAGTAAGTTTAAGGGGTGGAGCTAAACTGCAGTAAGTTTAAGGGGTGGAGCTACTGCTGTAGGTTGAAGGGGTGGAGCTAAACTGCTGTAGGTTGAAGGGGTGGAGCTAAACTGCAGTAAGTTGAAGGGGTGGAGCTAAACTGCTGTAGGTTGAAGGGGTGGGGCTAAAAAGCTGTAGATTGAAGGGGTGGAGCTAAGCCACTTTATGTTGGAGGGGTGGTGCTAAACTGTTGTAGGTTGAAGGGGTGGGGCTAAAAAGCTGTAGATTGAAGGGGTGGAGCTACTGCTGTAAGTTGAAGGGGTGGAGCTAAACTGCAGTAGGTTGAAGGGGTGGAGCTAAACTGCAGTAAGTTGAAGGGGTGGAGCTACTGCAGTAGGTTGAAGGGGTGGAGCTAAGCCACTTTGGGTTGGAGGGGTGGTGCTAAACTGTTGTAGGTTGAAGGGGTGGGGCTAAAAAAATTGTAGATTGAAGGGGTGGAGCTACTGCTGTAGGTTGAAGGGGTGGAGCTAAACTGCAGTAGGTTGAAGGGGTGGAGCTACACTGCAGTAGGTTGAAGGGGTGGGGCTAAAAAGCTGTAGATTGAAGGGGTGGAGCTAAGCCACTTTAGGTTGGAGGGGTGGTGCTAAACTGTTGTAGGTTGAAGGGGTGGGGCTAAAAAGCTGTAGATTGAAGGGGTGGAGCTACTGCTGTAGGTTGAAGGGGTGGAGTTACTGCTGTAGGTTGAAGGGGTGGAGCTAAACTGCAGTAGGTTGAAGGGGTGGAGCTAAACTGCAGTAGGTTGAAGGGGTGGTGCTAAACTGCTGTAGGTTGAAAGGGTGGAGTTAAAGTTCTGTAGGTTAAAGGGGTGGAGCTAAAGTTCTGTAGGTTAAAGGGGTGGAGCTGAAGTGCTGTAGGTTAAAGGGGTGGGGCTAAATGGCTGTAGGTTGGAGGGGTGGTGCTTAACTGCTATAGGTTAAAGGGGCCGGGATGAACCGCTGTAGGTTGAAGGGCTGGAGCTACACAGATATAGGCTGAGAGGGCGGGGCTAAATTATTGTAAGCGATCTGGGCGGGGCTAAGCTACTGTAGACAGATGACTGAGTTTCCATTTATGGGCTGCATGAACAAGTATGCTTTGAAACTTTGACTAATTTACAAAGTAAATCAAGTGTGACAGACGTCCGCTTCCCAAACCAAACCTGACAGAGCCCAACAAAATACTGGGCGGGTTCATGGACTGTTTTTCACGTATGGCTTTGGGCTCAAGTTTGTTTTCTGATGAGAGATTTGTAATTTAGTAAGTGTTTCGGTTGTAGGAACACAGATTTACACTTCTTGTGGTTTTCTCCTAGTATAGCACAGTATGTGTACAACAAATCCAGGCTGAGTTCAAAACTGCATACTCTCATACTATACGGATACTATATCAGCCCCAGTTCTACTTTCAGTTCACTAAACAAAATTAAACTCTTGGGTTTCTGGGATTCCAGATAAGTTACGTCTGATGTGCGGAAACATTACGGCCTGGTCATTATCAGATAAACAGCACTGCAATACTCAAATCATATGCTAATGGTCCTGATCCCAGTCTCAAGACTAATTAGACTCTGTGTAGGGTGGGTTCGAAATTGGCTGCAAACAGAATTAAACAGTCCATTTTCTACATCAGAAGTTCCTGACCACAAAACCTCCACGCCCCATTGGGAGGTTTAATGGATCTGGTCGTTTTTTCTGGCTCACTTGCTGTGAAAGATGATCTTGTTTGGCAGCTACTAAGAGCTGGAAACGAAGAGAGACTGAATAGAGTAAAGTTGCAAATGGAGGTCTGGATCAGTTTAGTAGGTTTGGGTACACTTAAACTTTAATCTCTAAGTGTTCAGTGTTGGGTTTGGATTTAAAGGTTTATTTCAAAAGATCTAGGAGCAAAAAATATTTAGCAACAATTAAATAAATGACTTAGTATGGGAAACTTTTTTTCCTTTAATTTCTTTAAATTAGCAAGTTTTGTGGTGAAATTAGTATTGTTCCACTCAGCGCTAATGGCTTCAAACTATAATATATATAACACAAACTATTTTTGCACTATATATATATATATATATATATATATATATATATATATATATATATATATATATATATATATATATATATATATATTATTAGTGAGATAAAATATTAGTGAGATAAAATATTCTCTAGTAATTTAGTTCACAGCCAGTAGAGGATCTAATCTGCGATGGCTTATCAGAATATTATTGGGTTCAACTGGTTTTAAAATTCAAATATTCCAAATTGACATACTGAGCTGACTTTAGGTGGCGATTCTGAATGAGTTGGAGAAAATAACTTCACAGGAGACAGAAAAGAAACTGTATCTTGTATCACAGGTATTGATGATATGTTTGATATGATTTGATGTTTGTAAAAATATAATATTTATTAATATATGTTGTATATAATTATTGCTAACGAGCTTCAGACAGATTTTGCGGGGTGTTTTTATTCATCTGTTTTGAACAAACGTGAAACTCGTCTTGGTCCTATCTCTGTAGGCTGGATGTGTTCAGATGTGGCTCTTGTGATCTTGACTGCAGCACTGAAATGAACAGCAGTGTCAGAGCTCTTCATCATGCTGGTCACGTCAGTGTTGGCTAGTTTTTCTTTTAGCTCATTTTTTGGCTCATAGTATGAAAGCAAAGTACCATAAAACCATACCTTCACCGTACCACTCGGACCTGGTTTAGTGCAGGCCTCAAATGTCTGCCTGGTCTCCCAGGTGGTTGTTAGGAGCTTGATTTCCTCTACAGCTTTTATTGTTTTTTTTTTTAACTCCTGTTGTTAAAAAACTCCTGTCCTCTTATTTTCCTTTGACTCTCTCCCTTCTTATACAAGTGGACCATCTGAAATATCTCCTGAGGTCTTGCTAACTTGTACTTAATGGCCTTTCTGACTGAAAACCTAACACATGCAGGATGATTTCTGACTTTGGCACAGCACTATAAAGGTTGTTCATTGCTGAACCCGCCACTGAGGTCTAGACCTTGCTATGTTTTTCCATGGTGTATATAATATGAGTTATAAGACAATTGCTCTACTTTGGTTCTGCAAAAGATACTGCTAATGTTATTGACATTCATAAGATAATCCTTTATTAGTCCCACAGTGGGGAAATTTACAAAAATTAATATTTGATCATGACTGATGATCTTAACCAGGAAATCTGGTAACTACATCAGGTAAGTAGCATTGTACTAGCAGACTGCTTAGTTCTGTACCACTCGCTTTACTTTAACTGTAGGAATAAAATGATATGTTAACTACACTACTAGTGTTTTTTCCCAGTTGGTACTTTACAGACTTGCAATAACAAACAAGTTTCTCCACCGTGTCTGTAGATGAGACTCATAACAGGAGCTTGTGTGACCTTCATTGCAGGAGCACAGCTCAGCAGCTGGCTACATATGCCTTTGAGAAGTGTGAACGTGGGCAGAGAGAGAAGGAGAGAATTTAAAAGTCTGTTGGGAAAACAGGAAAGTCTTTTGCTTTCTGCTTTATTCGCCACATGGTTCTCCCTCCAGAACCCACATTCACCAGTATCAGCCATCAGCCCATTAGCAGTGTGTAGTTCTCCAGTGTTTAATAATGAATATGTTGGAGATATATCAGTCACAGCAGTATTACTGAGTACAGTGCTAGAGCATCACAGTGTGTACATCCAGTTTAGTGTATGTGGTTTCATGCTGTCCAGGTGGTCTGATGTTGGTGTTTAGTGACCCAGGCTTTTGGACAGGAGTGCATTAAACACTCCGCTGTACAGCTTTATAACACGGCTGCGTGTTTTGTGTCTGTCATGGCGGCGAAAAGAGAAGTCATGCGACAGAAAGCTAACGGAGAGGCGTAATGCTGTGGGTGTGTCGCCTAGCAACAAGGCCATATTGCCCTTCTTTTTGATGTTGGATTGATGAGCGAGAGAGAGCATAGGAGAGAGAGAGAGAGAGAGAGATGGCCTGTAGTTGTGTAACCACTCTGATCATGTTGTTTGGATAAGAACAGCCTGTTTCCTGCCGTTTGCTCTGTTCAGACCGTACAGGCTGACTGATGCTGTGTGCAGCAGCTCTCTGGAAGGCTGTACATGCCAGATGGTTAACTAGCAAACAGGATTTACTCCTTTGGTGTTTGTTGTAGATACGCCCACCACACAGAAGAAGGAAGTAGATGCGGAGAATACAATCCTGCTTTTTATTCTCTGTGCTTAAAAGAAGCACATTAGCTTTATATTTTTCACATCCACCGCATCAGCTCTCAGTTCAGCTCTCTGGTGAGATTTTAGTGCAGAATTTAGTGCTGCGTAAGCTCAGGCCTCACCTTCCCGCCCTTTCTATTAGCTGCTGTTAGTGTCTGTGGGTCGAGTGACCAGCAAAATAAGCAATAAACTGTGGAATATATAAAGTCTGGGTATTTAAAAGGTTCATCTCTTAAACTGAAGTCTACTTTTTAGTTATCCTAACACTTATTATTCATTAACTGCTATGAATTAATTAATAACTTATATGAAACGAATGAACTGTACTGTGGTCCCACATACAGATGTAGTACACTACTGTATAGAAGTCTGAGGCACCTAATCTGATAGTTTAAAAGTCGTTATCTGATCAATACATGTATTTTCACCAGATCTGATTAGAACAGATGTAAATAATCATACATACAATACAAAGTAACATGAATATCTTATTGTGAGAGAAGTAGATCAGATCTTGATCCAGTTTGAAGAACAAAGTTAGGTTCCAGATTTCTCCTGGACGCCCCAGACATTGTAGGAATGTATTCAGTTCCTTCAGCAGCAAATCTTGATTTAGTTTAATGAAGTACTGAGCAGTCAAAGCAGGTATTAGATGAGAACTGATAATAATACTGGGTTGTTTATAGAAGGGGAAGCTTGGAAAGGGTTAAATGAATACCCTAACATTGTGTTTCCAGGTGCCTAAAACTTTTGCACAGCACTGTATATGTAACTTTCATGTCTTTTTATGTGGGGGTGTTGTTTTGGTCCTCATTCTGAGATTCTGCATTTAATCCCATTAACTCTTAACCTCCTCTGTTCCTCTGTGTGCAGCTGATCAGCGATGGCAGCGTGGTGTACGCTGAAGCCCTGTGGGACCATGTCACCATGGACGATCAGGAGCTGGGCTTCAAGGCAGGCGACGTCATCGAAGTAGTGGATGCCACCAACAAAGAGTGGTGGTGGGGCCGCATCCTGGACAGCGAGGGATGGTTCCCAGCCAGCTTCGTCAGGGTGAGGAGCAGAACTGGTTCTTGTTACTTTATCTGGGTGTAAATGTTAGATATCTCACTGGTTTGATGTGATTATGATTCTTTAGGAGTCAAAGCGGGTTTACAACAAATTTTAATTTACTTGTATTAGAATAATTAGAATAATTCAGAATGATTATATAATTATATATTAAATTACACTGACTCTACAAACATAATTGAAGTAAGAGGAATATAAATATAGATATGTAAATATTGATTACCAGGAGATTACTCTAGCAATATTTTCCATACACTAACCTTGTGGCTGAATTTTCATGTTGGGGGAAAAAAATAAACCCAAATAAACTGGGAAGAAGTGGAAAGACTATAATATCACTGAAGTTGAAATGTAAAAGATGAAAAAGCTGTTAGACTGTTGCTGTTACGTTTACGCCAAAAGTTTCACCCACAATCCCAGACTTTACCCAAGTGGCCAGCTTGTGTAACACAGTGGTGATTGTCCTGTCAGTGGGTGGCTGGTAACTGGAAATGACTGGTCCTGCAGATGGTACAATCTTGGTGCCCAGCTTTCCAAATGTTTCTATTTTGAGAAGCTGGTTTGAAAACTGTCTTTGCACAATGAGCTCCCACAACGGTCTGGTGTGTTTGTGTTCCCATACACGGTGGACGTCGTCAGGGTGGCAAAGATAGTTCAGCCTTCACCAGGTGGGCCACTGCTCGGACTGTCTGCTCATAACAAGATGGCAAATGGCTGTAAAGATAATTCTACTTAAAACTGAGTTAAAATTCTCCAACTTGCTCATTTCGATGAATTATGGTAGCTGGTATTAAATATCTTGGCAGAACTGTAGTGAATGGAAACTTGCATTTTTATTCAGGTGAGATTCGTGTAATATTTACACTAATTTAAACAATTAAACACTCATAGCAACATACAGCTGCAGCCACAGCACGGAAAATGTATTAACATCTTCATTTTCACTGCCCTACGAAATACTCAGTAAGAAAGTCTTTTAAAAACATGCCAAGATTTACTGAATATTATGTTCATTTAGAATTTAATCCCACCTTTAAAAAAATTGATAGACACTTCAAGTAATTCATGAACACTCTTAAGCCATAAACACACACTGAAACATCAATATCCTGTCTGTCTGGGAATCTCTATAACCCTTCTTTATTTGTGATGTACATTAATGTAAAGAGTTTTCATTACATATGTTTTAGGAGCACTTCTGTTGATCCGTTTTATACAATGTGAGGACCAGCTTAACTTAAATTAAGCTTCCTTCTCCCTGTCTTTCTTATCTCTCTCTCCCTTACGTAGATATAGAAAGACTGCTTTGGGATTCATCAAATCTTCACTTTCTGTTTCCATCTTTTTAAGTTAAAAGTCCTCTGCACAGTTTTGTATTTGTGATTTCATGACATTTCATGAAATTCTGAAGCACTGTCTGCAACATGGATCTCAGGGTTTCCGCTACACCAGTGTTTATCTTTGGACAGTGATAGTTTTGCTGCTTGCTGCCAGGCTTATTAAGGGCAGAGTTAGTGGTGGTACATATTCCACTGTGTTTAAAAAATAAATAAAAGTAGTTTGACTCTCCTGACCTGCTTCCGCCCCGCAGTTGCGAGTGAATCAGGACGAGCCGATGGAGGAGTACCTCGCCCAGCTGGAGGAGGCTCAGGAGGAGAACAGTGCTGGCATGGCGCTGCTGTTGGGACCTGGACTGCCCTGCAAGGAGCAGATGAGGACCAACGTCATCAACGAAATCATGAGCACGGAGAGGGATTACATCAAACACCTGAAGGACATCTGTGAGGTCAGTTCCCTGTTAACAGAAATTACTGGCTTTATTAAACATGACGGGTCAAGAGTCCTTCAGACGGCCAACTCGCACCAGAGACGACTGAGCAGGTATCATTTGGATGATGGATGATTCTCAGCACTACAGTGAGACTGTGAGTTAGTGTGTGTTGCACTAGCATGAGTGGATCAGATACAGAAGTATCCACTCCTGTACCTGCTCTGTGATGGTCCTAATTATTAACCCTTTGATGCACAACCTGGGTCTAAAGTGACCTGACTGAGATTTTATTTTTTATTTCTTTTAATTGAATTAATGTAATCTTTTAAGCTTCCATGAATTCCTCAATGTACTTCACTATGTGTTCACTATGGAATTTAATAGGAGCTGTGGACAATTGTAAACATTTGCCATCAGGAGCATATTTACAAACACTATTTTTATTGATGAAGTAAATATATAAGAAATAAAATAATGATTTAAGATCAAAAACAAGATTTTTAATAAAACCTTTGGAGCATTTCTATTGGTCCATTCATCATAAAACTTTTACAGGACTTAAGGAACAGCTGTTGTGTTCAAATGAAGATGCCAAAAATGGAGATGCATGTTTTTCTTAGGACTGCGATTATTAGCAGCCCTGCTTTTAAATGGTCGTAGTCATGTGGTGCACCGTGGTGCTGTTTTATTTGTGGTTACCTCCACACGTCAACAAAGAAAGCACATACTTGTGTGTTTCTGAAGCACCTTGACTGATTTTCTTCTCTGTGGTACTGACTGACCCGCCGTGCTCTCTGTAGGGTTACATAAAGCAGTGCCGGAAGCGCATGGACATGTTCACAGAGGAGCAGCTGTGCACCATTTTTGGCAACATTGAGGACATCTACCGCTTCCAGAAGAAGTTTCTAAAATGTCTGGAGAAGAAGTTCAACAAGGACGAGCCCCATCTCAGCGAGATCGGCTCCTGCTTCTTAGAGCACGTGAGTTAACACGTCTTTCCTCTTTGAATCGACTGTGTATGAAATGCTCTCTGATGCTGTGGTAGGTGTAGTCCTCACTGATGTAGGGCTGTTACTGTCAGTCATGTTAGAATGAATGATCTGGTCACTGTTCTGATCCAGTAAACCAGTAATCAGAACTTTAAAAAAGGCCAAACGCTAAAGATTTACTCAAACGAACATAAACAAACTCTGTGGTCTTTCAGAGATTTTAGAAAAATGTCAATTCTTATAAACACAACCAAGAAAGACACAGCACAGGTGCGCTTACCTGCGGGAAATTAGCACTGGCTGTAGTAACTGTGGCTAAAATATTTATTCATAATTGGCTGCCGCTTGCGGTTCGACACGTTCAGTGACACTGCAGTGAATCGCTTTCTGATTTTAATTCTGTCATACTTGTTTAATGTTTACTAAAGACATTAAAATGTTTAAATATTACATTTTTAAAAACATAAAATGCATATAAATACAGGTGTGTGGAAGACTTTAGAAGCCCCTGTCAGAAAGTTTTGTGTGTACACTTTATAAATGTTAATATACAGTTTCTAGTAATATTGTGATAATATTGTGATAATGTTGTGATGATGGTGCAAGAAACATTGCACATGTAGGCCACTTATTAATCAGGCAGCAGAGGAGGACCACCATCCAGCACTTCCCTTCCCAGGATTATAGAGTAAGACACAGGAAACACTGCCCATGCAGCCAAACACTCTTTATTGAACATGCAGCAAGGGTGAGGAGTCATGGACTGGAGGTTAGGTAACTAACCTCTGTTGGTGATAGGATGGAGGCGCTGGTTCTCTGTAGAGGAGACGTGCAACGTATCTACCATGAGGTACAATTGTGTTAGTAGAAGTGACCTACCGGCTATCTTAGCCATTTGAGTGGTACCCAACTGTTCCCTAGGCACTGTGGACCCCCACACACAAACAAACAAGTGAGCACACTCTGCCCAAGTGGTGGGCAGCCCTGTCCACAGTGCCTGGGGAACAGTTGGGTAGTACTAGGATAGCAGGCAGGTCACTTTTACCCATACAGTTCTACCTCATGGCAGATGCATCTCAAACCAGAGCCTCCTTCCTAAGACAGCATGGCCAAGGACGCTACAATATGCATCATCGTTCAATTGAGCAAGTTATTGCCGAGTCAGTGATTACATTGCTAATCAATCGTTTGACTGACACTGATGTGATCTCACCTGGTCTCTGCAGCAGACAGATTTTCAGATCTACTCGGAGTACTGCAATAATCATCCGAACGCCTGCGTCCAGCTCTCCAAACTAATGAAGCTCAACAAGTACGTCTTCTTCTTCGAGGCGTGCCGCCTGCTCCAGAAGATGATCGACATTTCTCTGGACGGCTTCCTCCTGACCCCTGTCCAGAAAATCTGCAAGTACCCTCTCCAGCTGGCCGAGTTACTGAAGTACACCAACCCGCAGCACAGGTGCGCTTACCTGCATTAACTGTATTAATGCCGCAGTGAATCGCTTTTTAATTCTGTTATACTTGTTTAATGTTTATGAATCAGTTATTTCTGTACTGCTAAGCCACATTCATTTCCTGGCTCATCAGAACAGGTTGCAAAGAAAAGGTTTTGTATGTTGTGTATAACGACAGCGTAACTTTGCTTCTTTCAGAGACTACAAGGACGTGGAGGCAGCCTTAAATGGGATGAAGAACGTGGCCAGACTGATTAATGAGAGGAAGAGGCGTCTGGAGAACGTGGATAAGATCGCCCAGTGGCAGAGCTCCATAGAGGACTGGGAGGTGGGTTACAGTCAGGGTTGTTATAGCGTAAATACAACTAGAATCAAAAACTTTTCTAGACAAAAGGAAGCAAATGAACAACATAAACGTAATTGAAGTGCTTTTATACTTTGCTGTGAACATCCTGACCAGGGATACAAATTTTGTCTCATTTGACTTGTACCGACTCTCATTAATCAGCGATTAAATGTTAACCAGCAAGCTTAAAATCAAGGGCTCATCAAAAAATCTGATTGGCTGAGCTACTACATTAGAAACTCTTGTAAAATACTTGATACACAAAATACCTGATGATCACACACACATCAGCTGAACTCTGTAATAATGCACTAAGATACTGGAAAATTGTTTCTCAGATGCAGCACTAATTGGTGGAACCAGGCATTTATTCTATTATGCTAATCAGATACACTAGTCTGTAAACTGGCTATGAACTGATGGACATCTGTAATATGTCTACCATATGATCAAAAACTAAAGTAATAATTGTAATAAATGTAATAATAATATACATGATAGGGCTGTGTATTGGCAAGAACCTGGCGATACAATACATATTGTGATACAGCGCTCACGATTCAATATTTCCGCGATACTACAAGCAAAGTGATATATTGTGATTTTTCAAATCCTACTATTAAAACACACCACTATATGATTAGGTTTGCTAATGCTTACAATAACATTGTGCCCTTGTGCTGCTTGTTAATGTTGGAGTGGAGCTGAAAATGGATTACAACACTGCCATCTAGTGGTCAGAGGTTTAAACATAACACACAATGATTTACTGTCTGCCAGGAATCTGTGTATTGATACTGTGTTTTTAAGAATCGATACAGTATCACAAATATATGGTATTGAAAGGTTTGTGTTCAAGTTTAATCTATTAAATAGAACATGTACTACATATACACATTCTCTGTCAATCTGTAGAACCATTTCACCATGCAAATGTTTCTTTGAGTGTTTGTGGCTCTAAACAGAACTACTGTCTTTTCAAAAGAACCCATCTTTTTTTTGAAGAGTGTTTTAATCACTACTTGCAACTGATTAAAAATTCTAGTTATTTCAGTGTTGAAAGCACAGCTGCTGTAAAATCTGAAGGTGAATTTCATGTTTTAGTGCCTGAATACGGGTGGAGTGGTGGGTTTCCTAGAGTAGAGCAGTGGGCTGTTTCTAGCAGTTAGCACTGAAGAGGCTGTGTTCTTTCTAGCTGTGTGGTGCCGTTTTCAGCGAATTAAACAAAAATAAATGAAAATAAGAAATATCCGAATCTTGAAAACCCAATGAACAAATATCCGGGTTCAGCCAAGCACACACCAAGTGGTCTTAGTAACAACACATTAAATGTGGCATGTTTGTGTTTTAGGGAGAGGACATCCTCAGTAGGAGCTCAGACCTGATCTACTCTGGTGAACTGACCAAGATCTCACCACCTCAGGCTAAGAGTCAGCAGCGCATGTTCTTCCTCTTCAACCACCAGATGGTCTACTGTAAAAAGGTAAAGAGATGGATTACAGTGAATTTTATTATTTAGAAATGACACAATGTGAGTGTACATTGACAGCAGTGACTACATAGGATACAGTGGTGTTTGTACCGCTTAAGTAAACCTTATTTATCCCCAATTAATGAACAGTCTAGAGATACATCATACACCATCCCCTACGCTAATGCCATGTGCACTGAAAGTTTAAAGTGATATATATATATAAAGTGAATATGAAATTAGACCTCATGTTCATATTCAGGGATGCTCCAGGATTATCCTGGAAGTCCTGGTTATTCTACATCACAGTGACCGTGTTTAACCTGCTGATTGTGACTGCTTCAGGATCTGCTGCGGAGGGACATCCTGTACTACAAGGGCCGGGTGGACATGGACCAGATGGAGGTTCTGGACGTGGAGGATGGGAAGGATAAAGAGCTGAACGTGAGCGTGAAAAATGCACTGAAACTGCGCTCGCTCAGCGGCGACGAGGTGCACCTGCTCTGTGCCAAAAAACCTGAGCAGAAACAGCGCTGGCTCAGAGCCTTCAGGGACGAGAGGGAGCAGGTACAGCACGACCGCGAGACAGGTGAGCTAACACACACACGGATGTGTTTATTTATTTATTAAATCAGTAAATATGTAGAAATGAGACTAAAATTTGCTGGAAAATGTCTTATTTAACCATTTGATGCACAATCTAAGCAAACCCCTTCTAATACACAACATGGGTTAAACTTGACCCGTGTTCACTCCCTATGTTATTGTTAGTATTGCTATAATCAGTTTTTCCTTATTTAAATGTTCTAAGTGTTCATTAAAAATATTGTGTTTATCTTAAAACATTATTTTAGTTCTTATTTATTTATGTCATGAACAGTGTTTGAAAATATGTTCCCAACTACAAATTTTGACAAATGTCAATAGTTCTTATCAAACTCCACAGTGAACACATAAGAGTTCATTCTGACCCGAGTGCAGTGATACAAAAATGAATTCAGTATTTGTGATCAAAAACATGTACATTGAGGAAGTACACTACCAGTCAAACGTTTTAGATACACTACCAGTCAAACATATTAGATACACTACCAGTCAAACGTTTTAGATACACTACCAGTCAAACATTTTAGATACACTACCAGTCAAACGTTTTAGATACACTACCAGTCAAACGTTTTAGTACACTACCAGCCAAACGTTTTAGATACACTACCAGTCAAACGTTTTAGATACACTACCAGTCAAACGTTTTACATACACTACCAGCCAAACGTTTTAGATACACTACTAGTCAAACGTTTTAGGACACTACCAGACAAACGTTTTAGATACACTACCAGCCAAACGTTTTAGATACACTACCAGCCAAACGTTTTAGATACACTACCAGACAAACGTTTTAGATACACTACCAGTCAAACGTTTCAGTACACTACCAGTCAAACGTTTTAGATACACTACCAGTCAAACGTTTCAGTACATTGATCAAAAGCGTTAATTTCCACACATGTACTGTAATAACAATTACTTTCTCATATCAAAAACTAGAATTGTTACAATAAAAAATCTCTTAAACACAATATTAATATGCACTGACTTGTTTGATCTCCTGTAAAGATGAATATCCAGTTAGTAAATCATGGAACATATCTGCATGATAAAAATGCATAGTTCAACCAAGCGACCTCCACCATATGGCTGTTATGAAAAAGACTTGCATGAATGTGTTGTGATAATTCTTTTTAACCCTAAAAATGCTGCTTACTTCCGTATGTTTGGCCTGTTGTACTTCCTAATAACTTACTAACAAACTACTCAAGAGTTTAAGCTCGACAGTGAGTAAAAGCCCGATACAGACGGGTCTTTTGGGGCAAATGTGACCCTGTGGTCTAATAACTGTTCCCTGTGATGCTGTTCTGCTTGAAATAAGCCTAAATGCTTGTGTTTGGCACCCAGTATGTGAATTTGTTGGCAGCAGTGCAGTAGATTTGTACACGGTTCACAAAGATAAACAGGCACAAATCCACCTCATGCTGGAAGTAACGCTGCCTGAGCCTGCCAGCACTCGGACTGCACAAGTCCTAAAATTTATCTTTCTCTGAGCCATCTGGACAGACAGGCTTTCAGAACAAGGACTGACGATTCATATAATAGAGTTCACACTATGATAAATGACTCCTACTTTGATTAGTTTTTTGTAGCCATGTTAGTGTTTGGTGGTTGTACAATTCCTTCAAAGGTACAATGTGTAAGGTTTAGTGGCATCTAGTGGTGAGGATACATATTGCAACTGAATAACCCTCCCGCAGGCCTCCATCAAGTTTTCACTACTTGGATGAGGATTCACCCTCCATTGGCTTTTCTTGTGCTAAATTACAAGTACAATCATTCTTTGGTTTCTCAAACTTCTCATTACACTGAATAGTTAGCCAGCGCCAGCTCGTGACCTTCGTTCCAACCTAACAAAAACAATAACTGGTAGGTACAAATATTTATGGTCAAAGATCATGCCTGCCTTTTAGATGATGAATTTCATGTGACATTTAAACGTCTTTCTAATCTAGATTGATTTCAGTTTTCTGATGATACAGCCTTAATTTACCCATAAACCTGATCTGGCTGAGGAGGATGAAAAATAGTATTAGAGCCCACCTGAAGTTCAGGAAATAAGACATTACTACATGCTTTTTACTCCATGCTTCCTCATAACCCCTCCTGTGTGTCTGCAGGGTTTTCCATCACTGAGGTGCAGAAGAAACAGGCCATGCTGAACGCCTGCAAAAGCCATCCAGCTGGGAAGCCTAAAGGTGAGAGCAGTTCAACTGGTCTGTGGTTTATGTATGCATATATGTATACACACATACACAAGTGTGTATAAATATGTGTATTATATATACATACATGTATATTATACATTATATATATATGTATGTATAAAATAGATTTATCTTCTTATATAACCTGCCTAGGCAGTTTCTATATGTCCTCCTGTATATCTTAAGAATATTTTTTTAATATATATTTTAGTCATTACTAAATGTATATATCCTAGCTTATTTTTACTACGTTACTGCCCGTTTGCACTACATATATATAATGCTGCCCTGCTGTAGTTATTATTAGTAGCCCTCACCCTAAGCATTTCAATGCATGTATGTCCTGACATGATGTGCAAATGACAAATAAACTTGAATATATGTATAAGTGTGTGTGTGTATATATATATATATATATATATATATATATATATATATATATATATATATATATATATATATATATATTTATATATACACACACACACACACGTCTCTCCAAAGTATCTCCTATGCTGCCACCTACTGTGCATTACCTGCAGTGACTCACAACAGTGATGACACAGACATACCCTCTACGGGGTATGTATGGCCACGGGGTAGATTAAAAGTCCAAAACAGGGTTTTGTTTTGTTTTTTTTTAGCTTACGAAGGTTAATCTGGAACATGTTTGTCTCCCTGCAGCCGTGAACAGGCCCTATTACGACTTCCTCCTGCGTCAGAAACACCCCACACTGCCCACCAGCCTGCCCCAGCAGCAGGTCTTCATGCTGGCTGAACCCAAACGCAAGAGCTCCAACTTCTGGCACAACATCGGCAGACTGACGCCTTTCAAGAAGTGAACACCAGAGAAATGAAGAGAGAGCGAGAGAACTCGCAGCTTGTGCCTGAACTTACTTGCCCTTATATCCTCATTTAGTTATGATTATTATAATTATTATTATATGTATTTTTTATTACTTTCAGTTGTCATTGATGTACTTTAACACAGATTTATTGTAATGACGTACATGATGTTTATGTTTATTGGAGAAAGCACTTTATAAGGTGGTTACAATCAGATGGTGACTGGCCCTCCCCCAAGGACTGTGTGAATATTGTTTGGGGTGGGATCTTTCCAGAGGACTGTAGCTCCTGTTTCTTCTGCAGACTTTATGGATATAGACTAACACGACTAATGTGTTGTTTTTTTCTTTGGTCACATCAACAAATGCCAATTGTACACAGTGCCAGACACAGTTTCCGTTTGTATTTAAGCTTGTTTATGGTCAGCTATGCTATGGAAAAAGGTAAAGAGGGTCTTAATTATGTCCTGTTTGGGGGGCTGACGAGTTTTTAACCACTGTATATCTGCATCACATGTTTGTTTTTTTTGGGGGGGGCGAGACTTCCTATTGTTATAATGAAAAGTCTGAGGAACCCAAAGATGTTGCTTCAAGCTACTTCAACTACAGTTTGTTAATATGTACATAATCCGTAAGCCTCTTGACTGGATCTTACCTGGTTTCTCGCTGTGTTCCTTTAGCCTTATCCTGATGCCCTGTACACATGAGTATGGAATTAACTTCTTTTTGGAAGTGCCATCTGAAGTGCGTCCTGGAGTTATTTCACGGTAGTTATCCATGATCTGAAAAACAAAGCCATTCAGAGTGGTTTGGGGTGAAATGCAACATTAGAGATTGAAACAGGCATGGATAATAAAAGTCCTGAGATGACAAGAGGGGGTCCGAGAGGCCAAGATTCACTGTACATGCTCATACATGCTCATTTCTAGTTCTTAGAAATATATTTGTAGCTGCCTGAATAATTTTAACAGCCCGTATGGGCTAAATCAGCCATAAAACACAGAACATCTACACAACTATGAAAATAACACCTTAGCATTCATAAATTCATGCATTAGAAACCTTTTCACAGCAAACTTTTAAAGCCAGTTTAATGTTATCAACGTCTACATTATAATTAATAAGGGAATTAAGGATGCATCACAAGACAGAAATCGATTGAGATGTAGAATAAATCAATGTCCTTTTTAAACAGGAGAGGGCGCTGGAGCTGTCTACCTTGCTTGTTTGACACCCCTACATCACGTCAGTATGGCGTCACATCAGGGCCAAATTTAGGGCGCCGAAAACATGAGGTGCGAAAATATAAGGCCCCACGTTTGAACATTTTGTGCACACAAGTTTTCCACTCGCGAGCTCTGAAAGAACAACTGCACGCGGCGCCCTTTAACGGTTTTCTCTCACTTGCAAACTTTAACAATGTCAGCAGAGCTCTGCCCTCGAGAGAAGCTTCAGTGCTCAAGCTTCCAGAGGGGGCGAGTTTAACAGTTTTGGGGCTGGACATAGGTCGGACGCTATTGGCTGACAGCACCTAGTTTTACATTGCATTGTAGGTAACAGTATAGTGAACTATATAGGGAATATTAACTGTCCACTGAGAATTCGGACAATACTACTAAAAGGCAGACACCCTGAATAGAACACCAAACGGTAACTAGGGTGTGATTTCAGACACGCCATTGGTTTAAAAAAAAATTCATATTGTGAGGCCAGCATCATGAATCGCACTGCAGGCGCGTGTATACTGGGTTTTACCTAAAAACACCCACTGTCCTCTCTGTGTTAGTCCAAAGTCAGATTAAACAAACCCAAGGTGTGACTTTCTAAACCGTGGAACGAGTCCCAACATATCAGGAGTGGATACTCAAATATTTATCCACCACAACACCCGAGATTTGGCGTTTAGCGTTTACTGGCTGCTCACTCACTTGCCATAACAGTGCTGATGCTTCACTGGCAACAAAATTTAACAGTTGTTCTTCTATGAACGCTCTTTTCTAGTCTGGTAGCTCTTCTGCACATTAACTGAGCTCGTACTCGTCCTCTCCTTGTCTGTCTCTAGACTGAAAAGCAAGTTAAAGTTCACAGTCAATTATTGAAGTTAATTAAATTGCAGAGGTTTTCAGATTTACAAATACGTTACTCCATGCAACATTTACATTAAGTTTGATATAAACCTATTAAAGGAGCAACAGAGTGAAATAATTAACTACAGCACCACCGTGAAGCAGACCGGTGCTGCATCTCTAGTTAGTTAAGAAGACAATCTCACCGAGCGCTAAGTTAATAAATGACACCTGAATCTATTTATCTTCTAACAAACAACATGACATGATATAGGTTTATTTTCAGAGACAACCCCAGAATCTCTCGCAGAGAATCCAAGAGGTTAAAGGGGGCGCCCACCAATATGTAATATTACTACTTATGCCACAGAACTACATATTGAGGCCTTTCCTGCCTTTTTTCATAAAGACTCGCTCTACTTCAGCTGATTGCCACCTCAGTCATACTCAACAAAAGGCAATGAGTACAAAGATTTATGGTTGGAGTAAGGATGTCAGAGTAGGGGTGGATTTTTGCTGAATGTGGGTGTGGGGGAAAAAACTATTCTCAAATCTGCATAAATCTTCTAGGCAGCGTTATTTTAATGCCAAAAGGCAAATTTTCACCAGGTGAGAAGTTTGCACTGCTGCACAGTAAACCACACTGAGCAACTTCACATTGCTGCACATTAAAAGATCAATTTTTAAATTCAGTTATTAATGAATTAATTGGATGTATGTATGAATAGAATGTTACTTTATGTAGATTAGAATAATCAGCTATTAATAATCAAATTTATAACCAGTCGGCTTCTTATTTTAACTACTTAAACCTGACAAAGTGTGTTTCTATCCTATAAAAAGTTCAGTTAAATGTTTAAAAATACACAGTCGAGTCACATTATTATATTATTATGTTTCTTTGGATGGCAGCAGTGTGTAGGTGGCAGTGTTCTGGTCTGGGGAATGTTTTGTGGCATTCTCTGGACCCACTCATCCATGTAGAAGACACTCAAATGATTTAGGTATGTATCCATCCTTGCAGATCACATACACCATACATGCTGATTATCTTCTCTGGGGTGGATGAGATCTTTCAGCAAGACAGTGAGACACGTCACACGACTAGAAATGTCCCACACTGGTTGGAAGAGCTGACCAAGACTTCCAAGCACTACCCTGGACCCCTAATTCCCCAGACCTGAACCCAACTGAGCATCTGTGGGACCACCTTGATGGTGGTGTTGGCTCTATGAATCCTCGTCCACGCTCCCTCCAGCAGCTGTGGGATGCACTGCAGTCAGCATGATATCTTCAGATACCTGTGACCACCTACCAGAATCTAGATGCTCTCTGTGCTGCACACAGCGGTTACTCTGGATATTAGCTGGTGGTCATAATAATGTGACTTGACCGTGTACTTTACATCAACCATCTTCACCGAGTATTAATATAGAAGAGAAAGAAATGTGAGTTTTCTCAAGAGCTGCCTGTGACACATCCCACCTCCCAGAAGCCCAGCAGGTATCACTACTTCTCTGTTCTTCTCTACCGCGCCTGTGATTAGTACCCAGGTGGAGTGACAAATACCTGCACTCCCGAGATGCCTTCATTTGCTTCATGAATATTCAGGCTCCGCTGTACAGACGCCGCTTTGTTTGTTGTGACGGAGGTGCTACTTTGAATTGCCACTGATGAGGATCAGGCAGACGATCTGGAGAAACACAAAGTAGAAAGCAGGTTAAGATGACTTGCATGACAGTCCTCATCTTCACTGGTCTTTTAGAGATCTTTTTAATTCAGGCCGTCAGTGTAGTCACATGAAGCTCAAACTACTTCTTGTCATATTGAAAACGCTGATCTGCTTGATACATACACGCTTTCCTTTAGCAGTAATTTCTTAATGAAAGATAAAATTAAGCCCAATGTTTCTCAAGCCTGGCTCTACACATTTTAGAGCTATCCCTGCTCACAACACACCTAATGAGCCGATGAGTTGAATAAGCCCTGCTGGAGTGTGTTAAAACAGGGAATCCACTATAATGACCAGGGCAGGGTAGCTCCTCTCCTGCTTCCTGCTGCAGTTTCATTTGATATACCTGAGATATTATATATATATATATATATATATATATATATATATATATATATATATATATATATATATATATATATATACACACACACACACATTTACACACATAATAGAGATGGAAAGATCGATCGGCTATGTATCAGTATCAGACGATTTTTAATCTAAATATGTGATCGGCCGATGTGTCTCCAATTTAGCCGATGCCGAGAGGTGAACAAATGAGCTTACTTTCTATATTTCCAGCTAGCGTTTCGTTGAAACCCCCTCCAGCCAGGTCCTTGCAATTCCTGTCTGAACCACTAGGTGGAAACACACACGCTTTAATTTTCCACAGACTGACTAAAGCAGCGACTCATCAAAGTTTTTAAAATCTGTAAAATTAACCATGTCTCGTGGAAACCTAGACAAAGACATTTAACTCTATTAATCTAATACAACACTGCACACAGCAGAATACAGTATCAGTAAACAGCAGAGCTAGCACACACAGCTAGCACAAAACAAATAACCTAGAACACCATACAGGCCAGATCTGACCGGTACAAACAGAACAGCAGCAACAATTCAATATTCTACATTTAATGATTACAGATTTAGTTTAAAATAACAGAATCTGTGTTTAAGGACTGCAGTTTTTACTGCATTTATTTAATTATCTTTATTAGTTTTAAATTAAGGGTCTAAATGTAATAATTGCAGTTTTGGAGATATTTGTTTGATTTACTTTATTTACTGTTAATTTAGTTAAAAAATATTATGCTGTTTGATATGAGCTCGTTAAAAATGATAATAAACCAGTTTAGACCATGTTTCATGACTTGCTTGCGCTAATAACTACACGTAGCCCTGCCATGGCATATAGCCCCGCCCTCTATCGGAATTGGCCTTAAAAACGCTGATCGGTCCATCTCTAATTTAAATATATATATAAGTCACAGAGTGTAGATGAATCTAAGCAGCCTGTCCTTGCAAAGATGACATTTCTGCTCCAGATCAACAGGTAATCATCCAAATCCACCAATAAAGAAGGAGGTGTTTGGTCTTAATTCTGGGCAAGTTCTAACAGTTCTAACAGCAACAAACTAACAGTTCTGCCCACAGAAAGACAAACAATGACATAAGCAGCACACAGCAAAGACGCCGAAGCTCAGCTGTCAGTCTGAACTCAATCAATTAATCAACATTTATTTTTATAGCAATTCTTTTTTTTTTTTTTACAACCAGTGTTGTCTCAACGCAGCTTTACAGACAAGCAGTTTAAAGGAAAAAAGAGGAAAAAAGAAGGATAGAAAGAAAAAGAGTCCATGAATAAACATCCCAAGTCCCCCCAGAGCAAGCCAGAGGCATCTCAGAGTGAACATCAGCCCACACTGAGAACACAACTGAGCAGCTCCTCAAACAAGAATAATAAACAGCAAAACCAGAGCATTTATCTTTACTAGTACATCATCACTCTGTTTTTCTTCTCTCACATTCTCTTTCCCTTTAGATAAAATACAGTCACCCTCTGCAACACTGCCCCCTAGTGTCCAGATTATTATACTACTGTACTACAACTACTGTATACTACTATTATGCTACTGTGAATGTTCAGCTGCACTTACCACAGCATGTCATTCGCCCCCAGCATTATTGTGCTTCTATAGCAGCGACCCTGCAAAAAGCACACCCAGTACTGAAGACTGCATTTCAGGAACACACTGTATTCCTGAACTCTAACCATAGAACAATGAATCAGCAGACAGATTTCTTAAATAAGCTGATTTCTTGGTCTGCTTATTTAGATATTCACCTCCTGAATTCTAGGCTTCTTTTTATGGACCTATAATAGAATCCACCACTTGTACTTCCCTGATTTATTTATTTTTCAAACTGGTCTATGGTCTACATGGGGTCGAGGGATCTGTGTCCACACACCTGATGCTTTTCATCTACACCTGTGGCACACTGGACTTGACTGAAGTCATAAATAACACCCAAGATCTAAAAACACACAAACAACTGTGGAGACGAACATTGACATCAGCAAGAAACACACCCCACAGCTTCCTGGGCACTACCATTCAGCAGGATCTCTACTGGGGCAGATACAGTGTTTATCTAGATTTCCTGCATCAACTCAAGATATTTGGGCTGCCTCGAGCTCTGCCTGTCCAGGTCTGCACTGCCATAACAGAATCCATCTCATACTCCATCTAGTTCAGCTCTGCGTCTTCACAGGTTGAGCATAAGCTGCCGCAACAGTGCACAGAGAAAACTGGCCCTAAGGCAGAGGTCACTAATAGGCGGACCGTGGTCCGGACCCAAAGCGATAATCTATTAAGAGTGATTTTATTTTGAAAGTGTTTTTTATTTTTTTAAGCGTTAGGATTATTTTAAGAGGCGGAACTCTTCTTGCCTTTACGGTATATGGGCTTAACAGCACAGTGACCTCACAGACCAATTGCGTGTGTTCTAAGATCACCAAAAGCACTCCTCATCAAAAAAAAAAAAGCACGCCAATCAAAACTGTGCAGATTGGGGCTTGCAGCGCGCACACAGAGGCGAGTTACGAAGCGAGAAGCTGCAGTCAGAAAGTAAAGCAGGTCGGAGAATAATGAGTTCTGAAAAAGAAAAGTTGACAACGAAACCCGACTGTTTAACCAGAAATGGAGAGACTTGTATGTTTATTCTTCCCACGGGCAGCTCCAAACCAACAGGCCAAGCTGTGATACTGAGTTATTAACACTTTTTTTCAAAGCATTGTTTTTTTTTTTATGTAGCCCTTGTTTTTACTTCAAGTGAGGAATAAATATTTATTAGAAGCTTATGAATAATTCATTCAGTTCAGTATTTAAACAGTAAATATACTGAAATATACTGAACGGTATGTGTGATATGTTGGTGTTTCAGTAGCTGATGGTATGAGATGCTGATACTAGACTATTTCAGTAAACAGGATACACCACTGAATCAGAACACAAGTTACAAATGATAACGGTTCAGACCTTGGCCTGAGGAGATCTCCTCTAACTGGACCTTACTGACTCTAATTAAACACCCCTACCTAAGATCTCAAATGAACCGCCACTTCCACAGCTTCTTCCGTAATCTGGGTGTCACCCGAGACCCAACTCAAAGCTTCATTCTTTCACCTCCGCAATACCTCTCTCAGTCTGCTGCTGAAACTCTCATCCACGCCTTCATTTCCAGTCGGTTGGATTATTGTAACTCCCTCCTAGCAGGCATCAGCTCCTCTTCTATTCATAAACTTCAGCTGGTCCAGAACTCTGCTGCTCGCATCACCATATCACACCCACTCTTCAACATCTCCACCGGCTTCCTGTTAAATATCACAAACAGTTCAAAATCCTGCTCATTACATACAAAGCTCTTAACAGTCTTGCTCCTGCTTACCTCTCTGATCTCTCTTCTTTCTACAGACCTTCTCGCTCTCTCAGATCCTCTGCAGCTAGACTACTTACAGTTCCTTTATCTAACCTCCACGGTTTTGGTGATCCAGCATTCTCCAGACTTGCTCCCCGCCTCTGGTTAAACAGTCGAATTCCCATTTAAATCTAATCTTAAAACAATCTAATCTTCTTCAAGATTATGTGTTAACAACACAGTGGGTGGGTGATATGAAAGGGTGGTCTGAGGTTACTAACACAGTGGGTGGGTGATATGAGAAGGTGGTCTGAGGTTACTAACACAGTGGGTGGGTGATCTGAGAAGGTGGTCTGAGGTTAATAACAAAGTGGGTGGGTGATATGAGAAGGTGGTCTGAGGTTAATAACTCAGTGGGTGGGTGATATGAGAAGGTGGTCTGAGGTTACTAATTGAGACATGTTTAATTACTCTGTACTCTCGGAAGGTGTAGACGGTTCAGTAATCAAAAACTATAAAAGTACTGAAGCGTATCAGTACCTGCACAGTGGGAAGGTGGGCGTGTCCTCCTACACACAGACGGTGAGTTTATATTTCTGAAAGCCGGTTAAACCCAAGTCCAGCCAGCTGCCCGAGCCACTCTGCGTGGGTGTTAGTTACAGTCCAGACAGCCTAGCGCGGTGGACACTGATCAGAAAACAGTTACTGAACTGATAGACTCACCAGCACCGACACGTCTGCTTCCTCGGAGCTTCATAAGTGAGACATTTCTCTGGATAAGGAAGCTCTGGTGCTGGTTCTCCTCCACAGAATGGTAAGAGCAGACATACGGAGGTTTGGGTGGAGGTTTTAAATTTAGCGCCTTCAGCCATAGACGCAGGTGGTCTTCTTTGGAAGACGGCCCCCCAACACTCTGATCTTGATGTGCTGTGTTCGTAACTCTGTTGTTTTCCCTCTTCTTCCAGTAACATCCTCTAACTGAACATATTATGCTAGTCATTTTATATGTTTGTTGTCATTTTGCTTGTAAATAGTAATGACTCTAATAGTAAAATAGAGTCACATGCAACACATCATTTGAACAGAACAGCTGCTCTTTCTATTGTCTATGGTATTTGTATCACTTGCACAAAAAATCTGCTTCCAGTGACTTACATTCAAATTGAAAAAGGTTTTTGTCCTCACCCGTAAAGCTGTTACTTGTTTTTCTTTGGAAAATGACAATATGGTACATCTTATTATTTTATTGCACATTTTATGTTGACACCTGCACCAACAAAAACTCTTGTATATCAGGTACTTCTTAATTAAAGGTTAGAATTCCGATTACAGTTCACTGTAATAGTGCAAATTACTCAATAGTTAATGTAACTACTGCCAGTTTGATGTGTTGGGGTTGATACTGAAGGTGTGTTTGAATTAAATGGGGCTTAAGACAGTGAATACATACCACACATACTTACAGAAACTCAGTCACTGCCTCTTCAGTCCCAACTAGACACCCGTGGACCATTAATTCAGCAATTAATTCACCCCCCATACTCCAGTCAGTCTGTGAAAGCACAAACAGTCCATTAGAGCTTTAAGAAATACGTTTCAGTGCAGTAGTGCTAATGTGTTTAGGCGTATAGTCTTAAGTTACAGCTTTTAAAGTTTGGGACACAAATAAACAAGAGAAGAAGTTCCTGCTTAAGGCTAAAAGAGATTAAAGAGATGTACACATCTTTCACAGAATGTAACTTCTGCACCATTTATGGTGAAACGGCGAATTCGAATACGAAGCTCAGAAAGCAAGCAGCTGGAAACAAACCCCCAAACATCAAAAACACCATAGTCTCAACTTTTTATCTCTAATTCAGTGACTCCGACTGGAAATTTGAAGTTAAAACACATAAAACTACAAACCAGCGTCTGTTTCTGCCGCTCTTGCCTTCACCAATAGGTTAAACGCTAATGAACAGAACGCGATATAGAAGATTTGGCTTCAAAATAAAAGTCCCATGCCTGTTTTGGACCCCTCTGTTGTAACTCACTCATAAACACCAGTGGACCCCAAATCCCACTCCGAGAAAGTACACTAAAACAGCAAACGCAATCAACTAATGCAGACACTTTAATCAAAGACATAAAGCTGTGATTTTCTCTATAAACAGTTATAATCTGTCCATAGATGTACCTTATTAAAAACAGAGGAACTGACACTAGACGCAAGGTGCCATCCCACTAGCAACCAAAAATGCACACACACACACACACACACACACACACACACACACACACACACACAAAACACATAAAAATAAAATACCAAAAAATAATAAAAAACTATTCAATGCAATAGCCCCAAAACATCAATAAATAAATAAAATAGTAACAATTCTCAGGTCATACACATCTACGCAAAATTACTGCACTACACTAAAATGTTCTGAGATGGCAGCCAAACCTTTCTAGACAGGATAACATCTGATAAATTAATTTATTTAAAATATTTTTTTAATTAATGAATTACTTTTTAAATTAATAAAACAGTTTAGTACTAGCACACACCACACCTCCTCAATAAACTCAACAAAGAAAAGAGAAGCCTAAAACCGGCTTTCTAGCAGACCACCACTATCGCCCACCACACAGGAGACCAAACTCCTAATTGTGTGAGACTATTAACGCACCAAGAACGCTGCCACTAAATTGTCGCTGTCAAAATAAAAGTCCCCCCCTACTACACACTTTCGATCTACCGGCCACAAATGGTTAGCAATCAGTGTTGCTAACAAAAATGCTGAAAATGAAACTTTTGGCTATATGATCAGTTTTCATGTGTGTTACAAGCTTCAAATAAAGCAAAGATTTTCTATCATTTCAAATTCCATTATTCATTTTTAATCTGGAACAGCCCAGATACAGGAATCCGTATTATCTTGCCACTAACACACGCTAGAACACTGTTTGTTTTTGTATTTGTATTTTAGTCAGGAAGTCAGGATTGTCAGTATTTACAGTCAGTCTTGCTGAATCAGAGTTAGTACTTCAGTGTAGTAATCTTCTCCATGTTCTCTGCACTTACACTGCAATAAACAGTACCTTGATAAGTAAGTGATGTATCTTATATTTCACAGTCTTATTTTAACTTTCCTATTCTGTTATGGGTCAAGTTGGCCCATGTCCACTTTGAGTTCTGAAATAATGGTTGACCTCTCTGAATAAAGTGTTTAATAAATAGTTGTTAAAATTGTAAATGTACCATAGGTTCTTATATTTCATCTTCATATCTTTCGAGTTTATAATGAAGTTTGTTTTTGTTTTGACTTGTTTATATTTATACTGTGCGGGTCAGTTTGACGTGTAACGTCACAAATGTAATTTTTTATTGACATAATAGGAGGTTTAGGATGATTTACCTTTTTTCTTGATTTCTTTTACTTGTTTAAAGTGATTTTAAGGACAGCAGAATACATCGTAGGCAACAAACTACCAGCCTTACAGGACATCTACCAGTCCCGCTGCCTGAGGAACAAACTACCAGCCTTACAGGACATCTATCAGTCCCCCTGCCTGAGGAACAAATGACCAGCCTTACAGGACATCTATCAGTCCCCCTGCCTGAGGAACAAACTACAAGCCTTACAGGACATCTACCAGTCCCACTGCCTGAGGAACAAACTACCAGCCTTACAGGACATCTACCAGTCCCGCTGCCTGAGGAACAAACTACCAGCCTTACAGGACATCTACCAGTCCCACTGTCTGAGGAACAAACTACCAGCCTTACAGGACATCTACCAGTCCCGCTGCCTGAGGAACAAACTACCAGCCTTACAGGACATCTATCAGTCCCGCTGCCTGAGGAACAAACTACCAGCCTTACAGGACATCTACCAGTCCCGCTGCCTGAGGAACAAACTACCAGCCTTACAGGACATCTACCAGTCCCACTGCCTGAGGAACAAACTACCTGCCTTACAGGACATCTACCAGTCCCACTGCCTGAGGAACAAACTACCAGCCTTACAGGACATCTATCAGTCCCCCTGCCTGAGGAACAAACTACCAGCCTTACAGGACATTTACCAGTCCCGCTGCCTGAGGAACAAACTACCAGCCTTACAGGACATCTACCAGTCCCGCTGCCTGAGGAACAAACTACCAGCCTTACAGGACATCTATCAGTCCCCCTGCCTGAGGAACAAATTACCAGCCTTACAGGACATCTATCAGTCCCCCTGCCTGAGGAACAAACTACAAGCCTTACAGGACATCTACCAGTCCCACTGCCTGAGGAACAAACTACCAGCCTTACAGGACATCTACCAGTCCCGCTGCCTGAGGAACAAACTACCAGCCTTACAGGACATCTATCAGTCCCACTGCCTGAGGAACAAACTACCAGCCTTACAGGACATCTACCAGTCCCACTGCCTGAGGAACAAACTACCAGCCTTACAGGACATCTACCAGTCCCGCTGCCTGAGGAACAAACTACCAGCCTTACAGGACATCTATCAGTCCCCCTGCCTGAGGAACAAACTACAAGCCTTACAGGACATCTACCAGTCCCGCTGCCTGAGGAACAAACTACCAGCCTTACAGGACATCTACCAGTCCCGCTGCCTGAGGAACAAACTACCAGCCTTACAGGACATCTACCAGTCCCCCTGCCTGAGGAACAAACTACCAGCCTTACAGGACATCTACCAGTCCCCCTGCCTGAGGAACAAACTACCAGCCTTACAGGACATCTACCAGTCCCACTGCCTGAGGAACAAACTACCAGCCTTACAGGACATCTATCAGTCCCCCTGCCTGAGGAACAAACTACCAGCCTTACAGGACATTTACCAGTCCCGCTGCCTGAGGAACAAACTACCAGCCTTACAGGACATCTACCAGTCCCGCTGCCTGAGGAACAAACTACCAGCCTTACAGGACATCTACCAGTCCCGCTGCCTGAGGAACAAACTACCAGCTTTACAGGACATCTACCAGTCCCGCTGCCTGAGGAACAAACTACCAGCCTTACAGGACATCTACCAGTCCCGCTGCCTGAGGAACAAACTACCAGCCTTACAGGACATCTACCAGTCCCGCTGCCTGAGGAACAAACTACCAGCCTTACAGGACATCTACCAGTCCCGCTGCCTGAGGAAAATCCAGAAGATCAGGTTAGACAGGGTCACCCAGCACACAGCCTGTTCACTATACTGCCATCAGGCAGGAGATTCCACATCCAGACCAGAACAACCAGCTACTGAACAGCTTCTACCCACACGCTGTCAGGCTTCTGAACAAACTGTGAAGCTGAGAGACCCCAATACAGTTTCACTCAGCCACTGATATATTATATTATATTATATTATATTATATTATATTATATTATATTATATTATATTATATTATATTATATTATTTATTCTGATATCGCTGCTCTGGACAATATCACTTAGTCACTTTAAATAGATTATTCTTCTTAGATAACCTGCCTATGCAAAAGTTTATTTTCTAGCTTATTTTTACTTTAGTATTGTCTATTTATTGTATATATATGCACTGTTTTCACATATATAATGCTGCCCTGCTGTACAGTTGTATCTGAGCGTAACCCCAAGCATTTCAATGCATGTTATGTCCTGACATGATGTGCAAATGACAAATAAACTTGAAACTCATAATAAGCTTAAAACCATCATAAAATTAAAAAAATATGTTTTATAAACTACATATATTACTTGCCAAGATACCAGTTCAGAGGGGAAACTTCAATAAATGTAAAAATATAAGTACAAAAGAGCAGCGACACCCCCTTTTATCTTATTCTATAAAGTACTATTACTGTAACCCTAAAAGTTTGAGTGTGGCTCCGAGTCAGAGGGGTGGAAAGTGTCGGGTTACAAAAGTGAGGAATAACTTTTCTTATTTCACACCGAATGGCTATGGACAGTCATTAGCATAAACACTGATAACACACCTTCTCTCTGTCTCTCCCGGTGTGTATCTGTGTGCGTGTGTGCGTATATGTGCGTGTGTTCCTCTTAAATGGTTCCCCCTGTAAGTCAGTACATACAAACCAAATATCAAAGTTGTTATATTAACTAATTATGAATTGTTTTTAACATATTCACAAGAATAACATCTCACATCTTAAACTATACATATTAATTGAAGCATCATCGGGCAAAGGCGGGTTACACCATGGACAGGTCACCAGTCCATCACATGTCCAACACACACTCACGCACACACACTTACACCTACGGGCAGTTTAGAGTGAGGATCAACCTAACATGCATGTGTTTGGACTGAGGGAGGAAACTGGAGTACCCGGAGGAACCCACTCAAACACGGAGAGAACATACACACTCCACACAGAACCACCCGGACCGGGAATCAAACCCAGTGCTAACCACTACACCACCGTGCTGACCTCTACACCATTGTGCCAAACAGTGTGTCCCTCTCAGATGATACTCCACCACTCAAAGATATGTGTGTAGAGCCTTGAGCAGGTCAACCTCACATTGAACCAATCAAAGATGTCTAAACATCAGTGTCTGTCTTCAAGGTAACTACATTTTATCGTATGTGTTGAATTAATCTCTCTCAGAACGTTGTTTGAGGGGAGGAAGAGTTTATTGAGGTTAGTTGTGATGTTACTGCTGGAGAAGGTGATGAGTCCAGTGGTGGTACTGCTGGAGGAGGTACTGAGGTCAATGGTGGTACTACAGGAGGAGGTGCTGAGGTCAATGATGGTACTACTGGAGGAGGTGCTGAGGTCAATGGTGGTACTGCTGGAGGAGGTGCTGAGCTCAATGGTGGTACTACTGGAGGAGGTGCATAGGAGAAGATTAGAAACAAACATGACATTTTAAAACCAGCATCAATTATAAACTTCTTAGATGGTTTAATCTACTGCCTTCATCTGCAGGCTGATCACCTGGACTAAACATTTTAACTGAACAGAAACTCCTTAGTCTACAAAGTGTGGAGGACAGTGGCGTTACCAGTGGAGGAGGTGCTGAGGTCAATGGTGGTACTACTGGAGGAGGTGCTGAGGTTAGAGCTGGACCACTGGTGGAGACGCTGATTGCAATTCTGAAGGGGATGCAGACAGAAAT
The DNA here is from genome assembly GCA_021613375.1 of Megaleporinus macrocephalus. Classification (NCBI taxonomy): domain Eukaryota; kingdom Metazoa; phylum Chordata; class Actinopteri; order Characiformes; family Anostomidae; genus Megaleporinus; species Megaleporinus macrocephalus. The sequence goes on from CM038705.1 coordinate 48,397,459, forward strand.
GATGTCAGCTGATTCTGAAGTTGTTAGGTGTGTTTTAATCTCCAGCATTTATCATTTGATGTTAAGTTTTAAATCATTTTGGTTTTAAACATCATGAACATTATGATTCAGAAGGATTTACCTTGTGGTCTATCGGGCAAAGCGCCTGCGTGCTGGACCTCTGTAGTTCATAGAATTTTCATAATCTATGACTTTTTGTCGTTCCCACGCTAATCTTTCAGCCTTTGCCTTTTCCTCCGCTTTCTTCTTGGCTTTCTTCTCAGCCCTGTTGTTAATCCATTCATTCAATCTGTTCTCCAGGGCCTGCCTCCTCTCCTCCTTCTTCTTCACTCTCTCCCTAAACATCTGCTCATACTCTGCCATATTGACCACTGCTTGTGAGGAATCTGTTGGAGAAGAAGAGTTGATGGTAAGGCAGGACCTCTACTGTTTCTTTTAAAGACACACTGTTCCAGTATCAGTTTTAACAAGACCTTGTCTATTTCTCACAACTGGAATTCTTTACATATTTACCAGGATTGTCTTAATTTAATGATATCAAAACAAAGTGATAAATGTCAGATATTCAGACTGTAAACTGTAGACACGTAAAACAAACTGAATTGGAATTTATTACAAAACCACATGTATAACTGTTGTACTATTTAAATGGAATGTATTTACCAGGACTTTAGTTATTTTATAATATTACTGTCATATGAACATATTATTTCAATGGTATAAAAGTAATCAATCTAAATTAAGACAGCAGCAGAAGAACAATAATAACTGTAAACATTTAAAACTTACACTAGAACTGATGAATATAATTGGTAATATATGGTTAAGATATATTCTATAGAATAGTTATATCCAGTCATATGAGGTTCTACAGTAAAGTATTAATAAAAATAAATAACTTACTGAAAACCCTGTGTCCATATTCTGCTTCTCTCTTGTAACTCTCCTCGATGGCCCTCAGGTTCTTCTCCTTCACCTTGTCATTGATCCAGCCGATGATGTTCTTTCTTTTCTTCTTGGTTGTGGCCGGATTCCCATTTTGGGTGTTGTAGGCGGCCTCAACCATCACCTCAGAGGATGTGGGTTGATCTTGTACTTGGTCAGTCTGGGTGGGTGAAGCCTGTTCCTTCTCTTCATTGAAAGCCACCTGTTTTGATTCTGGCTCAATGGAAGTCTCAGGCTTCAGGTGAGTTTCCTCCACCACAGACCTTTTACCTTCACCCACAATGTCCTCTGTGGTTGGATCAATGTTGTGGTCAGATGGGGAGAGCTCATTCTCCTCCAGGACTGGGCTGCAGGGTTTGACGGAGATGAAGAGGGGTCCTCCATTTAGAAAAGCAGGCCAAGCAGAGCTCTCAGACTTCTCTGGTGCTTCAGGCTTGGCCTGCTCCTCCACGTTGCTTGAGGACTCCTTCAGGTTCCTCCTCTTTCCTCCAGAACCTCTGCGCTGAACTTCTTTTTCTAACCTGAAGATGTTTACTCCAGGAGAAAAGAGCTTCATCAGCGCTTTCTTCCTCTTCATTGCTTTCTCCATGTGTTCTTTTCTCACATCCTTGATGTTTTCAGTCTCCAGCTCTCTCTCACTTTTCTCGCTCTGTTGGTCCTCCTCCTGTTTCTCTTCCACAGTTTCCTCTGTGTCCTCCTCCGTCATCTCTTCTTTTTCTTCCTCTCTATTCACCGCTGGAATCTGCACTGACATCTCCATTTCTCCTTCATCCTCAACTTCTGTCAGGCTTTCCCTGCAGGTAGCGTCTCCCAGTCCTGTCCTCTCTTCCTCCTCCTCTATCTTCTCAATTTCTTTCTCTTTTGCCAGCCTCTTTTCTTCATCTTTCTTTCTTTCCAGCTCCAGGAATCTGTACTGACAATCCAGCTCAATCTTTTTCTCTCTTTCCTTCAATTTCTTCTCCTCTTCTATTCGAGTCTGCGATTTCTCCTCCAGCTTTCTCTCCATCTCTCTCATTCTCCTCTCCACCTCCATCCTTTGCTCCTGTTTCTTTCTCGCTGACTCTTCTTCTTTATGTCTTTCTATTTCAGCTTCTCTTAATTTTTCCTGGAGCTCCTCTTCCATTCGTTTTTGTCTCTCCATCATCTCTTTCTCCATCTCTTCTTTTTCAAGATCTCTCTTTCTTTCCATTTCTTTTATTAAGCTTAGCTGCTTTTCTTTTAAAGCCCTTCTCATCTTTTCCATCTCTCTGTCCATCTTTTTACAGGACTCCTCCAGTTCTTCCTCTCTTCTCCTTATTTCTATTCTTTTTCTTTCCTCCACTTGCTTTCTCTCCTCTTCACGTTCACGTTCACGCTGCAGCTTCTCCCTCTCTCTCTCCATTTCTCTCAGCAGGCTGGACTCTTTCTCCTCTCTGCAGCTCTGTCTGAAAGATAGCCTCTCCTTTATCCTCGCTATCTCTCTTTTCAGAGTCTGCTCTCTCTCTCTCCATCTCAACTCCTCCATCTCTCTCTCTTTCTGCAGCCGCTGAAGGAGGAGCAGTCTTTCTCTCTCAGTGTCTGGATGGTCTCTCTCTTTCCCTGAGAGTTTCTTCTTCATCTTCTTCACTTCTCTTCTCAGCTCGTTCCCTCTCTCTTTGCACCTCCAGATCTCCATCTCTTGTTCCTTCACGAGCTCTTTCATCCTTCTGATCTCGCTCTTCTCAATCTGCTGCTCTCTCTCTCTCCTTGTTCTCTCTTTCTCTCTCCGCCTTAGCTCTTCCAGCTGCAGATCTTCCTCCAGCTCTCTCTCCCTCACCATCTTTAGCCTCCACTGAATCATCTCAACCTCCTTCTGTCTCTCCCTCTCTCTCAGCCTCCTTTTCTTCTCCCGCTTCCGCCTCCTCATCTCCTTTTTCTCTCTACAGCGCTCCTTTTTCAGCTCCTTATCTCTTTCCACCTCTCTCCGGAGCTGACGGAGACTCTCCATCTGTCTCCACTGCTCCAGGAGTTTGTCCTCTCTGCTGAAAAAGGGCAGCTTTGAGGAGCAGAAGTCCCAAAATCCACAGACGGCCTGTCTGGACCGAGTAAAGAACTCTCGACAGTTCTTCATTTCCTTTATCTGTAGAAGATAAACAACAGTATTAACCACTGTGATAATAACACTGTTCACCAGAGACACATCCTTACTTACTGATATACACATACAAACACAATATAGGGGAGCAGTGGGGGAGACAATAGAAGGTATTCAGACCACCTTTCTAAAGAAACCGCTATGCATTGTGGGGTGTTAACTTGTAAGTAGTGTACATCGGTTGTCCACCATTTTTGCGGTGCATTGTGGGTAACAATACAATGACCTATATAGAGAATCTAATTGTCCACTGAGAATTCGGACAACATTACAAAACAGCCAACACCCTGAATAGAACACTAAGCGGTAAAAATGGTGTGATTTCAGACACGCCCACAGTGACAGAGAGATACAGATTGATAGACAGACAGAGTGATAGACAGATAGATATATACATTGATAGACAGACATGTAGAAAGATAGAGAGGATAGACAGATAGACAAAGAAATGTAGAGGGACATACAGATAGATTGTTATATATAACGATAGATAGATAGATAGATAGATAGATAGATAGATAGATAGATAGATAGATAGATAGATAGATAAACGAATGTAGAGGGACATACAGATAGATTGTTATATATAACGATAGATAGATAGATAGATAGATAGATAGATAGATAGATAGATAGATAGATAGATAGATAGATAGATAGATAAACAAATGTAGAGGAACATACAGATATTTTGTTATATATAACTATAGATAGATAGATAGATAGATAGACAGATAGATAGATAGATAGATAAACAAATGTAGAGGGACATACAGATATATTGTTATATATAACCATAGATAGATAGATAGATAGATAGATAGATAGATAGATAGATAGATAGATAGATAGATAGATAAACGAATGTAGAGGGACATACAGATAGATTGTTATATATAACGATAGATAGATAGATAGATAGATAGATAGATAGATAGATAGATAGATAAACAAATGTAGAGGGACATACAGATATTTTGTTATATATAACTATAGATAGATAGATAGATAGATAGATAGATAAACAAATGTAGAGGAACATACAGATATTTTGTTATATATAACTATAGATAGATAGATAGATAGATAGACAGATAGATAGATAGATAGATAAACAAATGTAGAGGGACATACAGATATATTGTTATATATAACCATAGATAGATAGATAGATAGATAGATAGATAGATAGATAGATAGATAAACGAATGTATAGGGACATACAGATAGATTGTTATATATAACGATAGATAGATAGATAGATAGATAGATAGATAGATAGATAGATAGATAGATAAACAAATGTAGAGGGACATACAGATATTTTGTTATATATAACTATAGATAGATAGATAGATAGATAGATAGATAGATAAACCAATGTAGAGGGACATACAGATAGACTGTTATATATAACGATAGATAGATAGATAGATAGATAGATAGATAGATAGATAGATAGATAGATGAATGTAGAGGGACATACAAATAGATTGTTATATATAACGATAGATAGATAGATAGATAGTGTCCGAGGAGTGCAGATGTACAGTAATGTGATTACAGTACAAATAAAAATAAACTGTAATTTGAATTAAGGGACTTGTAACGCACTCCTGGCTCAGCAAACACAACACAAAACTGTAAAACATGTAACTTCCCCAAAACAATAGCTAACCAGCTAACCAAGGGACTACCTACAAACTCATCACTTACTAACACCAACCTACTTCCAGCAGTATGTTACAGTTTATTAACCACTGGCTAAGATGTGATTACATTTACGGTATTTAGCAGATGCTCGTATCCAGAGCAACTTACATGAGTGCTTTCAGTTCGATCAGAGAATGTATCTCTAGGTCCAAACTACTCTTGTGCTTAAACACTGCCATAAATAAGGGCCAGTGCTGACATCTATAAAGAAGACAACAAAATACAAGGTTAGATACAGTGTAATACCTAGCGAGACAGGAATACTTAGAAAGAAGATAAAATACAAGACTACAGCATAAGTGCAATACTTAGCTAGTGATCCTTCCAACAGATAAAGAGTTAAGCGCAGATGCATGCGTACCATTATGATTCATTCTAATACTTTAGTAGATTAGTGCTTATAAGTGCTTCACAAAGAGACGGAGGTCTTCAGTCTGCGTTTGAAGTGAGAGAGTCCGCTGTTCAGACAGCCAATGGAAGTTCGTTCCACCATCTGGGTGCCAGGACAGAGAAGTGTGATGTATCGACCTTACATCCAGGTACAAGCTAAGACTCTCAAGCGCTGTGTCAAATTTCTGCAATAAACTTTGCAACAATCTGTGTGTCCCCGCAAAGTGGCCCCCCTTTTCCTGAAACTGGTTCCTACGTACAAAACAAAAAAAACAATTCAAGCCTAACGTGTCTAAAATGCATACCCCCACTTAATAATTAGATCTTCGCCCTGGATTAACATCAAAAACAAGAAAGTAAAAAAACAACAACACAACAACAAACAAGTGTTTAGATAAAAGGACTGCACCACAACTCAGTCGGAACACTAACTAACCAGAGTTTACTCTTTTTCAGTGATCTCACAACACAATAACTCTTAAAATAAATTTAAAAAACAAGTTTGGCATTTTGTGTTATGACCATCTTCATGAATATCACTACAGAAAAACACAATGTAGCAGGTTGCCAGCATATCCAAGTTCAATTTTAAGGGTTAACACAATCGTTTGACTTCTAAAGCCAGAAGCACCAAAAAGGATGAACCAGGAGTGAAAGACGCTCCCGCCACCCAGTCTTCCAGCCTGTGAGAGCTGCTGGGGCTACTGCTGCCCAAAGCTGACCTTTCTCGTCAACGAGTACAAACTCCTGGAGAGGTGGAGACAGAAGGAGAGTCTTCACTGGCTTTGGAGATGGAGATGGAGATGGAGAAGCAGCTGTAAAAGAAAGAGCAGAACTGAGTTCCATTTATAAAACAGATGTACTTTGTAGTTCTATACTTACAGACTGTAGTCCTTCTGTGTCTCTGTATGCTTTGTTAACCCCTTTCACTCTGTTTTTCAATGGTCAGGACCCCCAAAGGACCACCACAGAGCAAGTACAATCAGGGAGGTGGATCACTCTCAGCCCTGCAGTGACACTGACATGGAGGTAGTGTACTAGTGTTGCGCTAGTTTGAGTGGATCAGACACTGACGAAAAAAAGTATATAGAAATTTAAAACTGGATCACCAATATGACTCTCTGTAACTCTGAGAGGTGTAAAGTGATAAGCTATGAAAAAACAAAAGTCAATTTACATGACACTAAATGAACTATTGTGTTATTATGTGCTTTCACACCTGTCTTCTGTCTTTTGGACCAATTTAAGAAAATGAAGGAAGATTATTGTCACCCATTAAACAATAAAAGAAGAAAAAGAGTGGAAGAGAAGTAAAACTGAATGCAGAAATTATAGCTTACTTTCTGAGAGTATGAAAGTAACAGGGTATGACAGGATGGGGGCGCTCTATCATATTATTATTATTATTATTATCAATACTTCAAGGACAGAAGCACTAACTATAAACGCTAATGTGTTCCCGTCAGCTTCGTACACCATTTGCTGAGTCTTGCACGACATTCTGTTGTCTAAAAATGTGACTGAAAAATTGACAATAAGCTGACATCAAACGTCCTTTACAAACCAATCAATGTCAAATACAGGAAGAGGCAGGCCATGTAGGGTGAGAAAGACATTAGATGATCCTTACTTGTGCTGCGGTGCGTGTTACTATCCAGGACGGGATTTTATTTATTTTGTACTGATAATTATTTCATGTCGTATAAGCGTATAAGTAAATCCTACATATTAAGCCAACTATCAACTTTGAGGTCAAATTCAAGGGTAATTGAGCGATATGTTTACACAACACAGACACATCAGCGTAATATCCCAGCAAACACACAACGCTGTCACTACGGCACTCCTAAATAACACTGTTTACGGTATTATAACTATCTTGTTCCATACATATATAATGAGACGAATGAGGGATTTTAGGAGGTTGTGTACCGACAACATACCGATAACGTTTGCTGGAATATATATAATATTTACTCTGAGAATATATGCTTTCAGACCAAAGCTTAAAATATAACGTAAATGAAATCCTATTAAAACAGCTGAAACTAACAGTCTGTAAGAAAACTAATACGCATGCGCTGATGTCACTGTCTTGAAAGTGCTGTCCTGAAACTGCAGGAGTAAATCTGCGGCTCTGCGACTCAGAAAGATATTATCCACATAAACCCTCCAGATTTACTGTGTACACTAACCTGGAATAGGTTTAACTTTAAACTGTACACACATGTAGCCTAGTCTTACTTTTAGCCCAAATGATTATTGATTTGTTGTAATTGTCGGTATGTGTGTGATGTTCACTCCAACATTCTCGTCTGTAGTAAACAGTGAAACTGAGGGTCTCGCGACGCTGAAGTGGTTGCTCAGCAACGATCATAGAACAGCCAGCTAGCTAATGCTACCGCTAATAACTTTACCAAAGTCCTTATAACGACTTTACCTCTAAAACTCACCAGAAACACAGCTATCTGTGTGTGTAGAGCTCCAGTAAGACTATCTTACTAAGTAGTTCAGTTACTTCTCACCTTTTAAATACGGAGTTTGACCCGTGAAGCGTCCCGTCCACCTGCAGTGAAGTCCTGTCGGTGAAACGTTTCGGGTTTCTGGGTGAAAATCTCGGATGTCGGCAGATACAGGACACCATTATCTCACAAATCAACATAATCCGCACATTTTGAGGAGATTTCAGTAAAAACGTGTCGAATAAACTTAGAAAACAAACATTTGGAGGCTAAACAACTTGTAACGGTTGCGCTTGGATTTAAACGTCACATAAAACGCCAGGAGAGAGAGCGAGAGCTCGTGCTTAGAGGCGGAGTCAGAGCGCTCCAGCTCCTCCTATGCTGTTTTAATTGGTCTGTAAATCTGTCAGTCAGTTCCTCTCCTCCCTGTTTAATCTGTTTTTCTTCTAGATGGAAAGTTTGGATAATGAAAGCGGCCAGACACACAGTTTATATGTACATACACACAAACTCAAAATGTACAGTAATAAACTAAGTATATATAAATCCATCATTTACAGCCTGTTTTTTATTAAGAGGTGTCTGTACTAAACATCTAAACATACACCTCTGAGAATAATAATTATATTTTATTGTTATGTGCAGATAAGATTTATATTTAAATATAACATATAACTTATTATTGAACAATGCTGCTACACGTAACTACTGATTAAATAGTAATAATAGTAGTAATAATAATAAAATTATTTATCAAATGCTTTATCATGTGTTTATTAAATGTCATACAGTAACACACCCCCTTACTCTGCGCTTTCTTTCGATTATTCAATTAATCTAATGACTAATTTTTAGATTCCTCTAATGTGATAGGAATGTGTTAGGAATTGAAATTTTTATTTTGTTATGCTGCTCATATGTTTACAGATGCTCGAATTATTATTCATCTGACAGAGAGTTTCCATCTACACATCCTTTTATTTATGAAATAGGAGACAACAATGACTGCAGGCTACTAAAAGATTCAACTCTGTTATTAAGAGAGTCGACTCTTTCCTTTTTTTGAAATAATCAATACAAACAAACCATGCTGTTTTATTATTATTATTATTATTATTATTATTATTAATAATAATTATGAGAATAGTAATAATAGTGAAGAAAAAAGGGTAATTATTAATATCAAGTATGGTTTACATTATTATTTATTTTTTCATTATAAAATATGGCTATTATTATCAATAACATAAATACAGTTGTCTTATTATAACAAGCAGTTAATATCTGCTTTATGTAAATAGGCTATAAATAAATGTTATTTTATTTCACTTAGGTTATTACTAGATATCCCTCGCAGATGATACTCAAAGATATGTGTGTAGAGCCTTGAGCAGGTCAACCTCACATCTGAACCAATCAAAGATGTCTAAACATCAGTGTCTGTCTTCAAGGTAACTACATTTTATCGTATGTGTTGAATTAATCTCTCTCAGAACGTTGTTTGTGGGGAGAATAAGTTTATTGAGGTTAGTTGTGGTGATACTGCTGGAGAAGGTGATGAGTCCAGTGGTGGTACTGCTGGAGGAGGTACTGAGGTCAATGGTGGTACTGCTGGAGGAGGTACTGAGGTCAATGGTGGTACTGCTGGAGGAGGTATCTTTTAGATCTTTTGGTCTATCGAGCCCAGCGCCTATTCATTGGACCTGTGTAGGTCATCATAGAATTTTCCCATTCTATGACTTTTTGTCTTTCTCGCGCTAATCTCTCGGCCTTTGCCTTTTCCTCCTCTCTCTCCTTGGCTTTCTTCTCAGCCCTGTTTTTAATCCATTCACTCCATCTTTTCTCCAGTGTCTGCATCCACTCTTCCTTCATCACCTTCTCATGGATCCAGCCGATGATGTTCTTTCTTTTTGTGGTTTTGGCCGGATTCCCATCTTCACTGCAAGCCACCTGTTCTGATTCTGGTTTAATGGTTTCCTCCACCACAGAGCTTTTAACTTCCCCCACAATGTCCTCTGTGGTTGTATCTACGTTGTGGTTGCAGGGTTTAACGTAGATTAGGAGGGGTCCGCCATTTAGAGAGGCAGGCCAAGCAGAGCTCACAGACTTCTCTGGTTCTTCAGGCTTGACCTGCTCCTCCACGTTGCTTAAGGACCCCTTCAGGTTCCTCCTCTTTCCTCCAGAACCTCTGCACTGAAATTCATCTTCTAATCTGAAGATGTTTACTCCAGGAGAAGAGCGTTTTTTCATCAGCGCTTTCTTCCTCTTCATTTGTTTCTCCATGTATACCTTCCTCACATCCTTAATGTTTTCAGTCTCCTCCTCTTTTTCTCTTCTCTTGCTCTGTTGGTCCTTCTCCTCCGTCATCTCTTTCAGTACCTCCATGGTGATCTCTTGGCCTTTTTCTTTTGCCAGCCTCATTACTTCCTCTGTTATTCTTTCCAGCTCCAGGTATACATACTGCCAATCCTGCTCAATCTTTTTCTCTCTTTCCACCTCCATCCTTTGCTCCTGTTCTTGTTTCAGTCTTTCTAGTTCAACTTCTCTCTTACTTACTTCCTCTTACTTACTGATGAAGCTAGATAGACTGATAAACAGACACAGTGACAGACAGGTAGCTATACAGAACACGCAGTTCACGTAAACCTCCTGTAGGGGGCGCCCAAACTCTCCCGTTCTTTTACAAAAGAGCGGTAAAGGTGAATCAGTAATAATCACCTTCTGTGAGAGTCTGAACTCGGAGATCTATTGCTGTTACTGTAGCTCTGCTCTGATCCGTCTCTCGCGCTGCACAACAACAGAATGACCAAACGGCTCACGCTCTCTCAATTTATAAACTCGGTTAGCGGCGGTTATGTGACGTCACCGCGTTCGCAAGCCCCACTTTCCATAGTTACTGTTGCTATGGCCCGGCTTGGCCAATCATAGCAGACCTCTTGTGTTGTAGGCCAATCATATCTTATTCTAGCTACACAGCTCCAGACACGCGCAGCTCAATATTAATTGAGGATAAAACACAGAAAATAGTTTCTCCACATCATACAAGCTTCATTAAACAGAGAGCTGCCAGTTAGAGAATCATTTTAATATACTGTTTTATTTGTTTTTAATATTTAAATATAGCAGTTTAAACAAATGTGAATAACGTGTATTAACCAAACAGGACAATATATACACAACTATACAGTTTAATATATAAATACACATTTAAATAATTACTCATTTAAATAAAGTAACAATTAAACTACTTCTACAGCTACACACAGTAAATAATTACATGAACGTATTCATTTGTATGTATTTACATTTTCAATATTTTTTTATTTCAACCAGACAATTTTAGAGTTTCAGTTACTGTTTATTTGCTGAACTTCTCTTGTTGTAAAAAAAAAAAGTAAAATGTGGTAAAAATTGATTTTATAATTCATCTTTTGTTTTTTCTCCAGTGAACAAATAGAAAATGAGAACTAAAATATTTAAGTGTATTCTCTGTAGAGGATGTTATTCTCACTTAGAAAATCAATATATCATTTGACAGAAGGTGTTCAAACTTCTGCACTTCATTAGGTATATACACCTCTTTATATCCACAATCATCAATGAGCTCCACTGACTGTATAGGAGAACTCTGTAGTTCTACAATTACAGACTGTAGTCCATCTGTTCTTTGTATACTTTCTTACTCTGTTCTTTAATGGACCCCAACAGGACCCCTACAGAGCAGGTATTGGGTGGTGGATCTCAGCACTGTAGTGACTGATGTGGTGGTGTGTTAGTGTACTTATGAAACAGTAGTTCTAACACGGCACCACTTCATCAGTTCTTTCTTTCAAATAAAGAACTGACAGTAATGATGTTACAGTGTACACATGTTTAAATTTGTGAAAGGTTTAACATAAAGCATTCTTAAGGACAGGACTGGGTTCATATAAATAAACAATAACTTGGATTAAAATATTCTGAATAAAACAATATGCAGATCAGAGAATCTCTATATGATTTTATATGATAGTAGTTTCTGAATGACAGCACTTCAAGATAAACACAAAAAGAAACAAATTTATAATTTTCTTTATACAATAAACTTTTTAACATGTGTTTCAGTTCATTCTGCTTATCATTGTTTCAAGAAGGCTACAGAAACGGTCAGACTGCTCCTGTTCTGCTCACTCTCTCTTCTCTCTGTCCTCTCGCAGGAGGTCGTTGAGGGTTCCCTGCATCTTTTCTCAGACAACGAGGAGACAACACAGCAGACGATGGTCCTGGTTCCTCCTCATTTGATGAGGCTGTTAGCAGAGGAGGTGAGATTGAGGGCTGGTTACTGAGAACCTCATTAATGAGGCTGAACCAGAGTGAAGGTAATGCAGTGGTCTCCCCGTCATTAGTCCCACTGCCAGATGGTGGACACTTCAGCTCCTAATATGAATTCACAGAAGTAAACAAACCTCAGTCCGCCCAGCTGAACTGTACTCAACAACAATTTTTATATTTAAATTATGTTTAAAATGAACTAATTTTTATATTAAACTAATTTAACTCTGTCCTGGAAAAAAATCCTTGTACTGTTTATTAAGTGGTCTCATTTTTAAAGACTTGTTGAAGAGACACTTTCTCATGAACCCCAAATTGAAAAGGGCAGTCCTATCAACAAGCAAAGTTAATCAAATCAGGAGTTTAACTTTGTTAACTGGTAAACAAATTAAAGGATTCAACTTTATTCAACTACAATTTTTACTTTTACTTAATTTACACTTTACCTTTAATCTATAAGTGAGTGTGCATGACTAACTCATTGGTATCCAGTCATATCCACTAAGAGCCTGTGTGGCTCCGGGTTTTCATGTTTTAATGTTTTTCTTCCAGACTAAGGGGAATCGAACGTGCTACAATTTGTTTAGGATGAGAACCTGAGGCTACTCTTGCTCGAGGATGAGATTGTGCTCCTTGATCTGACTAGTGAATCAACATTTTACCTCCTTGCTGAAAAGCAGAGTTGTTTTCCACAGTGAACAGCCTCTCTTTCTCTAGATCAATCAACCTTTAGTTAAACTCTGAGTACACTGAGGGGTGACCCTCATTTACAAAGCAGCTGAGTTGAAACATAGAATATTGATTGATAAACGAAGGAGAAATTTAAGAACATTAAAGAACATTATAATAATAATGAATAACAAAATTTGATTGAAGAAAAAATAATAGAAAAAGTAGTTACTAAAAATAATGAGGATAAATAAAAAGATAGTAAAAGTTTAACAAATAAGAAGTAACTAAAATAAATTAAAGGAAATTAAAGGTTCAGACAAAGATAAAAGACTTAAACATACACAATCATATAAAATATTAACTAATTAAATAAAACAGTTGAAGGCTGTGAGGAGGTGGTTAGAGATGAAGAGTTTAAAATGACTGAGTGACACCAGCGAGTGGAGTTTAGAGTTTCCTGTAGTAAATTCCAGCTCACTGATGCTGCTGTAGTGAACAGCAGGTTTCACAACTTCAGTAAGGAGTCTTTGTACCTGAAAGGTGATCCAATCACTGGAACCAGTCTGATAAGTTGTGTTTTTTAATGAGCATTGTTGTGATATAAGACGGTGGTATAAGACCAGTAAGTGCTTTATAAATAAAAAGAAGTCAATGTGTTTCTCAAAGCACAGCAGGAGAAGACCAACCAACCTTTTCATACAGCAAACAGTGACGTGTGCTGTTGGGTCAACAGTAATGAATCTTAAGGCAGAGTGATATACAGAGTCTAAAGGTTTAAGTGTTGAAGTTAAAGATGCAAATCTGTATATCACATCACCGTAATCCAGAATAGATAACTGTGTTACTTCTACAACTCTTTTTCTTACATGTTCAGGGAAACACATTCTGTTTTGGTACAGGAAGCCGAGTTCATACCTCAGTTTGTCTGTAAACTCGTTAATGTGAAACTTAAAAGTACATTTATCATCTCGTCACATGCCGAGGTACTTATATTCACTAACAGTAACAGATCAGTTCAAGGGTTGTGACATCAAAAGTATTAAAATCAATGTTGGGTGATCTGGAAAGCAGCATGACTTTAGTTCTCAACATTTAAAATTAGCTGTAAAAAGCAGACTGTAAGTAATTAAAGGAGTTCTGCAGTTTTTCACTGTAGCACCGGTGTGGTCAGCTGAGCAGTACAGAATTGTGTTGTCAGCATTTTACAGTCAACAATGGAGGTGATCCACGTTATTAATGTAGACATTAAATAATATTGGCTCAAGAATTTATCCTTGAGGGACACCCTTACCGATTGGTAGCAGTGCTAATTAACTTTGTCCCAGAGCCACACACTGCCGTCTATCAGAAAGGTAATTGCTGATCCAGTCTGTAGCGTTCTGGTCCAAACTGATGATTTGTAGGTTCTTTAAAAGAAGAAAATAATCAACTGTGTCAAAGGCTTTAGAGAGATCAATGAATATCACTGCACAGTGTTTCTTACTACCGATGGCAGTTAAGAGATCATTTAGAACGAGTGTAGTAGCAGAAATTGTTTTATGATTTCTCTAAAACCAGACAAGTCATCCAACAGTACTGAGTTTACACTGAGATATGTTTTGAGTTGATCGTTCACTAAGGATTCTAAAAGTTTGGCTAAGAACGATAGTTTTAATATTGGTGTAAAATTAAGATCTGAAGTATCACCTCCTTTGTGGAATTGGATGACGTGCTGTTTTCCAGATACTAGAAATTCTGCTAGATAAAATAGAGGTTAAAAGCTCTCTCCTGTGCTGTTTCTTTAGTGTTGATTATGTTGAGGACTTTAGCTACTACTATAGTGTATGTCACTAATTGCAAAGTCATGTAAAAAGGCATTAAAATGTCTGAAATTTCATCTTACCACCTTCTGAGATCCTGATTTCTTAATGATAATGTTCCTAATGCATCCGATAGGAGAGTGCCCACTAAAACCATTATCAACCATTGGTTCAGTAATTAATTGCTTGAGAGAGAGACATTACCACACATTTTCTTTAGGTGATGGGATGCATTAGTTAACCAGTTTAAATTAAAATCACCGAGATAAAAGTTCAGCTAGCTCATCTACTGCATAAGAGGTTGTGGAAGAAGATCTGTATATGCCAGCTACCAAAAAGCTGTTGTTGCGTCCTGTGTAAATTTGTGGGGCTAGAAAATCAGAACATTTTTCTGTGGAGATGGCATTAAGAGTTTGACTTGGACATTAGATTTAACGTGAACAGCCACATCTTCACCTCATTGCTTTCCTGTCTGGCCTGAAAAGACTGCAGTTTGTTAGTGTTACTTCTGGATTAGTCACAGTTTGTTATAAAATGATGGACGGTTCAAGAAAAGATTAAAACTTTCAATGTAAAACAGGTGGTTTGTTTGACAAGCTTTCTGGAGCCAGCCGTGGAGGCTTAGTAAATGTCTAAAACGTCCCAAGCCTCCTTCCAGACAGGGGATTGGAAAAGAGAGGGGCTGGGCCACAGATGAAGATCTAGCAGTTTATGAGAGTGTCAGCCGTGTAAAGTCTTTCCTTAGAAGCTCTTATTTTTCATCTTTGATATTATTACAGCCTACATGAACAATCACAATGTGAACACTTAAGTGCCTTGCGAGGAGGCTAGGAAGCTGCTGTATGATGTTGTTTACATTAGTACCTGAGAGGAGGTAGGTGATTGAGTCTCTGTTGAGGTATCTAAAGACAGAATCTCCAATCATGGAAAGCTCTTTCAGGGTGGAGAATCTGTTTCAGGGTTGGGTTGGTGTACAGAGCGCTTGCCAGCATGCACATTTCCAGAAGCCACAGCTCCGTCTGGTAAGGATTTGAGTAGCTCACCTCCTACACCCAGACAGGGCTAGTGAAGCCACATCCATCCTGGTTACTAAGGACAGGGTCTGAGCTGTTGCTAGCATGGATTCCTTGGTGCAGCAATGTAATTCTACCCTCTAACCAATCTTTTGGGTTAGAAGGATACAGCTGTGTGGGGAGGCAGGAGTAGGCATGAGTAAAAGCTGCCTCTGTCATGCTTTAGGAAGACTTCCAGCACTGATCTGTTCACTGAAAGAGTGAAAACAACTGTATGTAAACTCAAACTGCTGACTAGGAAGATAAAGAAAAACACCATATAACTCTCATTATTCAACACACAAACACAAAGTTAGATCTGAAAATGACATTGCGGCCCGCTACACTGCTACTGTCTGCCATCATTAAACAAAAGCTGTGCTGCATTATTCTTAATTACTTATCTTTAATAAACTTTTGATGGTGTCTCGCTATTTGGTCAAAATAAGTTTCCTCAGAGAGCTCACTAGCTACTGAGACTCACCCAGAGTGCTGGGAAGTTTCCTCTTCGTCTTCTTTTTCTTTCTCTTCTACTCTCTTTTTCAGTTTCTTTACTAGATCTCTCTCTGACTCTGTCTTCACCTCCCTGGAGTTTGTCCTTGTAGAAGAAAGTCAGCTTTGGGCAGCAGTAGCGTCAGCAGCACCCACAGATTGTGGGACTGGATGGTGGAAGCCACTCTCGCTCCTGGTTCATCCTGTTTGGTGCTTTTGACTTTAGGAGTCATAAAACGTGAGTGTTAATCCTTAAATATGAAACTAGTTGTGCTAGAAACCTGCTACATTGTGTGTTGCCTCATAAAAAGGATGATTTATGTAGTGATTTTTGAAGAGCTGGCCATAAGACAAAATTTTAGAATTTTTATTTTTTAAGAGTAACTGTGTTCTGGGATCACCAGAAAAAAGTAAACTCTAGTTGGTTAGAGTGTTCCAGCTGTGCTGTGATATGTTTTTGTTTGTTGATTTGTTTTCTCATTTTTCCTTTCTTTGGAGGTAAAGCCTATTGGAGATCTAATTCTGTGGTTCGGGAACACATTTTGGACATTTGGTCTGAGGTAAAAGATCAAAAATTACAATGTTAGGTGTTCAGTGTGGTCCTGGTGGCATCCAGAGTGTTGCAGTGTTTTCCCCTCTAGAGTACGTGTGAATCCCGAGAGAAAGAGATTAACTCTGCATGTACTTGTGTGAAGTAAGGCCAGGTATGTAGGAAGTTTAGTTTATTACCATGAACAGGCTGGACTCATTAAGTGACCTATGTTCGTATTATTTATATATGAATATCTACCGTCTGAAAATGTATTAACTAAATCATTTATTTATTGGGAGCCTTTTCAAAATATTCTGCATCCAGTAATGATTTTCTCAGCATTTAAAGTGGATTCCAGAAAACCCGGTGAAACCTGGTTCGGTTCCTCAGTCCTGTATGAGCAGTAGAGATGAGTTTGTGAACTGTTGTTTCTTCAGTACAGCAGGTGGCGCTGTGAGCTTATTTTCTCTATACGGGGAGCAGCAGCACAGTAAGCACTGTTAACTGTATACTTTAGAAGATTGTTTTTCTAATTGACAAATACCGAGCAACTGTGAAAACATAATACGGTTTAAACTGGCTTAAACCGGTTCTTTACTCTCACAAGCACACATATAGATGCCCATATTTCAAAGGTTTGCAGAGACACACACCAGTCCATTTCAAACCCTAAACTTCACTCATTCTCCTTTAACAGCAGACACTTTCTCCTTATATACACACGTCTATTATATCCTGAACTCATTAGATGTTCTTTAAAAGCTAAGCAGTTTCTGTTCAGCTAACTGCATCACATTACAAACTACATTGCAAACATTACAAAAATGTTCAGTAGTCTTTAGATATATATATATATATATATATATATATATATATATTAACTGGTAGTTACGTGAGGCAGTACTTTTCATTAATAAAGTTTTATTTAAATATTAATCTTATCTGTACAAAACAATTAAATATAAGTATTATTCTCAGAGGTTAGAATTTATAGATTATAGAGATTAGTATAGACACCTCTTAATAGAAAACAGCCTGTAAATGATGATTTTATATACACTTAGTTTATTACATTTTGAGTTTGTGTGTATGTACATATAAACTGTGTGTCTGGCCGCTTTCATTATCCAAACTTTCCATCTAGAAGAAAAACAGATTAAACAGGGAGGAGAGAAACTGACTGGCAGAGTTACAGACCAATTAAAACAGGGCATACGAGGAGCTGGAGCTCTCTGACTTAGATTTACCTTTACTCAGGATTATGATTTCACACATTGGTGAAAACCAGAAGTCCTTCTAGAAAAAGCAACACGATGAAGCAACAAGCCACTCCAAACAAAACAATAGCAAGATGTTAGTTGAGTAAACTAACCAACATCATCCGGACCCTATAAAGCATGTGACCAGAAAAATATCAGTGAATACATTAACTGGCTTTGACAACATATCTGTTGTCAACGAATCACTGTCTGCCTTCGACATCAGCACCTGAACATCCTGTCAAATTTTGCTGTACAAGTCAGGAATTGCTGTTTTAGATAATAATGGTTTTAATTATGTTTTTAAATGACGTTTTTTTGACTGTATGGAATGATGCCATTTCTTTAGCCAGATATTTTGTCACTGCTAACTTGCAGTGTAAATTTTGAGAGCAAATTTTGATTTAGTCTTAGTCATAGTCTTTTGGCTAAAATGTCACATAGTTTTAGTCATAATTTAGTCATCTGAATTGTTTTTACTTTTAGTCTAGTTTTAGTCGACTAATTATCATTAGAATATAGTCTAGACTAAATCTACAGTCAATTCAGTTGACTAAAATATAAAGGGTGTAAAATATAATGCTTTTTCTTCAGTTCCCTTAAATTATTTAAGTCATTATATATATTTACATGAAATTAAACATTTATTAACCAGTTATGGAACACTATTCAAGTTTAAAAGGCCAATACACACACAAACAGATTTAACAAACTGCAAATTAAATAAGAGAAAACTGTTATTTTATCCTTGTATCACCTTTTTATTTATTATCTCTTATTTATTCCATAATTGTTACTAGTGCTGTCAATCTAATTAAATGACATGCTCTGTGGTTAACTAATCTACATTAATTGCATTTATCAGTTTTTGCTATGAAAATATTTTTAATTGTTCAATTCAAATAAATTTTAGCACAACAGTAAATCAATGAATGAAAAACTGCCACATCTCCAGGTCACAGTGTTTACTAGAGACACACACTGCACATTACGTGCACTAATAAATTGTAAATAAAACTAGCTAATCTGTTTTGTGCACTTTCTAGTGTGTACGAAGAGAATTGGGACATGATCATCAAACGCAGATGATTAGAGTTAGCTAGCTAGTCTCCCGACTCTGGCTCTGCACATATAGTGTTTCACCTGCTTCCCACATACCTGATCAAACTAATCTGATCATTAACACCACCTTACTGAGTTAATACAGCGCTTCACCTGCTTCCCACATACCTGATCAACTAATCTGATCATTAACACCACCTTACTGAGTTAATACAGCGCTTCACCTGCTTCCCACATACCTGATCAACTAATCTGATCATTAACACCACCTTACTGAGTTAATACAGCGCTTCACCTGCTTCCCACATACCTGATCAACTAATCTGATCATTAACACCACCTTACTGAGTTAATACAGCGCTTCACCTGCTTCCCACATACCTGATCCAACTAATCTGATCCTTAACACCAGCTTACTGAGTTAATACAGCGCTTCACCTGCTTCCAACATACCTGATCCAACTAATCTGATCATTAACACCAGCTTACTGAGTTAATACAGCGCTTCACCTGCTTCCCACATACCTGATCAACTAATCTGATCATTAACACCACCTTACTGAGTTAATACAGCGCTTCACCTGCTTCCCACATACCTGATCAACTAATCTGATCATTAACACCAGCTTACTGAGTTAATACAGCGCTTCACCTGCTTCCCACATACCTGATCAACTAATCTGATCATTAACCACCTTACTGAGTTAATGCAGTGCTTCACCTGCTTCCCACATACCTGATCCAACTAATCTGATCATTAACACCACCTTACTGAGTTAATACAGCGCTTCACCTGCTTCCCACATACCTGATCAACTAATCTGATCATTAACACCACCTTACTGAGTTAATACAGCGCTTCACCTGCTTCCCACATACCTGATCAACTAATCTGATCATTAACACCACCTTACTGAGTTAATACAGCGCTTCACCTGCTTCCAACATACCTGATCCAACTAATCTGATCATTAACACCAGCTTACTGAGTTAATACAGCGCTTCACCTGCTTCCCACATACCTGATCCAACTAATCTGATCCTTAACACCAGCTTACTGAGTTAATGCAGTGCTTCACCTGCTTCCCACATACCTGATCAACTAATCTGATCATTAACACCACCTTACTGAGTTAATACAGCGCTTCACCTGCTTCCCACATACCTGATCCAACTAATCTGATCATTAACACCAGCTTACTGAGTTAATACAGCGCTTCACCTGCTTCCCACATACCTGATCAACTAATCTGATCATTAACACCACCTTACTGAGTTAATGCAGTGCTTCACCTGCTTCCCACATACCTGATCAACTAATCTGATCATTAACACCAGCTTACTGAGTTAATACAGCGCTTCACCTGCTTCCCACATACCTGATCAACTAATCTGATCATTAACACCACCTTACTGAGTTAATGCAGTGCTTCACCTGCTTCCCACATACCTGATCAACTAATCTGATCATTAACACCACCTTACTGAGTTAATACAGCGCTTCACCTGCTTCCCACATACCTGATCAACTAATCTGATCATTAACACCACCTTACTGAGTTAATGCAGTGCTTCACCTGCTTCCCACATACCTGATCAACTAATCTGATCCTTAACACCACCTTACTGAGTTAATACAGCGCTTCACCTGCTTCCCACATACCTGATCCAACTAATCTGATCATTAACACCACCTTACTGAGTTAATACAGCGCTTCACCTGCTTCCCACATACCTGATCAACTAATCTGATCATTAACACCACCTTACTGAGTTAATACAGCGCTTCACCTGCTTCCCACATACCTGATCAACTAATCTGATCATTAACACCACCTTACTGAGTTAATACAGCACTTCACCTGCTTCCCACATACCTGATCCAACGCGGATGTCCAGCGCGGTGGTGATTTTCTCAAACACTAAACTCTCTTTCTCTCTGCTGACACTGTCTAGATAACTTATCTCCATCATGAGTAACGACAGTTCACAGGCTCGTATGGTCTTCCCGAGTTTAGACCAAATTTGTGCAAGTGTGCGTTTGATTGACGGCTACTCGGCTTGTCCCGCCTCTCCATATACGCCGAAGTAGATTGGCTGTTTCCTACCTTGTCCCTGCCTTTCACAAAACCTAATCAGTTCTGATTGGATGTCGTCCCTGCCAAACACGTTCATCTCGTTTATATACGTTGACTAAAGTGTCAATCAATTTCGTCATAGTTTTGATCTATTCTGTAGATTTTATTTAGTTATCGTCTCGTTTTCGTCATGAAAAAAAGATTAGTTGACGAAAACTATGACGAAAATAGTTCGTCAACAAAATTAACACTGCTTATTTGCACGTCTTCTTCTTCGCACTGTCTCTTTTGTATTTTGTGGATTTGGTGAAAGCTCCAGTTAAAGTCTGTTGGGATAACTCGGGACTTTTCTTGCAGCTGCTACATAGCTCTTGAAGGTCGACGACTGTGCAGCAATTGAAGGGTGCTTAGTTTTAAGATGAGAATGCATGTTTGGTGTGTTTCTATCTTTGGAGAAGACTTTTTGTAGGCAGTTCTTACATACTGGTTCATCTAGGTTTGCTAGCTTTCCCTTTTCATTTGGAACGAATTCAATCTGCAGCAGTGGTGTTTTTCTTTGGAACTAGCTCGCTTGACTAACGCTCTTCCATTGTGGCTTCTTGCTTTTTCTCTGCATAATCTCCTCAGTGAGAACCCCCACCCCATAACCAATCAGTAAGCTCCAACTGTTTACCCTCCCTCTGCTCTTTTATTATGGATGCGCAGAATGTCTTGAATGTCCTATTTTTCAAGGTACAGATTTGGTGCGTTGCGTGAAGTCACGTGGTAATATACGGTAACCACATTTAAATACCGAGGTATACCGAAATGCCGTCATACCGCCCAACCCTAGTAATAGGTAATACATCAAGTGCTGTGTCAGAATAAACAAGTGGGTAAGAATTCACCTAGATGGTTGTCTCCCCAGCGAAGAATTAGATCTCCTCCCACAAAAACAAACAAAAAAAGAAAAATAAGAAAACAAAACAATAAGTGTTTCTATAGAGAGATTGCACTTCAACTCAGCTGGAACACTCTAACTAACCAGAGTTTATTCTTTTACAGTGATCCCAAAACACTGTTACTCCTAAAAAAAATGTATGTTATGAACAGCTTTATAAAGAACACTACAGAAAAAACACAATGTAGCAGGTTGCTAGCACATCCAGGTTCATATTTAACACTATCGTTTTGAATTCTAAAGTACCACAGACGATAAACCAGGAGTGAGACAGGCTCGCACCACCCAGTCTTACAGCCTGTGAGAGCTGCTGGGGCTACTGCTGCCCAAAGCTAACCTTTTTCATCAACGAGTACAAACTCCTGGAGATGTGGAGACAGCAGGAGAGTCTTCACTGGCTTTGGAGAGAGATGGAGAAGCAGCTGAAAAAGAGAGAGCAGAAATTAAAGAAAAAGGAGATGAGGAGGAGGAGGAAGCTACAACACTCTACAACCTTTTCACTGACATTTGTTTACTGTAAACAACAATTCATGACAAATCATTGTTTCCAAATACTGAGAAAAAATATAAAAACAAATAATATAAAGAGCTGTGAATAATGTTATTTCTATCTCTCTCAGTTGTTTACACTTTTACTTCGAAGGGAAGTTTCTCCAAATTCTTAAACTAGTTATCATGCTAGCGGGCTAATGTTAGCATTATTCTAGCCCCCTTTTTTACCTACGTAAACCCAAGTTTAGCTTGTGAAAGACTTAATAACTAGCAGTACTGACTGAAATGTATCACAAATCCATACAGTAGGTGGGTACATGAACCTATTTACTGTTTCATTCTATATAGGGTGATGTTGAGAATTTATTATTATTGTTATATTAAAAAATCAAGATAATCTGGTGGTGTGTGTTGTGTTGGCATGAGTGCTAAAGGACAGTCAATCAACAAGCAACATACAGCCAACAGTGTCCTGTGGGCAGCATCTGTAAACACTAACTCGGTTTCTTCATCTTGCACAACATTCTGTTGTCTTAACATGCTGACATCAAACGTCCTTTACAATCCAATCAATGTCAAATACAGGGAAAGGCAGGCCATGTAGGGTGATGAGAACATAACCTGATCATTGTTTACAGTTTTATCATTAAAATATGAATACAGGCATTTTTAGAACAGAAGAAATTCCCCTTTAAAGCTGTAACAAAATGCAAAAAAACTAAAGAGATATAAAATGTATACCTTTCTGAAGGTCCTGTATGTTCAGAGCAGTACTGTCATACATCTGTATGATAATGAGTTTGACTGAACACCAGGGAAGTAAATCAGTATATTCAGCCTCACTGGTCACTGCTGGAGATTTCACACACGCAGGACGTAAAATCAGCTAATCAATAAATAATAAACACTTTTATCACAAACAGCTCACTACGATACGACTGAGCCTCGGAAAAACTCACCTGTGTATCTACATAAAGCAGAAGGCTCTGTCCGCAGAACCGCAGATTTACTCCAGCAGTTTAATGACCGCGCATGCGCAGTAGGACAGCGCGATTGCGCTGTAAACGTATGTAGACAGAGACTGTGCTGGTTGTTATGCGGTGCGTGTTACTATCCAGGACTCGATTTTATTTCTTTTATATTGATAATTATTTAATGTCGTATTAGTAAATCCCACATATTAATAAAGACAACTATCAACTTTAAGGTCAAATTCAAGGTTAATTGAGCTAAATGTCTACATAATACAGACACATCAGCGTAATATCCCAGCAAACACACAACGCTGCCACAACGTCACTACTGAATAACACTGTTTATGATATTATAACTGTCTTGTTCCATACACATATAATAAGGCGTATGAGTGATTTTACGAGGTTGTGTACCGACAACGTACCGATAACGTTTGCTGGGATATGTGTAATACTTACTCTGAGAATACATGCTTTCAAATGAATCTTGTTTTAGACCAAAGCTTAAAATATAAAGCAAATGTATCACAAATGTATCTGAAATCCTATTAAAACAGTTTAAGCAAACAGTCTGTAGCCTAGTCTTACTTTTAGCCCAAATGATTATTGATTTGTTGTAATTGTCAGTATGTGTGAGATGTTCACTCCAACATTCCCGTCTGTAGTAAACAGTGAAACTGAGGGTCTCGCGACGCTGAAGTGGTTGCTCAGCAACGATCACAGATCAGCCAGCTAGCTAATGCTACCGCTAATAACTTTACCAAAGTCTTTATAACTACTTTACCTCTAAAACTCACCAGAAACACAGCTATCTGTGTGTGTAGAGCTCCAGTAAGACTATCTTACTAAGTAGTTCAGTTACTTCTCACCTTTTAAATACGGAGTTTGACCCGTGAAGCGTCCCGTCCACCTGCAGTGAAGTCCTGTCGGTGAAAAGTTTCGGGTTTCTGGGTGAAAATCTCGGATGTCGGTAGAAACAGGACACCATTATCTCACAAATCAACATAATCCGCACATTTTGAGGAGATTTCAGTGAAAACGCGTCGAATAAACTTAGAAAACAAACATTTGGAGGCTAAACAGCTTGTAACGATCCCGTTTGACTTTAAACGTCACATGAAACGCCGCGAGAGAGCGAGAGCTCGTGCTTAGAGGCGGAGTCAGAGCGCTCCAGCTCCTCCTATGCTCTGTTTTAATTGGTCTGTAAATCTGTCAGTCAGTTTCTCTCCTCCCTGTTTAATCTGTTTTTCTTCTAGATGGAAAGTTTGGATAATGAAAGCGGCCAGACACACAGTTTATATGTACATACACACAAACTCAAAATGTACAGTAATTAACTAAGTACATATAAATCCATCATTTACAGCCTGTTTTTTATTAAGAGGTGTCTGTACTAAACATCTAAACATACACCTCTGAGAATAATACTAATATTTTATTATGTGCAGATAAATAGTAATAATAGTAGTAATAATAATAAAATCATTCATGAAATGCTTAATAACAATGAAATAATCAATACAAACATTATTATTATTATTATTATTATTATTATTATTATTATTATTATTAATTGTGAGAAAAATAATAATAGTGAAGAAAAAAGCGTAAATATTAATAACAAGTATGGTTTACATTATTATTTATTTTTTCATTATAAAATATTGCTATTATTATCAATAACATAAATACAGTTGTCAATTATAACAAGTAGTTAATATCTGCTTCATGTAAATAGGGTATAAATAGATTTTATTTTATTTCACTTAGGTTATTACTAGGTGTCCCTCTCACATGATGCTCCACCACTCAAAGATGTGTGTAGAGCCTTGAGCAGGTCAACCTCACATCTGAACCAATCAAAGATGTCTAAACATCAGTGTCTGTCTTCAAGGTAACTACATTTTATCGTATGTGTTGAATTAATCTCTCTCAGAACGTTGTTTGTGGGGAGAAAGAGTTTATTGAGGTTAGTTGTGGTGGTACTGCTGGAGAAGGTGATGAGTCCAGTGGTGGTACTGCTGGAGGAGGTACTGAGGTCAATGGTGGTACTGCTGGAGGAGGTACTGAGGTCAATGGTGGTACTGCTGGAGGAGGTACTGAGGTCAATGGTGGTACTGCTGGAGGAGGTATCTTTTAGATCTTTTGGTCTATCGAGCCCAGCGCCTATTCATTGGACCTGTGTAGGTCATCATAGAATTTTCCCATTCTATGACTTTTTGTCTTTCTCGCGCTAATCTCTCGGCCTTTGCCTTTTCCTCCTCTCTCTCCTTGGCTTTCTTCTCAGCCCTGTTTTTAATCCATTCACTCCATCTTTTCTCCAGTGTCTGCATCCACTCTTCCTTCATCACCTTCTCATGGATCCAGCCGATGATGTTCTTTCTTTTCGTGGTTTTGGCCGGATTCCCATCTTCACTGCAAGCCACCTGTTCTGATTCTGGTTTAATGGTTTCCTCCACCACAGAGCTTTTAACTTCCCCCACAATGTCCTCTGTGGTTGTATCTACGTTGTGGTTGCAGGGTTTAACATGGATTAGGAGGGGTCCTCCATTTAGAGAGGCAGGCCAAGCAGAGCTCACAGACTTCTCTGGTTCTTCAGGCTTGACCTGCTCCTCCACGTTGCTTAAGGACCCCTTCAGGTTCCTCCTCTTTCCTCCAGAACCTCTGCGCTGAAATTCATCTTCTAATCTGAAGATGTTTACTCCAGGAGAAGAGCGTTTTTTCATCAGCGCTTTCTTCCTCTTCATTTGTTTCTCCATGTGTACCTTCCTCACATCCTTAATGTTTTCAGTCTCCTCCTCTTTTTCTCTTCTCTTGCTCTGTTGGTCCTTCTCCTCCGTCATCTCTTTCAGTACCTCCATGGTGATCTCTTGGCCTTTTTCTTTTGCCAGCCTCATTACTTCCTCTGTTATTCTTTCCAGCTCCAGGTATACATACTGCCAATCCTGCTCAATCTTTTTCTCTCTCTCCACCTCCATCCTTTGCTCCTGTTCTTGTTTCAGTCTTTCTAGTTCACCTTCTCTCTTACTTTCTTCCTCTTACTTACTGATGAAGCTAGATAGACTGATAAACAGACACAGTGACAGACAGGTAGCTATACAGAACACGCAGTTCACGTAAACCTCCTGTAGGGGGCGCCCAAACTCTCCCGTTCTTTTACAAAAGAGCGGTAAAGGTGAATCAGTAATAATCACCTTCTGTGAGAGTCTGAACTCGGAGATCTATTGCTGTTACTGTAGCTCTGCTCTGATCCGTCTCTCGCGCTGCACAACAACAGAATGACCAAACGGCTCGCGCTCTCTCAATTTATAAACTCGGTTCGCGGCCGGTTATGTGACGTCACCGCGTTCGCAAGCCCCACTTTCCATAGTTACTGTTGCTATGGCCCGGCTTGGCCAATCATAGCAGACCTCTTGTGTTGTAGGCCAATCATATCTTATTCTAGCTACACAGCTCCAGACACGCGCAGCTCAATATTAATTGAGGATAAAACACAGAAAATAGTTTCTCCACATCATACAAGCTTCATTAACCAGAGAGCTGCCAGTTAGAGAATCATTTTAATATACTGTTTTATTTGTTTTTATATTTAAATATAGCAGTTTAAACAAATGTGAATAACTTGTATTAACCAAACAGGACAATATATACACAACTATACAGTTTAATATATAAATACACATTTAAATAATTACTCATTTAAATAAAGTAACAATTAAACTACTTCTACAGCTACACACAGTAAATAATTACATGAACATATTCATTTGTATGTATTTACATTTTCAATATTTTTAAATTTCAACCAGACAATTTTAGAGTTTCAGTTACTGTTTATTTGCTGAACTTCTCTTGTTGTAAAAAAAAATGTAAAATGTGGTAAAAATTGATTTTATAATTCATCTTTTGTTTTTTCTCCAGTGAACAAATAGAAAATGAGAACTAAAATATTTAAGTGTATTCTCTGTAGAGGATGTTATTCTCACTTAGAAAATCAATATATCATTTGACAGAAGGTGTTCAAACTTCTGCACTTCATTAGGTATATACACCTCTTTGTATCTACAATCATCAATGAGCTCCACTGACTGTATAGGAGCACTCTGTAGTTCTACAATTACAGACTGTAGTCCATCTGTTCTCTGTATACTTTCTTACTCTGTTCTTTAATGGACCCCAACAGGACCCCTACAGAGCAGGTATTGGGTGGTGGATCTCAGCACTGTAGTGACTGATGTGGTGGTGTGTTAAGTGTACTTATGAAACAGTAGTTCTAACACGGCACCACTTCATCAGTTCTTTCTTTCAAATAAAGAACTGACAGTAATGATGTTACAGTGTACACATGTTTCAATTTGTGAAAGGTTTAACATAAAGCATTCTTAAGGACAGGACTGGGTTCATATCAATAAACAATAACGTTGATTAAAATATTCTGAATAAAACAATATGCAGATCAGAGAATCTCTATATGATTTTATATGATAGTAGTTTCTGAATGACAGCATTTCAAGATAAACACAAAAAGAAACAAATTATATAATTTTCTTCATAAAATAAACTTTTTAACATGTGTTTCAGTTCATTCTGCTTATCATTGTTTCAAGAAGGCTACAGAAACGGTCAGACTGCTCCTGTTCTGCTCACTCTCTCTTCTCTCTGTCCTCTCGCAGGAGGTCGTTGAGGATTCCCTGCATCTGTTCTCGGACAACGAGGAGACAACACAGTAGACGATGGTCCTGGTTCCTCCTCATTTGATGAGGCTGTTAGCAGAGGAGGTGAGATTGAGGGCTGGTTACTGAGAACCTCATTAATGAGGCTAAACCAGAGTGATGCAGTGGTCTCCCCGTCATTAGTCCCACTGCCAGATGGTGGACACTTCAGCTCCTAATATGAATTCACAGAAGTAAACAAACCTCAGTCCGCCCCGCTGAACTGTACTCAACAACAATTTTTATATTTAAATTATGTTTAAAATGAACTAATTTTTATATTAAACTAATTTAACTCTGTCCTGGAAAAAACATCCTTGTACTGTTTATTAAGTGGTCTCATTTTTAAAGACTTGTTGAAGAGTCACTTTCTCATGAACCCCAAATTGAAAAGGGAAGTCCTATCAACAAGCAAAGTAAATCAAATCAGGAGTTTAACTTTGTTAACTGGTAAACAAATGAAAGGATTTAACTTTATCCAACTACAATTTTTACTTTTACTTAATTTACACTTTACCTTTAATCTATAAGTGAGTGTGTATGACTAACTCATTGGTATCCAGTCATATCCACTAAGAGCCTGTGTGGCTCCGGGTTTTCATGGTTTAATGTTTTTCTTCCAGACTAAGGGGAATCGAACGTGCTACAATTTGTTTAGGATGAGAACCTGAGGCTACTCTTGCTCGAGGATGAGATTGTGCTCCTTGATCTGACTAGTGAATCAACATTTTGTTCTCCACAGTGAACAGCCTCTCTTTCTCTAGATCAATCAACCTTTAGTTAAACTCTGAGTACACTGAGGGGTGACCCTCATTTACAAAGCAGCTGAGTTGAAACATAGAATATTGATTGATAAACGAAGGAGAAATTTAAGAACATTAAAGAACATTATAATAGTTACATCCCAGAATAACAAAATTTGATTGAAGAAAAAATAATAGAAAAAGTAGCTACTAAAAATAATGAGGATAAATAAAAAGAAAGTTTAACAAATAAGAAGTAACTAAAATAAATTAAAGGAAATTAAAGGTTCAGACAAAGATAAAAGACTTAAACATACACAATCATATAAAATATTAACTAATTAAATAAAACAGTTGAAGGCTGTGTGGAGGTGGTTAGAGATGAAGAGTTTAAAATGACTGAGTGACACCAGTGAGTGGAGTTTAGAGTTTCCTGTAGTAAATTCCAGCTCACTGATGCTGCTGTAGTGAACAGCAGGTTTCACAACTTCATTAAGGAGTCTTTGTACCTGAAAGGTGATCCAATCACTGATAAGTCTGATAAGTTGTGTTTTTTAATGAGCATTGTTCTGATATAAGACGGTGGTATAAGACCAGTAAGTGCTTTATAAATAAAAAGAAGTCAATGTGTTTCTCAAAGCACAGCAGGAGGAGACCAACCAACCTTTTCATACAGTAAACAGTGACGTGTGCTGTTGGGTCAACAGTAATGAATCTTAAGGCAGAGTGATATACAGAGTCTAAAGGTTTGTGTTGAAGTTAAAGATGCAAATCTGTATATCACATCACCGTAATCCAGAATAGATAACTGTGTTACTTCTACAACTCTTTTTCTTGCATGTTCAGGGAAACACATTCTGTTTTGGTACAGGAAGCCGAGTTCATACCTCAGTTTGTCTGTAAACTCGTTAATGTGAAACTTAAAAGTACATTTATCATCTCCTCATATGCCGAGGTACTTATATTCACTAACACTAACAGATTTGTTTAAAGGTTGTGACATCAAAAGTATTAAAATCAATGTTGGGTGATCTGGAAAGCAGCATGACTTTAGTTCTCAACATTTAAAATTAGCTGTAAAAAGCAGACTGTAAGTAATTAAAGGAGTTCTGCAGTTTTTCCACTGTAGCACCGGTGTGGTCAGCTGAGCAGTACAAAATTGTGTTGTCAGCATTTTACAGTCAACAATGGAGGTGATCCACGTTATTAATGTAGACATTAAATAATATTGGCTCAAGAATTTATCCTTGAGGGACACCCTTACCGACTGGTAGCAGTGCTAATTAACTTTGTCCCAGAGCCACACACTGCCGTCTATCAGAAAGGTAATTGCTGATCCAGTCTGTAGCGTTCTGGTCCAAACTGATGATTTGTAGGTTCTTTAAAAGAAGAAAATAATCAACTGTGTCAAAGGCTTTAGAGAGATCAATGAATATCACTGCACAGTGTTTCTTACTACCGATGGCAGTTAAGAGATCATTTAGAACGAGTGTAGTAGCAGAAATTGTTTTATGATTTCTCTAAAACCAGACAAGTCGTCCAACAGTACTGAGTTTACACTGAGATATGTTTTCAGTTGGTCGTTCACTAAGGATTCTAAAAGTTTGGCTAAGAACGATAGTTTTAATATTGGTGTAAAATTAAGATCTGAAGTATCACCTCCTTTGTGGAATTGGATGACGTGCTGTTTTCCAGATACTAGAAATTCTGCTAGATAAAATAGAGGTTAAAAGCTCTCTCCTGTGCTGTTTCTTTAGTGTTGATTATGTTGAGGACTTTAGCTACTACTATAGTGTATGTCACTAATTGCAAAGTCATGTAAAAAGGCATTAAAATGTCTGAAATTTTATCTAACCACCTTCTGAGATCCTGACTTCTTAATGATAATGTTCCTAATGCATCCGATAGGAGAGTGCCCACTAAAACCATTGTCAAGCATTGGTTCAGTAATTAATTGCTTGAGAGAGAGACATTACCACACATTTTCTTTAGGTGATGGGATGCATTAGTTAACCAGTTTAAATTAAAATCACGGAGATAAAAGTTCAGCTAGCTCATCTACTGCATAAGAGGTTGTGGAAGAAGATCTGTATATGCCAGCTACCAAAAAGCTGTTGTTGCGTCCTGTGTAAATTTGTGGGGCTAGAAAATCAGAACATTTTTCTGTGGAGATGGCATTAAGAGTTTGACTTGGACATTAGATTTAACGTGAACAGCCACATCTTCACCTCATTGCTTTCCTGTCTGGCCTGAAAAGACTGCAGTTTGTTAGTGTTACTTCTGAATTAGTCACAGTTTGTTATAAAATGATGGACGGTTCAAGAAAAGATTAAAACTTTCAATGTAAAACAGGTGGTTTGTTTGACAAGCTTTCTGGAGCCAGCCGTGGAGGCTTAGTAAATGTCTAAAACGTCCCAAGCCTCCTTCCAGACAGGGGATTGGAACAGAGAGGGGCTGGGCCACAGATGAAGATCTAGCAGTTTATGAGAGTGTCAGCCGTGTAAAGTCTTTCCTTAGAAGCTCTTATTTTTCATCTTTGATATTATTACAGCCTACATGAACAATCACAATGTGAACACTGAAGTGCCTTGCGAGGAGGCTAGGAAGCTGCTGTATGATGTCGTTTACATTAGTACCTGAGAGGAGGTAGGTGATTGAGTCTCTGTTGAGGTATCTAAAGACAGAATCTCCAATCATGGAAAGCTCTTTCAGGGTGGAGAATCTGTTTCAGGGTTGGGTTGGTGTACAGAGCGCTTGCCAGCATGCAAATTTCCAGAAGCCACAGCTCCGTCTGGTAAGGAGTTGAGTAGCTCACCTCCTACACCCAGACAAGGCTAGTGGTCTTCCAGCTGGGATGAAGCCACATCCATCCTGGTTACTAAGGACAGGGTCTGAGCTGTTGCTAGCATGGATTCATTGGTGCAGCAATGTAATTCTACCCTCTAACCAATCTTTTGGGTTAGAAGGATACAGCTGTGTGGGGAGGCAGGAGTAGGCATGAGTAAAAGCTGCCTCTGTCATGCTTTAAGAAGAC
This sequence comes from Megaleporinus macrocephalus, assembly GCA_021613375.1. Classification (NCBI taxonomy): domain Eukaryota; kingdom Metazoa; phylum Chordata; class Actinopteri; order Characiformes; family Anostomidae; genus Megaleporinus; species Megaleporinus macrocephalus. The sequence continues at coordinate 48,429,234 of CM038705.1, forward strand.
TTCCAGCACTGATCTGTTCACTGAAAGAGTGAAAACAACTGTATGTAAACTCAAACTGCTGACTAGGAAGAAAAACACCATATAACTCTCATTATTCAACACACAAACACAAACTTAGATCGGCCCGCTACACTGCTACTGTCTGCCATCTTTAAAAAAAAGCTGTGCTGCATTATTCTTAATTACTTATCTTTAATAAACTTTTGATGGTGTCTCGCTATTTGGTCAAAATAAGTTTCCTCAGAGAGCTCACTAGCTACTGAGACTCACCTAGAGTGCTGGGAAGTTTCTTCCTCGTCTTCTTTTTCTTTATCTTCTACTCTCTTTTTCAGTTTCTTTACTAGATCTCTCTCTGACTCTGTCTTCACCTCCCTGGAGTTTGTCCTTGTAGAAGAAAGTCAGCTTTGGGCAGCAGTAGCGTCAGCAGCACCCACAGATGGTGGGACTGGATGGTGGAAGCCGCTCTCGCTCCTGGTTCATCCTGTTTGGTGCTTTTGACTTTAGGAGTCATAAAACGTGAGTGTTAATCCTTAAATATGAAACTAGTTGTGCTAGCAACCTGCTACATTGTGTGTTGCCTCATAAAAAGGATGATTTATGTAGTGATTTTTAAAGAGCTGGCCATACGCAAAATTGTAACTGTAACTAAAAAAGAGTAACTGTGTTCTGGGATCACCAGAAAAAAGTAAACTCTAGTTGGTTAGAGTGTTCCAGCTGTGCTGTGATATGTTTTTGTTTGTTGATTTGTTTTCTTATTTTTCCTTTCTTTGGAGGTAAAGTCCATTGGAGATCTAATTCTGTGGTTCGGGAACACATTTTGGACATTTGGTCTGAGGTAAAAGATCAAAAATTACAATGTTAGGTGTTCAGTGTGGTCCTGGTGGCATCCAGAGTGTTGCAGTGTTTTCCCCTCTAGAGTACGTGTGAATCCTGAGAGAAAGAGATTAACTCTGCATGTACTTGTGTGAAGTAAGGCCAGGTATGTAGGAAGTTTAGTTTATTACCATGGATTATTATTATTACCAGTATTATTTATATATGAATATCTACCCTCTGAAAATGTATTAACTAAATCATTTATTTATTGGGAGCCTTTTCAAAATATTCTGCATCCAGTAATGATTTTCTCAGCACTTAAAGTGGATTCCAGAAAACCCGGTGAAACCTGGTTCGGTTCCTCAGTCCTGTATGAGCAGTAGAGCTGAGTTTGTGATCTGTTGTTTCTTCAGTACAGCAGGTGGCGCTGTGAGCTTATTTTCTCTATACGGGGAGCAGCAGCACAGTAAGCACTGTTAACTGTATACTTTATAAGATTGTTTTTCTAATTGACAAATACCGAGCAACTGTGAAAACATAATCAGGTTTAAACTGGCTTAAACCGGTTCTTTACTCTCACAAGCACACATATAGATGCCCATATTTCAAAGGTGTGCAGAGACACACACCAGTCCATTTCAAACCCTAAACTTCACTCATTCTCCTTTAACAGCAGACACTTTCTCCTTATATACACACGTCTATTATATCCTGAACTCATTAGATGTTCTTTAAAAGCTAAGCAGTTTCTGTTCAGCTAACTGCATCACATTACAAACTACATTGCAAACATTACAAAAATGTTCAGTAGTTTTTAGACTATATATATATACATATATATTAACTGGTAGTTACGTGAGGCAGTACTTTTCATTAATAAACAAAACAATGAAATATAAGTATTATTCTCAGAGGTTAGAATTTATAGATTATAGAGATTAGTATAGACACCTCTTAATAGAAAACCTGTAAATGATGATTTTATATACACATAGTTTATTACTGTACATTTTGAGTTTTTGTGTATGTACATATAAACTGTGTGTCTGGCCTCTTTCATTATCCAAACTTTCCATCTAGAAGAAAAACAGATTAAACAGGGAGGAGAGAAACTGACTGGCAGAGTTACAGACCAATTAAAACAGGGCATACGAGGAGCTGGAGCGCTCTGACTTAGATTTACCTTTACTCAGGATTATGATTTCACACATCGGTGAAAACCAGAAGTCCTTCTAGAAAAAGCAACACGATGAAGCAACAAGCCACTCCAAACAAAACAATAGCAACGTCCTGTCAAATTAATAATAAAATGATCTCATACTCATAGTATTCATTAATATATTCATTAACATGTTATAGCCTAAAAACTCATAAGCATCATCAACAATAATTAGGCATTGCAGTAGGTATCTATTTAAATATATTAATAATAAATTATAAGCCAATATAAATATAAAATAATATTTTATATTAATTATTATTAAAAGATGTCTTGTTCTTTCATTAATTTATTAATTAGTTTTATTTTAACTGGTTAAGCAATAGCTTACCATGCCTAAATATTTTATTATTATTATTATTATTACTATTATTATTATTAAATTAAGCCTAGATAAACTACAACAGTATGGACGCGTTTGTAAATAATGAACCTTCACGGCTATCAGGCTGTGCTGAAGAAGACCCAAGTCCTCTTGCTTCTTTTTCAGTTCTCTCTTTCTGTGCCAGCTGTAAGGGAAGCCCTCAGTGATGGTCTGGCAAACTCCTAGAGTGCAGTTCAGAAGCTTGACCGCGGCTACAATGTTAGCTCCATTATCTGCAGTTATGGCTGGAAGTTCATTCTCATCCAGTTGCTGTTCTTGGAGCACATCACCAAGAGTACCAGCAATGTTGCTAGTGGTGTGACTTTTCGGAGAAAAAGGTTAATTCGAGACATTTAGACTGTACTTTCCAGTCAGGTGTGATGAAGTGGGCTGTCCATGACATGTATGGTGTCATATTCACTGCAACCACATATCTGTTGTCAACGAATCACTGTCTGCCTTCGACATCAGCACCTGTACAAGTCAGGAATTGCTGTTTTAGAAAATAATGGTTTTAATTATGTTTTTAAATTACGTTTTTTGACTGTATGGAATGATGCCATTTCTTTAGCCAGATATTTTGTCACTGATAACTTGCAGTGTAAATTTTGACAGCAAATTTTGATTTAGTCTTAGTCATAGTCTTTTGACTAAAATGTCCCTTAGTTTTGGTCATAATTTAGTCATCTGAATTGTTTTTACTTTTAGTCTAGTTTTAGTCGACTAATTATCATTAGAATATAGTCTAGACTAAATCTACAGTCAATTCAGTTGACTAAAATATAAAGGGTGTAAAATATAATGCTTTTTCTTCAGTTCCCTTAAATTATTTAAGTCATTATATATACTTACATGAAATTAAACATTTATTAACCAGTTATGGAACACTATTCAAGTTTAAAAGGCCAATACACACACAAACAGATTTAACAAACTGCAAAGTAAATAAGAGAAAACTGTTATTTTATCCTTGTATCACCTTTTTATTTATTATCTCTTATTTATTCCATAATTGTTACTAGTGCTGTCAATCTAATTAAATGACATGCTCTGTGGTTAACTAATCTACATTAATTGCATTTATCAGTTTTTGCTATGAAAATATTTTTAATTGTTCAATTCAAATAAATTTTAGCATAACAGTAAATCAATGAATGAAAAACTGCCACATCTCCAGGTCACAGTGTTTACTAGAGACACACACTGCACATTACGTGCACTAATAAATTGTAAATAAAACTAGCTAATCTGTTTTGTGCACTTTCTAGTGTGTACGGAGAGAATTGGGACATGATCATCAAACGCAGATGATTAGAGTTAGCTAGCTATTCTCCCGACTCTGGCTCTGCACATACAGTGTTTCACCTGCTTCCCACATACCTGATCAACTAATCTGATCATTAACACCACCTTACTGAGTTAATACAGCGCTTCACCTGCTTCCCACATACCTGATCCAACTAATCTGATCATTAACACCACCTTACTGAGTTAATACAGCGCTTCACCTGCTTCCCTCATACCTGATCAACTAATCTGATCATTAACACCACCTTACTGAGTTAATACAGCGCTTCACCTGCTTCCCTCATACCTGATCAACTAATCTGATCATTAACACCACCTTACTGAGTTAATACAGCGCTTCACCTGCTTCCCACATACCTGATCAACTAATCTGATCATTAACACCACCTTACTGAGTTAATACAGCGCTTCACCTGCTTCCCTCATACCTGATCAACTAATCTGATCATTAACACCACCTTACTGAGTTAATACAGCGCTTCAGCTGCTTCCCACATACCTGATCCAACTAATCTGATCATTAACACCACCTTACTGAATTAATACAGCGCTTCACCTGCTTCCCTCATACCTGATCAACTAATCTGATCATTAACACCACCTTACTGAGTTAATACAGCGCTTCACCTGCTTCCCACATACCTGATCAACTAATCTGATCATTAACACCACCTTACTGAGTTAATACAGCGCTTCACCTGCTTCCCTCATACCTGATCAACTAATCTGATCATTAACACCACCTTACTGAGTTAATGCAGTGCTTCACCTGCTTCCCACATACCTGATCAACTAATCTGATCATTAACACCACCTTACTGAGTTAATACAGCGCTTCACCTGCTTCCCACATACCTGATCAACTAATCTGATCATTAACACCACCTTACTGAGTTAATACAGCACTTCACCTGCTTCCCACATACCTGATCCAACGCGGATGTCCAGCGCGGTGGTGATTTTCTCAAACACTAAACTCTCTTTCTCTCTGCTGACACTGTCTAGATAACTTATCTCCATCATGAGTAACGACAGTTCACAGGCTCGTATGGTCTTCCCGAGTTTAGACCAAATTTGTGCAAGTGTGCGTTTGATTGACGGCTACTCGGCTTGTCCCGCCTCTCCATATACGCCGAAGTAGATTGGCTGTTTCCTACCTTGTCCCTGCCTTTCACAAAACCTAATCAGTTCTGATTGGATGTCGTCCCTGCCAAACACGTTCATCTCGTTTATATTCGTTGACTAAAGTGTCAATCAATTTAGTCATAGTTTTGATCTATTCTGTAGATTTTATTTAGTTATCGTCTCGTTTTCGTCATGAAAAAAAGATTAGTTGACGAAAACTATGACGAAAATAGTTCGTCAACAAAATTAACACTGCTTATTTGCACGTCTTCTTCTTCGCACTGTCTCTTTTGTATTTTGTGGATTTGGTGAAAGCTCCAGTTAAAGTCTGTTGGGATAACTCGGGACTTTTCTTGCAGCTGCTACATAGCTCTTGAAGGTCGACGACTGTGCAGCAATTGAAGGGTGCTTAGTTTTAAGATGAGAATGCATGTTTGGTGTGTTTCTATCTTTGGAGAAGACTTTTTGTAGGCAGTTCTTACATACTGGTTCATCTAGGTTTGCTAGCTTTCCCTTTTCATTTGGAACGAATTCAATCGGCAGCAGTGGTGTTTTTCTTTGGAACTAGCTCGCTTGACTAACGCTCTTCCATTGTGGCTTCTTGCTTTTTCTCTGCATAATCTCCTCAGTGAGAACCCCCACCCCATAACCAATCAGTAAGCTCCAACTGTTTACCCTCCCTCTGCTCTTTTATTATGGATGCGCAGAATGTCTTGAATGTCCTATTTTTCAAGGTACAGATTTGGTGCGTTGCGTGAAGTCACGTGGTAATATACGGTAACCACATTTAAATACCGAGGTATACCGAAATGCCGTCATACCGCCCAACCCTAGTAATAGGTAATACATCAAGTGCTGTGTCAGAATAAACAAGTGGGTAAGAATTCACCTAGATGGTTGTCTCCCCAGCGAAGAATTAGATCTCCTCCCACAAAAACAAACAAAAAAAGAAAAATAAGAAAACAAAACAAGAAGTGTTTCTATAGAGAGATTGCACTTCAACTCAGCTGGAACACTCTAACTAACCAGAGTTTATTCTTTTACAGTGATCCCAAAACACTGTTACTCCTAAAAAAAAGAAAAAAATGTATGTTATGAACAGCTTTATAAAGAACACTACAGAAAAAACACAATGTAGCAGGTTGCTAGCACATCCAGGTTCATATTTAACACTATCGTTTTGAATTCTAAAGTACCACAGACGATAAACCAGGAGTGAGACAGGCTCGCACCACCCAGTCTTACAGCCTGTGAGAGCTGCTGGGGCTACTGCTGCCCAAAGCTAACCTTTTTCATCAACGAGTACAAACTCCTGGAGATGTGGAGACAGCAGGAGAGTCTTCACTGGCTTTGGAGAGAGATGGAGAAGCAGCTGAAAAAGAGAGAGCAGAAATTAAAGAAAAAGGAGATGAGGAGGAGGAGGAAGCTACAACACTCTACAACCTTTTCACTGACATTTGTTTACTGTAAATAACAATTCATGACAAATCATTGTTTCCAAATACTGAGAAAAAATATAAAAACAAATAATATAAAGAGCTGTGAATAATGTTATTTCTATCTCTCTCAGTTGTCTACACTTTTACTTCGAAGGGAAGTTTCTCCAAATTCTTAAACTAGTTATCATGCTAGCGGGCTAATGTTAGCATTATTCTAGCCCCTACGTTTACCTACGTAAACCCAAATTTAGCTTGTGAAAGACCTAATAACCAGCTGTACTGACTGAAATGTATCACAAATCCATACAGTAGGTGGGTACATGAACCTATTTACTGTTTCATTCTATATAGGGTGATGTTGAGAATTAATTATTATTGTTATATTAAAAAATCAAGATAATCTGGTGGTGTGTGTTGTGTTGGCGTGAGTGCTAAAGGACAGTCAATCAACAAGCAACATACAGCCAACAGTGTCCTGTGGGCAGCATCTGTAAACACTAACTCGGTTTCTTCATCTTGCACAACATTCTGTTGTCTTAACATGCTGACATCAAACGTCCTTTACAATCCAATCAATGTCAAATACAGGGAGAGGCAGGCCATGTAGGGTGATGAGACCATAACCTGATCATTGTTTACAGTTTTATCATTAAAATATGAATACAGGCATTTTTAGAACAGAAGAAATTCCCCTTTAAAGCTGTAACAAAATGCAAAAAAACTAAAGAGATATAAAATGTATACCTTTCTGATGGTCCTGTATATTCAGAGCAGTACTGTCATACATCTGTATGATAATGAGTTTGACTGAACACCAGGGAAGTAAATCAGTATATTCAGTCTCACTGGTCACTGCTGGAGATTTCACACACGCAGGACGTGAAATCAGCTCATCAATAAATAATAAACACTTTTATCACAAACAGCTCACTACGATACTACTGAGCCTCGGAAAAACTCACCTGTGTATCTACATAAAGCAGAAGGCTCTGTCTGCAGAACCGCAGATTTACTCCAGCAGTTTGATGACCGCGCATGCGCAGTAGGACAGCGCGATTGCGCTGTAAACGTATGTAGACAGAGACTGTGCTGGTTGTTATGCGGTGCGTGTTACTATCCAGGACTCGATTTTATTTCTTTTATATTGATAATTATTTAATGTCGTATTAGTAAATCCCACATATTAATAAAGACAACTATCAACTTTGAGGTCAAATTCAAGGTTAATTGAGCTAAATGTCTACATAATACAGACACATCAGCGTAATATCCCAGCAAACACACAACGCTGCCACAACGTCACTACTGAATAACACTGTTTATGATATTATAACTGTCTTGTTCCATACACATATAATAAGGCGTATGAGTGATTTTACGAGGTTGTGTACCGACAACGTACCGATAACGTTTGCTGGGATATGTGTAATACTTACTCTGAGAATACATGCTTTCAAATGAATCTTGTTTTAGACCAAAGCTTAAAATATAAAGCAAATGTATCACAAATGTATCTGAAATCCTATTAAAACAGTTTAAGCAAACAGTCTGTAAGAAAACTAATACGCATGCGCTGATGTCACTGTCTTGAAAGTGCTGTCCTGAAACTGCAGGAGTAAATCTGCGGCTCTGCGACTCAGAAAGATATTATCCACATAAACCCTCCAGATTCACTGTGTACACTAACCTGGAATAGGTTTAACTTTAAACTGTACACACATGTAGCCTAGTCTTACTTTTAGCCCAAATGATTATTGATTTGTTGTAATTGTCGGTATGTGTGTGATGTTCACTCCAACATTCCCGTCTGTAGTAAACAGTGAAACTGAGGGTCTCGCGACGCTGAAGTGGTCGCTCAGCAACGATCACAGATCAGCCAGCTAGCTAATGCTACCGCTAATAACTTTACCAAAGTCTTTATAACTACTTTACCTCTAAAACTCACCAGAAACACAGCTATCTGTGTGTGTAGAGCTCCAGTAAGACTATCTTACTAAGTAGTTCAGTTACTTCTCACCTTTTAAATACGGAGTTTGACCCGTGAAGCGTCCCGTCCACCTGCAGTGAAGTCCTGTCGGTGAAAAGTTTCGGGTTTCTGGGTGAAAATCTCGGATGTCGGTAGAAACAGGACACCATTATCTCACAAATCAACATAATCCGCACATTTTGAGGAGATTTCAGTGAAAACGCGTCGAATAAACTTAGAAAACAAACATTTGGAGGCTAAACAGCTTGTAACGATCCCGTTTGACTTTAAACGTCACATGAAACGCCGCGAGAGAGCGAGAGCTCGTGCTTAGAGGCGGAGTCAGAGCGCTCCAGCTCCTCCTATGCTCTGTTTTAATTGGTCTGTAAATCTGTCAGTCAGTTTCTCTCCTCCCTGTTTAATCTGTTTTTCTTCTAGATGGAAAGTTTGGATAATGAATATATCCAGTATATATAAATCCATCATTTACAGCCTGTTTTTTATTAAGAGGTGTCTGTACTAAACATCTAAACATACACCTCTGAGAATAATACTAATATTTTATTATGTGCAGATAAATAGTAATAATAGTAGTAATAATAATAAAATCATTCATAAAATGCTTAATAACAATGAAATAATCAATACAAACATTATTATTATTATTATTATTATTATTATTATTATTATTATTATTATTAATTGTGAGAAAAATAATAATAGTGAAGAAAAAAGCGTAAATATTAATAACAAGTATGGTTTACATTATTATTTATTTTTTCATTATAAAATATTGCTATTATTATCAATAACATAAATACAGTTGTCAATTATAACAAGTAGTTAATATCTGCTTCATGTAAATAGGGTATAAATAGATTTTATTTTATTTCACTTAGGTTATTACTAGGTGTCCCTCTCAGATGATGCTCCACCACTCAAAGATATGTGTGTAGAGCCTTGAGCAGGTCAACCTCACATCTGAACCAATCAAAGATGTCTAAACATCAGTGTCTGTCTTCAAGGTAACTACATTTTATCGTATGTGTTGAATTAATCTCTCTCAGAACGTTGTTTGTGGGGAGAATAAGTTTATTGAGGTTAGTTGTGGTGGTACTGCTGGAGAAGGTGATGAGTCCAGTGGTGGTACTGCTGGAGGAGGTACTGAGGTCAATGGTGGTACTGCTGGAGGAGGTACTGAGGTCAATGGTGGTACTGCTGGAGGAGGTATCTTTTAGATCTTTTGGTCTATCGAGCCCAGCGCCTATTCATTGGACCTGTGTAGGTCATCATAGAATTTTCCCATTCTATGACTTTTTGTCTTTCTCGCGCTAATCTCTCGGCCTTTGCCTTTTCCTCCTCTCTCTCCTTGGCTTTCTTCTCAGCCCTGTTTTTAATCCATTCACTCCATCTTTTCTCCAGTGTCTGCATCCACTCTTCCTTCATCACCTTCTCATGGATCCAGCCGATGATGTTCTTTCTTTTTGTGGTTTTGGCCGGATTCCCATCTTCACTGAAAGCCACCTGTTCTGATTCTGGTTTAATGGTTTCCTCCACCACAGAGCTTTTAACTTCCCCCACAATGTCCTCTGTGGTTGTATCTACGTTGTGGTTGCAGGGTTTAACGTAGATTAGGAGGGGTCCGCCATTTAGAGAGGCAGGCCAAGCAGAGCTCACAGACTTCTCTGGTTCTTCAGGCTTGACCTGCTCCTCCACGTTGCTTAAGGACCCCTTCAGGTTCCTCCTCTTTCCTCCAGAACCTCTGCGCTGAACTTCATCTTCTAATCTGAAGATGTTTACTCCAGGAGAAAAGAGTTTCTTGTTCAGCGCTTTCTTCCTCTTCATTTGTTTCTCCATGTATACCTTCCTCACATCCTTAATGTTTTCAGTCTCCTCCTCTTTTTCTCTTCTCTTGCTCTGTTGGTCCTTCTCCTCCGTCATCTCTTTCAGTACCTCCATGGTGATCTCTTGGCCTTTTTCTTTTGCCAACCTCGTTACTTCCTCTGTTATTCTTTCCAGCTCCAGGTATACATACTGCCAATCCTGCTCAATCTTTTTCTCTCTTTCCACCTCCATCCTTTGCTCCTGTTCTTGTTTCAGTCTTTCTAGTTCAACTTCTCTCTTACTTACTTCCTCTTACTTACTGATGAAGCTAGATAGACTGATAAACAGACACAGTGACAGACAGGTAGCTATACAGAACACGCAGTTCACGTAAACCTCCTGTAGGGGGCGCCCAAACTCTCCCGTTCTTTTACAAAAGAGCGGTAAAGGTGAATCAGTAATAATCACCTTCTGTGAGAGTCTGAACTCGGAGATCTATTGCTGTTACTGTAGCTCTGCTCTGATCCGTCTCTCGCGCTGCACAACAACAGAATGACTAAACGGCTCGCGCTCTCTCAATTTATAAACTCGGTTCGCGGCCGGTGGAGTGACGTCACCGCGTTCGCAAGCCCCACTTTCCATAGTTACTGTTGCTATGGCCCGGCTTGGCCAATCATAGCAGACCTCTTGTGTTGTAGGCCAATCATATCTTATTCTAGCTACACAGCTCCAGACACGCGCAGTTCAATATTAATTGAGGATAAAACACAGTAAATAGTTTCTCCACATCATACAAGCTTCATTAAACAGAGAGCTGCCAGTTAGAGAATCATTTTAATATACTGTTTTATTTGTTTTTATATTTAAATATAGCAGTTTAAACAAATGTGAGTAACTTGTATTAACCAAACAGGACAATATATACACAACTATACAGTTTAATATATAAATACACATTTAAATAATTACTCATTTAAATAAAGTAACAATTAAACTACTTCTACAGCTACACACAGTAAATAATTACATGAACGTATTCATTTGTATGTATTTACATTTTCAATATTTTTAAATTTCAACCAGACAATTTTAGAGTTTCAGTTACTGTTTATTTGCTGAACTTCTCTTGTTGTAAAAAAAATGTAAAATGTGGTAAAAATTGATTTTATAATTAATCTTTTGTTTTTTCTCCAGTGAACAAACAGAAAATGAGAACTAAAATATTTAAGTGTATTCTCTGTAGAGGATGTTATTCTCACTTAGAAAATCAATATATCATTTGACAGAAGGTGTTCAAACTTCTGCACTTCATTAGGTATATACACCTCTTTGTATGTACAATCATCAATGAACTCCACTGACTGTATAGGAGAACTCTGTAGTTCTACAATTACAGACTGTAGTCCATCTGTTCTCTGTATACTTTCTTACTCTGTTCTTTAATGGACCCCAACAGGACCCCTACAGAGCAGGTATTGGGTGGTGGATCTCAGCATTGTAGTGACTGATGTGGTGGTGTGTTAGTGTACTTATGAAACAGTAGTTCTAACACGGCACCACTTCATCAGTTCTTTCTTTCAAATAAAGAACTGACAGTAATGATGTTACAGTGTACACATGTTTCAATTTGTGAAAGGTTTAACATAAAGCATTCTTAAGGACAGGACTGGGTTCATATCAATAAACAATAACGTGGATTAAAATATTCTGAATAACACAATATGCAGATCGGAGAATCTCTATATGATTTTATATGTTTCAAGAAGGCTACAGAAACGGTCAGACTGCTCCTGTTCTGCTCACTCTCTCTTCTCTCTGTCCTCTCGCAGGAGGTCGTTGAGGGTTCCCTGCATCTGTTCTCGGACAACGAGGAGACAACACAGCAGACGATGGTCCTGGTTCCTCCTCATTTGATGAGGCTGTTAGCAGAGGAGGTGAGATTGAGGGCTGGTTACTGAGAACCTCATTAATGAGGCTAAACCAGAGTGATGCAGTGGTCTCCCCGTCATTAGTCCCACTGCCAGATGGTGGACACTTCAGCTCCTAATATGAATTTACAGAAGTAAACAAACCTCAGTCCGCCCAGCTGAACTGTACTCAACAACAATTTTTATATTTAAATTATGTTTAAAATGAACTAATTTTTATATTAAACTAATTTAACTCTGTCCTGGAAAAACATCCTTGTACTGTTTATTAAGTGGTCTCAGTTTTAAAGACTTGTTGAAGAGACACTTTCTCATGAACCCCAAGTTGAAAAGGGCAGTCCTATCAACAAGCAAAGTTAATCAAATCAGGAGTTTAACTTTGTTAACTGGTAAACAAATTAAAGGATTCAACTTTATTCAACTACAATTTTTACTTTTACTTAATTTACACTTTACCTTTAATCTATAAGTGAGTGTGCATGACTAACTCATTGGTATCCAGTCATATCCACTAAGAGCCTGTGTGGCTCCGGGTTTTCATGGTTTAATGTTTTTCTTCCAGACTAAGGGGAATCGAACGTGCTACAATTTGTTTAGGATGAGAACCTGAGGCTACTCTTGCTCGAGGATGAGATTGTGCTCCTTGATCTGACTAGTGAATCAACATTTTGTTCTCCACAGTGAACAGCCTCTCTTTCTCTAGATCAATCAACCTTTAGTTAAACTCTGAGTACACTGAGGGGTGACCCTCATTTACAAAGCAGCTGAGTTGAAACATAGAATATTGATTGATAAACGAAGGAGAAATTTAAGAACATTAAAGAACATTATAATAGTTACATCCCAGAATAACAAAATTTGATTGAAGAAAAAATAATAGAAAAAGTAGTTACTAAAAATAATGAGGATAAATAAAAAGAAAGTTTAACAAATAAGAAGTAACTAAAATAAATGAAAGGAAATTAAAGGTTCAGACAAAGATAAAAGACTTAAACATACACAATCATATAAAATATTAACTAATTAAATAAAACAGTTGAAGGCTGTGTGGAGGTGGTTAGAGATGAAGAGTTTAAAATGACTGAGTGACACCAGTGAGTGGAGTTTAGAGTTTCCTGTAGTAAATTCCAGCTCACTGGTGCTGCTGTAGTGAACAGCAGGTTTCCAACTTCATTAAGGAGTCTTTGTACCTGAAAGGTGATCCAATCACTGGAACCAGTCTGATAAGTTGTGTTTTTTAACGAGCATTGTTCTGATATAAGACTGTGGTATAAGACCAGTAAGTGCTTTATAAATAAAAAGAAGTCAATGTGTTTCTCAAAGCACAGCAGGAGGAGACCAACCAACCTTTTCATACAGTAAACAGTGACGTGTGCTGTTGGGTCAACAGTAATGAATCTTAAGGCAGAGTGATATACAGAGTCTAAAGGTTTAAGTGTTGAAGTTAAAGATGCAAATCTGTATATCACATCACCGTAATCCAGAATAGATAACTGTGTTACTTCTACAACTCTTTTTCTTGCATGTTCAGGGAAACACATTCTGTTTTGGTACAGGAAGCTGAGTTCATGTCTCAGTTTGTCTGTAAACTCGTTAATGTGAAACTTAAAAGTACATTTATCATCTCGTCACATGCCGAGGTACTTATATTCACTAACAGTAACAGATCAGTTCAAGGGTTGTGACATCAAAAGTATTAAAATCAATGTTGGGTGATCTGGAAAGCAGCATGACTTTAGTTCTCAACATTTAAAATTAGCTGTAAAAAGCAGACTGTAAGTAATTAAAGGAGTTCTGCAGTTTTTCACTGTAGCACCGGTGTGGTCAGCTGAGCAGTACAGAATTGTGTTGTCAGCATTTTACAGTCAACAATGGAGGTGATCCACGTTATTAATGTAGACATTAAATAATATTGGCTCAAGAATTTATCCTTGAGGGACACCCTTACCGATTGGTAGCAGTGCTAATTAACTTTGTCCCAGAGCCACACACTGCCGTCTATCAGAAAGGTAATTGCTGATCCAGTCTGTAGCGTTCTGGTCCAAACTGATGATTTGTAGGTTCTTTAAAAGAAGAAAATAATCAACTGTGTCAAAGGCTTTAGAGAGATCAATGAATATCACTGCACAGTGTTTCTTACTACCGATGGCAGTTAAGAGATCATTTAGAACGAGTGTAGTAGCAGAAATTGTTTTATGATTTCTCTAAAACCAGACAAGTCGTCCAATAGTACTGAGTTTACACTGAGATATGTTTTGAGTTGGTCGTTCACTAAGGATTCTAAAAGTTTGGCTAAGAACGATAGTTTTAATATTGGTGTAAAATTAAGATCTGAAGTATCACCTCCTTTGTGGAATTGGATGACGTGCTGTTTTCCAGATACTAGAAATTCTGCTAGATAAAATAGAGGTTAAAAGCTCTCTCCTGTGCTGTTTCTTTAGTGTTGATTATGTTGAGGACTTTAGCTACTACTATAGTGTATGTCACTAATTGCAAAGTCATGTAAAAAGGCATTAAAATGTCTGAAATTTCATCTAACCACCTTCTGAGATCCTGATTTCTTAATGATAATGTTCCTAATGCATCCGATAGGAGAGTGCCCACTAAAACCATTGTCAACCATTGGTTCAGTAATTAATTGCTTGAGAGAGAGACATTACCACACATTTTCTTTAGGTGATGGGATGCATTAGTTAACCAGTTTAAATTAAAATCACGGAGATAAAAGTTCAGCTAGCTCATCTACTGCATAAGAGGTTGTGGAAGAAGATCTGTATATGCCAGCTACCAAAAAGCTGTTGTTGCGTCCTGTGTAAATTTGTGGGGCTAGAAAATCAGAACATTTTTCTGTGGAGATGGCATTAAGAGTTTGACTTGGACATTAGATTTAACGTGAACAGCCACATCTTCACCTCATTGCTTTCCTGTCTGGCCTGAAAAGACTGCAGTTTGTTAGTGTTACTTCTGAATTAGTCACAGTTTGTTATAAAATGATGGACGGTTCAAGAAAAGATTAAAACTTTCAATGTAAAACAGGTGGTTTGTTTGACAAGCTTTCTGGAGCCAGCCGTGGAGGCTTAGTAAATGTCTAAAACGTCCCAAGCCTCCTTCCAGACAGGGGATTGGAACAGAGAGGGGCTGGGCCACAGATGAAGATCTAGCAGTTTATGAGAGTGTCAGCCGTGTAAAGTCTTTCCTTAGAAGCTCTTATTTTTCATCTTTGATATTATTACAGCCTACATGAACAATCACAATGTGAACACTTAAGTGCCTTGCGAGGAGGCTAGGAAGCTGCTGTATGATGTCGTTTACATTAGTACCTGAGAGGAGGTAGGTGATTGAGTCTCTGTTGAGGTATCTAAAGACAGAATCTCCAATCATGGAAAGCTCTTTCAGGGTGGAGAATCTGTTTCAGGGTTGGGTTGGTGTACAGAGCGCTTGCCAGCATGCAAATTTCCAGAAGCCACAGCTCCGTCTGGTAAGGAGTTGAGTAGCTCACCTCCTACACCCAGACAAGGCTAGTGGTCTTCCAGCTGGGATGAAGCCACATCCATCCTTCAGCTTTGTACACCATTTGCAGTGTATTGTATGACATTCAATTAAATTCAAGTTTATTTGTATAGCGTTTTTTTTTTTTTTACAACGATGTTGTCACAAAGCAGCTTCACAGACGTTCTGAAAACAGACAGTTACAAAATATATCCCCCTGTGAGCAAGCCAAAGTCAACAGTGGCAAGAAAAACTCCCTCAGACTGGAAACCTTGGGAAGAACCAAGACTCACAAAGGGAGACCCATCCTCCTCTGGTCAAATAGTGTTTACAGTTTAATAAACCAAATGCCGTCCTTTACAAACCAATCAATGTCAAATATAGGGAGAGGCAGGCCATGTAGGGTGATGAAGACATTACATGATACTTGTTTACAGTTTTATCATTAAAATATCAATACACATTTTAAAACAGGAGAAATTCCTCTTTAAAGTTGTAACAAAATGCAGACAAACTAAAGAGATATAAAATGTATACCTTTCTGAAGGTCCTGTATATTCAGAGCAGCACTGTCATACATCTGTATGATAATAAGTTTGACTGAACACCAGGGAAGTAAATCAGTATATTCAGTCTCACTGGTCACTGCTGGAGATTTCACACACGCAGGACGTAAAATCAGCTAATCAATAAATAATAAACACTTTTATCACAAAGCAGCTCACTACGATACTACTGAGCCTCGGAAAAACTCACCTGTGTATCTACATAAAGCAGAAGGCTCTGTCTGCAGAACCGCAGATTTACTCCAGCAGTTTGATGGCAGCAAGTTTACGACAGGATTTCATTTCTTTTGTACTGATAATTATTTCATGTCGTATAAATAAATCCTACAAATTAGTAAAGACAACTATCAACTGTCAAAAACGTCAAATTCAAGGTTAATTGAGCTAAATGTCTACATAACACAGACACATCAGCGTTATATCCCAGCAAACACACAACGCTGTCACTACGTCACTCCTAAATAACACTGTTTACGGTATTATAATATCTTGTTCCATACACATATAATGAGACGAATGAGGGATTTTAGGAGGTTGTGTACCGACAACGTACCGATAACGTTTGCTGGGATATATATAATATTTACTCTGAAAATATATGCTTTCAAATGAATCTTGTTTTAGACCAAAGCTTAAAATATAACGTAAATGTATCAGAAATGTATCTGAAATCCTATTAAAACAGTTTAAGCAAACAGTCTGTAAGAAAACTAATACGCATGCGCTGATGTCACTATTTTGAAAGTGCTGTCCTGAAACTGCAGGAATAAATCTGCGGCTCTGCGACTCAGAAAGATATTATCCACATAAACCCTCCAGATTTACTGTGTACACTAACCTGGAATAGGTTTAACTTTAAACTACACACATGTAGCCTAGTCTTACTTTTAACTCAAATGATTATTGATTTGTTGTAATTGTCAGTATGTGTGTGATGTTCACTCCAACATTCCCGTCTGTAGTAAACAGTGAAACTGAGGGTCTCGCGACGCTGAAGTGGTTGCTCAGCAACGATCATAGAACAGCCAGCTAGCTAATGCTACCGCTAATAACTTTACCAAAGTCCTTATAACGACTTAAACTCTAAAACTCACCAGAAACACAGCTATCTGTGTGTGTAGAGCTCCAGTAAGACTATCTTACTAAGTAGTTCAGTTACTTCTCACCTTTTAAATACGGAGTTTGACCCGTGAAGCGTCCCGTCCACCTGCAGTGAAGTCCTGTCGGTGAAAAGTTTCGGGTTTCTGGGTGAAAATCTCGGATGTCGGTAGAAACAGGACACCATTATCTCACAAATCAACATAATCCGCACATTTTGAGGAGATTTCAGTAAAAACGCGTCGAATAAACTTAGAAAACAAACATTTGGAGGCTAAACAGCTCGTAACGGTTGCGCTTGGATTTAAACGTCACATGAAACGCCACGAGAGAGAGCGAGAGCTCGTGCTTAGAGGCGGAGTCAGAGCGCTCCAGCTCCTCCTATGCTCTGTTTTAATTGGTCTGTAAATCTGTCAGTCAGTTTCTCTCCTCCCTGTTTAATCTGTTTTTCTTCTAGATGGAAAGTTTGGATAATAAAAGCGCACAGTTTATATGTACATACACACACACTCAAAATGTACAGTAATTAAATAAGTATATATAAAATAATAATTTATACACTATTATTAAAAGTTTTCTCTTAAGAGGTCTCTGTACTAAACTCTAAGCTCTAAACTTGCACCTCTGAGAATAAGACTTATATTTCATTGTTTTCACAGATAAGATTAATATTTAAAACTTTAATAATGAACAACTCTGCCACACGTAACTACCAATTAAATAGTAATAATAATAATAATTATAATAGTAATAGCATTTATTGTAATCAAATGCTGCATTGTGTGTTTATTAAATGTCATACAGTGACACCCCTTACTCTGCGTTTTTACACAGAGGACACATTTTTAATATGAGTGTGTTAGGAATTGAAAATTATATTTTTTGT
Organism: Megaleporinus macrocephalus; assembly: GCA_021613375.1. Classification (NCBI taxonomy): domain Eukaryota; kingdom Metazoa; phylum Chordata; class Actinopteri; order Characiformes; family Anostomidae; genus Megaleporinus; species Megaleporinus macrocephalus. Next base: position 48,447,262 of record CM038705.1, read on the forward strand.
AATATTATTTGTTTATATATAAATTTTGTTATGGATTTGTAACCAATGGATGATATATATATAAAGTATGAGGAAATCGCATGGCCACGCTGTCGACCCCTTCAAACTTTGTAAACAAACATGACGTTGCAGAGGTTAGAGGTTTCCCTTTGGCTCAGCACTAGCAACAGCTATAGTTTAAAGATTATTTCTCTTTAGGCACTTTATAAAGGTCCTGCTCACATGTTTACAGATGCTCAAACTATTATTAATCTGACAGAGTTTCCATCTACACATCCTTTTATTTATGAAGTAGGAGAAAACAATGACTGCAGCTACTAAGAGATTCAACTCTGTTATTAAGAAAGTTGACTCTTTCCTTAAAAAAATAACAATACAAATGAACAATACATTATTATTATTATTATTATTATTATTATTGTTGTTGTTATTATTATTATCAATAATAATAATAATAATAATAATAACAATAATAATAATAATAAAATAATGTTAATTATTAAAATCAAATAAGGTTTATATTATTATTTTTTAATTATGAATTATGGCTATTGCTATCAATAATAAAAATACAGTTGTTATAACAAGTAGTTAAGGCTAGGTGTCCATCTCAGATGATACTCCACCACTCAAAGATTTGTGTGTAGGGCCTTGAGCAGGTCAACCTCACATCTGGACCAATCAAAGATGTCTAAACATCAGTGTCTATCTTCAAGGTAACTACATTTTATCGTATGTGTTGAATTAATCTCTCTCAGAACGTTGTTTGTGGGGAGAAAGAGTTTATTGAGGTTAGTTGTGGTGGTACTGCTGGAGAAGGTGATGAGTCCAGTGGTGGTACTGCTGGAGGAGGTACTGAGGTCAATGGTGGTACTGCTGGAGGAGGTACTGAGGTCAATGGTGGTACTGCTGGAGGAGGTATCTTTTAGATCTTTTGGTCTATCGAGCCCAGCGCCTATTCATTGGACCTGTGTAGGTCATCATAGAATTTTCCCATTCTATGACTTTTTGTCTTTCTCGCGCTAATCTCTCGGCCTTTGCCTTTTCCTCCTCTCTCTTCTTGGCTTTCTTCTCAGACCTGTTTTTAATCCATTCACTCCATCTTTTATCCAGTGTCTGCATCCACTCTTCCTTCATCACCTTCTCATGGATCCAGCCGATGATGTTCTTTCTTTTCGTGGTTTTGGCCGGATTCCCATCTTCACTGCAAGCCACCTGTTCTGATTCTGGTTTAATGGTTTCCTCCACCACAGAGCTTTTAACTTCCCCCACAATGTCCTCTGTGGTTGTATCTACGTTGTGGTTGCAGGGTTTAACATGGATTAGGAGGGGTCCTCCATTTAGAGAGGCAGGCCAAGCAGAGCTCACAGACTTCTCTGGTTCTTCAGGCTTGACCTGCTCCTCCACGTTGCTTAAGGACCCCTTCAGGTTCCTCCTCTTTCCTCCAGAACCTCTGCACTGAAATTCATCTTCTAATCTGAAGATGTTTACTCCAGGAGAAGAGCGTTTTTTCATCAGCGCTTTCTTCCTCTTCATTTGTTTCTCCATGTATACCTTCCTCACATCCTTAATGTTTTCAGTCTCCTCCTCTTTTTCTCTTCTCTTGCTCTGTTGGTCCTTCTCCTCCGTCATCTCTTTCAGTACCTCCATGGTGATCTCTTGGCCTTTTTCTTTTGCCAGCCTCATTACTTCCTCTGTTATTCTTTCCAGCTCCAGGTATACATACTGCCAATCCTGCTCAATCTTTTTCTCTCTTTCCACCTCCATCCTTTGCTCCTGTTCTTGTTTCAGTCTTTCTAGTTCAACTTCTCTCTTACTTACTTCCTCTTACTTACTGATGAAGCTAGATAGACTGATAAACAGACACAGTGACAGACAGGTAGCTATACAGAACACGCAGTTCACGTAAACCTCCTGTAGGGGGCGCCCAAACTCTCCCGTTCTTTTACAAAAGAGCGGTAAAGGTGAATCAGTAATAATCACCTTCTGTGAGAGTCTGAACTCGGAGATCTATTGCTGTTACTGTAGCTCTGCTCTGATCCGTCTCTCGCGCTGCACAACAACAGAATGACCAAACGGCTCACGCTCTCTCAATTTATAAACTCGGTTAGCGGCGGTTATGTGACGTCACCGCGTTCGCAAGCCCCACTTTCCATAGTTACTGTTGCTATGGCCCGGCTTGGCCAATCATAGCAGACCTCTTGTGTTGTAGGCCAATCATATCTTATTCTAGCTACACAGCTCCAGACACGCGCAGCTCAATATTAATTGAGGATAAAACACAGAAAATAGTTTCTCCACATCATACAAGCTTCATTAAACAGAGAGCTGCCAGTTAGAGAATCATTTTAATATACTGTTTTATTTGTTTTTAATATTTAAATATAGCAGTTTAAACAAATGTGAATAACGTGTATTAACCAAACAGGACAATATATACACAACTATACAGTTTAATATATAAATACACATTTAAATAATTACTCATTTAAATAAAGTAACAATTAAACTACTTCTACAGCTACACACAGTAAATAATTACATGAACGTATTCATTTGTATGTATTTACATTTTCAATATTTTTTTATTTCAACCAGACAATTTTAGAGTTTCAGTTACTGTTTATTTGCTGAACTTCTCTTGTTGTAAAAAAAAAAAAGTAAAATGTGGTAAAAATTGATTTTATAATTCATCTTTTGTTTTTTCTCCAGTGAACAAATAGAAAATGAGAACTAAAATATTTAAGTGTATTCTCTGTAGAGGATGTTATTCTCACTTAGAAAATCAATATATCATTTGACAGAAGGTGTTCAAACTTCTGCACTTCATTAGGTATATACACCTCTTTATATCCACAATCATCAATGAGCTCCACTGACTGTATAGGAGAACTCTGTAGTTCTACAATTACAGACTGTAGTCCATCTGTTCTTTGTATACTTTCTTACTCTGTTCTTTAATGGACCCCAACAGGACCCCTACAGAGCAGGTATTGGGTGGTGGATCTCAGCACTGTAGTGACTGATGTGGTGGTGTGTTAGTGTACTTATGAAACAGTAGTTCTAACACGGCACCACTTCATCAGTTCTTTCTTTCAAATAAAGAACTGACAGTAATGATGTTACAGTGTACACATGTTTAAATTTGTGAAAGGTTTAACATAAAGCATTCTTAAGGACAGGACTGGGTTCATATAAATAAACAATAACTTGGATTAAAATATTCTGAATAAAACAATATGCAGATCAGAGAATCTCTATATGATTTTATATGATAGTAGTTTCTGAATGACAGCACTTCAAGATAAACACAAAAAGAAACAAATTTATAATTTTCTTTATACAATAAACTTTTTAACATGTGTTTCAGTTCATTCTGCTTATCATTGTTTCAAGAAGGCTACAGAAACGGTCAGACTGCTCCTGTTCTGCTCACTCTCTCTTCTCTCTGTCCTCTCGCAGGAGGTCGTTGAGGGTTCCCTGCATCTTTTCTCAGACAACGAGGAGACAACACAGCAGACGATGGTCCTGGTTCCTCCTCATTTGATGAGGCTGTTAGCAGAGGAGGTGAGATTGAGGGCTGGTTACTGAGAACCTCATTAATGAGGCTGAACCAGAGTGAAGGTAATGCAGTGGTCTCCCCGTCATTAGTCCCACTGCCAGATGGTGGACACTTCAGCTCCTAATATGAATTCACAGAAGTAAACAAACCTCAGTCCGCCCAGCTGAACTGTACTCAACAACAATTTTTATATTTAAATTATGTTTAAAATGAACTAATTTTTATATTAAACTAATTTAACTCTGTCCTGGAAAAAAATCCTTGTACTGTTTATTAAGTGGTCTCATTTTTAAAGACTTGTTGAAGAGACACTTTCTCATGAACCCCAAATTGAAAAGGGCAGTCCTATCAACAAGCAAAGTTAATCAAATCAGGAGTTTAACTTTGTTAACTGGTAAACAAATTAAAGGATTCAACTTTATTCAACTACAATTTTTACTTTTACTTAATTTACACTTTACCTTTAATCTATAAGTGAGTGTGCATGACTAACTCATTGGTATCCAGTCATATCCACTAAGAGCCTGTGTGGCTCCGGGTTTTCATGTTTTAATGTTTTTCTTCCAGACTAAGGGGAATCGAACGTGCTACAATTTGTTTAGGATGAGAACCTGAGGCTACTCTTGCTCGAGGATGAGATTGTGCTCCTTGATCTGACTAGTGAATCAACATTTTACCTCCTTGCTGAAAAGCAGAGTTGTTTTCCACAGTGAACAGCCTCTCTTTCTCTAGATCAATCAACCTTTAGTTAAACTCTGAGTACACTGAGGGGTGACCCTCATTTACAAAGCAGCTGAGTTGAAACATAGAATATTGATTGATAAACGAAGGAGAAATTTAAGAACATTAAAGAACATTATAATAATAATGAATAACAAAATTTGATTGAAGAAAAAATAATAGAAAAAGTAGTTACTAAAAATAATGAGGATAAATAAAAAGATAGTAAAAGTTTAACAAATAAGAAGTAACTAAAATAAATTAAAGGAAATTAAAGGTTCAGACAAAGATAAAAGACTTAAACATACACAATCATATAAAATATTAACTAATTAAATAAAACAGTTGAAGGCTGTGAGGAGGTGGTTAGAGATGAAGAGTTTAAAATGACTGAGTGACACCAGCGAGTGGAGTTTAGAGTTTCCTGTAGTAAATTCCAGCTCACTGATGCTGCTGTAGTGAACAGCAGGTTTCACAACTTCAGTAAGGAGTCTTTGTACCTGAAAGGTGATCCAATCACTGGAACCAGTCTGATAAGTTGTGTTTTTTAATGAGCATTGTTGTGATATAAGACGGTGGTATAAGACCAGTAAGTGCTTTATAAATAAAAAGAAGTCAATGTGTTTCTCAAAGCACAGCAGGAGAAGACCAACCAACCTTTTCATACAGCAAACAGTGACGTGTGCTGTTGGGTCAACAGTAATGAATCTTAAGGCAGAGTGATATACAGAGTCTAAAGGTTTAAGTGTTGAAGTTAAAGATGCAAATCTGTATATCACATCACCGTAATCCAGAATAGATAACTGTGTTACTTCTACAACTCTTTTTCTTACATGTTCAGGGAAACACATTCTGTTTTGGTACAGGAAGCCGAGTTCATACCTCAGTTTGTCTGTAAACTCGTTAATGTGAAACTTAAAAGTACATTTATCATCTCGTCACATGCCGAGGTACTTATATTCACTAACAGTAACAGATCAGTTCAAGGGTTGTGACATCAAAAGTATTAAAATCAATGTTGGGTGATCTGGAAAGCAGCATGACTTTAGTTCTCAACATTTAAAATTAGCTGTAAAAAGCAGACTGTAAGTAATTAAAGGAGTTCTGCAGTTTTTCACTGTAGCACCGGTGTGGTCAGCTGAGCAGTACAGAATTGTGTTGTCAGCATTTTACAGTCAACAATGGAGGTGATCCACGTTATTAATGTAGACATTAAATAATATTGGCTCAAGAATTTATCCTTGAGGGACACCCTTACCGATTGGTAGCAGTGCTAATTAACTTTGTCCCAGAGCCACACACTGCCGTCTATCAGAAAGGTAATTGCTGATCCAGTCTGTAGCGTTCTGGTCCAAACTGATGATTTGTAGGTTCTTTAAAAGAAGAAAATAATCAACTGTGTCAAAGGCTTTAGAGAGATCAATGAATATCACTGCACAGTGTTTCTTACTACCGATGGCAGTTAAGAGATCATTTAGAACGAGTGTAGTAGCAGAAATTGTTTTATGATTTCTCTAAAACCAGACAAGTCATCCAACAGTACTGAGTTTACACTGAGATATGTTTTGAGTTGATCGTTCACTAAGGATTCTAAAAGTTTGGCTAAGAACGATAGTTTTAATATTGGTGTAAAATTAAGATCTGAAGTATCACCTCCTTTGTGGAATTGGATGACGTGCTGTTTTCCAGATACTAGAAATTCTGCTAGATAAAATAGAGGTTAAAAGCTCTCTCCTGTGCTGTTTCTTTAGTGTTGATTATGTTGAGGACTTTAGCTACTACTATAGTGTATGTCACTAATTGCAAAGTCATGTAAAAAGGCATTAAAATGTCTGAAATTTCATCTTACCACCTTCTGAGATCCTGATTTCTTAATGATAATGTTCCTAATGCATCCGATAGGAGAGTGCCCACTAAAACCATTATCAACCATTGGTTCAGTAATTAATTGCTTGAGAGAGAGACATTACCACACATTTTCTTTAGGTGATGGGATGCATTAGTTAACCAGTTTAAATTAAAATCACCGAGATAAAAGTTCAGCTAGCTCATCTACTGCATAAGAGGTTGTGGAAGAAGATCTGTATATGCCAGCTACCAAAAAGCTGTTGTTGCGTCCTGTGTAAATTTGTGGGGCTAGAAAATCAGAACATTTTTCTGTGGAGATGGCATTAAGAGTTTGACTTGGACATTAGATTTAACGTGAACAGCCACATCTTCACCTCATTGCTTTCCTGTCTGGCCTGAAAAGACTGCAGTTTGTTAGTGTTACTTCTGGATTAGTCACAGTTTGTTATAAAATGATGGACGGTTCAAGAAAAGATTAAAACTTTCAATGTAAAACAGGTGGTTTGTTTGACAAGCTTTCTGGAGCCAGCCGTGGAGGCTTAGTAAATGTCTAAAACGTCCCAAGCCTCCTTCCAGACAGGGGATTGGAAAAGAGAGGGGCTGGGCCACAGATGAAGATCTAGCAGTTTATGAGAGTGTCAGCCGTGTAAAGTCTTTCCTTAGAAGCTCTTATTTTTCATCTTTGATATTATTACAGCCTACATGAACAATCACAATGTGAACACTTAAGTGCCTTGCGAGGAGGCTAGGAAGCTGCTGTATGATGTTGTTTACATTAGTACCTGAGAGGAGGTAGGTGATTGAGTCTCTGTTGAGGTATCTAAAGACAGAATCTCCAATCATGGAAAGCTCTTTCAGGGTGGAGAATCTGTTTCAGGGTTGGGTTGGTGTACAGAGCGCTTGCCAGCATGCACATTTCCAGAAGCCACAGCTCCGTCTGGTAAGGATTTGAGTAGCTCACCTCCTACACCCAGACAAGGCTAGTGGTCTTCCAGCTGGGATGAAGCCACATCCATCCTTCAGCTTTGTACACCATTTGCAGTGTATTGTATGACATTCAATTCAATTCAAGTTTATTTGTATAGCGTTTTTTTTTTTTTACAACGATGTTGTCACAAAGCAGCTTCACAGACGTTCTGAAAACAGACAGTTACAAAATATATCCCCCTGTGAGCAAGCCAGAGTCAACAGTGGCAAGAAAAACTCCCTCAGACTGGAAACCTTGGGAAGAACCAAGACTCACAAAGGGAGACCCATCCTCCTCTGGTCAAATAGTGTTTACAGTTTAATAAACCAAATGCCGTCCTTTACAAACCAATCAATGTCAAATATAGGGAGAGGCAGGCCATGTAGGGTGATGAAGACATTACATGATACTTGTTTACAGTTTTATCATTAAAATATCAACACACATTTTAAAACAGGAGAAATTCCTCTTTAAAGTTGTAACAAAATGCAGACAAACTAAAGAGATATAAAATGTATACCTTTCTGAAGGTCCTGTATATTCAGAGCAGCACTGTCATACATCTGTATGATAATAAGTTTGACTGAACACCAGGGAAGTAAATCAGTATATTCAGTCTCACTGGTCACTGCTGGAGATTTCACACACGCAGGACGTAAAATCAGCTAATAAATAAATAATAAACACTTTTATCACAAAGCAGCTCACTACGATACTACTGAGCCTCGGAAAAACTCACCTGTGTATCTACATAAAGCAGAAGGCTCTGTCCGCAGAACCGCAGATTTACTCCAGCAGTTTGATGGCAGCAAGTTTACGACAGGATTTCATTTCTTTTGTACTGATAATTATTTCATGTCGTATAAATAAATCCTACAAATTAGTAAAGACAACTATCAACTGTCAAAAACGTCAAATTCAAGGTTAATTGAGCTAAATGTCTACATAACACAGACACATCAGCGTTATATCCCAGCAAACACACAACGCTGTCACTACGTCACTCCTAAATAACACTGTTTACGGTATTATAACTATCTTGTTCCATACACATATAATGAGACGAATGAGGGATTTTAGGAGGTTGTGTACCGACAACGTACCGATAACGTTTGCTGGGATATATATAATATTTACTCTGAAAATATATGCTTTCAAATGAATCTTGTTTTAGACCAAAGCTTAAAATATAACGTAAATGTATCACAAATGTATCTGAAATCCTATTAAAACAGTTTAAGCAAACAGTCTGTAAGAAAACTAATACGCATGCGCTGATGTCACTATTTTGAAAGTGCTGTCCTGAAACTGCAGGAGTAAATCTGCGGCTCTGCGACTCAGAAAGATATTATCCACATAAACCCTCCAGATTTACTGTGTACACTAACCTGGAATAGGTTTTAACTTTAAACTACACACATGTAGCCTAGTCTTACTTTTAACTCAAATGATTATTGATTTGTTGTAATTGTCAGTATGTGTGTGATGTTCACTCCAACATTCCCGTCTGTAGTAAACAGTGAAACTGAGGGTCTCGCGACGCTGAAGTGGTCGCTCAGCAACGATCATAGAACAGCCAGCTAGCTAATGCTACCGCTAATAACTTTACCAAAGTCTTTATAACTACTTTACCTCTAAAACTCACCAGAAACACAGCTATCTGTGTGTGTAGAGCTCCAGTAAGACTATCTTACTAAGTAGTTCAGTTACTTCTCACCTTTTAAATACGGAGTTTGACCCGTGAAGCGTCCCGTCCACCTGCAGTGAAGTCCTGTCGGTGAAAAGTTTCGGGTTTCTGGGTGAAAATCTCGGATGTCGGCAGATACAGGACACCATTATCTCACAAATCAACATAATCCGCACATTTTGAGGAGATTTCAGTAAAAACGCGTCGAATAAACTTAGAAAACAAACATTTGGAGGCTAAACAGCTCGTAACGGTTGCGCTTGGATTTAAACGTCACATGAAACGCCACGAGAGAGAGCGAGAGCTCGTGCTTAGAGGCGGAGTCAGAGCGCTCCAGCTCCTCCTATGCTCTGTTTTAATTGGTCTGTAAATCTGTCAGTCAGTTTCTCTCCTCCCTGTTTAATCTGTTTTTCTTCTAGATGGAAAGTTTGGATAATAAAAGCGCACAGTTTATATGTACATACACACACACTCAAAATGTACAGTAATTAAATAAGTATATATAAAATAATAATTTATACACTATTATTAAAAGTTTTCTCTTAAGAGGTCTCTGTACTAAACTCTAAGCTCTAAACTTGCACCTCTGAGAATAAGACTTATATTTCATTGTTTTCACAGATAAGATTAATATTTAAAACTTTAATAATGAACAACTCTGCCACACGTAACTACCAATTAAATAGTAATAATAATAATAATTATAATAGTAATAGCATTTATTGTAATCAAATGCTGCATTGTGTGTTTATTAAATGTCATACAGTGACACCCCTTACTCTGCGTTTTTTTTGGGATTATTCGATTAAAATAACGACACATTTTTAATATGAGTGTGTTAGGAATTGAAAATTATATTTTTTGTAATATTATTTGTTTATATATAAATTTTGTTATGGATTTGTAACCAATGGATGATATATATATAAAGTATGAGGAAATCGCATGGCCACGCTGTCGACCCCTTCAAACTTTGTAAACAAACATGACGTTGCAGAGGTTAGAGGTTTCCCTTTGGCTCAGCACTAGCAACAGCTATAGTTTAAAGATTATTTCTCTTTAGGCACTTTATAAAGGTTCTGCTCATATGTTTACAGATGCTCAAACTATTATTAATCTGACAGAGTTTCCATCTACACATCCTTTTATTTATGAAGTAGGAGAAAACAATGACTGCAGCTACTAAGAGATTCAACTCTGTTATTAAGAAAGTTGACTCTTTCCTTAAAAAAATAACAATACAAATGAACAATACATTATTATTATTATTATTATTATTATTATTATTATTATTATTATTATTGTTGTTATTATTATTATCAATAATAATAATAATAATAATAATAACAATAATAATAATAATAATAAAATTATGTTAATTATTAAAATCAAATAAGGTTTATATTATTATTTTTTAATTATGAATTATGGCTGTTGCTATCAATAATAAAAATACAGTTGTTATAACAAGTAGTTAAGGCTAGGTGTCCATCTCAGATGATACTCCACCACTCAAAGATTTGTGTGTAGGGCCTTGAGCAGGTCAACCTCACATCTGGACCAATCAAAGATGTCTAAACATCAGTGTCTATCTTCAAGGTAACTACATTTTATCGTATGTGTTGAATTAATCTCTCTCAGAACGTTGTTTGTGGGGAGAAAGAGTTTATTGAGGTTAGTTGTGGTGGTACTGCTGGAGAAGGTGATGAGTCCAGTGGTGGTACTGCTGGAGGAGGTACTGAGGTCAATGGTGGTACTGCTGGAGGTGGTACTGAGGTCAATGGTGGTACTGCTGGAGGAGGTATCTTTAGATCTTTGGTCTATCGAGCCCAGCGCCTATTCATTGGACCTGTGTAGGTCATCATAGAATTTTCCCATTCTATGACTTTTTGTCTTTCTCGCGCTAATCTCTCGGCCTTTGCCTTTTCCTCCTCTCTCTTCTTGGCTTTCTTCTCAGACCTGTTTTTAATCCATTCACTCCATCTTTTATCCAGTGTCTGCATCCACTCTTCCTTCATCACCTTCTCATGGATCCAGCCGATGATGTTCTTTCTTTTCGTGGTTTTGGCCGGATTCCCATCTTCACTGCAAGCCACCTGTTCTGATTCTGGTTTAATGGTTTCCTCCACCACAGAGCTTTTAACTTCCCCCACAATGTCCTCTGTGGTTGTATCTACGTTGTGGTTGCAGGGTTTAACATGGATTAGGAGGGGTCCTCCATTTAGAGAGGCAGGCCAAGCAGAGCTCACAGACTTCTCTGGTTCTTCAGGCTTGACCTGCTCCTCCACGTTGCTTAAGGACCCCTTCAGGTTCCTCCTCTTTCCTCCAGAACCTCTGCGCTGAAATTCATCTTCTAATCTGAAGATGTTTACTCCAGGAGAAGAGCGTTTTTTCATCAGCGCTTTCTTCCTCTTCATTTGTTTCTCCATGTGTACCTTCCTCACATCCTTAATGTTTTCAGTCTCCTCCTCTTTTTCTCTTCTCTTGCTCTGTTGGTCCTTCTCCTCCGTCATCTCTTTCAGTACCTCCATGGTGATCTCTTGGCCTTTTTCTTTTGCCAGCCTCATTACTTCCTCTGTTATTCTTTCCAGCTCCAGGTATACATACTGCCAATCCTGCTCAATCTTTTTCTCTCTCTCCACCTCCATCCTTTGCTCCTGTTCTTGTTTCAGTCTTTCTAGTTCAACTTCTCTCTTACTTACTTCCTCTTACTTACTGATGAAGCTAGATAGACTGATAAACAGACACAGTGACAGACAGGTAGCTATACAGAACACGCAGTTCACGTAAACCTCCTGTAGGGGGCGCCCAAACTCTCCGTTCTTTACAAAAGAGCGGTAAAGGTGAATCAGTAATAATCACCTTCTGTGAGAGTCTGAACTCGGAGATCTATTGCTGTTACTGTAGCTCTGCTCTGATCCGTCTCTCGCGCTGCACAACAACAGAATGACCAAACGGCTCGCGCTCTCTCAATTTATAAACTCGGTTCGCGGCCGGTTATGTGACGTCACCCGCGTTCGCAAGCCCCACTTTCCATAGTTACTGTTGCTATGGCCCGGCTTGGCCAATCATAGCAGACCTCTTGTGTTGTAGGCCAATCATATCTTATTCTAGCTACACAGCTCCAGACACGCGCAGCTCAATATTAATTGAGGATAAAACACAGTAAATAGTTTCTCCACATCATACAAGCTTCATTAAACAGAGAGCTGCCAGTTAGAGAATCATTTTAATATACTGTTTTATTTGTTTTTAATATTTAAATATAGCAGTTTAAACAAATGTGAATAACTTGTATTAACCAAACAGGACAATATATACACAACTATACAGTTTAATATATAAATACACATTTAAATAATTACTCATTTAAATAAAGTAACAATTAAACTACTTCTACAGCTACACACAGTAAATAATTACATGAACATATTCATTTGTATGTATTTACATTTTCAATATTTTTAAATTTCAACCAGACAATTTTAGAGTTTCAGTTACTGTTTATTTGCTGAACTTCTCTTGTTGTAAAAAAAAATGTAAAATGTGGTAAAAATTGATTTTATAATTCATCTTTTGTTTTTTCTCCAGTGAACAAATAGAAAATGAGAACTAAAATATTTAAGTGTATTCTCTGTAGAGGATGTTATTCTCACTTAGAAAATCAATATATCATTTGACAGAAGGTGTTCAAACTTCTGCACTTCATTAGGTATATACACCTCTTTATATCCACAATCATCAATGAGCTCCACTGACTGTATAGGAGAACTCTGTAGTTCTACAATTACAGACTGTAGTCCATCTGTTCTCTGTATACTTTCTTACTCTGTTCTTTAATGGACCCCAACAGGACCCCTACAGAGCAGGTATTGGGTGGTGGATCTCAGCATTGTAGTGACTGATGTGGTGGTGTGTTAAGTGTACTTATGAAACAGTAGTTCTAACACGGCACCACTTCATCAGTTCTTTCTTTCAAATAAAGAACTGACAGTAATGATGTTACAGTGTACACATGTTTAAAATTTGTGAAAGGTTTAACATAAAGCATTCTTAAGGACAGGACTGGGTTCATATCAATAAACAATAACGTTGATTAAAATATTCTGAATAAAACAATATGCAGATCAGAGAATCTCTATATGATTTTATATGATAGTAGTTTCTGAATGATAGCATTTCAAGATAAACACAAAAAGAAACAAATTATATATTTTTTTTATACAATAAACTTTTTAACATGTGTTTCAGTTCATTCTGCTTATCATTGTTTCAAGAAGGCTACAGAAACGGTCAGACTGCTCCTGTTCTGCTCACTCTCTCTTCTCTCTGTCCTCTCGCAGATTCCCTGCATCTGTTCTCGGACAACGAGGAGACAAAACAGTAGACGATGGTCCTGGTTCCTCCTCATTTGATGAGGCTGTTAGCAGAGGAGGTGAGATTGAGGGCTGGTTACTGAGAACCTCATTAATGAGGCTAAACCAGAGTGATGCAGTGGTCTCCCCGTCATTAGTCCCACTGCCAGATGGTGGACACTTCAGCTCCTAATATGAATTCACAGAAGTAAACAAACCTCAGTCCGCCCCGCTGAACTGTACTCAACAACAATTTTTATATTTAAATTATGTTTAAAATGAACTAATTTTTATATTAAACTAATTTAACTCTGTCCTGGAAAAACATCCTTGTACTGTTTATTAAGTGGTCTCATTTTTAAAGACTTGTTGAAGAGTCTCTTTCTCATGAACCCCAAATTGAAAAGGGCAGTCCTATCAACAAGCAAAGTTAATCAAATCAGGAGTTTAACTTTGTTAACTGGTAAACAAATTAAAGGATTCAACTTTATTCAACTACAATTTTTACTTTTACTTAATTTACACTTTACCTTTAATCTATAAGTGAGTGTGCATGACTAACTCATTAGTATCCAGTCATATCCACTAAGAGCCTGTGTGGCTCCGGGTTTTCATGGTTTAATGTTTTTCTTCCAGACTAAGGGGAATCGAACGTGCAACAATTTGTTTAGGATGAGAACCTGAGGCTACTCTTGCTCGAGGATGAGATTGTGCTCCTTGATCTAACTAGTGAATCAACATTTTGTTCTCCACAGTGAACAGCCTCTCTTTCTCTAGATCAATCAACCTTTAGTTAAACTCTGAGTACACTGAGGGTGACCCTCATTTACAAAGCAGCTGAGTTGAAACATAGAATATTGATTGATAAACGAAGGAGAAATTTAAGAACATTAAAGAACATTATAATAGTTACATCCCAGAATAACAAAATTTGATTGAAGAAAAAATAATAGAAAAAGTAGTTACTAAAAATAATGAGGATGTATAAAGAGATAGTAAAAGTTTAACAAATAAGAAGTAACTAAAATAATTTAAAGGAAATTAAAGGTTCAGACAAAGATAAAAGACTTAAACATACACAATCATATAAAATATTAACTAATTAAATAAAACAGTTGAAGGCTGTGTGGAGGTGGTTAGAGATGAAGAGTTTAAAATGACTGAGTGACACCAGTGAGTGGAGTTTAGAGTTTCCTGTAGTAAATTCCAGCTCACTGGTGCTGCTGTAGTGAACAGCAGGTTTCCAACTTCATTAAGGAGTCTTTGTACAATCACTGGAACCAGTCTGATAAGTTGTGTTTTTTAACGAGCATTGTTCTGATATAAGACGGTGGTATAAGACCAGTAAGTGCTTTATAAATAAAAAGAAGTCAATGTGTTTCTCAAAGCACAGCAGGAGAAGACCAACCAACCTTTTCATACAGCAAACAGTGACGTGTGCTGTTGGGTCAACAGTAATGAATCTTAAGGCAGAGTGATATACAGAGTCTAAAGGTTTAAGTGTTGAAGTTAAAGATGCAAATCTGTATATCACATCACCATAATCCAGAATAGATAACTGTGTTACTTCTACAACTCTTTTTCTTGCATGTTCAGGGAAACACATTCTGTTTTGGTACAGGAAGCTGAGTTCATGTCTCAGTTTGTCTGTAAACTCGTTAATGTGAAACTTAAAAGTACATTTATCATCTCGTCACATGCCGAGGGTACTTATATTCACTAACAGTAACAGATCAGTTCAAGGGTTGTGACATCAAAAGTATTAAAATCAATGTTGGGTGATCTGGAAAGCAGCATGACTTTAGTTCTCAACATTTAAAATTAGCTGTAAAAAGCAGACTGTAAGTAATTAAAGGAGTTCTGCAGTTTTTCCACTGTAGCACCGGTGTGGTCAGCTGAGCAGTACAGAATTGTGTTGTCAGCATTTTACAGTCAACAATGGAGGTGATCCACGTTATTAATGTAGACATTAAATAATATTGGCTCAAGAATTTATCCTTGAGGGACACCCTTACCGATTGGTAGCAGTGCTAATTAACTTTGTCCCAGAGCCACACACTGCCGTCTATCAGAAAGGTAATTGCTGATCCAGTCTGTAGCGTTCTGGTCCAAACTGATGATTTGTAGGTTCTTTAAAAGAAGAAAATAATCAACTGTGTCAAAGGCTTTAGAGAGATCAATGAATATCACTGCACAGTGTTTCTTACTACCGATGGCAGTTAAGAGATCATTTAGAACGAGTGTAGTAGCAGAAATTGTTTTATGATTTCTCTAAAACCAGACAAGTCGTCCAATAGTACTGAGTTTACACTGAGATATGTTTTGAGTTGGTCGTTCACTAAGGATTCTAAAAGTTTGGCTAAGAACGATAGTTTTAATATTGGTGTAAAATTAAGATCTGAAGTATCACCTCCTTTGTGGAATTGGATGACGTGCTGTTTTCCAGATACTAGAAATTCTGCTAGATAAAATAGAGGTTAAAAGCTCTCTCCTGTGCTGTTTCTTTAGTGTTGATTATGTTGAGGACTTTAGCTACTACTATAGTGTATGTCACTAATTGCAAAGTCATGTAAAAAGGCATTAAAATGTCTGAAATTTCATCTAACCACCTTCTGAGATCCTGACTTCTTAATGATAATGTTCCTAATGCATCCGATAGGAGAGTGCCCACTAAAACCATGTCAACCATTGGTTCAGTAATTAATTGCTTGAGAGAGAGACATTACCACACATTTTCTTTAGGTGATCGGATGCATTAGTTAACCAGTTTAATTAAAATCACGGAGATAAAAGTTCAGCTAGCTCATCTACTGCATAAGAGGTTGTGGAAGAAGATCTGTATATGCCAGCTACCAAAAAGCTGTTGTTGCGTCCTGTGTAAATTTGTGGGGCTAGAAAATCAGAACATTTTTCTGTGGAGATGGCATTAAGAGTTTGACTTGGACATTAGATTTAACGTGAACAGCCACATCTTCACCTCATTGCTTTCCTGTCTGGCCTGAAAAGACTGCAGTTTGTTAGTGTTACTTCTGAATTAGTCACAGTTTGTTATAAAATGATGGACGGTTCAAGAAAAGATTAAAACTTTCAATGTAAAACAGGTGGTTTGTTTGACAAGCTTTCTGGAGCCAGCCGTGGAGGCTTAGTAAATGTCTAAAACGTCCCAAGCCTCCTTCCAGACAGGGGATTGGAACAGAGAGGGGCTGGGCCACAGATGAAGATCTAGCAGTTTATGAGAGTGTCAGCCGTGTAAAGTCTTTCCTTAGAAGCTCTTATTTTTCATCTTTGATATTATTACAGCCTACATGAACAATCACAATGTGAACACTTAAGTGCCTTGCGAGGAGGCTAGGAAGCTGCTGTATGATGTCGTTTACATTAGTACCTGAGAGGAGGTAGGTGATTGAGTCTCTGTTGAGGTATCTAAAGACAGAATCTCCAATCATGGAAAGCTCTTTCAGGGTGGAGAATCTGTTTCAGGGTTGGG
This sequence comes from Megaleporinus macrocephalus, assembly GCA_021613375.1. NCBI lineage: Eukaryota > Metazoa > Chordata > Actinopteri > Characiformes > Anostomidae > Megaleporinus > Megaleporinus macrocephalus. Next base: position 48,463,888 of record CM038705.1, read on the forward strand.
TTGGTGTACAGAGCGCTTGCCAGCATGCAAATTTCCAGAAGCCACAGCTCCGTCTGGTAAGGAGTTGAGTAGCTCACCTCCTACACCCAGACAAGGCTAGTGGTCTTCCAGCTGGGATGAAGCCACATCCATCCTTCAGCTTTGTACACCATTTGCAGTGTATTGTATGACATTCAATTCAATTCAAGTTTATTTGTATAGCGGTTTTTTTTTTACAACGATGTTGTCACAAAGCAGCTTCACAGACGTTCTGAAAACAGACAGTTACAAAATATATCCCCCTGTGAGCAAGCCAGAGTCAACAGTGGCAAGAAAAACTCCCTCAGACTGGAAACCTTGGGAAGAACCAAGACTCACAAAGGGAGACCCATCCTCCTCTGGTCAAATAGTGTTTACAGTTTAATAAACCAAATGCCGTCCTTTACAAACCAATCAATGTCAAATATAGGGAGAGGCAGGCCATGTAGGGTGATGAAGACATTACATGATACTTGTTTACAGTTTTATCATTAAAATATCAATACACATTTTAAAACAGGAGAAATTCCTCTTTAAAGTTGTAACAAAATGCAGACAAACTAAAGAGATATAAAATGTATACCTTTCTGAAGGTCCTGTATATTCAGAGCAGTACTGTCATACATCTGTATGATAATAAGTTTGACTGAACACCAGGGAAGTAAATCAGTATATTCAGTCTCACTGGTCACTGCTGGAGATTTCACACACGCAGGACGTAAAATCAGCTAATCAATAAATAATAAACACTTTTATCACAAAGCAGCTCACTACGATACTACTGAGCCTCGGAAAAACTCACCTGTGTATCTACATAAAGCAGAAGGCTCTGTCCGCAGAACCGCAGATTTACTCCAGCAGTTTGATGGCAGCAAGTTTACGACAGGATTTCATTTCTTTTGTACTGATAATTATTTCATGTCGTATAAATAAATCTACAAATTAGTAAAGACAACTATCAACTGTCAAAAACGTCAAATTCAAGGTTAATTGAGCTAAATGTCTACATAACACAGACACATCAGCGTTATATCCCAGCAAACACACAACGCTGTCACTACGTCACTCCTAAATAACACTGTTTACGGTATTATAACTATCTTGTTCCATACACATATAATGAGACGAATGAGGGATTTTAGGAGGTTGTGTACCGACAACGTACCGATAACGTTTGCTGGGATATATATAATATTTACTCTGAAAATATATGCTTTCAAATGAATCTTGTTTTAGACCAAAGCTTAAAATATAACGTAAATGTATCAGAAATGTATCTGAAATCCTATTAAAACAGTTTAAGCAAACAGTCTGTAAGAAAACTAATACGCATGCGCTGATGTCACTGTTTTGAAAGTACTGTCCTGAAACTGCAGGAGTAAATCTGCGGCTCTGCGACTCAGAAAGATATTATCCACATAAACCCTCCAGATTTACTGTGTACACTAACCTGGAATAGGTTTAACTTTAAACTACACACATGTAGCCTAGTCTTACTTTTAACTCAAATGATTATTGATTTGTTGTAATTGTCAGTATGTGTGTGATGTTCACTCCAACATTCCCGTCTGTAGTAAACAGTGAAACTGAGGGTCTCGCGACGCTGAAGTGGTCGCTCAGCAACGATCATAGAACAGCCAGCTAGCTAATGCTACCGCTAATAACTTTACCAAAGTCCTTATAACGACTTTACCTCTAAAACTCACCAGAAACACAGCTATCTGTGTGTGTAGAGCTCCAGTAAGACTATCTTACTAAGTAGTTCAGTTACTTCTCACCTTTTAAATACGGAGTTTGACCCGTGAAGCGTCCCGTCCACCTGCAGTGAAGTCCTGTCGGTGAAAAGTTTCGGGTTTCTGGGTGAAAATCTCGGATGTCGGCAGATACAGGACACCATTATCTCACAAATCAACATAATCCGCACATTTTGAGGAGATTTCAGTAAAAACGCGTCGAATAAACTTAGAAAACAAACATTTGGAGGCTAAACAGCTCGTAACGGTTGCGCTTGGATTTAAACGTCACATGAAACGCCACGAGAGAGAGCGAGAGCTCGTGCTTAGAGGCGGAGTCAGAGCGCTCCAGCTCCTCCTATGCTCTGTTTTAATTGGTCTGTAAATCTGTCAGTCAGTTTCTCTCCTCCCTGTTTAATCTGTTTTTCTTCTAGATGGAAAGTTTGAATAATGAAAGCGCACAGTTTATATGTACATACACACAAACTCAAAATGTACAGTAATTAAATAAGTATATATAAAATAATAATTTATACACTATTATTAAAAGTTTTCTCTTAAGAGGTCTCTGTACTAAACTCTAAGCTCTAAACTTGCACCTCTGAGAATAAGACTTATATTTCATTGTTTTTTATCTGTTATCTGTTTATCTGTTTCACAGATAAGATTAATATTTAAAACTTTAATAATGAACAACTCTGCCACACGTAACTACCAATTAAATAGTAATAATAATAATAATTATAATAGTAATAGCATTTATTGTAATCAAATGCTGCATTGTGTGTTTATTAAATGTCATACAGTGACACCCCTTACTCTGCGTTTTTTTTGGATTATTCGATTAAAATAACGACACATTTTTAATATGAGTGTGTTAGGAATTGAAAATTATATTTTTTGTAATATTATTTGTTTATATATAAATTTTGTTATGGATTTGTAACCAATGGATGATATATATATAAAGTATGAGGAAATCGCATGGCCACGCTGTCAACCCCTTCAAACTTTGTAAACAAACATGACGTTGCAGAGGTTAGAGGTTTCCCTTTGGCTCAGCACTAGCAACAGCTATAGTTTAAAGATTATTTCTCTTTAGGCACTTTATAAAGGTTCTGCTCATATGTTTACAGATGCTCAAACTATTATTAATCTGACAGAGTTTCCATCTACACATCCTTTTATTTATGAAGTAGGAGAAAACAATGACTGCAGCTACTAAGAGATTCAACTCTGTTATTAAGAAAGTTGACTCTTTCCTTAAAAAAATAACAATACAAATGAACAATACATTATTATTATTATTATTATTATTATTATTATTATTGTTGTTGTTGTTGTTATTATTATCAATAATAATAATAATAATAATAATAATAATAATAATAATAATAATAATAATAATAATAATTATGTTAATTATTAAAATCAAATAAGGTTTATATTATTATTTTTTAATTATGAATTATGGCTATTGCTATCAATAATAAAAATACAGTTGTTATAACAAGTAGTTAAGGCTAGGTGTCCATCTCAGATGATGCTCCACCACTCAAAGATTTGTGTGTAGGGCCTTGAGCAGGTCAACCTCACATCTGGACCAATCAAAGATGTCTAAACATCAGTGTCTGTCTTCAAGGTAACTACATTTTATCGTATGTGTTGAATTAATCTCTCTCAGAACGTTGTTTGTGGGGAGAAAGAGTTTATTGAGGTTAGTTGTGGTGATACTGCTGGAGAAGGTGATGAGTCCAGTGGTGGTACTGCTGGAGGAGGTACTGAGGTCAATGTGGTACTGTGGAGTGGTACTGCTGGAGGAGGTACTGAGGTCAATGGTGGTACTGCTGGAGGAGGTATCTTTTAGATCTTTTGGTCTATCGAGCCCAGCGCCTATTCATTGGACCTGTGTAGGTCATCATAGAATTTTCCCATTCTATGACTTTTTGTCTTTCTCGCGCTAATCTCTCGGCCTTTGCCTTTTCCTCCTCTCTCTTCTTGGCTTTCTTCTCAGACCTGTTTTTAATCCATTCACTCCATCTTTTATCCAGTGTCTGCATCCACTCTTCCTTCATCACCTTCTCATGGATCCAGCCGATGATGTTCTTTCTTTTCGTGGTTTTGGCCGGATTCCCATCTTCACTGCAAGCCACCTGTTCTGATTCTGGTTTAATGGTTTCCTCCACCACAGAGCTTTTAACTTCCCCCACAATGTCCTCTGTGGTTGTATCTACGTTGTGGTTGCAGGGTTTAACATGGATTAGGAGGGGTCCTCCATTTAGAGAGGCAGGCCAAGCAGAGCTCACAGACTTCTCTGGTTCTTCAGGCTTGACCTGCTCCTCCACGTTGCTTAAGGACCCCTTCAGGTTCCTCCTCTTTCCTCCAGAACCTCTGCGCTGAAATTCATCTTCTAATCTGAAGATGTTTACTCCAGGAGAAGAGCGTTTTTTCATCAGCGCTTTCTTCCTCTTCATTTGTTTCTCCATGTATACCTTCCTCACATCCTTAATGTTTTCAGTCTCCTCCTCTTTTTCTCTTCTCTTGCTCTGTTGGTCCTTCTCCTCCGTCATCTCTTTCAGTACCTCCATGGTGATCTCTTGGCCTTTTTCTTTTGCCAGCCTCATTACTTCCTCTGTTATTCTTTCCAGCTCCAGGTATACATACTGCCAATCCTGCTCAATCTTTTTCTCTCTTTCCACCTCCATCCTTTGCTCCTGTTCTTGTTTCAGTCTTTCTAGTTCAACTTCTCTCTTACTTTCTTCCTCTTACTTACTGATGAAGCTAGATAGACTGATAAACAGACACAGTGACAGACAGGTAGCTATACAGAACACGCAGTTCACGTAAACCTCCTGTAGGGGGCGCCCAAACTCTCCCGTTCTTTTACAAAAGAGCGGTAAAGGTGAATCAGTAATAATCACCTTCTGTGAGAGTCTGAACTCGGAGATCTATTGCTGTTACTGTAGCTCTGCTCTGATCCGTCTCTCGCGCTGCACAACAACAGAATGACCAAACGGCTCACGCTCTCTCAATTTATAAACTCGGTTCGCGGCCGGTTATGTGACGTCACCGCATTCGCAAGCCCCACTTTCCATAGTTACTGTTACTATGGCCCGGCTTGGCCAATCATAGCAGACCTCTTGTGTTGTAGGCCAATCATATCTTATTCTAGCTACACAGCTCCAGACACGCGCAGTTCAATATTAATTGAGGATAAAACACAGTAAATAGTTTCTCCACATCATACAAGCTTCATTAAACAGAGAGCTGCCAGTTAGAGAATCATTTTAATATACTGTTTTATTTGTTTTTAATATTTAAATATAGCAGTTTAAACAAATGTGAATAACTTGTATTAACCAAACAGGACAATATATACACAACTATACAGTTTAATATATAAATACACATTTAAATAATTACTCATTTAAATAAAGTAACAATTAAACTACTTCTACAGCTACACACAGTAAATAATTACATGAACGTATTCATTTGTATGTATTTACATTTTCAATATTTTTTTATTTCAACCAGACAATTTTAGAGTTTCAGTTACTGTTTATTTGCTGAACTTCTCTTGTAAAAAAAATGTAAAATGTGGTAAAAATTGATTTTATAATTAATCTTTTGTTTTTTCTCCAGTGAACAAATAGAAAATGAGAACTAAAATATTTAAGTGTATTCTCTGTAGAGGATGTTATTCTCACTTAGAAAATCAATATATCATTTGACAGAAGGTGTTCAAACTTCTGCACTTCATTAGGTATATACACCTCTTTATATCCACAATCATCAATGAGCTCCACTGACTGTATAGGAGAACTCTGTAGTTCTACAATTACAGACTGTAGTCCATCTGTTCTTTGTATACTTTCTTACTCTGTTCTTTAATGGACCCCAACAGGACCCCTACAGAGCAGGTATTGGGTGGTGGATCTCAGCACTGTAGTGACTGATGTGGTGGTGTGTTAAGTGTACTTATGAAACAGTAGTTCTAACACGGCACCACTTCATCAGTTCTTTCTTTCAAATAAAGAACTGACAGTAATGATGTTACAGTGTACACATGTTTAAATTTGTGAAAGGTTTAACATAAAGCATTCTTAAGGACAGGACTGGGTTCATATAAATAAACAATAACGTGGATTAAAATATTCTGAATAAAACAATATGCAGATCAGAGAATCTCTATATGATTTTATATGATAGTAGTTTCTGAATGATAGCATTTCAAGATAAACACAAAAAGAAACCAATTTATATATTTTTTTTATACAATAAACTTTTTAACATGTGTTTCAGTTCATTCTGCTTGTCATTGTTTCAAGAAGGCTACAGAAACGGTCAGACTGCTCCTGTTCTGCTCACTCTCTCTTCTCTCTGTCCTCTCGCAGGAGGTCGTTGAGGGTTCCCTGCATCTGTTCTCAGACAACGAGGAGACAACACAGCAGACGATGGTCCTGGTTCCTCCTCATTTGATGAGGCTGTTAGCAGAGGAGGTGAGATTGAGGGCTGGTTACTGAGAACCTCATTAATGAGGCTGAACCAGAGTGAAGGTAATGCAGTGGTCTCCCCGTCATTAGTCCCACTGCCAGATGGTGGACACTTCAGCTCCTAATATGAATTTACAGAAGTAAACAAACCTCAGTCCGCCCAGCTGAACTGTACTCAACAACAATTTTTATATTTAAATTATGTTTAAAATGAACTAATTTTTATATTAAACTAATTTAACTCTGTCCTGGAAAAACATCCTTGTACTGTTTATTAAGTGGTCTCATTTTTAAAGACTTGTTGAAGAGACACTTTCTCATGAATCCCAAGTTGAAAAGGGCAGTCCTATCAACAAGCAAAGTTAATCAAATCAGGAGTTTAACTTTGTTAACTGGTAAACAAATGAAAGAATTCAACTTTATTCAACTACAATTTTTACTTTTACTTAATTTACACTTTACCTTTAATCTATAAGTGAGTGTGCATGACTAACTCATTGGTATCCAGTCATATCCACTAAGAGCCTGTGTGGCTCCGGGTTTTCATGGTTTAATGTTTTTCTTCCAGACTAAGGGGAAACGAGCGTGCAACAATTTGTTTAGGATGAGAACCTGAGACTACTCTTGCTCGAGGATGAGATTGTGCTCCTTGATCTGACTAGTGAATCAACATTTTACCTCCTTGCTGAAAAGCAGAGTTGTTCTTCCCAGTGAACAGCCTCTCTTTCTCTAGATCAATCAACCTTTAGTTAAACTCTGAGTACACTGAGGGTTACCCTCATTTACAAAGCAGCTGAGTTGAAACATAGAATATTGATTGATAAACGAAGGAGAAATTTAAGAACATTAAAGAACATTATAATAGTTACATCCCAGAATAACAAAATTTGATTGAAGAAAAAATAATAGACAGATAGCTACCAATATATACATACCAATAGTTTACAGTTTTATCATTAAAATATCAATACACATTTTAAGGCTGTAACAAAATGCAGACAAACTAAAGAGATATAAAATGTATATCTTTCTGAAGGTCCTGTATATTCAGAGCAGTACTGTCATACATCTGTATGATAATACAGTTTGATTGAACACCAGGGAAGTAAATCAGTATATTCAGTCTCACTGGTCACTGCTGGAGATTTCACACACGCAGGACGTAAAATCAGCTAATCAATAAATAATAAACACTTTTATCAGAAACAGCTCACTACGATACTACGAGCCTCGGAAAAACTCACCTGTGTATCTACATAAAGCAGAAGGCTCTGTCTGCAGAACCGCAGATTTACTCCAGCAGTTTGATGGCAGAAAGTTTACGACAGGATTTCATTTCTTTTGTACTGACAATTATTTAATGCCGTATAAATAAATCCTACAAATTAGTAAAGACAACTATCAACTGTGAGGTCAAATTCAAGGTTAATTGAGATAAATGTCTACATAACACAGACACATCAGGGTAATATCCCAGCAAACACACAACGCTGTCACTACGTCACTCCTAAATAACACTGTTTACGGTACTATAACTATCTTGTTCCATACACATATAATGAGACGTATGAGGGATTTTAGGAGGTTGTGTACCGACAACGTACCGATAACGTTTGCTGGGATATGTGTAATATTTACTCGGAGAATATATGCTTTCAAATGAATCTTTGTTTTAGACCAAAGCTTAAAATATAACCTAAATGCATCAGAAATGTATCTGAAATCCTATTAAAACAGTTTAAACAAACAGTCTGTAAGAAAACTAATACGCATGCGCTGATGTCACTGTCTTGAAAGTGCTGTCCTGAAACTGCAGGAGTAAATCTGCGGCTCTGCGACTCAGAAAGATATTATCCACATAAACCCTCCAGATTTACTGTGTACACTAACCTGGAATAGGTTTAACTTTAAACTGTACACACATGTAGCCTAGTCTTACTTTTAGCCCAAATGATTATTGATTTGTTGTAATTGTCAGTATGTGTGAGATGTTCACTCCAACATTCTCGTCTGTAGTAAACAGTGAAACTGAGGGTCTCGCGACGCTGAAGTGGTCGCTCAGCAACGATCATAGAACAGCCAGCTAGCTAATGCTACCGCTAATAACTTTACCAAAGTCCTTATAACGACTTTACCTCTAAAACTCACCAGAAACACAGCTATCTGTGTGTGTAGAGCTCCAGTAAGACTATCTTACTAAGTAGTTCAGTTACTTCTCACCTTTTAAATACGGTGTTTGACCCGTGAAGCGTCCCGTCCACCTGCAGTGAAGTCCTGTCGGTGAAAAGTTTCGGGTTTCTGGGTGAAAATCTCGGATGTCGGCAGATACAGGACACCATTATCTCACAAATCAACATAATCCGCACATTTTGAGGAGATTTCAGTAAAAACGTGTCGAATAAACTTAGAAAACAAACATTTGGAGGCTAAACAACTTGTAACGGTTGCGCTTGGATTTAAACGTCACATAAAACGCCACGAGAGAGAGCGAGAGCTCGTGCTTAGAGGCGGAGTCAGAGCGCTCCAGCTCCTCCTATGCTCTGTTTTAATTGGTCTGTAAATCTGTCAGTCAGTTTCTCTCCTCCCTGTTTAATCTGTTTTTCTTCTAGATGGAAAGTTTGGATAATGAAAGCGGCCAGACACACAGTTTATATGTACATACACACAAACTCAAAATGTACAGTAATTAACTAAGTATATATAAAATCATCATTTACAGCCTGTTTTTTATTAAGAGGTGTCTGTACTAAACATCTAAACATACACCTCTGAGAATAATAATTATATTTTATTGTTATGTGCAGATAAGATTTATATTTAAATATAACTTATAACTTATTATTGAACAATGCTGCTACACGTAACTACTGATTAAATAGTAATAATAGTAGTAATAGTAATAAAATTATTTATCAAATGCTTTATCCTGTGTTTATTAAATGTCATACAGTAACACACCCCCTTACTCTGCGCTTTCTTTCGATTATTCAATTAATCTAATGACTAATTTTTAGATTCCTCTAATGTGATAGGAATGTGTTAGGAATTTAAATTTTTATTTTGTTATGCTGCTCATATGTTTACAGATGCTCGAATTATTATTCATCTGACAGAGAGTTTCCATCTACACATCCTTTTATTTATGAAATAGGAGACAACAATGACTGCAGGCTACTAAAAGATTCAACTCTGTTATTAAGAGAGTCGACTCTTTCCTTTTTTTGAAATAATCAATACAAACAAACCATGCTGTTTTTTATTATTATTATTATTATTATTATTATTAATTATGAGAATAATAATAATAGTGAAGAAAAAAGGGTAATTATTAATATCAAGTATGGTTTACATTATTATTTATTTTTTCATTATAAAATATTGCTATTATTATCAATAACATAAATACAGTTATAACAAGTAGTTAATATCTGCTTCATGTAAATAGGGTATAAATAGATTTTATTTTATTTCACTTAGGTTATTACTAGATATCCCTCGCAGATGATACTCTACCACTCAAAGATATGTGTGTAGAGCCTTGAGCAGGTCAACCTCACATCTGAACCAATCAAAGATGTCTAAACATAAGTGTCTGTCTTCAAGGTAACTACATTTTATCGTATGTGTTGAATTAATCTCTCTCAGAACGTTGTTTGTGGGGAGAAAGAGTTTATTGAGGTTAGTTGTGGTGGTACTGCTGGAGAAGGTGATGAGTCCAGTGGTGGTACTGCTGGAGGAGGTGATGAGTCCAGTGGTGGTACTGCTGGAGGAGGTACTGAGGTCAATGGTGGTACTGCTGGAGGAGGTACTGAGGTCAATGGTGGTACTGCTGGAGGTGGTACTGAGGTCAATGGTGGTACTGCTGGAGGAGGTATCTTTTAGATCTTTTGGTCTATCGAGCCCAGCGCCTATTCATTGGACCTGTGTAGGTCATCATAGAATTTTCCCATTCTATGACTTTTTGTCTTTCTCGCGCTAATCTCTCGGCCTTTGCCTTTTCCTCCTCTCTCTTCTTGGCTTTCTTCTCAGCCCTGTTTTTAATCCATTCACTCCATCTTTTATCCAGTGTCTGCATCCACTCTTCCTTCATCACCTTCTCATGGATCCAGCCGATGATGTTCTTTCTTTTCGTGGTTTTGGCCGGATTCCCATCTTCACTGAAAGCCACCTGTTCTGATTCTGGTTTAATGGTTTCCTCCACCACAGAGCTTTTAACTTCCCCCACAATGTCCTCTGTGGTTGTATCTACGTTGTGGTTGCAGGGTTTAACGTAGATTAGGAGGGGTCCGCCATTTAGAGAGGCAGGCCAAGCAGAGCTCACAGACTTCTCTGGTTCTTCAGGCTTGACCTGCTCCTCCACGTTGCTTAAGGACCCCTTCAGGTTCCTCCTCTTTCCTCCAGAACCTCTGCGCTGAAATTCATCTTCTAATCTGAAGATGTTTACTCCAGGAGAAAAGAGTTTCTTGTTCAGCGCTTTCTTCCTCTTCATTTGTTTCTCCATGTATACCTTCCTCACATCCTTAATGTTTTCAGTCTCCTCCTCTTTTTCTCTTCTCTTGCTCTGTTGGTCCTTCTCCTCCGTCATCTCTTTCAGTACCTCCATGGTGATCTCTTGGCCTTTTTCTTTTGCCAGCCTCATTACTTCCTCTGTTATTCTTTCCAGCTCCAGGTATACGTACTGCCAATCCTGCTCAATCTTTTTCTCTCTCTCCACCTCCATCCTTTGCTCCTGTTCTTGTTTCAGTCTTTCTAGTTCAACTTCTCTCTTACTTTCTTCCTCTTACTTACTGATGAAGCTAGATAGACTGATAAACAGACACAGTGACAGACAGGTAGCTATACAGAACACGCAGTTCACGTAAACCTCCTGTAGGGGGCGCCCAAACTCGCCCGTTCTTTTACAAAAGAGCGGTAAAGGTGAATCAGTAATAATCACCTTCTGTGAGAGTCTGAACTCGGAGATCTATTGCTGTTACTGTAGCTCTGCTCTGATCCGTCTCTCGCGCTGCACAACAACAGAATGACTAAACGGCTCGCGCTCTCTCAATTTATAAACTCGGTTCGCGGCCGGTTATGTGACGTCACCGCGTTCGCAAGCCCCACTTTCCATAGTTACTGTTGCTATGGCCCGGCTTGGCCAATCATAGCAGACCTCTTGTGTTGTAGGCCAATCATATCTTATTCTAGCTACACAACTCCAGACACGCGCAGCTCAATATTAATAGACTTGGATTTAAGACTACAATCCTTAAAGTGACCCTAAACCTTAATTATTTTCAGAAATAAAGTTTTTAAATTAATATCATATGAACAAATCATCCATCCATACATTATCAACCGCTAAATCCCGCTAGTTGGGGTCACGGGGAGGGGGGGCTGGAGCCAATCCCATGTTTTCTCCTCACCACTTTCCTCAGACTGTGATCTGCGGCTACTTAACGGGGGTGAACTACATTTAGCTGATCTCTGCAGTTCATGTGTTTACACTGTGATCTCCGTACAGCAGGTTGTTCAGGTGTTCAGGCATTTCCTTCGTCTCACTCTCACTCAGACTCTCTGGTCTCCCAGCTCACATCACGTTATGATCTTTACACCCATAATTAGTCTCCCATCGGAGGAGGGTCTCCGGAGAGGGTCTCTGAGAATCTGTAGTGATAAACCGCTTAAATCTGCTTCTGGATTTACTAGAGTAACGTGAAAAGTGGAACTCCGGCTCAGCCAATCAAATGAGACCTGGTATATTGTAAGCCAATAAAAACAGAGCTGAGTGAGGGTCTCGCGCTCCTCGGTCACCGAGAGTGTATCTGTGACAGGATTTCGATTAAAAGCTCAATAAAAGTGAACATTAGATCCGATTTAAACTCTATAATATACAGAGTGAAACAGTAAGCAGTTACATTTACACACATACTATATGGATTTGTGGTAAACTGCGGTCGGTGTAGCTGCTTATCAGATTTGTCTCGAGAAAATTAACTTTTGGTTGTTGTGAGGTAAATAACGGTTGCTAGGCTAACGCTAACATTAGCTCGCTAGAGAGAAATAACATTACTGACATGTTTTGTGTTTATATTGTTCTTCAGTACATATAAACAGTTGTTTACAGTAAACTAATCTGAATGAAAAGGTGATATAAGATGTGTATTAATACCTGCTGAGCTGTTTTAACATCATCGACTCTTACAAGATAAACGAGACGCTCTGGTTACACTGAGATGACGTCACCGCGTGTTCCCGCCACTTTACGCGACCTGCGTTTCCTTACCTCAGCTGCCAGAAGCGCCTCCTCGTTTCTCCACACCAACCTGTGGGTTTAACTGGATTTGTTCTGAACTAACAGCGGAGTAGACGGAGTTGTGTGGTGCTGTGATCGGACCAGCGCTCGTTGCTGCTCCTAAACAGGTCAGATTTAGAGTTTCTCTGAGGATAAAACGCAGTAAATAGTTTCTCCACATCATACAAGCTTCATTAAACAGAGAGCTGCCAGTTAGAGAATAATTTTAATATACTGTTTTATTTGTTTTTAATATTTAAATATAGCAGTTTAAACAAATGTGAATAACTTGTATTAACCAAACAGGACAATATATACACAACTATACAGTTTAATATACGAATACACTTTTAAATAATTACTCATTTAAATAAAGTAACAATTAAACTACTTCTGCACCCACACACAGTAAATAATTACATTATATATATATATATTCATATGCATTTACATCATCATTTTTAAATTCCAACCGGACACTTTGAGTTTCAGTTACTGTTTTTTTTGCTGAAATTTCTCTGTAGAGCATGTTATTCTCACTTAGAAAATCAATATATCATTTGACAGAAGGTGTTCAAACTTCGGCACTTCATTAGGTCAATACATCTCTTTGTATGTACAATCATCAATAACGTGGATTAAAATATTCTGAATAAAACAATATGCAGATCAGAGAATCCCAAGATAAACACAAAAAGAAACAAATTTATAATTTTTTTTAATACAATAAACTTTTTAACATGTGTTTCTGTTCATTCTGCTCATCATTGTTTCAAGAAGGCTACAGAAACGGTCAGACTGCTCCTGTTCTGCTCACTCTCTCTTCTCTCTGTCCTCTCTTAGGAGGTCGTTGAGGGTTCCCTGCATCTGTTCTCAGACAACGAGGAGACAACACAGCAGACGATGGTCCTGGTTCCTCCTCATTTGATGAGGCTGTTAGCAGAGGAGGTGAGATTGAGGGCTGGTTACTGAGAACCTCATTAATGAGGCTAAACCAGAGTGAAGGTAATGCATTGGTCTCCCCGTCATTAGTCCCACTGCCAGATGGTGGACACTTCAGCTCCTAATATGAATTCACAGAAGTAAACAAACCTCAGTCCACCCAGCTGAACTGTACTCAACAACAATTTTTATATTTTTATTACGTTTAAAATGGACTAATTTTTATATTAAACTACTTTAACTCTGTCCTGGTTTTTTAAGTGGTCCCATTTTTAAAGACTTGTTGAAGAGTCACTTTCTCATGAACCCCAAATTGAAAAGGGAAGTCCTATCAACAAGCAAAGTAAATCAAATCAGGAGTTTAACTTTGTTAACTGGTGAATAAATTAAAGGATTCAACTTTATCCAACTACAATTTTTACTTTTACTTAATTTACACTTTACCTTTAATCTATAAGTGAGTGTGCATGACTAACTCATTGGTATCCAGTGATATCCACTAAGAGCCTGTGTGGCTCCGGGTTTTCATGGTTTAATGTTTTTCTTCCTGACTAAAGGGAAACGAACGTGCTACAATTTGTTTAGGATGAGAACCTAAGGCTACTCTCGCTCTTGAGAATATAATTGGGCTCCTCGATCTGACTAGTGAATCAACAACCTAACTTTTTTACTTACTTGCTGAAAAGCAGAGTTGTTCTTCCCAGTGAACAGCCTCTCTTTCTCTAGATCAATCAACCTTTATTTAAACTCTGAGTACACTGAGGGTGACCCTCATTTACAATTAGTTGAAACATAGAATATGGATTAACAAACAAGGGAGAAATTTATATCAGACAATTAAGATATAAAACAAATAAGAACATTATAAAAAAATCTAATTTAAGAAAAATCAACAGAAAAAGGAGTAACTAAAAATAATGATAAATAAAAAGACAACTAAAACATACCAAAAATTATATAAAATGTTAAATTAATTAAATAATTTAAGTGTGGAGGTGGTTAGAGATGAAGAGTTTAAAATGACAGAGTGACACCAGCGAGTGGAGCTTTAGAGTTTCCTGTAGTAAATTCCAGCTCACTGGTGCTGCTGTAGTTAACAGCAGGTTTCCAACTTCAGTAAGGAGTCTTTGTACCTGAAAGGTGATCCAATCACTGGAACCAGTCTGATAAGTTGTGTTTTTTAACGAACATTGTTGTGATATAAGACGGTGGTATAAGACCAGTAAGTGCTTTATAAATAAAAAGAAGTCCATGTGTTTCTCAAAGCACAGCAGGAGAAGACCAACCAACCTTTTCATACAGCAAACAGTGACGTGTGCTGTAGGGTCAACAGTAATGAACCTTAAGGCAGAGTGATATACAGAGTCTAAAGGTTTAAGTGTTGAAGTTAAAGATGCAAATCTGTATATCACATCACCGTAATCCAGAATAGATAACTGTGTTACTTCTACAACTCTTTTTCTTGCATGTACAGAGAAACACATTCTGTTTTGGTACAGGAAGCTGAGTTCTTACCTCAGTCTGTCTGTAAACTCGTTAATGTGAAACTTAAAAGTACATTTATCATCTCGTCATATGCCGAGGTACTTATATTCACTAACTCTTTCCACGTCAGATCAGTTCAAGGGTTGTGACATTAAAAGTATTAAAATCAATGTTAGGTGATCTGGAAAGCAGCATGACTTTAATTCTCAACATTTAAAATTAGCTGTAAAAAGCAGACTGTAAGTAATTAAAGGAGTTCTGCAGTTTTTCACTGTAGCACCGGTGTGGTCAGCTGAGCAGTACCGAATTGTGTTGTCAGTATTTTACGATCAACAATGGAGGTGATCCACGTTATTAATGTAGACAATAAATAATATTGGCCCAAGAATTTATCCTTGAGGGACACCCTTACTGACTGGTAGCAGTGCTGATTAACTTCCATTCCATTGCTTTCCTGTCTGGCCTGAAAAGATTGCGGTTTGTTAGTGTTACTTCTGAATTAGTCACAGCTTTTTATAAAATGATGGACGATTTCAGAAAATGTAAAACAGATGGTTTGTTTGTCAAACTTTCTGGTGCCAGCCGTGGAGGCTCAGTAAACGTCATGCCTCTTTCCAGAGTGGGGACTGGACCAGAGAGGAGCTGAGCCATAGATGAAGATCTCTTTACCACAGTTTATGAGAGTGTCTTGCGAGGAGGCTAGGAAGCTGCTGTATGATGTTGTTTACATTAGCACCTGGGAGGAGGTATGTGATTGAGTCTGTTGAGGTATCTGAAGATAGAATCTCCAATAATTAGTGTGGTTGGTGAAGACTGCAGCACCTGTTGGTGTGAGTGTCGTCTGCTGTCCAGTGTCGGGAAGCTGGCGTGGTTCTTACACGTTGAAGTCTGGTGGCGGGGACCGTGGTGATTGCAGCGCGTTGGTTCCCAGTGGCGCGACCGGTGTAAGTATGGCATTAAGGGGGCTTACGGTGGGGGGAGGCATAAATTCAGCGATTCAAAGGAGGTAAGAGGGTAGCAGAGGATCCATAAATATGGCTATCCTCAGGCTCTTTCAAATCTGTTTCAGGGTTGCGTTGATGTGCAGAACGCTTGCCGGCATACAGATTTCCACAAGCCACAACTCCGTCTGGTAAGGAGTTGAGCAGCTCATCCCCTGCACCCAGACGGGGCTAGTGGTCTTCCAGCTGGGATGAATCCACATCCATCCTGGTTACTGAGGATTCTAGAAAGTTCTCATCCTCTTTGACTTGGTGCAGCAATGGGTTCTGGGTTAGAAGGATACAGCTGTGTGGGGAGGCAGGAGTAGGCATGAGTAAAAGCTGCCTCTGTTGCTCACTCTGACATGCTTTAAGAAGACTTCCAGCACTGATCTGTTCACTGAAAGAGTGAAAACAACTGTATGTAAACACAAACAGCTGACTAGGAAGATAAACACCATATAAGTCTCATTATTCAACACACAAACACAAAGTTAGATCTGAAAATGACATTGCGGCCCGCTACACTGCTACTGTCTGCCATCATTAAACAAAAGCTGTGCTGCATTATTCTTAATTACTTATCTTTAATAAACTTTTGATGGTGTCTCGCTATTTGGTCAAAATAAGTTTCCTCAGAGAGCTCACTAGCTACTGAGACTCACCCAGAGTGCTGGGAAGTTTCCTCTTCGTCTTCTTTTTCTTTCTCTTCTACTCTCTTTTTCAGTTTCTTTACTAGATCTCTCTCTGACTCTGTCTTCACCTCCCTGGAGTTTGTCCTTGTAGAAGAAAGTCAGCTTTGGGCAGCAGTAGCGTCAGCAGCACCCACAGATTGTGGGACTGGATGGTGGAAGCCACTCTCGCTCCTGGTTCATCCTGTTTGGTGCTTTTGGGTTTAGGAGTCATAAAACAAGAGATGAATATGAATATGAAATTTTTTGTGCTAGCAACCTGCTACTTTGTGTGTTGCCTCATAAAAAGGATGATTTATGTAGTGATTATTTAAAGAGCTGGCCATAACGCAGGATTGTAGAACTGTGTTCTGGGATCACCAGAAAAAAGTAAACTCTAGTTAGTTAGAGTGTTCCAGCTGGACTGTGGTATGTTTTTGTTTGTTTTGCTTTCTTATTTTTCATTTCTTTGGAGGTAAACCCCATTGGAGATCTAATTCTGTAACTAGGGAACGCATTTTGGACATTTGATCTGAGTTAAAAGATCAAGTATTTCGATGTTTGGCATTCGATGTTGTCCTGGTGACATCCAGAGTGTTGCAGTTTTTTCCCTCTAGAGTACGTGTGAATCCCGAGAAAAAGAGATTAAGTCTGTATGTAATTGTGTAAAGTAAGGCCAGGTATGAAGGAAGTTTAGTTTAATATCATGAACAGCCTGGACTAAAACAGCCTTATTTGATTATGTACGTATTATTTATATATAAATATGCTGAATCCAGTAATGATTTTCTCAGCACTTGAAGTTGATTCCAGAAAATTATAATCAGGTTTAAACTGGTTTAAACCGTTTTTTTACTCTCACAAGCACACATTTAGATACCCATATTTCAAAGGTGTGCAGAGACACACACCAGTCCATTTCAAACCCTAAACTTCACTCATTCTCCTTTAACAGCAGACACTTTCTCCTTATACACACTTTCCCCTTATATATATTTCTGTTCAGCTAATTGGATCACATTACAAACTAGTACTAAACATTTTTAAAGGTGTAGAACGTAGGACTACGATTAGAACGTAGGACTACGATTAGAACGTAGGACTACGATTTAGCCACATGTGTTTACACACAGCGGAATTTGACCTCCGCATTTAACCCATCCGTGCAGTGAAACATCCACATATACACACACTAGTGAACATACACACTAGGGGGTGGTGAGCACACGTGCCCGGAGCGGTGGGCAGCCCTTATCCATCGAACCATTGACCTACCGTCACAAGACCGGATCCCTAACCTTCAGGCCACGACTGCCCCAAGTAGTCAAGTAAACGTTCAGACAAGTTCAGTTCCTCTGTCTTGTATGAACAGCAGGGCTGAGTTTGTGAACAGTTACTGCTCACGTACAGCAGGTGGCGCTGTGAGCAGCAGCAAAGTTAGCACTATTAACCTGAAACAAGTTTTCCAGTAGACCTATACTGAGCACCTATGAATCAATCACTGTCACAAGCGTGAATTTAAATTCTACTTCTCTCTTTCACTGTCAATAGAACTGCTTTACTATAAGTCTCCAGAACATCTTTCACTGTCTATGTATATATGTGGAGAAGAAAAAGGGGCAGGAGAAAGAACTTCAGAAAAGAAATAGAGAGTAGAACTGCAGCTGGAAAATCGATCTATCTATCTATCTATCTATCTATCTATCTATCTCAGTAAGTAAGGATGTGGTCTCTTGTTGACATTGTTATTATGACTGTGGTTAATACTGTTGTTTATCTTCTACAGATAAAGAAACATGAAGAACTGGCGAGAGCTGTTTACTCGGTCCAGACGTGCAGACTGTGGATTTTGGGACTTCTGCTACTCAAAGCTGCCCTTTTTAAGCAGAGAGGACAAAATCCTGGAGCAGTGAAGACAGATGGAGAGTCTCTGTCAGCTCCGGAGAGAGGTGAAGAGAGAGAAGGAGCTGAAGAAGGAGCGCTGTAGAGAGAAGAGTATATATATATATATATATATATATATATATATATATATATATAAATATATAAATATGAATATATATTTGTAATTTTTTAAGTTTATACCCCTTTAAGGGGCTTTAAGTTTAAATGTCAGCAGAGTAAAGCACTTTAAGCATCAACACTTTTTCAGTAAGTTACCTTTCTTATAGCTTTGGGCTTCATATAAAGAACTTTGTTGACCAGATTGTTAGTTAATTATTTACAAGTCAATATTGCCTTTATGATCAGCTATTTTAAAAAAGAGTGAATCTGTAAAATGTTGGTGTTAAATGTGATGTAGTCGAAATTTGGCTGCACCTAACTTTTGTGCTGGTGCAGCTAAGAAAAAAAACGTTAATCTAGAGCCCTGTGAAAAGAGAGAGATAGAGAGAATACAGGAGAAGTTCTCTTACAGGCAGAGCTGCAGACAGAAGAAATAAGGGGTCCTTAAACAACATGGAGAAGAAGATAGAGGAGGAGGAAGAGAGAACAGGACTGGGAGATGCTACCTGCAGGGAAAGCCTGACAGAAGAAGTTGAGGATGAAGGATAAATGGAGATGTCAGTGCAGATTACAGTGGTGAATAGAGAGGAAGAAAGAGAAGAGATGAACATGGAGGTACTGAAAGAGATGACGGTGGAGAAAGACACAGAGGAAACTGTGGAGAAGATGCAGGAGGAGGACCAACAGAGGAAGAGAAGAGAAAAAGAGGAGGAGACTGAAACTATTAATGATGCGAGAAAAGAACACATGGAGAAAGAAATGAAGAGGAAGAAAGCGCTGATGAAGAAACTCTTCTCCTGGAGTAAACATCTTCAGGTTAGAAAATGAAGTTCTGCGCAGAGGTTCTGGAGGAAAGAGGAGGAACCTGAAGAAGTCCTCAAGCAACATGGAGGAACAGGCCAAGCTTGAAGAAAAAGAAACGTCTGAAAGCTCTGCTTGGCCTGTTTCTCTAAATGGAGGACCCTTCCTTATCTATGTTAAACTCTGCAACCCAGTCCTGGAGGAGAATGAGCTCTCCTCATCTGACCACAGCGCAGATCCAACCACAGAGGACATGTGTGATGGATGGACAATAAGAAAAGAAAAAATATCATTGGCTGGATCAATGAAAAGGTGAAGCAGAAGAACATGAGGTACACTGAGGAGAGCTACAAGAGGGAAGCAAAATATGGACACAGGATTTAGAGTAAGTTATTTCTTTTATTAATACTTTACTGTAGAACCAATATTATTGGATATAGCGATTCTATAGAATATATCTATAGATTACCAATATTACCAATTATATTCATCAGTTCTAGTGTAAGTTTTAAATGTTTACAGTTATTATTGTCCCTTTGCTGTTCCTTTAATTTATATTTATTACTTATATACCATTCAAATAATATCATCATATGACAGTAATATCAGAAAATGACCAAAGTCCTGGTAAATTTATTGCATTTATATAGTAAAATAGTTATACATGTGTTTTTGTAATTAATACCAATTCTGTCTTTAGTTTAGAGTCGGCATTTCTGACATTTATCAGTTTGTTTTGATATCATAAAATGACAAATCCTGGTAAATGTGTAAAGAATTCCAGTTAAAAGAAATTGATTTGGTCTTGTTAAACCCGATACTGAAACAGGTAGCATGTCTTTAAAAGAAAGAGTAGAGGTACTACATCACTATTATATTACTATAACTCTTCTTCTCTAAACAGTGTCTCCTCAGAAAGAGCTCAGGATCACAAAGCATGAGCAGTTGTTTAGGAAGAGAGTGAAAAATAAGGAGAGGAGGCAGGCACTGGAGAACAGAAGGCGAGAATGGAGTAACAACAGGGCTGAGAAGAAAGCCAAAAAGAGAGAGGGAAAAGGCGAAGGCTGAGAGATCAGCGCGAGAAAGACAGAAAGTCATAGATTATGAAAATTCTATGATGAACCACAGAGGTCCAGCATAGGCGCTGGGCCCGACAGACCACAAGGTAAATCCTTCTAAATCATAATGTTCATCAAGTTAAAACTAAAATGATTTAAAACTTAACATCAAATGATAAATGCAGTAGATTAAAACCCACCCCAAACCCAACCCAACCCGAGACTGGAGCCTGTAGCATTGTACACTCGGTAAAATTAAAAAACGTTAACCAAAGGTTAACCAAAAACATATAAATAAATATATGTAGAATAGGTTTAACAGAGTTTTTAAGATGTTAGGAAGAACATATTCAGAGTATACTCAGTAAGTTTAAACAATGGCTGGTTCATGCTTTTAACGATTAGAGATTAATAAATTGGTGTGAGGTCTGGTTGCTTCACCATCACAAGTTTGAATTTAAAGTCTCCTTTTCTGTTTTTTCTTCTCAATATAACTGTATAACTATGGTCTCTTTCACTGTCTGTCTGTGAGCTCTTTACTCCATCCACATGTACAGCCTGTGGAGTCTGCAGACAGTGATGGAGCGAGAGAGAGTGGAGAAGGAAAAGAGACAGGAGCTGTAAAGCTGGAGGAAGAACTGCAGCTGGAAGGGCTGAGAGAGAGAAAGAAAGAGGAGAGAGAGCCAGCAGTTTACTAGACAGGCAAGACCTCATCCATCAAACTGTTATTGATAATACTGAAAGTATCTAGAAAGGGAAAGTTTGTGAATGAACTTTTAATTGGCTTGCCCACTGATAATAATTAAAATTTAGGTGGTTGCTATGGTGTTGCTAGGTGGTTGCTATGCTGTTGCTCCCCCTTAAATTTCTAGAATTCCACCTTAAAAGCACTGTTGCTGCTGTTATTTCTGTGTTTTACTGTGAGTGTGTGAGTACTGTGAATTTATTTTTCACCCTAAAAGCACTGGTCTTGCTGTTATTGCTGTGTTTTAGTGTGAACATGTCAGTAGTGAGAATTTCTATAATTCGGGATTGTGCACTATTTCTAGTGATGGCCAGATAAAGCTTTTTGAAGCATTGAAGCTTTCCCTCCAGCTGGTTCAAAAAAAGGTTAGTTTCTCAAAGCTTCATGTGCACACGAAACCCCCCTGCTGGCCAAAACTTTTATTGTCATTTCAACCGTGCTTGCAAGGTCAACCGCCTCTTGCAACGTTGTCAGCATGGAAATACACACGGCCAAGTAAAAACATGAAAACACCTTCATTTACTTTGCAGTTCATTTCACTTGTTCATCTAATCTGTGTTTGATTGTGTGGGTAACAGAGGTCTGTTCATTTTAAAAAACTTGCCAGAATGATTTCCGTCAGTAAATAAATCCAATAGACGTTTATTTGTGTCTAATAACGGTATATGTTCTAAATATATTGTTTTACAAGTGGGATTAAGACCAAATATTATTTGAATTCAAGGTAAGCTAGTTGCCTAATTAACATTAGCTGCTGGCTGAGGAGATTTTAGTGTTAGTGTATGGTTTTGTACAATACATATAAGGAACATTAAATAATTGTCTTATATTGTTAGTTAAATGATAAATAAGTGTCACTCTTTGTTACTAAAGGTAACGTTAGTATTAGCTTTACACAAGGCGTAAGGAACATGATTTTCATGGTAAGAAACACTCCATAAAACACATAATCTGTATGAAGGGTATTCACAAAGGGCCAGTTTGCCTGTTGCCAGTGGGTGCTAAGGTCATCTGTGTACGTAGCTACTGCTGGTAAACTGCCGCTACAGACGTTAGCGCTACTCCTGAGCCAAAAAAAACCCAAAAACATTTTCTGCTGATTCGTGTTCTTCGAGTTACAGCTCAACACCGTAAAGGCTGATTTATACTCCCTCTACGTGTGGAAATTTATACGTGCGTTAGAAGCGATATAACCGTCGCTGCCCACAGACTTCTCTGCATCAGATCCCTTGACACGGTTGTTGAGCAACATGTCAAGTAGGGGGCAGTATGGAGTAAATCAAACATGGCGGCGGTGGATGAGCTTGTAGTTCTGTATTTACTTCAAAAGCAACGGAAACCAGCGGTTTGTCCCTGTGCCACGGAGAAATTACATCATGGTTAAAATGCAGCGGTACTGCTCGGTCCCGTCCGTATCCGTGAGCTTTCTGAAAACGTGCAAACTACGCACGAAATGACCGCAGAGTACGGACAGAAAGCACCATGCGTATCCGTATTTAACACTGAGTAAAAATAAGCTGGAAGAGTACAGATTCAGACAAAAACACAGGGGAGTGTCACAAAAAGTACCTTAAATGATGTCAGTAAATGGGTCTTTTAAGTGAATAGCAGGACGTTAAAGGTGGTGGTCTGACATCTTGCGTCACAGGACACTGAAAAGATTGTGAACGTAGTGCGTCCGAGGTTGCATAGTTACTAAAAACCTGCAAACTGACACTACCGCTCGAGCAGTATGTACTGGCTCCTATCTGTTAGCTACTGAGTTAGTAGGTGATTTTGCCTCCTTAAGATAGGTCCTAAGAATATGTCCATGTTACATTCATTCGATAGCCGATACCGATCGAGGGCAGGGCTACATGCCACAGCAGCTCTACATGTAGTTATTAGCACAAGCAAGTCATGAAACATGGTCGAAACTGGTTTATTACCATTTTTAACAAGCTCATGTGAAACAGCATAATATTTTAAACAAACTAACAGTAAATAAACAAAGTAAATCAAGTTGTTGTGCAGCGCGAGAGACGGATTAGAGCAGAGCTACTGTAACAGCAATAGATCTCCGAGTTCAGACTCTCACAGAAGGTGATTATTACTGATTCACCTTTAAAGTTTATTCTGGGCTTTAGGACTGAATCTGTTCTTATTTAATAAGTTGAGCACCAGTGCAGTTAGTCAGCAGTCCTACATTCAGCCTTCTTTTTTCGCACGAGCGCTCTTTGGGCGCCCCCTACAGGAGGTTTACGTGAACTGCGTGTTCTATATATCTACCTGACTGTCACTGTGTCTGTTTATCTGTCTATCTAGCTTCATCAGTAAGTAAGAGGAGCTCCAGGACAAACTGAGAGAAGCTGAAATAGAAAGACTGAAACAAGAACAGTCAGCGAGAGAGACACAGGAGCAATGATGGAGGTGAAGAGGAGAATGAGAGCGATGAAGAGAAAGCTCGAGGAGAAAGAGCAGACTCAAATAGGAGAGGAGAAGAAATGGAAAGAAACAAAGAAAAAAATTGAGCAGGATTGGCAGTATGCATACCTGGAGCTGGACAGAATAACAGAGGAAGTAATGAGGCTGGCAAAAAAGAAAGCCCTAGAAATTAACATGGAGGTACTGAAAGAGATGACGGAGAAGAAGGACCAACAGAGCGAGAGAAGAAAAAAAGAGGAGACCGAAAACATTAAGGATGTGAGGAAAGAACACATGGAGAAAGAAATGAAGAGGAAGAAAGCGCTGATGAAGAAACTCTTTGCTCCTGGGGTAATCATATTCAGGTTAGAAAATGAAGTTCAGCGCAGAGGTTCTGGAGGAAAGAGGAGGAACCTGAAGGAGTCCTCAAACAACTTGGAGGAGCAGGCCAAGCCTGAAGAACCAGAGAAGTCTGAAAGCTCTGCTTGGCTTGCTTCTCTAAATGGAGGACCCCTCCTTATCTACGTTAAAAAAGGTCTAGCAAGCTACAAGAGGGAAGCAGAATATAGACACAGGATTTTCAGTAAGTTATTTCTTTTTATTAATACTTTACTATAGAACCTAATATGACTGGATATAGCTATTCTATAGTATACTTCTTAAGCATACATTATCAATTATAATCATCAGTTCTAGTGTAAGTTTTAAATGTTTACAGTTCTTATTGTACTTCTGTTGTTCCTTTAATTTAGATTTATTACTTATATACCATTTAAATAATATCATATGACAGTAATATCATAAAATAAGTCCTGGTAAAGACATTCCATTTAAATAGTACAACAGTTATACATGTGGTTTTGTAATTAATACCAATTTAGTTTGTTTTACATGTCTACCATTTAGAGTCTGCATTTCTGACATTTATCAGTTTGTTTTGATATCATAAAATGAAGACAATCCTGGTAAATATGTAGAGAATTCTAGTTGTAAGAAATAGACGAGGTCTTGTTAAACCCGGTACTGGATCAGTGTGTAGTAGAGGTACTGCATTACCATCAACTCTTCTTCTGAAAACAGATTCCTCACAGGGAGTGGTCACGATGACAGAGCATGAGCAGTTGTTTAGGGAGAGAATAAAGAAGAAGGAGGAGAGGAGGCAGGCACTGGAGAACAGATGGAGAGAATGGACTTACAACAGGGCTGAGAAGAAAGCCAAAAAGAGAGAGAAGGAAAAGGCGAAGGCTGAGAGATTAGCGGGAGAAAGAAAGAAAGTCATAGATTATGAAAATTGTATGATGAACTGCAGAGGTCCAGCATACAGACGCTGGGCCCGATAGACCACAAGGTAAATCCTTTTGAATCATAATGTTTAAAACCAAAATGATTTAAAACTCAATATCAAATGATAAATGCAGGAGATTAAAACACACCTAACAATTTAGAATCAGCTGACATCATTTCTGTCTGCATCCCCTTCACAAGTTACAACACTGACCTCCAGCAGTGACACCACTGACCTCAGCATCTACTCCATTGGTAATGTCATTAACCTCTACACTTTGTAGACTAAGGAGTATCTTTTCAGTTAACTGCATCACATCATAAACTGTACTACTGAACATTTAAACTAAAATGTTTAGTCCAGTTGATCAGCCTGCAGATGAAGGCAGTAAATAAAAACCATCCAAGAATAAGTTAGATATTTTGTCACCGCTAAGGGGCACGTCTTCTATGGTGCACTGTCTCTTTTGTATTTTGTGGATTCGCCAAAAGCTCCAGTTAAAGTCTGTTGTGATAACTCGGGACTTTTCTCGCAGCGTCTACATGGCTCTCGAAGGTCGACGTCTGTGCAACTGAAGGGTGCTTAATTTTAAGATGAGAAAAATTTATCTTACATACTGGTTCGTCTAGTGTTTCCATAGAGGGATTGCATTTAGCTGGAACCCTCTAAGTAACCAAAGTTTACCCTTTTCCAGTGATCCCACATCACCATTACTCCTAAAATGAAAAAAACATTTATGCTATGACTAGCTTTTTAAAGATCACTACAGACAAAACACAACGTAGCAGGTTGCTAACACATCCAGGTTCATATTTAAGGGTTAACACTGTCTTTTTGATTTCTAAAGCCAGAAGCACCAAAGAGGATGAACCGGGAGCGAGACAGGCTCCCACCACCCAGTCTTACAGCCTGTAAGAGCTGCTGGGGCTACTGCTACCCAAAGCTGACCTTTTTCATCAACGAGTACAAACTCCTGGAGATGTGGAGACAGAAGGGGAGTCTTCACTGGCTTTGGAGAGAGATAGAGAAACAGCTGAAAAAGAGAGAGCAGAAATGAGAGAAAAAAGGAGAGGTGGAGGAAGCTACTCAACACTCTACGACCTTTTTAACTGACATTTGTTTATTGTAAACAACAAATTATGACAAGTCATTATTTCCATATACAGAGGACAGATATAAAAACAAAGGATATAAGGAGCTGTGAATAATGTTATTTCTATCTCTCTCAGTCATTTGCACTTTCTTTTACCTTTACACTACCTTGGTTTCTTCAGCTTTGTACACCATTTGCAGTGTATTGTATTCTGTTGTCTTAACATTCAATTCAATTCAAGTTTATTTGTATAGCGTTTTTTTTACAACGATGTTGTCACAAAGCAGCTTTACAGACGTTCTGAAAACAGACAGTTACAACATATATCCCCCTGTGAGCAAGCCAGAGGCAACAGTGGCAAGAAAAACTCCCTCAGACTGGAAACCTTGGGAAGAACCAAGACTCACAAAGGGAGACCCATCCTCCTCTGGTCAAATAGTGTTCACAGTTTAATAAAATAAATGCCGTCCTTTACAAACCAATCAATGTCAAATATAGGGAGAGGCAGGCCATGTAGGGTGATGAAGACATTACATGATACTTGTTTAAGATTCAATTCAAGATTCAAGAGTTTTATTGTCATATGTACAGCAGAACAGTTACACTGCACAATGAAATTCTTACTTTGCTGCTCCTCCATTCACCAATAGATAAATAGATAGATAGACAGATAGCTACCAACAGATACATACCAATAGTTTACAGTTTTATCATTAAAATATCAATACACATTTTAAGGCTGTAACAAAATGCAGACAAACTAAAGAGATATAAAATGTATACCTTTCTGAAGGTCCTGTATATTCAGAGCAGTACTGTCATACATCTGTATGAAAATACAGTTTGACTGAACACCAGGGAAGTAAATCAGTATATTCAGTCTCACTGGTCACTGCTGGAGATTTCACACACGCAGGACGTAAAATCAGCTAATCAATAAATAATAAACACTTTTATCACAAAGCAGCTCATTACGATACTACGAGCCTCGGAAAAACTCACCTGTGTATCTACATAAAGCAGAAGGCTCTGTCCGCAGAACCGCAGATTTACTCCAGCAGTTTGATGGCAGCAAGTTTACGACAGGATTTTATTTCTTTTGTACTGATAATTATTTCATGTCGTATAAATAAATCCTACAAATTAGTAAAGACAACTATCAACTGCAAGGTCAAATTCAAGGTTAATTGAGCTAAATGTCTACATAACACAGACACATCAGCGTAATATCCCAGCAAACACACAACGCTGTCACTACGTCACTCCTAAATAACAATGTTTACGGTACTATAACTATCTTGATCCATACACATATAATGAGACGAATGAGGGATTTTAGGAGGTTGTGTACCGACAACGTACCGATAACGTTTGCTGGGATATGTGTAATATTTACTCGGAGAATATATGCCTTCAAATGAATCTTGTTTTAGACCAAAGCTTAAAATATAAAGCAAATGTATCACAAATGTATCTGAAATCCTATTAAAACAGTTTAAGCAAACAGTCTGTAAGAAAACTAATACGCATGCGCTGATGTTACTGTTTTGAAAGTGCTGTCCTGAAACTGCAGGAGTAAATCTGCGGCTCTGCGACTCAGAAAGATATTATCCACATAAACCCTCCAGATTTACTGTGTACACTAACCTGGAATAGGTTTAACTTTAAACTGTACACACATGTAGCCTAGTCTTACTTTTAGCCCAAATGATTATTGATTTGTTGTAATTGTCAGTATGTGTGAGATGTTCACTCCAACATTCCCGTCTGTAGTAAACAGTGAAACTGAGGGTCTCGCGACGCTGAAGTGGTTGCTCAGCAACGATCACAGAACAGCTAGCTAGCTAATGCTACCGCTAATAACTTTACCAAAGTCCTTATAACGACTTTACCTCTAAAACTCACCAGAAACACAGCTATCTGTGTGTGTAGAGCTCCAGTAAGACTATCTTACTAAGTAGTTCAGTTACTTCTCACCTTTTAAATAAGGAGTTTGACCCGTGAAGCGTCCCGTCCACCTGCAGTGAAGTCCTGTCGGTGAAAAGTTTCGGGTTTCTGGGTGAAAATCTCGGATGTCGGCAGATACAGGACACCATTATCTCACAAATCAACATAATCCGCACATTTTGAGGAGATTTCAGTAAAAACGCGTCGAATAAACTTAGAAAACAAACATTTGGAGGCTAAACAGCTCGTAACGGTTGCGCTTGGATTTAAACGTCACATGAAACGCCACGAGAGAGAGCGAGAGCTCGTGCTTAGAGGCGGAGTCAGAGCGCTCCAGCTCCTCCTATGCTCTGTTTTAATTGGTCTGTAAATCTGTCAGTCAGTTTCTCTCCTCCCTGTTTAATCTGTTTTTCTTCTAGATGGAAAGTTTGGATAATAAAAGCGCACAGTTTATATGTACATACACACACACTCAAAATGTACAGTAATTAAATAAGTATATATAAAATAATAATTTATACACTATTATTAAAAGTTTTCTCTTAAGAGGTCTCTGTACTAAACTCTAAGCTCTAAACTTGCACCTCTGAGAATAAGACTTATATTTCATTGTTTTCACAGATAAGATTAATATTTAAAACTTTAATAATGAACAACTCTGCCACACGTAACTACCAATTAAATAGTAATAATAATAATAATTATAATAGTAATAGCATTTATTGTAATCAAATGCTGCATTGTGTGTTTATTAAATGTCATACAGTGACACCCCTTACTCTGCGTTTTTTTTGGGATTATTCGATTAAAATAACGACACATTTTTAATATGAGTGTGTTAGGAATTGAAGGAATTATATTTTTTGTAATATTATTTGTTTATATATAAATTTTGTTATGGATTTGTAACCAATGGATGATATATATATAAAGTATGAGGAAATCGCATGGCCACGCTGTCGACCCCTTCAAACTTTGTAAACAAACATGACGTTGCAGAGGTTAGAGGTTTCCCTTTGGCTCAGCACTAGCAACAGCTATAGTTTAAAGATTATTTCTCTTTAGGCACTTTATAAAGGTTCTGCTCATATGTTTACAGATGCTCAAACTATTATTAATCTGACAGAGTTTCCATCTACACATCCTTTTATTTATGAAGTAGGAGAAAACAATGACTGCAGCTACTAAGAGATTCAACTCTGTTATTAAGAAAGTTGACTCTTTCCTTAAAAAAATAACAATACAAATGAACAATACATTATTATTATTATTATTATTATTATTATTATTATTATTATTATTATTGTTGTTGTTGTTGTTATCAATAATAATAATAATAATAATAATAATAATAATAATAATAATAATAATAATAAAATTATGTTAATTATTAAAATCAAATAAGGTTTATATTATTCTTTTTTAATTATGAATTATGGCTATTGCTATCAATAATAAAAATACAGTTGTTATAACAAGTAGTTAAGGCTAGGTGTCCATCTCAGATGATACTCCACCACTCAAAGATTTGTGTGTAGGGCCTTGAGCAGGTCAACCTCACATCTGGACCAATCAAAGATGTCTAAACATCAGTGTCTGTCTTCAAGGTAACTACATTTTATCGTATGTGTTGAATTAATCTCTCTCAGAACGTTGTTTGTGGGGAGAAAGAGTTTATTGAGGTTAGTTGTGGTGATACTGCTGGAGAAGGTGATGAGTCCAGTGGTGGTACTGCTGGAGGAGGTACTGAGGTCAATGGTGGTACTGCTGGAGGAGGTACTGAGGTCAATGGTGGTACTGCTGGAGGAGGTATCTTTTAGATCTTTTGGTCTATCGAGCCCAGCGCCTATTCATTGGACCTGTGTAGGTCATCATAGAATTTTCCCATTCTATGACTTTTTGTCTTTCTCGCGCTAATCTCTCGGCCTTTGCCTTTTCCTCCTCTCTCTTCTTGGCTTTCTTCTCAGACCTGTTTTTAATCCATTCACTCCATCTTTTATCCAGTGTCTGCATCCACTCTTCCTTCATCACCTTCTCATGGATCCAGCCGATGATGTTCTTTCTTTTCGTGGTTTTGGCCGGATTCCCATCTTCACTGCAAGCCACCTGTTCTGATTCTGGTTTAATGGTTTCCTCCACCACAGAGCTTTTAACTTCCCCCACAATGTCCTCTGTGGTTGTATCTACGTTGTGGTTGCAGGGTTTAACATGGATTAGGAGGGGTCCTCCATTTAGAGAGGCAGGCCAAGCAGAGCTCACAGACTTCTCTGGTTCTTCAGGCTTGACCTGCTCCTCCACGTTGCTTAAGGACCCCTTCAGGTTCCTCCTCTTTCCTCCAGAACCTCTGCGCTGAAATTCATCTTCTAATCTGAAGATGTTTACTCCAGGAGAAGAGCGTTTTTTCATCAGCGCTTTCTTCCTCTTCATTTGTTTCTCCATGTGTACCTTCCTCACATCCTTAATGTTTTCAGTCTCCTCCTCTTTTTCTCTTCTCTTGCTCTGTTGGTCCTTCTCCTCCGTCATCTCTTTCAGTACCTCCATGGTGATCTCTTGGCCTTTTTCTTTTGCCAGCCTCATTACTTCCTCTGTTATTCTTTCCAGCTCCAGGTATACATACTGCCAATCCTGCTCAATCTTTTTCTCTCTCTCCACCTCCATCCTTTGCTCCTGTTCTTGTTTCAGTCTTTCTAGTTCAACTTCTCTCTTACTTACTTCCTCTTACTTACTGATGAAGCTAGATAGACTGATAAACAGACACAGTGACAGACAGGTAGCTATACAGAACACGCAGTTCACGTAAACCTCCTGTAGGGGGCGCCCAAACTCTCCCGTTCTTTTACAAAAGAGCGGTAAAGGTGAATCAGTAATAATCACCTTCTGTGAGAGTCTGAACTCGGAGATCTATTGCTGTTACTGTAGCTCTGCTCTGATCCGTCTCTCGCGCTGCACAACAACAGAATGACTAAACGGCTCGCGCTCTCTCAATTTATAAACTCGGTTCGCGGCCGGTTATGTGACGTCACCGCGTTCGCAAGCCCCACTTTCCATAGTTACTGTTGCTATGGCCCGGCTTGGCCAATCATAGCAGACCTCTTGTGTTGTAGGCCAATCATATCTTATTCTAGCTACACAGCTCCAGACACGCGCAGCTCAATATTAATTGAGGATAAAACACAGTAAATAGTTTCTCCACATCATACAAGCTTCATTAAACAGAGAGCTGCCAGTTAGAGAATCATTTTAATATACTGTTTTATTTGTTTTTAATATTTAAATATAGCAGTTTAAACAAATGTGAATAACTTGTATTAACCAAACAGGACAATATATACACAACTATACAGTTTAATATATAAATACACATTTAAATAATTACTCATTTAAATAAAGTAACAATTAAACTACTTCTACAGCTACACACAGTAAATAATTACATGAACATATTCATTTGTATGTATTTACATTTTCAATATTTTTAAATTTCAACCAGACAATTTTAGAGTTTCAGTTACTGTTTATTTGCTGAACTTCTCTTGTTGTAAAAAAAATGTAAAATGTGGTAAAAATTGATTTTATAATTAATCTTTTGTTTTTTCTCCAGTGAACAAATAGAAAATGAGAACTAAAATATTTAAGTGTATTCTCTGTAGAGGATGTTATTCTCACTTAGAAAATCAATATATCATTTGACAGAAGGTGTTCAAACTTCTGCACTTCATTAGGTATATACACCTCTTTGTATCTACAATCATCAATGAGCTCCACTGACTGTATAGGAGAACTCTGTAGTTCTACAATTACAGACTGTAGTCCATCTGTTCTCTGTATACTTTCTTACTCTGTTCTTTAATGGACCCCAACAGGACCCCTACAGAGCAGGTATTGGGTGGTGGATCTCAGCACTGTAGTGACTGATGTGGTGGTGTGTTAAGTGTACTTATGAAACAGTAGTTCCAACACGGCACCACTTCATCAGTTCTTTCTTTCAAATAAAGAACTGACAGTAATGATGTTACAGTGTACACATGTTTAAATTTGTGAAAGGTTTAACATAAAGCATTCTTAAGGACAGGACTGGGTTCATATCAATAAACAATAACGTTGATTAAAATATTCTGAATAAAACCATATGCAGATCAGAGAATCTCTATATGATTTTATATGATAGTAGTTTCTGAATGATAGCATTTCAAGATAAACACAAAAAGAAACAAATTATATATATTTTTTTATACAATAAACTTTTTAACATGTGTTTCAGTTCATTCTGCTTATCATTGTTTCAAGAAGGCTACAGAAACGGTCAGACTGCTCCTGTTCTGCTCACTCTCTCTTCTCTCTGTCCTCTCGCAGATTCCCTGCATCTGTTCTCGGACAACGAGGAGACAAAACAGTAGACGATGGTCCTGGTTCCTCCTCATTTGATGAGGCTGTTAGCAGAGGAGGTGAGATTGAGGGCTGGTTACTGAGAACCTCATTAATGAGGCTAAACCAGAGTGATGCAGTGGTCTCCCCGTCATTAGTCCCACTGCCAGATGGTGGACACTTCAGCTCCTAATATGAATTCACAGAAGTAAACAAACCTCAGTCCGCCCCGCTGAACTGTACTCAACAACAATTTTTATATTTAAATTATGTTCAAAATGAATTAATTTTTAAATGAAACTACTTTAACTCTGTCCTGGAAAAACATCCTTGTACTGTTTATTAAGTGGTCTCATTTTTAAAGACTTGTTGAAGAGTCACTTTCTCATGAACCCCAAATTGAAAAGGGCAGTCCTATCAACAAGCAAAGTTAATCAAATCAGGAGTTTAACTTTGTTAACTGGTAAACAAATTAAAGGATTCAACTTTATTCAACTACAATTTTTACTTTTACTTAATTTACACTTTACCTTTAATCTATAAGTGAGTGTGCATGACTAACTCATTGGTATCCAGTCATATCCACTAAGAGCCTGTGTGGCTCCGGGTTTTCATGGTTTAATGTTTTTCTTCCAGACTAAGGGGAAACGAACGTGCTACAATTTGTTTAGGATGAGAACCTGAGGCTACTCTTGCTCGAGGATGAGATTGTGCTCCTTGATCTGACTAGTGAATCAACATTTTGTTCTCCACAGTGAACAGCCTCTCTTTCTCTAGATCAATCAACCTTTAGTTAAACTCTGAGTACACTGAGGGTGACCCTCATTTACAAAGCAGCTGAGTTGAAACATAGAATATTGATTGATAAACGAAGGAGAAATTTAAGAACATTAAAGAACATTATAATAGTTACATCCCAGAATAACAAAATTTGATTGAAGAAAAAATAATAGAAAAAGTAGTTACTAAAAATAATGAGGATGTATAAAGAGATAGTAAAAGTTTAACAAATAAGAAGTAACTAAAATAATTTAAAGGAAATTAAAGGTTCAGACAAAGATAAAAGACTTAAACATACACAATCATATAAAATATTAACTAATTAAATAAAACAGTTGAAGGCTGTGTGGAGGTGGTTAGAGATGAAGAGTTTAAAATGACTGAGTGACACCAGTGAGTGGAGTTTAGAGTTTCCTGTAGTAAATTCCAGCTCACTGGTGCTGCTGTAGTGAACAGCAGGTTTCACAACTTCAGTAAGGAGTCTTTGTACCTGAAAGGTGATCCAATCACTGGAACCAGTCTGATAAGTTGTGTTTTTTAATGAGCATTGTTCTGATATAAGACGGTGGTATAAGACCAGTAAGTGCTTTATAAATAAAAAGAAGTCAATGTGTTTCTCAAAGCACAGCAGGAGAAGACCAACCAACCTTTTCATACAGCAAACAGTGACGTGTGCTGTTGGGTCAACAGTAATGAATCTTAAGGCAGAGTGATATACAGAGTCTAAAGGTTTAAGTGTTGAAGTTAAAGATGCAAATCTGTATATCACATCACCGTAATCCAGAATAGATAACTGTGTTACTTCTACAACTCTTTTTCTTGCATGTTCAGGGAAACACATTCTGTTTTGGTACAGGAAGCTGAGTTCATGTCTCAGTTTGTCTGTAAACTCGTTAATGTGAAACTTAAAAGTACATTTATCATCTCGTCACATGCCGAGGTACTTATATTCACTAACAGTAACAGATCAGTTCAAGGGTTGTGACATCAAAAGTATTAAAATCAATGTTGGGTGATCTGGAAAGCAGCATGACTTTAGTTCTCAACATTTAAAATTAGCTGTAAAAAGCAGACTGTAAGTAATTAAAGGAGTTCTGCAGTTTTTCACTGTAGCGCTGGTGTGGTCAGCTGAGCAGTACAGAATTGTGTTGTCAGCATTTTACAGTCAGCAATGGAGGTGATCCACGTTATTAATGTAGACATTAAATAATATTGGCTCAAGAATTTATCCTTGAGGGACACCCTTACCGATTGGTAGCAGTGCTAATTAACTTTGTCCCAGAGCCACACACTGCCGTCTATCAGAAAGGTAATTGCTGATCCAGTCTGTAGCGTTCTGGTCCAAACTGATGATTTGTAGGTTCTTTAAAAGAAGAAAATAATCAACTGTGTCAAAGGCTTTAGAGAGATCAATGAATATCACTGCACAGTGTTTCTTACTACCGATGGCAGTTAAGAGATCATTTAGAACGAGTGTAGTAGCAGAAATTGTTTTATGATTTCTCTAAAACCAGACAAGTCGTCCAATAGTACTGAGTTTACACTGAGATATGTTTTGAGTTGGTCGTTCACTAAGGATTCTAAAAGTTTGGCTAAGAACGATAGTTTTAATATTGGTGTAAAATTAAGATCTGAAGTATCACCTCCTTTGTGGAATTGGATGACGTGCTGTTTTCCAGATACTAGAAATTCTGCTAGATAAAATAGAGGTTAAAAGCTCTCTCCTGTGCTGTTTCTTTAGTGTTGATTATGTTGAGGACTTTAGCTACTACTATAGTGTATGTCACTAATTGCAAAGTCATGTAAAAAGGCATTAAAATGTCTGAAATTTCATCTAACCACCTTCTGAGATCCTGACTTCTTAATGATAATGTTCCTAATGCATCCGATAGGAGAGTGCCCACTAAAACCATTGTCAACCATTGGTTCAGTAATTAATTGCTTGAGAGAGAGACATTACCACACATTTTCTTTAGGTGATCGGATGCATTAGTTAACCAGTTTAAATTAAAATCATGGAGATAAAAGTTCAGCTAGCTCATCTACTGCATAAGAGGTTGTGGAAGAAGATCTGTATATGCCAGCTACCAAAAAGCTGTTGTTGCGTCCTGTGTAAATTTGTGGGGCTAGAAAATCAGAACATTTTTCTGTGGAGATGGCATTAAGAGTTTGACTTGGACATTAGATTTAACGTGAACAGCCACATCTTCACCTCATTGCTTTCCTGTCTGGCCTGAAAAGACTGCAGTTTGTTAGTGTTACTTCTGAATTAGTCACAGTTTGTTATAAAATGATGGACGGTTCAAGAAAAGATTAAAACTTTCAATGTAAAACAGGTGGTTTGTTTGACAAGCTTTCTGGAGCCAGCCGTGGAGGCTTAGTAAATGTCTAAAACGTCCCAAGCCTCCTTCCAGACAGGGGATTGGAACAGAGAGGGGCTGGGCCACAGATGAAGATCTAGCAGTTTATGAGAGTGTCAGCCGTGTAAAGTCTTTCCTTAGAAGCTCTTATTTTTCATCTTTGATATTATTACAGCCTACATGAACAATCACAATGTGAACACTGAAGTGCCTTGCGAGGAGGCTAGGAAGCTGCTGTATGATGTCGTTTACATTAGTACCTGAGAGGAGGTAGGTGATTGAGTCTCTGTTGAGGTATCTAAAGACAGAATCTCCAATCATGGAAAGCTCTTTCAGGGTGGAGAATCTGTTTCAGGGTTGGGTTGGTGTACAGAGCGCTTGCCAGCATGCAAATTTCCAGAAGCCACAGCTCCGTCTGGTAAGGAGTTGAGTAGCTCACCTCCTACACCCAGACAGGGCTAGTGGTCTTCCAGCTGGGATGAAGCCACATCCATCCTGGTTACTAAGGACAGGGTCTGAGCTGTTGCTAGCATGGGTTCCTTGGTGCAGCAATGTAATTCTACCCTCTAACCAATCTTTTGGGTTAGAAGGATACAGCTGTGTGGGGAGGCAGGAGTAGGCATGAGTAAAAGCTGCCTCTGTCATGCTTTAGGAAGACTTCCAGCACTGATCTGTTCACTGAAAGAGTGAAAACAACTGTATGTAAACTCAAACTGCTGACTAGGAAGATAAAGAAAAACACCATATAAGTCTCATTATTCAACACACAAACACAAACTTAGATCGGCCCGCTACACTGCTACTGTCTGCCATCTTTAAAAAAAAGCTGTGCTGCATTATTCTTAATTACTTATCTTTAATAAACTTTTGATGGTGTCTCGCTATTTGGGTAAAATAAGTTTCCTCAGAGAGCTTACTAGCTACTGAGACTCACCCAGAGTGCTGGGAAGTTTCCTCCTCATCTCCTTTTTCTTTATCTTCTACTCTCTTTTTCAGTTTCTTTACTAGATCTCTCTCTGACTCTGTCTTCACCTCCCTGGAGTTTGTCCTTGTTGATGAAAGTCAGCTTTGGGCAGCAGTAGCGTCAGCAGCACCCACAGATGGTGGGACTGGATGTTGGAAGCCGCTCTCGCTCCTGGTTCATCCTGTTTGGTGCTTTTGACTTTAGGAGTCATAAAACGTGAGTGTTAATCCTTAAATATGAAACTAGTTGTGCTAGAAACCTGCTACATTGTGTGTTGCCTCATAAAAAGGATGATTTATGTAGTGATTTTTGAAGAGCTGGCCATAAGGCAAAATTTTAGAATTTTTATTTTTTAAGAGTAACTGTGTTCAGGGATCACCAGAAAAAAGTAAACTCTAGTTGGTTAGAGTGTTCCAGCTGTGCTGTGATATGTTTTTGTTTGTTGATTTGTTTTCTCATTTTTCCTTTCTTTGGAGGTAAAGCCCATTGGAGATCTAATTCTGTGGTTCGGGAACACATTTTGGACATTTGGTCTGAGGTAAAAGATCAAAAATTACAATGTTAGGTGTTCAGTGTGGTCCTGGTGGCATCCAGAGTGTTGCAGTGTTTTCCCCTCTAGAGTACGTGTGAATCCTGAGAGAAAGAGATTAACTCTGCATGTACTTGTGTGAAGTAAGGCCAGGTATGTAGGAAGTTTAGTTTATTACCATGAACAGGCTGGACTCATTAAGTGACCTATGTTCGTATTATTTATATATGAATATCTACCCTCTGAAAATGTATTAACTAAATCATTTATTTATTGGGAGCCTTTTCAAAATATTCTGCATCCAGTAATGATTTTCTCAGCACTTAAAGTGGATTCCAGAAAACCCGGTGAAACCTGGTTCGTTATGATATATTAACTGGTAGTAACGTGAGGCAGTACTTTTCATTAATAAAGTTTTATTTAAATATTAATCTTATCTATACAAAACAATGAAATATAAGTATTATTCTCAGAGGTTAGAATTTATAGACGATAGAAATTAGTATAGACACCTCCTAATAGAAAACATCCTGTAAATGATGATTTTATATACACTTAGTTTATTACATTTTGAGTTTATGTGTATGTACATATAAACTGTGTGTCTGGCCACTTTCATTATCCAAACTTTCCATCTAGAAGAAAAACAGATTAAACAGGGAGGAGAGAAACTGACTGGCAGAGTTACAGACCAATTAAAACAGGGCATACGAGGAGCTGGAGCTCTCTGACTTAGATTTACCTTTACTCAGGATTATGATTTCACACATTGTTGAAAACCAGAAGTCCTTCTAGAAAAAGCAACACGATGAAGCAACAAGCCACTCCAAACAAAACAATAGCAAGATGTTAGTTGAGTAAACTAACCAACATCATCCAGCCCCTATAAACTAACCAACATCATCCGGACCCTATAAACTAACCAACATCATCCGGACCCTATAAAGCATGTGACCAGAAAAATATCAGTGAATACATTAACTGGCTTTAGTGCAGCATTGATAGCCTGTAGAACGTCTGTGTGCTGCTATGTCAGGGAGATACTGCTTCGTCTTTCATCAGCCAGAACGTGACGGATAGCTTGCGCCTTTTCAATAATCTGCTCAATTATTGCCTGTTTGGAGCCCCAACGTGTAGCACAGTCCTGTCAAATTAATAATAAAATGATCTCATACTCATACTCATAGTATTCATTAATATATTCATTAACATGTTATAGTCTAAAAACTTATAAGCATCATCAACAATAATTAGGCATTGCAGTAGGTATCTATTTAAATATATTAATAATAAATTATAAGCCAATATAAATATAAAATAATATTTTATATTAATTATTATTAAAAGATGTCTTGTTCTTTCATTAATTTATTAATTAGTTTTATTTTAACTGGTTAAGCAATAGCATACCATGCCTAAATATTTTATTATTATTATTATTATTACTATTATTATTATTAAATTAAGCCTAGATAAACTACAACAGTATGGACGCGTTTGTAAATAATGGACCTTCACCGCTATCAGGCTGTGCTGAAGAAGACCCAAGTCCTCTTGCTTCTTTTTCAGTTCTCTCTTTCTGTGCCAGCTGTAAGGGAAGCCCTCAGTGATGGTCTGGCAAACTCCTAGAGTGCAGTTCAGAAGCTTGACCGCGGCTACAATGTTAGCTCCATTATCTGCAGTTATGGCTGGAAGTTCATTCTCATCCAGTTGCTGTTCTTGGAGCACATCACCAAGCGTACCAGCAATGTTGGTAGTGGTGTGACTTTTCGGAGAAAAAGGTTAATTCGAGACATTTAGACTGTACTTTCCAGTCGGGTGTGATGAAGTGGGCTGTCCATGACATGTATGGTGTCATATTCACTGCAACCACATATCTGTTGTCAACGAATCACTGTCTGCCTTCGACATCAGCACCTGAACATCCTGTCGAATTTTGCTGTACAAGTCAGGAATTGCTGTTTTAGACAATAATGGTTTTAATTATGTTTTTAAATGACGTTTTTTTGACTGTATGGAATGATGCCATTTCTTTAGCCAGATATTTTGTCACTGCTAACTTGCAGTGTAAATTTTGACAGCAAATTTTGATTTAGTCTTAGTCATAGTCTTTTGGCTAAAATGTCACATAGTTTTAGTCATAATTTAGTCATCTGAATTGTTTTTACTTTTAGTCTAGTTTTAGTCGACTAATTATCATTAGAATATAGTCTAGACAAAACCTACAGTCAATTCAGTTGACTAAAATATAAAGGGTGTAAAAAATAATGCTTTTTCTTCAGTTCCCTTAAATTATTTAAGTCATTATATATACTTACATGAAATTAAACATTTATTAACCAGTTATAGAATATTATTCAAGTTTAAAAGGCCAATACACACACAAACAGATTTAACAAACTGCAAAGTAAATAAGAGAAAACTGTTATTTTATCCTTGTATCACCTTTTTATTTATTATCTCTTATTTATTCCATAATTGTTACTAGTGCTGTCAATCTAATTAAATGACATGCTCTGTGGTTAACTAATCTACATTAATTGCATTTATCAGTTTTTGCTATGAAAATATTTTTAATTGTTCAATTCAAATAAATTTTAGCATAACAGTAAATCAATGAATGAAAAACTGCCACATCTCCAGGTCACAGTGTTTACTAGAGACACACACTGCACATTACGTGCACTAATAAATTGTAAATAAAACTAGCTAATCTGTTTTGTGCACTTTCTAGTGTGTACGGAGAGAATTGGGACATGATCATCAAACGCAGATGATTAGAGTTAGCTAGCTAGTCTCCCGACTCTGGCTCTGCACATATAGTGTTTCACCTGCTTCCCACATACCTGATCAAACTAATCTGATCATTAACACCACCTTACTGAGTTAATACAGCGCTTCACCTGCTTCCCACATACCTGATCAACTAATCTGATCATTAACACCACCTTACTGAGTTAATACAGCGCTTCACCTGCTTCCCACATACCTGATCCAACTAATCTGATCATTAACACCACCTTACTGAGTTAATACAGCGCTTCACCTGCTTCCCACATACCTGATCAACTAATCTGATCATTAACACCACCTTACTGAGTTAATACAGCGCTTCACCTGCTTCCCACATACCTGACCAACTAATCTGATCATTAACACCACCTTACTGAATTAATACAGAGCTTCACCTGCTTCCCACATACCTGATCAACTAATCTGATCATTAACACCACCTTACTGAGTTAATACAGCACTTCACCTGCTTCCCACATACCTGATCAACTAATCTGATCATTAACACCACCTTACTGAGTTAATACAGCACTTCACCTGCTTCCCACATACCTGATCAACTAATCTGATCATTAACACCACCTTACTGATTTAATACAGCGCTTCACCTGCTTCCCACATACCTGATCAACTAATCTGATCATTAACACCACCTTACTGAGTTAATACAGCGCTTCACCTGCTTCCCACATACCTGATCCAACGCGGATGTCCAGCGCGGTGGTGATTTTCTCAAACACTAAACTCTCTTTCTCTCTGCTGACACTGTCTAGATAACTTATCTCCATCATGAGTAACGACAGTTCACAGGCTCGTATGGTCTTCCCGAGTTTAGACCAAATTTGTGCAAGTGTGCGTTTGATTGACGGCTACTCGGCTTGTCCCGCCTCTCCATATACGCCGAAGTAGATTGGCTGTTTCCTACCTTGTCCCTGCCTTTCACAAAACCTAATCAGTTCTGATTGGATGTCGTCCCTGCCAAACATGTTCATCTCGTTTATATTCGTTGACTAAAGTGTCAATCAATTTCGTCATAGTTTTTATCTATTCTGTAGATTTTATTTAGTTATCGTCTCGTTTTCGTCATGAAAAAAAGATTAGTTGACGAAAACTATGATGAAAATAGTTCATCAACAAAATTAACACTGCTTATTTGCACGTCTTCTTCTTCGCACTGTCTGTTTTGTATTTTGTGGATTTGGTGAAAGCTCCAGT
This sequence comes from Megaleporinus macrocephalus, assembly GCA_021613375.1. Classification (NCBI taxonomy): domain Eukaryota; kingdom Metazoa; phylum Chordata; class Actinopteri; order Characiformes; family Anostomidae; genus Megaleporinus; species Megaleporinus macrocephalus. The sequence goes on from CM038705.1 coordinate 48,504,829, forward strand.
TAAAGTCTGTTGGGATAACTCGGGACTTTTCTTGCAGCTGCTACATAGCTCTTGAAGGTCGACGACTGTGCAGCAATTGAAGGGTGCTTAGTTTTAAGATGAGAATGCATGTTTGGTGTGTTTCTATCTTTGGAGAAGACTTTTTGTAGGCAGTTCTTACATACTGGTTCATCTAGGTTTGCTAGCTTTCCCTTTTCATTTGGAACGAATTCAATCTGCAGCAGTGGTGTTTTTCTTTGGAACTAGCTCGCTTGACTAACGCTCTTCCATTGTGGCTTCTTGCTTTTTCTCTGCATAATCTCCTCAGTGAGAACCCCCACCCCATAACCAATCAGTAAGCTCCAACTGTTTACCCTCCCTCTGCTCTTTTATTATGGATGCGCAGAATGTCTTGAATGTCCTATTTTTCAAGGTACAGATTTGGTGCGTTGCGTGAAGTCACGTGGTAATATACGGTAACCACATTTAAATACCGAGGTATACCGAAATGCCGTCATACCGCCCAACCCTAGTAATAGGTAATACATCAAGTGCTGTGTCAGAATAAACAAGTGGGTAAGAATTCACCTAGATGGTTGTCTCCCCAGCGAAGAATTAGATCTCCTCCCACAAAAACAAACAAAAAAAGAAAAATAAGAAAACAAAACAATAAGTGTTTCTATAGAGAGATTGCACTTCAACTCAGCTGGAACACTCTAACTAACCAGAGTTTATTCTTTTACAGTGATCCCAAAACACTGTTACTCCTAAAAAAAAAGAAATAAATGTATGTTATGAACAGCTTTATAAAGAACACTACAGAAAAAACACAATGTAGCAGGTTGCTAGCACATCCAGGTTCATATTTAACACTATCGTTTTGAATTCTAAAGCACCACAGACGATAAACCAGGAGTGAGACAGGCTCGCACCACCCAGTCTTACAGCCTGTGAGAGCTGCTGGGGCTACTGCTGCCCAAAGCTAACCTTTTTCATCAAGGAGTACAAACTCCTGGAGATGTGGAGACAGTAGGAAAGTCTTCATTGGCTTTGGAGAGAGATGGAGAAGCAGCTGAAAAGAGAGAGCAGAAATTAAAGAAAAAGGAGATGAGGAGGAGGAGGAAGCTACAACACTCTACAACCTTTTCACTGACATTTGTTTACTGTAAACAACAATTCATGACAAATCATTGTTTCCAAATACTGAGAAAAAATATAAAAACAAATAATATAAAGAGCTGTGAATAATGTTATTTCTATCTCTCTCAGTTGTTTACACTTTTACTTCGAAGGGAAGTTTCTCCAAATTCTTAAACTAGTTATCATGCTAGCGGGCTAATGTTAGCATTATTCTAGCCCCTACGTTTACCTACGTAAACCCAAATTTAGCTTGTGAAAGACCTAATATCCAGCTGTACTGACTGAAATGTATCACAAATCCATACAGTAGGTGGGTACATTAACCTATTTACTGTTTCATTCTATATAGGGTGATGTTGAGAATTAATTATTATTGTTATATTAAAAAATCAAGATAATCTGGTGGTGTGTGTTGTGTTGGCATGAGTGCTAAAGGACAGTCAATCAACAAGCAACATACAGCCAACAGTGTCCTGTGGGCAGCATCTGTAAACACTAACTCGGTTTCTTCATCTTGCACAACATTCTGTTGTCTTAACATGCTGACATCAAACGTCCTTTACAATCCAATCAATGTCAAATACAGGGAGAGGCAGGCCATGTAGGGTGATGAGACCATAACCTGATCATTGTTTACAGTTTTATCATTAAAATATGAATACAGGCATTTTTAGAACAGAAGAAATTCCCCTTTAAAGCTGTAACAAAATGCAAAAAAACTAAAGAGATATAAAATGTATACCTTTCTGATGGTCCTGTATATTCAGAGCAGCACTGTCATACATCTGTATGATAATGAGTTTGACTGAACACCAGGGAAGTAAATCAGTATATTCAGACTCACTGGTCACTGCTGGAGATTTCACACACGCAGGACGTGAAATCAGCTCATCAATAAATAATAAACACTTTTATCACAAAGCAGCTCACTACGATACTACTGAGCCTCGGAAAAACTCACCTGTGTATCTACATAAAGCAGAAGGCTCTGTCTGCAGAACCGCAGATTTACTCCAGCAGTTTAATGACCGCGCATGCGCAGTAGGACAGCGCGATTGCGCTGTAAACGTATGTAGACAGAGACTGTGCTGGTTGTTATGCGGTGCGTGTTACTATCCAGGACTCGATTTTATTTCTTTTATATTGATAATTATTTAATGTCGTATTAGTAAATCCCACATATTAATAAAGACAACTATCAACTTTGAGGTCAAATTCAAGGTTAATTGAGCTAAATGTCTACATAATACAGACACATCAGCGTAATATCCCAGCAAACACACAACGCTGCCACAACGTCACTACTGAATAACACTGTTTATGATATTATAACTATCTTGTTCCATACACATATAATAAGGCGTATGAGTGATTTTACGAGGTTGTGTACCGACCACGTACCGATAACGTCTGCTGGGATATGTGTAATACTTACTCTGAGAATACATGCTTTCAAATTAATCTTGTTTTAGACCAAAGCTTAAAATATGAAGCAAATGTATCACAAATGTATCTGAAATCCTATTAAAACAGTTTAAGCAAACAGTCTGTAAGAAAACTAATACGCATGCGCTGATGTCACTGTCTTGAAAGTGCTGTCCTGAAACTGCAGGAGTAAATCTGCGGCTCTGCGACTCAGAAAGATATTATCCACATAAACCCTCCAGATTTACTGTGTACACTAACCTGGAATAGGTTTAACTTTAAACTGTACACACATGTAGCCTAGTCTTACTTTTAGCCCAAATGATTATTGATTTGTTGTAATTGTCAGTATGTGTGTGATGTTCACTCCAACATTCCCGTCTGTAGTAAACAGTGAAACTGAGGGTCTCGCGACGCTGAAGTGGTCGCTCAGCAACGATCATAGAACAGCCAGCTAGCTAATGCTACCGCTAATAACTTTACCAAAGTCCTTATAACTACTTTACCTCTAAAACTCACCAGAAACACAGCTATCTGTGTGTGTAGAGCTCCAGTAAGACTATCTTACTAAGTAGTTCAGTTACTTCTCACCTTTTAAATACGGAGTTTGACCCGTGAAGCGTCCCGTCCACCTGCAGTGAAGTCCTGTCGGTGAAAAGTTTCGGGTTTCTGGGTGAAAATCTCGGATGTCGGTAGAAACAGGACACCATTATCTCACAAATCAACATAGTCCACACATTTTCAGGAGATTTCAGTAAAAACGCGTCGAATAAACTTAGAAAACAAACATTTGGAGGCTAAACAGCTTGTAACGATCCCGTTTGACTTTAAACGTCACATGAAACGCCGCGAGAGAGCGAGAGCTCGTGCTTAGAGGCGGAGTCAGAGCGCTCCAGCTCCTCCTATGCTCTGTTTTAATTGGTCTGTAAATCTGTCAGTCAGTTTCTCTCCTCCCTGTTTAATCTGTTTTTCTTCTAGATGGAAAGTTTGGATAATGAAAGCGGCCAGACACACAGTTTATATATACATACACACAAACTCAAAATGTACAGTAATAAACTAAGTATATATGAAATTATCATTCATAGACTATTATTTATAGTGTTCTATTAAGAGCTCTCTGTACTAAACTCTAACCTCTAAACTCATACCTCTGAGAATAATACATTTATGTCATTGTTTTGCACAGATAATATTAAAATTTAAATAAAACTTTATTAATGAACAATGCTGCCACACGTAACACACGTACATTTAAAAAAAAAAAAAAAAAAAAAAAAAATATATATATATATATATATATATATATATATATATATATATATATATATATATATATATATATATACATACATACCACTCTAGACTTAAAGTATTAAAGGGTACCTTAAACGTGCGTAATCTATAAATAGTTTAAAAAGACTTAATCTTTATGCTCTGACTCGACTTTTAGTGGCACAAATGACACGTAGCCTACATGCCTTACAGCAGCAAATCTGAACGTTAGTTTGTGGACTGTATATTTTTGCAGAGAGTCATTTGAGAAGCAGCTACGTGTGTTTTAAAGCTCCCGCGGTATCGAGAACAGTCTTAGGTTCTACACTGGACGATTAAGAAACGGTTATCAATGTGACTTTTCATATAACACTACTGAAATAAACATGTTACATGTGTTACTAATGTTGAAATAATCTGATAAGATAAGAAAAACAAGTAAACAGGTGCTGTCTTACTGCTGTGTTGACGAAGCGCTATGGGATGTTTGTGCTTCAAGTGCTTGTGTATAGCAGTTGTACTGTTGTGATCGTCTCCACTGTGCAGAGCTCACATATAGAATTTAAAGTAACATTACTTCATGTCTAGGGATGAAAGTAGTTGTACATTGTTAGTGGTTTGGCTGAATACAGTAATCCTTGTGTTAACTGTGAAAGGGACGCTGTCGACCCCTTCAAACTTTGTAAACACACATGATGCTGCAGAGCTGTGAGCGCTGCTTGGTAGTAGGAGGTTAGAGGTTTCCCAATGACTGCAGGCTACTAAGAGATTTAACTCTTTGTTATTAAGACAGTCTACTTCCTTTTTTTAAAAAAACAACGACAACACAAATAAACCATCCTTTATTATTTTTAGTATTATTAATAATGACAATATAATAATAATAATAATAATAATAATAATAATAATAATAATAGTTAAGAAATTATGTAATTTTTTTTTTATCAAATAAGGTTTATAGTATTTTTTTTATTATAAATTATGGCTATTATTATCAAGAATATAAATACAGTTGTCTTATTATAACAAGTAGTTAATATCTGCTTCATGTAAATAGGCTATAAATAGATTTTATTTTATTTCACTTAGGTGATTACTAGATATCCCTCTCAGATGATGCTCCACCACTCAAGGATATGTGTGTAGAGCCTTGAGCAGGTCAACCTCACATCTGAACCAATCAAAGATGTCTAAACATCAGTGTCTGTCTTCAATGTAACTACATTTTATCGTATGTGTTGAATTAATCTCTCTCAGAACGTTGTTTGTGGGGAGAAAGAGTTTATTGAGGTTAGTTGTGGTGGTACTGCTGGAGAAGGTGATGAGTCCAGTGGTGGTACTGCTGGAGGAGGTACTGAGGTCAATGGTGGTACTGCTGGAGGAGGTACTGAGCTAAATGGTGCTACTACTGGAGGAGGTGCTAAACTCAATGGTGGTACTGCTGGAGGAGGTGCTAAGCTCAATGGTGGTACTACTGGAGGAGGTGCTAAGCTCAATGGTGGTACTGCTGGAGGAGGCGCTAAGCTCAATGGTGGTACTGCTGGAGGAGGTGCTAAGCTCAATGGTGGTACTGCTGGAGGAGGTGCTAAGCTCAATGGTGGTACTACTGGAGGAGGTGCTAAGCTCAATGGTGGTACTGCTGGAGGAGGTGCTAAGCTCAATGGTGGTACTACTGGAGGAGGTGCTTAGGTCAGAGGTGTAATTGCAGGAGAGGATGCAGACAGAACTGGTGGTGGCTGAAAGATAAAAAACAAACATGACATTTTAAAACCAGCATCAATTATAAACTTCTTAGATGGTTTAATCTACTGCCTTCATCTGCAGGCTGATCACCTGGACTAAACATTTTAACTGAACAGAAACTCCTTAGTCTACAAAGTGTGGAGGACAGTGGCGTTACCAGTGGAGGAGGTGCTGAGGTCAATGGTGGTACTACTGGAGGAGGTGCTGAGGTTAGAGCTGGACCACTGGTGGAGACGCTGAGGTCAGCGGTGCAATTCTGAAGGGGATGCAGACAGAAGTGATGTCAGCTGATTCTGAAGTTGTTAGGTGTGTTTTAATCTCCTGCATTTATCATTTGATGTTAAGTTTTAAATCATTTTGGTTTTAAACATCATGAACATTATGATTCAGAAGGATTTACCTTGTGGTCTATCGGGCAAAGCGCCTGCGTGCTGGACCTCTGTAGTTCATAGAATTTTCATAATCTATGACTTTTTGTCGTTCCCACGCTAATCTTTCAGCCTTCGCCTTTTCCTCCGCTTTCTTCTTGGCTTTCTTCTCAGCCCTGTTGTTAATCCATTCATTCAATCTGTTCTCCAGGGCCTGCCTCCTCTCCTCCTTCTTCTTCACTCTCTCCCTAAACATCTGCTCATACTCTGCCATATTGACCACTGCTTGTGAGGAATCTGTTGGAGAAGAAGAGTTGATGGTAAGGCAGGACCTCTACTGTTTCTTTTAAAGACACACTGTTCCAGTATCAGTTTTAACAAGACCTTGTCTATTTCTCACAACTGGAATTCTTTACATATTTACCAGGATTGTCTTAATTTAATGATATCAAAACAAAGTGATAAATGTCAGATATTCAGACTGTAAACTGTAGACACGTAAAACAAACTGAATTGGAATTTATTACAAAACCACATGTATAACTGTTGTACTATTTAAATGGAATGTATTTACCAGGACTTTAGTTATTTTATAATATTACTGTCATATGAACATATTATTTAAATGGTATAAAAGTAATCAATCTAAATTAAGAGAGCAGCAGAAGAACAATAATAACTGTAAACATTTAAAACTTACACTAGAACTGATGAATATAATTGGTAATATATGGTTAAGATATATTCTATAGAATAGTTATATCCAGGCATATGAGGTTCTACAGTAAATTATTAATAAAAATAAATAACTTACTGAAAACCCTGTGTCCATATTCTGCTTCTCTCTTGTAACTCTCCTCGATGGCCCTCAGGTTCTTCTCCTTCACCTTGTCATTGATCCAGCCGATGATGTTCTTTCTTTTCTTCTTGGTTGTGGCCGGATTCCCATTTTGGGTGTTGTAGGCGGCCTCAACCATCACCTCAGAGCATGTGGGTTGATCTGTTAGTTGGTCAGTCTGGGTGGGTGAAGCCTGTTCCTTCTGTTCATTGAAAGCCACCTGTTTTGATTCTGGCTCAACGGAAGTCTCAGGCTTCAGGTGAGTTTCCTCCACCACAGACCTTTTACCTTCACCCACAATGTCCTCTGTGGTTGGATCAATGTTGTGGTCAGATGGGGAGAGCTCATTCTCCTCCAGGACTGGGCTGCAGGGTTTGACGGAGATGAAGAGGGGTCCTCCATTTAGAGAAGCAGGCCAAGCAGAGCTCTCAGACTTCTCTGGTGCTTCAAGCTTGGCCTGCTCCTCCACGTTGCTTGAGGACTCCTTCAGGTTCCTCCTCTTTCCTCCAGAACCTCTGCGCTGAACTTCTTTTTCTAACCTGAAGATGTTTACTCCAGGAGAAAAGAGTTTCTTCATCAGCGCTTTCTTCCTCTTCATTGCTTTCTCCATGTGTTCTTTTCTCACATCCTTGATGTTTTCAGTCTCCAGCTCTCTCTCACTTTTCTCGCTCTGTTGGTCCTCCTCCTGTTTCTCTTCCACAGTTTCCTCTGTGTCCTCCTCCGTCATCTCTTCTCTTTCTTCCTCTCTATTCACCGCTGGAATCTGCACTGACATCTCCATTTCTCCTTCATCCTCAACTTCTGTCAGGCTTTCCCTGCAGGTAGCGTCTCCCAGTCCTGTCCTCTCTTCCTCCTCCTCTATCTTCTCAATTTCTTTCTCTTTTGCCAGCCTCTTTTCTTCATCTGTCTTTCTTTCCAGCTCCAGGAATCTGTACTGACAATCCAGCTCAATCCAGATCTTTTTCTCTCTTTCCTTCAATTTCTTCTCCTCTTCTATTCGAGTCTGCGATTTCTCCTCCAGCTTTCTCTCCATCTCTCTCATTCTCCTCTCCACCTCCATCCTTTGCTCCTGTTTCTTTCTCGCTGACTCTTCTTCTTTCTGTCTTTCTATTTCAGCTTCTCTTAATTTTTCCTGGAGCTCCTCTTCCATTCGTTTTTGTCTCTCCATCATCTCTTTCTCCATCTCTTCTTTTTCAAGATCTCTCTTTCTTTCCATTTCTTTTATTAAGCTTAGCTGCTTTTCTTTTAAAGCCCTCCTCATCTTCTCTATCTTTCTGTCCATCTTTTTATGGGACTCCTCCAGTTCTTCCTCTCTTCTCCTTATTTCTATTCTTTTCTTTTCCTCCACTTGCTTTCTCTCCTCCTCACGTTCACGCTGCAGCTTCTCCCTCTCTCTCTCCATTTCTCTTAGCAGGCTGGACTCTTTCTCCTCTCTGCAGCTCTGTCTGAAAGATAGCCTCTCCTTTATCCTCGCTATCTCTCTTTTCAGAGTCTGCTCTCTCTCTCTCCATCTCAACTCCTCCATCTCTCTCTCTTTCTGCAGCCGCTGAAGGAGGAGCAGTCTTTCTCTCTCAGTGTCCGGATGGTCTCTCTCTTTCCCTGAGAGTTTCTTCTTCATCTTCTTCACTTCTCTTCTCAGCTCGTTCCCTCTCTCTTTGCACCTCCAGATCTCCATCTCTTGTTCCTTCACGAGCTCTTTCATCCTTCTGATCTCGCTCTTCTCAATCTGCTGCTCTCTCTCTCTCCTTGTTCTCTCTTTCTCTCTCCGCCTTAGCTCTTCCAGCTGCAGATCTTCCTCCAGCTCTCTCTCCCTCACCATCTTTAGCCTCCACTGAATCATCTCAACCTCCTTCTGTCTCTCCCTCTCTCTCAGCCTCCTTTTCTTCTCCCGCTTCCGCCTCCTCATCTCCTTTTTCTCTCTACAGCGCTCCTTTTTCAGCTCCTTATCTCTTTCCACCTCTCTCCGGAGCTGACGGAGACTCTCCATCTGTCTCCACTGCTCCAGGAGTTTGTCCTCTCTGCTGAAAAGGGGCAGCTTTGAGGAGCAGAAGTCCCAAAATCCACAGACGGCCTGTCTGGACCGAGTAAAGAACTCTCGACAGTTCTTCATTTCCTTTATCTGTAGAAGATAAACAACAGTATTAACCACTGTGATAATAACACTGTTCACCAGAGACACATCCTTACTTACTGATATACACATACAAACACAATATAGGGGAGCAGTGGGGGAGACAATAGAAGGAATTCAGACCACCTTTCTAAAGAAACCGCTATGCATTGTGGGGTGTTAACTTGTAAGTAGATAGATAGATAGATAGATAGATAGATAGATAGATAGATAGATAGATAGATAGATAGATAAACGAATGTAGAGGGACATACAGATAAACTGTTATATATAACGATAGATAGATAGATAGATAGATAGATAGACAAATGTAGAGGGACATACAGATAGACTGTTATATATAACGATAGATAGATAGATAGATAGATAGATAGATAGATAGATAGATAGATAAACGAATGTAGAGGGACATACAGATAGACTGTTATATATAACGATAGATAGATAGATAGATAGATAGATAGATAGATAGATAGATAGATAGATAGATAGATAGATAGATAGATAGATAGATAAACGAATGTAGAGGGACATACAGATAGACTGTTATATATAACGATAGATAGATAGATAGATAGATAGATAGATAGATAGATAAACGAATGTAGAGGGACATACAGACAGACTGTTATATATAACAATAGGATTCAAGGATTCAAGGATTCAAGGAGACTTTATTGTCATTCGCATCACATGTGGTACATGGGGTGGAACGAAATTGTGGTACCCAAGGACCCAGTTTTACCCAGACAGCAGTACTTAAATAAATAAAATAAACATAAATATATAAAATATATGAAAATAAAATAAACAGGAATGGAGAAGGTAGCAGAGCAGCTTCCGTGCCACACGTTGATGCTGGAGCATAGAACGCTCTCCACCACACATCTGTAGAAGGAGGTGAGGACCGAGCTCCCGAGCCCAGCTCGCCTCAACCGCCTGAGGAAGTAGAGCCGCTGATGTGCCTTCCTGACCAGGCTGGAAGTGTTGTTGCTCCAGGTGATGTTGTTGCTCAGGTGAACACCCAAGTACCTGTAGCTGGAGACCACTTCCACCGCAGACCCTCCGACATGCAGGGGGAGGTGGGCATGTCTGCCCCTTCTGAAGTCCACAATCATCTCCTTCGTCTTCTTTATGTTGATGCAGAGGTTGTTCTTTCTGCACCAACCCTCCAGGTGTTCTACCTCCCGTCTGTAGCCAGACTCATCACTGTTTGTGATGCATCCGACCACTGCCGTGTCGTCCGCAAACTTCACAATATGACAGCCTGGGTGGATGGGTGAGCAGTCATATGTGAGCAGCGTGAACAAAAGGGGGCTCAACACACAGCCCTGAGGGGAGCCAGTGCTGAGGATTGTGGTGGAGGAGGAGAGGTTGTGGATCCTCACAGACTGCGGCCTGTTGGTCAGGAAGTCCAGGACCCAGTTGCAAAGAGAAGAGCGCAGACCAAGTGAGGAGAGCTTATCTGTCAGTGTCTGGGGTATCATGGTGTTAAAGGCGGAAGTGAAGTCCACAAAGAGCATACGGACATAAGAGTCCTTCTGCTCCAGGTGGGTGAGGGCAGTGTGGACCACAGAGGAAATGGCATCGTCTGTGGATCGGTTCCTCCTGTAGGCGTACTGGTGTGGGTCCACAGTGACGTCGATGGTGGCTTTGATGTGGGTCATAACCAGTCTTTCAAAGCATTTAGTGACTATCGGCGTGAGAGCTATCGGCCGGTAGTCATTCAGACCTGTCACTGTGGAGCTCTTGGGGACCGGGATGATGGTGGCGGTCTTCAGGCAGGTGGGAACAGCTGCCTGGGTGAGGGAGACATTGAAAATGTCTGCCAGGACCTCGGAGATCTGATCAGCGCACTTCCGTAGTACTCGTCCGGGTATATTATCCGGACCAGCACTTTTCCGGGGGTTGATCCTCCTGAGGGTCCTCCTTACCTCTGCTGGTGTCACACAGAGGGGTACTTCTCCAGGTGGAGGGGTGAGTCTTATGCTGGGCGGGGTGTCAGGGTCCTCAAAGCGGGCATAGAATTTGTTGAGAGCCTCGGGCAGGGAGGGGTCTTTGGAACATTGTGCATCTCTGGTTTTATAGTCTGTGATGCACTTAATTCCCCTCCACATGCTCCTAGGATCCTGGGAGGAGAAGTGTCCCTGGATTTTCAGAGCATATGCAGCTTTGGCCCTCTGAACACCTGCGGTCAGCTCTCTTCTAGCCCTCCTGAGTTCCTGTGCGTCGCCAGACCTGAAGGCAGCATCCCTGGCTTTCAGTAGAGAACGCACCTCTCCATTCAGCCAGGGTTTCTGGTTCGGGTAGCAGGTCACTGTCTTTGTGGTGGTGACATCCTCCACACACTTGCTGATGTACCCGAGGACAGCAGATGTGTACTCCTCCAGATCCAGCTCCCCCTCACTCTCAGCAGCCTCCCTAAAGACATGCCAGTCCGTGCAGCCGAAACAGTCCTGCAGCACAGCGTCTGCGTCACCGGGCCACACAGTGATGGTCTTCTGTGTGGGTCTGGAGCGTCGCAGCCGGGGGTGGTATGCAGGGACCAGCATAATGGAGATGTGGTCGGAGAGCCCGAGGTGGGGGTGGGGGACGGCTCTGTACGCGTCTCTGATGTTGGTGTAAACACGGTCGAGTGTGTTGTCTCCCCGTGTTGGAATGTCTATGTGTTGGTAAAACCTCGGCAAAATGTTCGTCAGGTTCACGTTCACGTTCACAATAGATAGATAGATAGATAGATAGATAGATAGATAGATAGATAGATAGATAGATAGATAGATAGATAGATAAATGAATGTAGAGGGACATACAGATAGACTGTTTTATATAACGATAGATAGATAGATAGATAGATAGATAGATAGATAGATAGATAGATAGATAGATAGATAGATAGATAGATAGATAGATAAACGAATGTAGAGGGACATACAGATAGACTGTTTTATATAACGATAGATAGATAGATAGATAGATAGATAGATAGATAGATAGATAGATAGATAGATAGATAGATAGATAGATAGATAAACGAATGTAGAGGGACATACAGATAGACTGCTTTATATAACGATAGATAGATAGATAGATAGATAGATAGATAGATAGATAGATAGATAGATAGATAGATAGATAGATAGATAGATAGATAGATAGATAGATAGATAGATAAACGAATGTAGAGGGACATACAGATAGACTGTTTTATATAACGATAGATAGATAGATAGATAGATAGATAGATAGATAGATAGATAGATAGATAGATAGATAGATAGATAGATAGATAGATAGATAGATAAACGAATGTAGAGGGACATACAGATAGACTGTTTTATATAACGATAGATAGATAGATAGATATATAGATAGATAGATAGATAGATAGATAGATAGATAGATAGATAGATGGATAGATAGATAGATAGATAGATAGATAGATAGATAGATAGATAGATAGATAGATAGATAGATCGATAAACGAATGTAGAGGGACATACAGACAGTTGTATTGAGATACACAGATTGACAGATATCAACTGAGTGGCATCATCATCATCATTTCACTCTCAAGGTGTGTCTCAAAACTTAGTGAGTGTCTAAGTAGGCTGTCTATGTAGGCAGCTGTTTAAGTAGCAGCGTTCTCTCCTCATAAAACAGATTACTGTAAACCTCCTGTAGGGGGCGCCCAAACTCTCCCGTTCTTTTACAAAAGAGCGCTCGTGTGAAAAAAGAAGGCTGAATGTTGAACTGCTGACTACCTGCACTGGAGCTCAACTTATTAAATAAGAACAGATTCAGTCCTAAAGCCCAGAATAAACCGTAAAGGTGAATCAGTAATAATCACCTTCTGTGAGAGTCTGAACTCGGAGATCTATTGCTGTTACAGTAGCTCTGCTCTGATCCGTCTCTCGCGCTGCACAACAACAGAATAACTAAACGTCTCGCGCTCTCTCAATTTATAAACTCGGTTCGCGGCCGGTATTGTGAGGTCACATCGTTCTAAAGTCAGGCCTTCCATAGTTACTGTTGCTATGGCCCGGGTTGGCCAATCATAGCGGACCTCTTATGTTGTAGGCCAATCATATCCGACCTTGGTGTCGCTAGTAGTGATACACGAGGCCGAGTTTTGTGGAATCGACTCCGACTCTCGACTCCTGCAGCTGGAATGAATAGAATCGACTCTTCGACTCCTCTTTATTTTAACCAGACATCTTCAGTGCCAGTGATAAAGAGATTAATCCGCCTGAAACCTAGTTTATCCAGATCTGTGTAGCTACAAAGTATGTCATTTGTTCAGAGCGGTCCAAACGTGTGCCTACAGCTGTAGTTCCGACATCCGCCACGCGGTGGCAGCAGTGCGCTGCTAAACCTGCTGCTTTCTGTACATTGGACTGAAATCAAAGGTTCTGACAATCAAACGCACTTCACTCGTCCTTTCTCTCCCTATCAGAGTCGTTTTACCAGACCTGTATGAAAGAAACTGCTGTACAAAAGCCTTTCACAGATACTGAACATTTACAAACAGACCTGAGACCAATCACATAATCAGACACTAGATGGTCTAAATCTCTTGTAGGCTCTCTGGAGGGAAATCACGTTTAGACAATAAAGTAAAATATGTTTGGCTGAGCAGAAGAAATGAAGATGAGTCAGTGATAGTTTCTGCTCCTTTTATATAATAATAATAGTAGTAATAATCATAATAATAATAATAATAATAATAATAATAATAATAATAATAACATTTTATTTGAAAAGTGCCTTTCAAGACACCCAAAGACCCTGTGCAATAAATGTAGACACACGTTATAAGAGTAAAAAAAAGTCTAATTTTAAAAACATCTACAGCTGAACAAGCTCACATTCCACAGCATTGTACCATAAAGAATATCATATTTACTAACATATATCTTTTTTATTGTCTTCATAATTACATTATAAATCAAAGTAATTTCTAATGAACACAATCACAGCAAACTACTCAAAATGACTGTGAAATTTTAAATAAGGGTGGAATTCCCCCTCAAACCACTGTTAGCAAGAGATCTTTGATGAAACCTACATGAAAAAACATCAAGGCAGGTATGTGTATTAATAAAAACATTTGAAAGTTTATAAAAGAGGACAAATTGTGTTTATTTAAATATTTGTTGAGGGTTTTAAAAGCACTAAACACAATTTAATTTCCTTTGAATAGGAAAGAAAATATTTTTGCCATCATCAATGAGGTCTATTTTTTTCTTTCTTAATTAATTTATTTTTACATATTTTTTTAACAAGAGTATTTCGTTATGATATTTGTTTATTTATTTATTTATTGGTTAATAAAAAAAACCCAAAACACATCATTTTTTGATCCACCAATACGGTTTATGAGGCTACTAATTGATTAATGTACTTATTTTAAAATATAGTATTTTTGGAACCAAGCAAATGAGAGTTAGGAATCAAGTAATTAATTTATTAATTTATTAACTTATTAACTTAATTATTTATTTGTAGTTTTAAATATGTGTGGTGTGAAATCGCCCATAATGGTATTTATTAATTTATTTTGAAGCATCTTTTTTGGGATCGCCCATTAGTTTCATGAGGCTATTGATTTATCTGTTTATTTATTGTTTTTGAAATGTTTGTTTACCTACGAGGCAGCCTGTGTAACCCTTTGCTCCGGCCAGGGGGCGGGGCTCTGTGAGACTCCGCCTTTTCCCAAGCTTGAGAAAAAAGTTTTAGCCAATCAGAGGTTGTCTAAAGGTCCAATCACTGAGAAGAGGGCGGGGCCTGAGACGGAGCGAGCACGCTGCGGTTTCAAGCCTGGAGTGGAAGAAGAGTGAGAAGGAGAGTGAGAGAGTTGAGCGATTCAGGATCACTGAGTGCGGAATGCTTCTCATCACGTGAGTAACTTCAGAACTGCGCTGTTTTCGTTGTTTTCTCGCTGGTTTAGGAGGAAAGAAGAGGAGAAGTGTGAGAAAAAGTGCTCAGGCTGTTCACTCTGCGGCCAGCTCGAGCTGATCAGCCGGACACTACAGCAAACTGACCTGCGCTGCTCGTGACCCTCGTTTAAAGGGTCCCTCTGCTTTACTATCAACACACTATCTCATCCAGAGCAATAACATGGACACATGAGTGTCTGCCGGGCACAGAAACCCACACATGACCTGAAACGCTGTGTGGTTACCTATAAAACTTTCTCATTCTAATGTTATAGGGGAAGTCCATCGTCTTTTCAAAATTTCTTCTTTTCCACTTTTGTTGTGGAGAGTGCTGTGGTTGGTAGTGCATCTCTGGAGTGCACATGTATGCATTTACTTATTGTCAAAACCACCAGTGAACATACACTTGTCTATAGTGTTTGTATGGAATGTTGTTGATGATAAAATAGTAATAAATTAGAAAAAAATAATTTTTGTGGGAACTATTTTTACCTTAGCACCTCCTTTATGTATCCCTTCACTATGAATGGATTAAAATATTGCATACTGATACTAAATACTACATTAAACTGTGGTGAACCAACATCTCAGGCAGTGTATGTATAACCATTTACTGTAATAACTGTCTGTGAGGGAGCTTTTAGAGCTAGACGTCTGGTTCCATTCACCACCACTGTGAACAAGTTGGACTCTGTAAGTTGCTCTGATAGGTGTTTAACACCAAACCACACTGAGCGAGAGAGATATTTCTCTTTAACTGGTTATAAACAGTGATAAACAGTGCAGACAGATCGTTTTCCGAGCTCTTCCTGCTAATTATCTAGTAATTGTGCTGTAATTATACATGTAATCAGCAGTGATTGTTCCCGGTGATAAAAGTAAACGAGAAGCCGTTTTCATTGCTTTATTGCTCTGTTTATTGCTTCAAAGCCTTTGCTATGAGTGGCTCATGGTTTGAGGTCCACCTCTTGCTGCTCGCAGCGTGATTTAGAGTGGCTTTGATAAAATTCCAGGTTATTGAGGAAGAAGAGGAAGCGAGAACTTCTTCTCTTCCCTTTATCATGTACCTAAGCTGCTACCTGATGAGGAAGTGGGGAGGTGTGTGCCTGGCCACAGGACTTGGTGGGAAGCCTTTTGACTTGTTTATTTGAGCTGGAACTGTTTCAGAGACTCAGAACAACAACACTGCAGCTGAAGGTCGTGTAAGAAACATATTCGTGGTTTTGCAGAGCGGGACGATGGAGCAGCAGCACCGGCTCTGATGTTTACATACCGTAATGAATAGTCTTCACTTTCTTCAGTGATGGGACACCAAGTTATAGAGACGAGGATTTAAATAAGTGAATACTTGAGAGGCTTTGATAGGAAAATTACTGCAGTGGTTAATATGATTAGCTGGTAACAATTCTTTTAACCCTAACTGATGCCGTGAGCAGCTTCCTATTCCTTAAACTACCATGCGTGAAGACGTATCCCATCTGGCTGGGGAAAAGATTTTGCTGTGTTTCAGAAACAGGTCAGATTGTCCTGCAACAAACCAAGAAAACAACTGAGAAGAAGCTGGAATGACTAGAACTGGGCTCAGAACTGACCAGCACATTATTATAGTATTGTACAACATCTGAGTGGACACTTGCTAGTGAAGCGAATCAGCTTCAGTTTGCTGGGGAGTGTAAATATTGGACGATGGAAAAAGGTCACATGGTCTGAAGAGTCCAGGCTGTCCCTATTCCAGAGCGATGGGAGCATCAGGGTAAGAAAGGAAGCGCATGAAGTGATGCTGATATCATGCATAGTGTCCACTGTACAAGCCTCTGGAGGCCTGGTATGAACTTGGCAGCATTATGTGGATGTCAGCTGACCAACCGACCAGGTTATCCCATCAATGGATTTTTTTATTCTCCCCGATGGCACAAACATGTTCCAGGCTGAAGGTGCAGAGATTAGTTTGGCTCAGAGTGTGAACTAGGGGTTCAGAGAGCATGAGGAATCGCCTTCGCACATGAACTGACCACCACAAAGCCCTGACCGCAACTCCAATGGACTGAAGCAAGGTTGAGAACAATGAATGCATAATGTAATCAAAGCTATACTTCACCTGCATCTAGATAGATAGATATTTTATTGATCCCAGAGAGAAATTCATTGTGGCCTGAAGGTTAGGGATCTGGTCTGGTTCGATCCCGGGACCAGCAGGACACGACTGAAAGACGCTTGAGCAAGGTACCTAACCCCCGACTGCTCCCTGGGCGCCATGGATAGGGCTGCCCACTGCTCTGGGCAGGTGTGCTCACTGCCCCCTAGTGTGTATGTTCACTAGTGTGTGTATATGTGGGTGTTTCACTGCCCCCTAGTGTGTATGTTCACTATTGTGTGTGTACATGTGGGTGTTTCACTGCCCCCTAGTGTGTATGTTCACTAGTGTGTGTGTACATGTGGGTGTTTCACTGCCCCCTAGTGTGTATGTTCACTATTGTGTGTGTGTATATGTGGGTGTTTCACTGCCCCTTTGTGTGTATGTTCACTAGTGTGTGTATATGTGGGTGTTTCACTGCCCCCTAGTGTGTATGTTCACTAGTGTGTGTGTACATGTGGGTGTTTCACCGCTCCCTAGTGTGTATGTTCACTATTGTGTGTGTATATGTGGGTGTTTCACTGCCCCCTAGTGTGTATGTTCACTAGTGTGTGTATATGTGGGTGTTTCACTGCCCCATAGTGTGTATGTTCACTATTGTGTGTGCATATGTGGGTGTTTCACTGCCCCTAGTGTGTATGTTCACTATTGTGTGTGTATATGTGGGTGTTTCACTGCCCCCTAGTGTGTATGTTCACTATTGTGTGTGTATTGTATGTGCGGTGGGATCCAACTGTAAGTCACTGGAATAGCTTGTCTTAACATTTTCACTGGAGATGTGAGGCTCCTGTAAGGGTCTCTTAACTGAAAGACCATTAAACAGCTACAGCTCCTTGAGAGTGCCACTGCTAGGTGTTTAACCCAGACCTGGTGAGCAGAGCCCATCGGTATAAACTAATCTTACACTGGCTTCTAGTTGGTTACAGAGTAGAGTTTGAAGTGCTGCTACAAGTCTGTGAATCACTGCATGGTTTCAGCCCAGAATACATTTACAGAATGCAGACCTAGTGAGATCCAGGTTAAAGAGGTTTCTCATGTGGCCACGATTAAACTCTAAGACTTTATTTGTATTCCATTTTGAGTCTAATAAGCTCATTTTAATAACACTAAAGCTCTTTGTCTCAAATGTCATTTAATGCTGACGTACTTTGTACCTGATCCTAATTGCGTTTTATTGTTATTATTTTTGCTGCTAAGCACTTTGTCTTTATTTGTCCCTCTGATGCTGCTTTTGTTTGTTAATTATGTTAGAACTCATTGAATTGCTGTTGTGTATAATAAACTTGTCTAGGCTGATGCAGTGAACAAGTTCTTCAAGCGTGGTTTAGTGAAGACGGTGGTTCTGTATAGTAACATGAACAGTTAAAGAACCAGCCGCATGCATGGGTTCTCCAGGTTGGTGATTCGGTGTGGTTCTACATAGCAACAAGTTTGACGTAATAGCAATAGCAGATGCCTATTTGGTGCTATTTAAAAAAAAAAGGTTTTATTATGTAGTTTTAAGTTTTATTATGGGAGTTCACGTTGTGAGTTTAACATGTGGACCGATTGAGGGAGGGGAGAGAGCTTGAATGACCTTGGACAGCTGGAAGGCCAGCTGAGTGTGGTGGGACTGATGTAGGACTGAGGAACAGGAGGAAGAGTGAAACTTTTCCATACAGAACCATATAAATATTAATCTGAAGAACCAAATCATCAGGCAAAGAACCACACTGAGGCATGCAAATGGATCTAGGAGTGGTTATGGTTCTATATATTTATCTAAAGACTGTAGATATATATTCTTTACTGAAGAACCCTTGAGGAACCACGTTTTAAAAAGTATATTAATAACTTATTCATGACCTATTAGCATCATGTGAGTCTGAATTATCACTTGACTCAAGTTGCTGAGGTTTAAAAGCCTGTTCTCTGTCCAGGAGCTGCTGGCGGTGAGGTGAGGACCCTTGTGGAGCTTCAGAGACCTGTGAAAGCCTCGTTCCGTGGTTGTCCGAGCTGGCTGTGGTCGGGATGTTCGCTGGCGGGATGCTGCAGCAGAGCAGCGTGGGAAGTAAACGCTCGGCGGGCGTCTCACGTTTTTCGAACTCCCACTTTCTTCCGCTGGGCTCCGGATCCGGCTCCAGGTCGGGCTCGGGCAGCTGGGGTCTGGGCCGTACCGCAAAGAGCGGCTCCCTGAGCTCTATCAGCTCCGGATCGGACAGCCTGGACGCAGCCGGTGCCGACCCGGACTACATCATGCAGCTGGTCAGTGACGTCCGGAGATTCGCAGACGTGCTTCTTCACCTCAAGGAGGCCTTCAACTGTAACGGTCAGCTGCAGTCTTTATCATTTAAAATGGTGTTGCTATCGTTGGAATCTGAACCTGAGTTGGTGCAAAATGATTCCTGCTTTATAATTTTTTGGGATAGGACCTAGTAGGAAGCCCCAACTACCAATTATTGTTGGGTCCCTCATCTACCAATCTTGATTCAGCTGTGACTCTGATTGACAAAGCTGCCCTTGAGCGGGATCAGGTGTGCAGAGTATGGAAAAATGTTCATAGCATTGGGTTGGGATTGGAATTCCCATCCCAGTTCCTACATATAATATGTATACAGGCTGCAAATACAGATCATGGAGTAGAGTTGTCATTGTCATTGTAGGTAACAGGAGACAATAGCGAGTGGAATTTGATCAGCCTTGATTCACAACTGTGTGTATGTGTATTGGCTCAGGTGATGGCGATTGCCTCTCAACTCTGTTCCTATAGAATCATCCCAACCTCTCTAGAATGATTCATTCTTTCCAAATTTGTTCTCATCTGATGAAATTTTCCTTTTTTCACCTCACCATATATATCACATAAAAAAAGTATCACAATGTATGGTTTTATTCCAATTAGAGATGAAAGGATCGATCTGCTATGTATCGGTATCGGCCGATTTTTAATCAAATTATGTGATCGGTGATCGGCCGATGTGTCTCCAGTTTAGCCAATCCCGAGAGCCGATCGATGGCATTAAACAAATGAGCAGTTAGCATTTCATCCAGGAAGAGGAGCCATCCGTGAAACCCCCTCCGGCCAGGTCCCTGCAATTCCTATCTGAACCACTAGGTGGAAATACATACCATTTCGAAGCAGCGGCCTCACGAGAGGTTACGGCGTTCACTGCATGTCCGTCGGGCAGTTTGTTACCGTATGTGACGCAAACTCATCCAGGATGTTCTGTAACATCTGTATAATCAACGTGTCTCGTGGGGAACCAAAACAAAAACATTTAACACTACTAATCTGATACGACACTTAGGAGTACACCACACGGCTGAATACAGTGAGTATCAGCAAACAGCAGAGCTAGCACACACAGCTAACACAAAACAAATAACCCAGAACACCTACAGACCAGATCTGACCGAGCCAGAGAGCTAATCGAATAACAGCCAGAGTGATTGAGTTTATAGCGCTAGATAACCATGTTTCATGACTTGCTTGCGCTAATAACTACATGTAACCTTGCCGTGGCATATAGCCCCGCCCTTGATCGGTATCAGCTATCGGCCGATCGCGCTAAAAGGTGATCGGCGATCGGAATCGGCCTCAAAAACGCTGAACGGTCCATCTCTAATTCCAATATTGGTCAGCTCTAACTTACACATTTACACTTTAATGCATTCCCAGTGTAAAGATATGACATCTGATTATAAAAGCATGTTATATTTCATTTCCTCGCTGTGATGGGAGTGGACAAGCTAAATTTGGAGGCTTTCATCAACCTGGAGTGATTTAGTCCCAGTTTCTACATTTTGTGAATGTTTATGTATTTTATCACTGCATATGTGCAAGAGTTTGAACAGCCCTGGTCAAATTACCTGTGAAAATAATTTCTTATTTTTTTATAATGTAATCTTAATAATTTCATTTCTTCCAAAATTTCAATTTATTTGCTAAGTTTGAATGTTTGCACATGTTTTATTTGCTGATTTGAGCAAATATACAGTCATTTTGTATTAAGATGTGCTGACGTGTTCTCTGCTCACTTATTTACAATCGGAATATCAATAAAACAATTCGCGACCAGGGGCGGCCAAGTTTTGCATTTGACTGTATACACTTATACCTACGTAGTGCAGTTTTAAGAAATTACAGCGGTGGTGGTGGTGACTCTTCCAGTTCTCACAGAGTACTGACCAGTTCCCGACTTCATGTGAATAACTATGGAGAATATGGAAAATATTGAATATCACAATACTCTGGCCTGGAGTGCATAAAGGGCTTCACCTGCCAGTCAGCACTCAGCAGACTTGTTTGCACTCCTGTGCACCTTGGGAATGTTTGGAACCTGGCTTTTCATGCATTCCAGTGGAATCCGAATGTGATCTGGTCACTTAAAACATATATCGATGGAAGGTGTCAATAGGTCCATTAGGTCTAGGGGTGAGTTTAGCTTACCAGGTAAGGCATCTCTCAAAATCTCTGTCTGTTCGGTGTTTGAGGTCAGGCTAGCGTGTTTTGCTTTCATGCCATGCTGGATCTGTTTGTCCTTGGCTGCTCGGTCACTAACCTGGCCTTATCTCTTGCCCCTGCCACCTGGTCTTTGGTGGACTGGCCTCAGACGGATCCCAGTCCAGTCAATCGCTTTCCTTGAGCTAGGACGTTCCTGCTGTTTTTCTAATGGGAACGTTACTCTTTATTGGAAATCCTGCAGGCCAGGCTCCCTCTGGGGGGTTTGGTTTGGATGTTGTTGATGGTCTTGAGTTGATGAGCCTTGGTGGGGGCTTGTCCTGGTTTGAGGAGAGGGAGGGAAAGAAAGAGAGAGAGAGGGGAAAGCTCCAAATCTCTGGTTCCGTCTCCGCACGGCAGCTCTGTATAGGTCCATATAAAGCTATGGGATAATCCAGGCTTGTGAGTAGATTTTGGTATTGTGATGAAATGGTCTGGGTAGAAGGGCAAGGGAAGCATCTGATCTGGATATTTAAAGAGTGAATTCCATCATTGTGGGACTACTCATGAGAAAAAAGGAGGGCTTGAGAATAGTACACTACTCCATAATTAAATGCCCTTTTTTTTTCTCGCCGCTCCTTTTTCAAATCTTAAGCGAAGCGTTTCAAAACCTTCGGGGGAACGGTTTAGTAATGAAAGAGTGAGTGAAGATTAAGTGGGTGGCTGCTCTTGCGTGTGTGATTATTGCATTCCGGGCCTTCTTGCTGTTTGGGTCGGCTTGGATCGGGCCCAGTTTCTCTAATCCTGGCCCGTACACGCGGCTTCCCTTTTGAAGGCCTGGGGCGGCTGTGGCCTCCCAGCGTGGCCAGCAGGAACGGGGTGGTTAATGGACAGCTATTTAATAATATACCACAACAGAAACCCAGTGATAAAATCAAAATGATTCAGAAAACTGGAATTTCTGTAGATACTTGCATAAAAACACATCAGCATTCAAACTGATTTCAAACTGATATGTTCGACTGGGCGGGTGATTCTCGGTTGCTCTGCCAGTATGTGTGCATTTCATTCATTCTGTTGCTTCTATAAGCCAACAGAAATATCATGGTGTATTTCTCTGTAGTGCCAGTCCTGGTAGATTTCTACATTTTGTGAATGTTTATGTATTTTATCACTGCATACGTGCAAGAGTTTGAACACCCCTGGTCAAATTACCTGTGAAAATAAGTTTATTTCTTGCAAAATTTCAATTTATTTTCTGAGTTTAAATGTTGGTATCTTTTATTTGCTAAATTCAGCAAATATACAATTATTTTGTATTAAAATGTGCTGACGTGCACAAGTTGGAAAATATGTTACACGTCCTATTAAAAAGTGGCATTTCTTGCAAAATTTCGATTTGTTTGCTGGGTTTGAATGTTTGCACAGACCAAAATGTATGTTTTATTTGCTCATTTTAGCAGATATGCAGTAATTTTGTTTTGAAATGCGTAGACGTGTTCTCTGCTCACTTATTTACAATCGGAATATCAAAAAAACAAGTGAACAGGGACAGACAAATTTTGAATTTGACTGCACACACTTATAACTATGTAGTGCTGTTTTAAGAAATTACAGCGGTGTTGGTGACTCTTCCAGTTCCCACAGAGTATTGACCAGTTCCCGACTCCAAGTGAATAACTATGAAGAATATCGAAAATATTAAATAGCACAATACTCTGGTTGGTATTGGTACTGTACAATCAAAGAGTTGAAGCTGTTCATTTAGTGTTGTGTTTAAACCTCCGACCACTAGGTAGCAGTGTTTTTTACGATTAGACCCTTCCACTCCAACATAAACAAATAGCATAAGGGTGCCTGGCTAACTTTAGCATTACTAAACCTCTACATGTGATCGTCTGACAATTTACTTAAGCTATTTTTAAAAAATCGGCATGTATCGTCTTGCTCACAGTATCGCAATATATCAACCGTAACCCCTGTATCATGATACATAATGTATTGCCAGGAATTCGCCAATACACAACCTTACTGATGAGTATTAGTCAATAAACATTGATGTAAGATTTACAGGTTGCTGGAAAAAGCTTCTTTTTCCGTGCAGGAAAGGTTGAGAAATCCAATTTCCAATATTTACAATAGTGCAAAATGTATGTATGTAATTGCAGCAGCTGTCCTGAAGTCAGCACACTCTACCTTTCTCCTTTGAGTTCTTGGGTTTGCTTTACAACATGATGCATTTTGAGTTTATGGTTGATCCACACTGCTGATTGTTGTGTATAAGCATTTCTGGCTGCAGTGAGATTATAAATCTAGGCTACTGAGTAAGTAAGATAATGTTAAGAACTGCAAGATGAGTATGAATCACTCCAGTTCATACTGTTTTATCCCTCATGGCCTGCTCATGTGAAGCTCTAAGGATCCAGAGGAATCTCCTCCTTTGTTCACCAGGTCAGGGAGGGTGCTTGACCCTGCCTGGGCTGGAGAGTGGTTTGGAGAGCTGACCGTGTGTGACCACTGCTTCTCGCTGTTAGCTCTTTTTTTCCTTACCCCGGAGTCGCGGTGAGTGTTGCTGAGGTAGCGGGCCGAGCTCTTCAGACTGCATTCCTCTACTCACTCCCTCAGAGCCAGAATGTTTACAAATGATGTGACAGGCTCGCATTGCTGGCATAGTTTGAATGCATAGCTTGATGTAACTCTTTTCACAAAACCTGCCTTATCTGTGCAGAAAAGCTCCGGCGAGAAATCGCTCTTACAAACATGCAGTCTTGTAGCTAGTGGCCCAAACGGACAAGAACTCTGCCCTTGTTGTTGAAACAAAACATCATATTTTTTTACATAATCCATCAGTAGCAGTAACGCCAACCAATCAGCTCTCAGTTGCAGTAATGCTAAACAATCCGCTCTCAGTAGCAGTAACGCCAACCAATCAGCTCTTAGTAGCAGTAATGCAAACCAACCAGCTCTCAGTAGCAGTAATGCTAAACAATCAGTGCTCAGTAGCAGTAGTGTCCACCAATCAGCTCTTAGTAGCAGTAATGCAAACCAATCAGCTCTCAGTAGCAGTAATGAAAACCAATCAGCTCTCAGCAGCAGTAATGCTAAACAATCAGTGCCCAGTAGCAGTAATGCAAACCAATCAGCTCTCAGTAGCAGTAATGAAAACCAATCAGCTCTCAGCAGCAGTAATGCTAAACAATCAGTGCCCAGTAGCAGTAATGCCAACCAATCAGCTCTCAGCAGCAGTAATGCTAAACAATCAGTGCCCAGTAGCAGTAGTGTCAACCAATCAGCTCTCAATAGCAGTAATGCAAACCAATCAGCTCTCAGTAGCAGTAGTGTCAACCAATCAGCTCTCAGTAGCAGTAATGCCAACCAATCAGCTCTCAGCAGCAGTAATGCAAACCAATCAGCTCTCAGTAGCAGTAGTGTCAACCAATCAGCTCTCAGTAGCAGTAATGCTAACCAGTCAGCAGTTGCTGGCTGTCTGTTTGTTCTTCTTTCTGTGTCCAGTTTAACATTAGCAGTTAACGGGCTAATGTTTAGCTTGGACAAGGCTGTGATGTGTAGAGCCTGTCTGTCTGTCATAGCCGCGCTGGTGTACGTTACCTGTATGAGTTATGTAAATAGGATTTGGTGAAAGAGTAACTCGTGACTCGCAGAGCGGGGTATTTTCCTCCTGCTGTAATTTAGCTAAATGCAGGAAAGGGCAAATTTAGAAAACAGGGGCTAATTGGCCTGCAGGAAGAGAAATCCTACGCTGTGCTGGGGAGTGGATTACACGCTCAGGGTCTTATCTCTGTTGAAATAAAGACTAAGTCTCTGCTGTAGGAACTCCGCTGATGCCCCTTTGCTTCAGATTTGTGCTGCTAGGCTTGACTTTGATTCATTCACTTAAAGTCAGATTAAAACAGACTGGGTCAGTCCAGATCAGCTGAACTGAAGAGCAGACAGTTCAGAGCCAAGATCTTAAACGATAAGAGCAACTCCAGCAGGATATATATATATATATATATATATGGCTAGTAGTGTATCTAAAACGTTTGGCTAGTAGTGTATCTAAAAGGTTTGACTGGTAGTGTATCTAAAACGTTTGACTGGTAGTGTATCTAAAACGTTTGACTGGTAGTGTATCTAAAACGTTTGGCTGGTAGTGTATCTAAAACGTTTGACTGGTAGTGTATCTAAAACGTTTGGCTGGTAGTGTATCTAAAACGTTTGGCTGGTAGTGTATCTAAAACGTTTGGCTGGTAGTGTATCTAAAACGTTTGACTGGTAGTGTATCTAAAGCGTTTGACTGGTAGTGTATCTAAAACGTTTGACTGGTAGTGTATCTAAAACGTTTGGCTGGTAGTGTATCTAAAACGTTTGACTGGTAGTGTATCTAAAACGTTTGACTGGTAGTGTACTAAAACGTTTGGCTGGTAGTGTATCTAAAACGTTTGACTGGTAGTGTATCTAAAGCGTTTGACTGGTAGTGTATCTAAAACGTTTGACTGGTAGTGTATATTGGTTATTTATTTTTACATTTTTTCTGCATTATTTGAGAGCTGCCGTTTACATTGTGTGAAATTTCATGGTTAATGGTCCAATAAAAATGCTCCAAAATAGCTTGAAAAATTCTGGTTTTATTGACTTACACTGAAAGTAAAGAATGTTTTTCTTTTCTCCTGTAAAGCTGTCAGTTTTGAGTTATTTGACTGGTTTACCTTTCAGTCTGATACACAGTTATAACTGTATTTTAAATATATTGCAGATATTGAGTATTTGACAGTAAATGCTGAGTAATTTAGGTTAGATACTTAATAATTCAAATTCAAATTAATAATTTATTACAGATATTTTATGATGTATAGTAGTTATAAACATCTCATAAACAACTACTCTATAAGCTTGTGTGCATTAACACAACATAATAGAATAATTTGTAGTAGTGGATAGTAAGTCTTAAGTAAAGCTTTAATTAAAGTAAATAAGAATTTATTATTCATGATGTTTTATATATTTATGTTACTTTTATGACAATGTATAAATTGTATATTATCACATGGTGGTGTACAAAATCAGCACTACCAGAAAAAGACACTGTGCTTATATACTGTGAATCAATAAGCCTGCAGTTAAGAAAGGTTATGTATATATACTGTTCCACTGGTGTTCAAATAACAGTTTAATTTGAATCTCTCACAGCGCATGTTTGTGTTTTTGTTGAGTTTCGAGGAAACAGAGTTTAAGCAGGCGATCGTATCTGGACGCTGGACGTCTTGGGTCACTGCACGTCTTCAAAGTGTAATGAGCGGCGGTTAACTGGGTGGAGTTTCAGAGCATGAACAAGAGGCTGCCGTAAATCAGAAGCCACGGTGTGATTGAAAGTGATTTAAAGGCCTTTCAGTTTATGAGTTTATTGTCTCGGTGGAAGCCCAGCTATAGAAAGGCTGTCCCCTCGTTCCAGCCTTTCAGGGGTGGGGGTACAATAAGGCGAGCCACAGGCCCCGCTATCGGTCCTCCACCATCATCAACAATGGACAATATCTGCTTCAGCGCTGTGCTGCCTTAAAAAACGGCCGTGGCATTCAGGTTCAGTGATGTGAGCTTGAAGCTCTTTGTCTCCGGTGGGGCTTTCAGTTATAAGTGTAGCTTATGTATCTTTACTGTCTTCACTTTCAATGTGAGGTAATGTAACGAGGTTTTAGAGCATTTGTAAAGCTCTAAAAATAATGTAAAGTGATTTTGGAGCATTTCTATTGGTTAATTTATTATGAAACATAAGATATAAAGGGCAGCTGTCGTGTTTAAACTATACAGAAAAATGGAAATGAATGTAATTGGACAATTTTATGCACAAATTCTATTTCATTGCTGAGATTAAGGCAACATTTCTGCACAGGCCACTTTTCATGTTTTATTTATTCCTTAATATGTTTAATTTACCAAATAAGTAATTCTTTTGTACTAAAATGTGCAGAAGTATGTTCTCCATAAAGGACGTGTTCACTTGTTAGTACTTAAAAAGTCAACACATAGAAACTTGTGCATGTTACTGTATAATATAATATAATATAATATAAAATAATATAATATAATATAATATAATATAATATAATATAATATAATATAATATAATATAATTAATATAATATAATATAATATAATATAATAAAATAAAATATAAAAGCACTATTGAACCCCTGGTATGTTGTGGTTAAGGACTGACCTGCTGAAATGATTTCTGTATAATTGTTTTAATGATTGTTCCTTAAAAGAACCATTTTTATAGATGAGATTTGAAGACCCTCTAGTACCAGTATCAGTGGGTTTCCTAGTACCTTTAGTTTAGACCGAGAACATATAGGTTCTTCTGTTTTTAGCAGTGCTTTTGGATCCTGTGAATACTCATGTGAACCTACAGAAACTTCTGAAGCTGTGATTGGTTGGGATCTCAGAATGCTCAGAGCACATATAAGCTCCACCTTTAGGTCTGAGAACATCTACATGTGTTTCGGTCCATCCTTCCGCTGTGAGAACACACCTCAAGTCTGTGGGTCTGAAAGGATGTTTGGCTCTTCAAGAAGCTCCTGATGGTGTTCTTAGAACAATGGACTGACCACCCCAGAGTCCAGAACCTCAACATTACTGAATGTGTTTGAGGTTATTTGGATGGTGAGAAGCAGAACCTGTTTCTAAGACTGAACTTTAGAGATGAGGCTCTCTGAGAAGCTGAACGTTAGTCTCCTGAAAAGAGTAGAAGATCTAATAAAGCAGTAAAGAGTGGACACAGTGAACACTGAACAGTTAGTATTGTATATAGTTGGTAAAGCTTCTCTGCTGGACACGTTTACTGGCTTTTTCCACCGAATGACTGGAAATGTAATAAATAAAAAAAGTCCAGGTCCAGCATCTTCCCCAGTTCTGTTCCTCCAGCTCCGTTTGGCCTGAGGCAGATTTTCCCATGTAAGAATAGCAGAGATCTTGAGCTCGGTCCCCTGAGAGTTATGGCCAGCTCCAATAAGCATGCATTGTTTTTTCAACTGTGTGTGTTTTTTTTTCTTGAAGTTGCGCAGGTCACCTTAAATGGCAATTATTTCTTGCCGCTCTCGCTGAGCTGACCTAACTGGGTACCAGAGACGGACGGGCCGCTTTTCACGAGCCGCTCCGAGACCCTTGTGGTGTAGATCTTTTACGCAGATGCTCAGTTTCTCGCGGCGTTTTGCACTGACCCGCTTACGCCGTTGAAAAGTCTCTCTGAAAGACGTTCTCACAGTTCCTAACGGGGGGTTTGAATGTCCGCGAAGGTCACGACCCCGCCCAGCGCCGGCTCGTCAGAGACATGTTGGTAATTGGATTGGATTATTTCAGGGTCCACGCTGGCTGGGGACCCAGAGGGCACCGTGAAGTCTGAACTCACATGCAGGTCAGTGTTGAGCTTGTTGAGTTTTTGCTAGTTTGTGTCTTATACATAGAAAAAAGTGCTCCTTTGAATATCCACTGACTTTGAAGTTAAATGTGAGCAACTTTTTTATTTAAATTAAAAAAAAATAATTAAAAAAAAAAAAAAAAATATATATATATATATATATATATATATTATTATTAAATTAACTTTTTCCTATTATTACTGGATTTACTATCTTATAATTATATTTTGTTAAACTTATTTAAATTTAATTGAGTGATTACATAACACATATTCACTACACACGGACACCACACACACACTACACACCAAACACTCAACACACACTGATTACAAAATACACCTTCACTACACAGACACTACACACACATGCTACACACCACACACTCCACACACACTGATTACAAAATACATCTTCACTACACACAGACACTACACACCACACACTGATTACAAAACACACCTTCACTACACACAGACACTACACACACGCTACACACCACACACTCAACACACACTAATTACAAAACACACCTTCACTACACACAGACACCACACACACACAATACAGCACACACACTACTATCAGCTTGTTTTTATTTCAAGCCAAATTAATTAGACAAAATAGAGTAGAGTGGTTAAACACTGGATTATCAGTTATATAGCCACCTGTCCATCCCAAGCCTTTAGCTTTAACTGATGGAATGAAAATTGCATATTGAATAAAATATCAACAACTTTAGGTAGAATAATCATGGCTAGAAATTGTGTGTTCACGAGCTCCTGCTGAAATGAATGAAGTGCTTCCCCCTTGTGGAGAAATGTCCAGCTGCTAAACATGTGCAAGTGAGTGAGTTCCAAATCCACATCCACAGCAGAGACTCTCTGGACAGTGGGTTGTTTGAATAGGAGGCTGACTTTAATCTTTCTTCAGAAACAAAGTGGTCAGCACACACATCCAGGTTTTTTCCAACTGAAGGTACGACGTTACTATAAAAAAATAAACTTGCTCCACTCAGGACAGCGAAAATGACCCACCTTTGTGAAGTCTGTTTTGAAGCCGTGGGCGGAGCTACTCAGGTGGTATTTTTCTAGTAAGTCCCCCAAAGGGGAGCCAAATCTGAGCAGCTTGTTGATTCCCATGTTTTTTTTTAATCTAGGCAGCCACATAAAACTGACTGGGCTGACTTAATTCACAGTTTATGGGCTGGTAGGAACTCCAAATGTATTTATTGGAAAAAGTAAGTTTTAGATAGCATGTTTCTCCTAATCGCTGATCAGTAATCAGTAATGGCAGATATCCTTGTTACAACACCTTCTTCCACAGGCCTGGTAGGAGTTCTGAAGCACAGCTTGTGTTTAATTTGTGTTTGGCTGTTTATTTGCTGCTTGTTTCGTGTGTTGTTTGTGTTCATATGCCTGAACGTGGGCAGATTTATGGGAGAGCAGTCTGAACCGCACTCTGACTCTACTGTCAGTAACTGTAGTAACTAAACAAATAAATGTCCATCCTGCTCTATTAAAACTCTAGCTGTGTGTGTAACAGATCAGCCGTGCTTCAGCTTATAAGGAGAAACTCAGAGGCTCCAGTCCCACTTTAGAAAGAGATAAAACCCACAGACTCTCACTGATGTCCCTCTCCAGTCTGACTGTGGAGGTTTTGGTCCAACACCTTTCTAAGAAGACTGTTTGCTTAAAACCAGCCAGTTCTTATCACTCCATGTTCCTTATTGACACTTTTCACAAGAGCATAGCTTGTAGTTTTAAGAAAAACATAAATGTAGTGTTACTGCTGCTACAGAGGTTAGTGTAGAGTCGGCTGTGTGTGTGTAGTGTTACTGCTGCTACAGAGGTTAGTGGAGAGTCGACTGTGTGTGTGTAGTGTTACTGCTGCTACAGAGGTTAGTGTAGAGTCGGCTGTGTGTGTGTAGTGTTACTGCTGCTACAGAGGTTAGTGGAGAGTCGGCTGTGTGTGTGTAGTGTTACTGCTACAGAGGTTAGTGTAGAGTCGGCTGTGTGTGTGTAGTGTTACTGCTGCTACAGAGGTTAGTATAGAGTCGGCTGTGTGTGTGTAGTGTTACTGCTGCTACAAAGGTTAGTGTAGAGTCGGCTGTGTGTGTGTAGTGTTACTGCTGCTACAGAGGTTAGTGTAGAGTCGGCTGTGTGTGTGTAGTGTTACTGCTGCTACAGAGGTTAGTGGAGAGTCGGCTGTGTGTGTGTAGTGTTACTGCTACAGAGGTTAGTGTAGAGTCGGCTGTGTGTGTGTAGTGTTACTGCTGCTACAGAGGTTAGTGTAGAGTCGGCTGTGTGTGTGTAGTCTTACTGCTGCTACAGAGGTTAGTGTAGAGTAGGCTGTGTGTGTGTAGTGTTACTGCTACAGAGGTTAGTGTAGAGTCGGCTGTGTGTGTGTAGTGTTACTGCTGCTACAGAGGTTAGTGTAGAGTAGGCTGTGTGTGTGTAGTGTTACTGCTACAGAGGTTAGTGTAGAGTCGGCTGTGTGTGTGTAGTGTTACTGCTGCTACAGAGGTTAGTGGAGAGTCGGCTGTGTGTGTGTAGTGTTACTGCTACAGAGGTTAGTGTAGAGTCGGCTGTGTGTGTGTAGTGTTACTGCTGCTACAGAGGTTAGTGGAGAGTCGGCTGTGTGTGTGTAGTGTTACTGCTGCTACAGAGGTTAGTGGAGAGTTGGCTGTGTGTGTGTAGTGTTACTGCTGCTACAGAGGTTAGTGTAGAGTCGGCTGTGTGTGTGTAGTGTTACTGCTGCTACAGAGGTTAGTGTAGAGTCGGCTGTGTGTGTAGTGTTACTGCTGCTACAGAGGTTAGTGTAGAGTCGGCTGTGTGTGTGTAGTGTTACTGCTGCTACAGAGGTTAGTGGAGAGTCGGCTGTGTGTGTGTAGTGTTACTGCTGCTACAGAGGTTAGCGGAGAGTTGGCAGCATTCTTGAATCTTGAATAAAAGCAACACCCTAGCAACCACCTGGGATACCATAGCATCCACCTAGCAACACCCATAGCAAAGGCTTATTAACACCTTAGCAACCTATTGAGATGCCATAGTAACCACCTGCCAACACCCTAGAAATCATCTGGGATTCCAGAGCAAAACTCACGTTGACTCGCTGGTGGTTTTGGATAGAAAATAAAAAGACTGTATTGGTGTTGGGACCCCTGATTCCATTTACCACCAGTGTAAAGAAACTTAAAGTTGTGGATTTCACCTTTAACTCTAGAGCTAGACTGCCTAATGATACAGTAACCCAGGGAGTGTCTCTCAGCAGGTGCGTAACTCTGTTATTTGCGTGTGTACGTCTTCTTCTCTTTAGTCTCTGGGCTACAGTGTCCACAAGCTAACACGGTGCTGGTTCTGAAGTTGCTTAAGGCTGACTGTTTAGCTCCTGTTCAACTAGGAGCTCACTAGTGGACATCCATCACTCAGACGTGTTGTGAAAGCTTGTCTGCATTTTTCTTCTGGAGCCGGTTGCTCTTGAGCGGTCTGCTCAGGCTCCTCTGTGAGAGAGAGAGGGAGAGAGAGAGTGGAGGGATGTTTATGAGCGAATCCCACGGATTCCTAAACAATCCCAGCAGCCCCTGAGAGCAGCGTGCTAAATAATCAAACCTTCGTTTCTCAGGCCTGCGGGAGATGTATCACACTACACTGCTAGAAATCTCATCAGCCATATCGATATGGGTAGGTAACAGCTTAGACATGCTGTCGGCATTGGACAGAAGTTTAGATTGAGATTTAGATTTTATTCAGTTAAATAAGTGCTATAAATAAAGATTTCCCAGTTTATATATGTTTATTAGAGCTGCACCCACGTTGAGGTCACTGAAAAAAGAAAAAAGGCGATTATACAGAAAGAAGAGTCAAGCAAAAATATTTTATGTCTAGTTTATATATTAGATTTCACATTTTAAGATTATTGTAAGATGTTAATGTTACATATAAAAGCTGGTGTTTTCTTTTGGATTAGCTGAAATGCTCTAGAATTCTTCTTTAGACGCTGTCGGGAAAAGGGGAAATATTATGTGTTCATATTTTTACAGCTCTAAATATTTAATATTATTTGTTTAGTTGTTTAAAATTAGTCCTGTGGCTCTCTGTCTGCTTCCTTTCCCAGCATGCAGACGATCCATTGTTTGAATTATTATGGTAATTTTAAAGCATAATCATGTATCATATATAACAGAACCTTTTTTCAAGTTTTTTTTTGGTTGTAATTTTCATTTCGGATATCATAACAAAATTGACTGTGTTAAATTACCTTCACCTGCGATTCATACCAGCAACCACATAGAAACCACCCCGCAACCCCACAGCAACCCCATAGCAACACCCTTAAATAATCCACCTAGCAACACCTTAGCAACCATGTGGAATACCATAGCAAATGCTTATCAAAACCTTGGCAACCAATTGAGATGCCATAGTAACCACTTGGCAACACCCTAGCAATCAGCTTGGATACCAGAGCAACACCCTAACAACCATCTATAGTACCATAGCACTGCCCTAGCAACTATGTTTGATACCATTGCACTCACCAAACAGCATCCAAGCAAAACACCAGGGATACCATATCACCTAGCGACACCCTTCCAACCACGTGGGGTACCATAACAATTGTGGTTACAAACCATTTGTGATACCATATCAACCGCCTAATAACACACTAGCAACCATGTGGGATAACATGGCAACTGCCTAGCAACACCCCAGCAACCACTTGGTATACCATAGCAACCACCTAGCAACCACTTACGATACCATAGCAACCGCCTAACAACCACAAGGGATACCATAGCAACCACCTAGCAACATTTTATCAAACTTAATCTGCTCAGTCACTGCAGGGAATTCAGGAAATCCGTGGTTGTAGTTTGTTACTGAAACTCAAAGCGGGATTAAACTAAGAGTCACGTCACTCTGAGCTGGTAGTTTAGTCTGTTATAACATCAGAACACTTGTTATTACTGATCTAAACATCTACAAACCCTTTATAACCATTCAGTTCACTATCAGTGGCTTCATTCGCAGCAGTACAGTAAATACACTGAAAGCGTGATGGGTCCTCTGTGGACGCGATTCTCCTGATTTTTCAGTCTCAGGCGTTTGGTCTGGTTAGAATGTGCTGATGGTGTTAGGGGCTCGTTCCTGTGTGTGGGACCTTGAGGACAGTGTACTTTTAACCTGCTGTATCAATATTGACCCTCTCTGGTTGACGGCCATTGCTGCGGCCCTGGCTTTATCGCTCTGATAGAGGTGGGAAAAGCGTTCCGCTCTTCCTCACACACGGCCTGTCTTTATCCTCCCATCCCCCCCTCTCTCCCTCCCTCCCCTCCCTCTCTCTCTCTCTCTCTCTCTCGCATAGCCCACATTCCTGCGGAACAAACGCTCACTTGTTGCTTTAGACCTCCACAGCGGCAGCTGAGCCGGGGCTGCACACACGGGCTGAGAAATGATAAAAGGGGAGACCTTGTTGGCGCTGAGCACACGAGAAACATGGTTTTTGTTAAAGGGAAGTGAGTTTTTATGCTCCTTTGTGGACAGTGTTACTACACATATGGCGCCTACGCCCCTCTTTTTATTTCACCCCCGGACAAAAAGGCCTTCAAGGACAACGTACTCATTTTTCACTGGCGGGAAAAAGAGCAGTAAACATGTTAGCATGCAGTGTGCCCACTCTTTACCTTCCATTCCGACTCACTCTCACTTCCTCAGAGAGATAGTTCAGTCTTACCAGCTGCTTCTGCTTCTCAGCATCCAAATATTCCCCAACACGTTCAGTGGTGTTGAGGGCCTGGACTCTGGGGTGGTCAGTCCATTGTTCTGAGAACAGCAGCAGCTTCTTTGTTTGATATGTCTGTATCTCCTTTTCTCAGTGAGGAGCTTCTTAAACAGCTACACATCCTTTCAGACCCCACAGTGTTGAGGGGTCTTCTCACAGTGGAAGGATGGACAGAAACACCTGTGGATGTTCTCAGATCTGAAGGTGGAGCTTGACGTTTTCCTCTCTCTCAAATATCAAAGTGCTGCTTATCTGATGGGGTGACAGTGTTGGTGGGTCTAGCAGGTCTTCCAGGTGGTTGTTAGGAGACTCGTTTTTCCTCTCTTGTTTTTTCTCCTTCCTTGTACAAGCGGATGATCTAATCTTTTCAGAAATCTCTCACGAAAAGTGAACAACTTGTACTTCCTGGCTGTTTTGGCTGCGTATTAACTAAATGGATGGTGTGCTTGTGTATAGCACACACGGTGTATAAAGAAATGAGTGTGTTTGCACGCTGAAGAGTGTCAGCGGGAACTGTTTAACTGGTTGTGGAGGCAAGTTTGCATTTTCAAGGTGAAAGAGAAGAATTTCCCTCGTCCTTCCTGGTGCAGTGTTTGTGTTTGGGTCAACACTGCTAATACACTCAGATCTGTTACTGAGTGCAAGGTCAGGACCCAACAGCGCACCACCCTCGTACTGTTAGAGAAGTAAACAGCGATATACTTTTATGTGTGCAGCACCTCTTATTTACAAAATAACATTTTATACACACTTTTTTATTATTTAGAAGCAAAACTGTCACTTTTTTTTCAGCGTTGGGGGAAAAATCAAGAAAACATATACAGTGGGCTGTAAAAGCTTGTACATTTCTGGTCAAATTCTAATTATATGTCAGAAAACTGCTCATTTTTATTTAATCTTTAGCAAGAAATAATAATAAAACTATGCAAAAGTTATAGCATGAACCAGAGGTATGAAGTAACGAAGTGCAAATACTTAATTTCCTTACTTAAGTAGAGTTTTTGGTTATTTATACTTTACTGGAGTAATTATTACTTCTACTCCTTACATTTACACTCCATTATCAGTACTTTCTACTCCTTACATTTACACTCCATTATCAGTACTTTCTACTCCTTACATTTACACTCCATTATCAGTACTTTCTACTCCTTACATTTATACTCCATTATCAGTACTTTCTACTCCTTACATTTACACTCCATTATCAGTACTTTCTACTCCTTACATTTACACTCCATTATCAGTACTTTCTACTCCTTACATTTACACTCCATTATCAGTACTTTCTACTCCTTACATTTACACTCCATTATCAGTACTTTCTACTCCTTACATTTACACTCCATTATCAGTACTTTCTACTCCTTACATTTACACTCCATTATCAGTACTTTCTACTCCTTACATTTATACTCCATTATCAGTACTTTCTACTCCTTACATTTACACTCCATTATCAGTACTTTCTACTCCTTACATTTACACTCCATTATCAGTACTTTCTACTCCTTACATTTATACTCCATTATCAGTACTTTCTACTACTTACATTTACACTCCATTATCAGTACTTTC
Source organism: Megaleporinus macrocephalus (assembly GCA_021613375.1). NCBI lineage: Eukaryota > Metazoa > Chordata > Actinopteri > Characiformes > Anostomidae > Megaleporinus > Megaleporinus macrocephalus. The sequence goes on from CM038705.1 coordinate 48,540,995, forward strand.
TACTCCTTACATTTTAAACATAGCCTCGTTACTCCTATTTAATTACAGCTTTCTGAACTATAATTTCAGTTATTAAATCTAATTATTGAATCTATTTAACAGAAAGATAGAAATTGAAACAAATCCAGTCAGCACACGCGCCTCAGATCATATTAAACGAGCACATTTAAAGTGGGTTTGGTGTGAACTGGTTCAGATGTTGTTTACAGTGGTGGTGATGGAAACCAGGGGTCTCCAACACAAATATATTAATTTTATTTACTAACAAACCCACCAGTGAAGCTACACGTGTTCTCTGAGCGTATATGGAATGTTGCTGATAATAAAACAATCATAAATCTTACTTTATGGGCTGTTTTGCCTCACAGCACCCTACGTGCACCTCCACAGCATGAAAACAGCAACACTCAGAAAGACTGTTCTCTAGGTTCTATAAATATAAACATTGGTTCTATATGGAAACATGACCAGTCGAGGAACAACTTGCTTGATTACATATAACACAAGGGCTCAGCAGTTGTTTTTATATCAAACCCTCTTTGGTGCCTCAGAGAACCATTTTCAGGAAGTTAATAAGTAATGCACGACACATGGTCCATCCACCTGAGGAACCTTTTCACTATGCACAGAACCATTCAGGCATGTATGGAACCATTGCCTTTACTAAAGAACCCTTAAAGAACCGTCTATGGTAAAGTTCATTTTCCATTTTAGGTAAACATTCAACTCAGTGTGCACCACTGAATCAATGGGCCTCCCCTCAAACACCATGCCACCCCCCCCCAACCCCCATACACCACATGCCACCCCCCAATCCCACTCCGTGCCACCCTCCAAATTCCACCCCATGGTAACTCCCATCCTACCCCCATGGCACCCCCTCCACCCCATATAAGTTATTAAATAAAATAGAAATAAAGCAGTACAGTTTATTCAATAGTAGATTGTAAAACATTATCTCAGACATCGGGCAGTGTGTTCACCTACATGTACCCTTTCATGTGGTAACTCTCTGTGAGGGAGCTTTACGAGGTGGACGTCTGGTTCCATTCACCACCACTGTGAACAGTTCCGACTTTATCTAGAACTAATCATTTCACACCAAACCACTGTGAAGGACCTATTAACCATATGAAAGTGAATATATTAAATTTTTTTAGAGAAATTTAAAGATTATAGTTATTTTAGATAAACATTCAGGTACTCTGGTGTACTTCTATGTAAACAGAGGTGTTGAAGCCTGAGTTTTGTCCGGCGGTGGCCTAAGCAGAGCGATAGCCTGGTGATGGTGGTGTCATGTGATCCTGCGTTGCTCCAGATTAGCCTGCTATCCTGTTAGGGATCAAACGCTCTCTGATGAAACCTCCATTTTAATGTAAGGAAGCAGAATAATCTCTACTAATTTGATGAGAAAGCTTCAGAAAGGCCAGGTTGCAGGATGTGGAGGGTCCGTGGCTTCGTTAACGCTGCAGTGGAACCCCACCGAGTGGGGGATTAGCTCCCCCTCCCCAAGCCCACCCCACAGCGTGCCTCAGGCCGGCCTGGCCCCGGGGCTCTCTGATCGGCTAAACGTGATTTTCTGGCCCCCATTGTGAGGTGGCTTTGAGGGGCGGCGTGGCAGGCAGTTGGCCTTGTGAACCGAGGCCTTCAAACAAGCCTGGGTCACATGGGAAACTAGATGAGGGAGCCCCTTTGATCCAGGGGTGACTCTGAGCTTCGCTGGTGCCACATGGGTCAGTTGGCGCTCGGCAGGTTTGGTAGCAAATGCATATATTTTGATGTCTTTAATTCTTGTAGACTGTTTGAGTTTCCACTTCACTGCTTTATTAGTGCAGAACCGTGAGCTACATTTAAACCTACATTCATTAACAAAACACTAGTGCTGGTCGATATATCACCACTACACCACCGTACTGACCACTACACCACCATACTAACCACTACACCACCATACTAACCACTACACCACCATACTAACCACTACACCACCTTACTAACCACTACACCACCATACCAACCACTACACCACCATACTAACCACTACACCACCATACTGACCACTACACCACCATACCAACCACTACACCACCATACTAACCACTACACCACCGTACTGACCACTACACCACCATACCAACCACTACACCACCATACTAACCACTACACCACCGTACTGACCACTACACCACCATACCAACCACTACACCACCATACTAACCACTACACCACCATACTGACCACTACACCACCATACCAACCACTACACCACCATACTAACCACTACACCACCGTACTGACCACTACACCACCATACTAACCACTACACCACCATACTAACCACTACACCACCATACTAACCACTACACCACCGTACTAACACTACACCACCATACTAACCACTACACCACCATACTGACCACTACACCACCATACTAACCACTACACCACCATACCAACCACTACACCACCATACTAACCACTACACCACCATACTAACCACTACACCACCATACTAACCACTACACCACCATACTAACCACTACACCACCATACTAACCACTACACCACCATACTAACCACTACACCACCATACTGACCACTACACCACCATACCAACCACTACACCACCATACTAACCACTACACCACCGTACTGACCACTACACCACCATACTAACCACTACACCACCATACTAACCACTACACCACCATACTAACCACTACACCACCGTACTAACACTACACCACCATACTAACCACTACACCACCATACTGACCACTACACCACCATACTAACCACTACACCACCATACCAACCACTACACCACCATACTAACCACTACACCACCATACTAACCACTACACCACCATACTAACCACTACACCACCATACCAACCACTACACCACCATACTAACCACTACACCACCGTACTAACCACTACACCACCATACTAACCACTACACCACTACACCACCATACTAACCACTACACCACCGTACTAACCACTACACCACCGTACTAACCACTACACCACCATACTAACCACTACACCACCATACTAACCACTACACCACCATACCAACCACTACACCACCATACTAACCACTACACCACCGTACTAACCACTACACCACCATACTAACCACTACACCACCATACCAACCACTACACCACCGTACTGACCACTACACCACCATACCAACCACTACACCACCATACTAACCACTACACCACCATACTAACCACTACACCACCATACCAACCACTACACCACCATACTAACCACTACACCACCATACTAACCACTACACCACCGTACTGACCACTACACCACCATACCAACCACTACACCACCATACTAACCACTACACCACCATACCAACCACTACACCATCATACTAACCACTACACCACCATACTAACCACTACACCACCATACTGACCACTACACCACCATACTGACCACTACACCACCGTACTAACACTACACCACCATACTAACCACTACACCACCATACCAACCACTACACCACCATACCAACCACTACACCACCATACTGACCACTACACCACCATACCAACCACTACACCACCATACTAACCACTACACCATCATACTAACCACTACACCACCATACTAACCACTACACCACCATACTGACCACTACACCACCATACTGACCACTACACCACCATACTAACCACTACACCACCATACTAACCACTACACCACCATACTAACTACTACACCACCATACTGACCACTACACCACCATACTAACCACTACACCACCATACCAACCACTACACCACCATACTAACTACTACACCACCGTACTAACCACTACACCACCATACTGACCACTACACCACCGTACTAACCACTACACCACCGTACTAACCACTACACCACCGTACTAACCACTACACCACCATACTGGCCACTACACCACCATACTAACCACTACACCACCATACTGACCACTACACCACCATACTGACCACTACACCACCGTACTAACCACTACACCACCGTACTAACACTACACCACCATACTAACCACTACACCACCATACTAACCACTACACCACCATACTAACCACTACACCACCGTACTAACACTACACCACCATACTAACCACTACACCACCGTACTAACCACTACACCACCATACTAACCACTACACCACCATACTAACCACTACACCACCGTACTAACCACTACACCACCATACTAACCACTACACCATCGTACTAACCACTACACCACCATACTAACCACTACACCAACGTACTAACACTACACCACCATACTAACCACTACATCACCGTACTAACCACTACACCACCATACTAACCACAACACCACCATACTAACCACTACACCACCATACTAACCACTACACCACCGTACTAACACTACACCACCATACTAACCACTACACCACCGTACTAACCACTACACCACCATACTAACCACTACACCACCGTACTAACCACTACACCACCGTACTAACCACTACACCACCATACTAACCACTACACCATCGTACTAACCACTACACCACCATACTAACCACTACACCACCGTACTAACACTACACCACCATACTAACCACTACATCACCGTACTAACCACTACACCACCATACTAACCACTACACCACCATACTAACCACTACACCACCATACTGACCACTACACCACCGTACTAACCACTACATCACCGTACTAACCACTACACCACCATACTAACCACTACACCACCATACTAACCACTACACCACCATACTAACCACTACACCACCGTACTAACCACTACACCACCATACTAACCACTACACCACCATACTAACCACTACACCACCGTACTAACACTACACCACCATACTAACCACTACACCACCATACTAACCACTACACCACTATACTAACCACTACACCACCATACTAACCACTACACCACCATACTGACCACTACACCACTATACTAACCACTACACCACCGTACTAACACTACACCACCATACTAACTACTACACCACCGTACTAACCACTACACCACCATACTAACCACTACACCACTATACTAACCACTACACCACCATACTAACCACTACACCACCATACTGACCACTACACCACTATACTAACCACTACACCACCATACTAACCACTACACCACTATACTAACCACTACACCACCGTACTAACACTACACCACCATACTAACTACTACACCACCGTACTAACCACTACACCACCGTACTAGTGAGTGAGTGATGGTGAGTGAGTGATGGTGAGTAAGTGATAGTGAGTGAGTGATGGTGAGTGAGTGATGGTGAGTAAGTGATGGTAAGTGAGTGATAGTAAGTGGTAGTAAGTGAGTGATAGTAAATGAGTGATAGTGAGTGAGTGATGGTGAGTGAGTGATGGTGAGTGAGTGATGGTGAGTGAGTGAGTGATAGTAAGTGAGTGATAGTGAGTGAGTGATGGTGAGTGAGTGAGTGATGGTAAGTGAGTGATGGTGAGTGAGTGATGGTGAGTGAGTGATGGTGAGTGATGCTGAGTGAGTGAGTGAGTGATAGTAAGTGAGTGATGGTGAGTGAATGATGGTGAGTGAATGATGGTGAGTGAGTGATAGTGAGTGATAGTAAGTGAGTGATAGTGAGTGAGTGATGGTGAGTGAGTGATGGTGAGTGAGTGAGTAATAGTAAGTGAGTGATAGTGAGTGAGTGATGGTGAGTGAGTGATGGTGAGTGATGGTGAGTGAGTGATGGTGAGTGAGTGATGGTGAGTGAGTGATAGTGAGTGATGGTGAGTGAGTGAGTGATAGTAAGTTAGTAAGTAAGTGATATTGAGTGAGTGATGGTGAATGAGTGATGGTGAGTGAGTGAGTGATAGTAAGTGAGTGATGGTGAGTGAGTGATGGTGAGTGATGCTGAGTGAGTGAGTGAGTGAGTGATAGTAAGTGAGTGATGGTGAGTGAATGATGGTGAGTGAATGATGGTGAGTGAGTGATAGTGAGTGATAGTAAGTGAGTGATAGTGAGCGAGTGATGGTGAGTGAGTGATGGTGAGTGAGTGAGTAATAGTAAGTGAGTGATAGTGAGTGAGTGATGGTGAGTGAGTGATGGTGTGGTGAGTGAGTGATGGTGAGTGAGTGATGGTGAGTGAGTGATGGTGTGGTGAGTGAGTGATGGTGAGTGAGTGAGTGATAGTAAGTGAGTGATATTGAGTGAGTGATGGTGAGTGAGTGATGGTGAGTGAGTGAGTGATAGTAAGTGAGTGATAGTGAGTGAGTGATGGTGAGTGAGTGATGGTGAGTGAGTGAGTGATGGTAAGTGAGTGATGGTAAGTGAGTGATGGTAAGTCAGTGATAGTGAGTGAGTGATGGTGAGTGAGTGATGGTGAGTGATGCTGAGTGAGTAAGTGAGTGATGGTGAGTGAGTGATGGTGAGTGAGTGATGGTGAGTGCTGGTAAGTGAGTGATGGTGAGTGAGTGATGGTGAGTGAATGATGGTGAGTGATGGAGAGTGAGTGATGGTGAGTGAGTGATGGTGAGTGAGTGATGGTGAGTGATGGTGAGTGATGGTGAGTGATGGTGAGTGAGTGATAGTAAGTGAGTGATAGTAAGTGAGTGATGGTGAGTGAGTGATGGTGAGTGAGTGATGGTGAGTGATGCTGAGTGAGTGATAGTAAGTGAGTGATAGTAAGTGAGTGATGGTGAGTGAGTGATGGTGAGTGATGGTGAGTGAGTAAGTCTGGTTAAACATCAGCAGAGCGGTGGAGTAACGAGTGTGACGGTTCACAGACTGGGTGAAGACTGTGTTTGGTGGTAATGAGTAGGTGAGGAGATGTTCAGGTGTCCAGGTGTTGTGAAACAGACAGGTGAGATAATGTGAGGCTGCTGCAGTGAGTAACTCTTGGCCCCCCTCGTCAGGAATGTGAGTTTAGTGTTTTCCTGTGTGATAATGTTCAGATACAGTATCTCTCTCTCTCTTTCTGTATCTCTCTCTCTCTCTCTCTTTCTGTATCTCTCTCTCTCTCTCTCTCTCTCTCTCTCTCTCTCTCTCTCGCTTATCACACAATCTCTGACACAGGGTTTACTTTAATCTCACAGACTACTGCTCTGAGCTCCAGCCAAACCTACTCACTCCTTCATTCTTCTTTCTTTCTTTCTTTCTTTCTTTCTTTCTTTCTTTCTTTCTTTCTTTCTGTATCTCTCTTTCTATATCTCGTATTATTCACCCTCTACCTCTCTCTGTTGTTCTCTCTGTATCTTTCTCTTTTCTTCCTCTTTGTTTCTGTATCTCTCTTTGTGCATCTGTCTTTCTCACTCTCGCTGTGCCTTTATTTCTCTCTCTCTCTTTCTCTCTCTCTCTCTCTCTCTCTTTTTCTCTCTCTCTGTTTCTGTATCTCTCTCACTCTTTAGCTGTTCCTGTATCTCTCTCTCTCTTTTCTCTCTCTCTGTTTCTGTATCTCTCTTTCCACATCTCTCTCACTCTCTCACTGTTCCTGTATCTCTCTCTCTCTCTCTCTCTCTCTCTCTTTTCTCTCTCTCTGTTTCTGTATCTCTCTTTCCGCATCTCTCTCACTCTCTCACTGTTCCTGTATCTCTATCTCTCTCTCTTTTCTCTCTCTCTGTTTCTGTATCTCTCTTTCCGCATCTCTCTCACTCTCTCACTGTTCCTGTATCTCTCTCTCTCTCTTTCTCTCTCTCTCTCTCTCTCTCTCTATCTTTCTCTCTGTTTTGTGGGAAAATGTTTGTGTCCTCTGGAGAAACCCTCTCTCGGTGCTGTTTTAGTGATTTGTGTCTGAGATCGGCTCTGTTCTAAAATTAGCTCTTTCTGTCTCTCACTGTGCTTTACAGCCTGAATACCTCTATAATTCAGAATTCCCCCTCAGGGTGGACGTCCACTGTACAGTGTCTCTGTTAAATCATTAATGATCAAATAAAACCTCATTTTCACTTAAATAAGAGTGATAGATCTCCTTCAGCCTAATGAGAAACTGTAACTCAGTTTATATACAATACCTAAATTTAGAGTTATACATTCAACCTAATGAGAAACTGTAACTCAGTTTATATACAATACCTACATTTAGAGTTATACATTCAACCTAATGAGAAACTGTAACTCAGTTTATATACAATACCTACATTTAGAGTTATACATTCAACCTAATGAGAAACTGTAACTCAGTTTATATACAATACCTACATTTAGAGTTATACATTCAACCTAATGAGAAACTGTAACTCAGTTTATATCACAACACCTACATTTAGAGTTATACATTCAGCCTAATGAGAAACTGTAACTCAGTTTATATCACAATACCTAAATTTAGAGTTATACATTCAACCTAATGAGAAACTGTAACTCAGTTTATATACAATACCTACATTTAGAGTTATACATTCAACCTAATGAGAAACTGTAACTCAGTTTATATACAATACCTACATTTAGAGTTATACATTCAACCTAACGAGAAACTGTAACTCAGTCTATATCACAATACCTACATTTAGAGTTATACATTCAACCTAATGAGACACTGTAACTCAGTTTATATCACAATACCTACATTTAGAGTTATACATTCAACCTAATGAGAAACTGTAACTCAGTTTATATCACAATACCTACATCTAGAGTTATACATTCAACCTAATGAGAAACTGTAACTCAGTTTATATCACAATACCTACATCTAGAGTTATACATTCAACCTAATTAGAAACTATAACACAGTTTATATACAATACCTACATTTAGAGTTATACATTCAACCTAATGAGAAACTGTAACACAGTTTATATACAATACCTACATTTAGAGTTATACATTCAACCTAATGAGAAACTGTAACACAGTTTATATACAATACCTACATTTAGAGTTATACATTCAACCTAATGAGAAACTGTAACACAGTTTATATACAATACCTACATTTAGAGTTAAACATTCAACCTAATAAGAAACTGTAACTCAGTTTATGTACAATACCTACATTTAGAGTTATACATTCAACCTACAATCCCTACATTTAGATGTATACATTTAACCTAATGAGAAATTGTAACTCAGTTTATATCACAATGCCTACATTTAGAGTTATACATTTAACCTAACGAGAAAATGTAACTCAGTTTATATACAATACCTACATTTAGAGTTATACATTCAACCTAATGAGACACTGTAACTCAGTTTATATCACAATACCTACATTTGGAGTTATACATTCAACCTAATGAGAAACTGTAACACAGTTTATATACAATACCTACATTTAGAGTTATACATTCAACCTAATGAGAAACTGTAACTCAGTTTATATACAATACCTACATTTAGAGTTATACATTCAACCTAATAAGAAACTGTAACTCAGTTTATATACAATACCTACATTTAGAGTTATACATTCAACCTAACGAGAAACTGTAACTCAGTCTATATCACAATACCTACATGTAGAGTTATACATTCAACCTAATGAGACACTGTAACTCAGTTTATATCACAATACCTACATTTAGAGTTATACATTCAACCTAATGAGAAACTGTAACTCAGTTTATATCACAAATCCTACATCTAGAGTTATACATTCAACCTAATGAGAAACTGTAACTCAGTTTATATCACAATACCTACATCTAGAGTTATACATTCAACCTAATTAGAAACTATAACACAGTTTATATACAATACCTACATTTAGAGTTATACATTCAACCTAATGAGAAACTGTAACACAGTTTATATACAATACCTACATTTAGAGTTATACATTCAACCTAATGAGAAACTGTAACACAGTTTATATACAATACCTACATTTAGAGTTATACATTCAACCTAATGAGAAACTGTAACACAGTTTATATACAATACCTACATTTAGAGTTATACATTCAACCTAATGAGAAACTGTAACACAGTTTATATACAATACCTACATTTAGAGTTAAACATTCAACCTAATAAGAAACTGTAACTCAGTTTATATACAATACCTTGATTTAGAGTTATACATTCAACCTAACAAGAAACTGTAACTCAGTCTATATCACAATACCTACATTTAGAGTTATACATTCAACCTAATGAGAAATTGTAACTCAGTTTATATACAATACCTACATTTAGAGTTATACATTCAACCTAACGAGAAACTGTAACTCAGTCTATATCACAATACCTACATTTAGAGTTATACATTCAACCTAATGAGACACTGTAACTCAGTTTATATCACAATACCTACATTTGGAGTTATACATTCAACCTAATGAGAAACTGTAACACAGTTTATATACAATACCTACATTTAGAGTTATACATTCAACCTAATGAGAAACTGTTACTCAGTTTATATACAATACCTACATTTAGAGTTATACATTCAACCTAATAAGAAACTGTAACTCAGTTTATGTACAATACCTACATTTAGAATTATACATTCAACCTACAATCCCTACATTTAGATGTATACATTCAACCTAATGAGAAATTGTAACTCAGTTCATAAACAATACCTACATTTAGAGTTATACATTCAATCTAACAAGAAACGGTAACTCAGTTTATATGACAATACCTACATTTAGAGTTATACATTCAACCTAATGAGACACTGTAACTCAGTTTATATCACAATACCTACATTTGGAGTTATACATTCAACCTAATGAGACACTGTAACTCAGTTTATATCACAATACCTACATTTAGAGTTATACATTCAACCTAATGAGAAACTATAACTCAGTTTATATCACAATACCTACATCTAGAGTTATACATTCAACCTAATGAGAAACTGTAACTCAGTTTATATACAATACCTACATGTAGAGTTATACATTCAACCTAATGAGAAACTGTAACACAGTTTATATACAATACCTACATTTAGAGTTATACATTCAACCTAATGAGAAACTGTAACTCAGTTTATATACAATACCTACATTTAGAGTTATACATTCAACCTAATGAGAAATTGTAACTCAGTTTATATACAATACCTACATTTAGAGTTATACATTCAACCTAATGAGACACTGTAACTCAGTTTATATCACAATACCTACATTTAGAGTTATACATTCAACCTAACGAGAAACTGTAACTCAGTCTATATCACAATACCTACATTTAGAGTTATACATTCAACCTAATGAGAAACTGTAACTCAGTTTATATCACAATACCTACATCTAGAGTTATACATTCAACCTAATGAGAAACTGTAACTCAGTTTATATCACAATACCTACATTTAGAGTTATACATTCAACCTAATGAGAAACTGTATAAACTGTGTGATTATTAAATCATAAAATGATTAAGTTGATACGCTGACTCCTTGTATGGTCATTCACGGCTACTGGAAGGGTGGAGAGTCCTGTTGTTTAGATCTCACGCTCTCTTTGAAAGTTGGGCTGCGTTCTTGGCCTCGGCTGCTCCGGCTTAAAGCCGCTGTAAACATTCTCAGGCTGTTTTTACAGATTTCATACGAAGCATACGGTTAGCGCTTATGAATAAGAAAGCTTTGGCAGGGCGGGGGGTGTGGTTGGGGTTGTGGGGGAGGGGTGGGGTTTTAAAACATTAGCGTAATTGTCTTTTTCTTCATTTCTGAGAGCAGGGGCCCCTTCTTTACTCCCTATCAGAAGCTGGAGAGCATGCAGGGAGATTAGGGAGCGCAGGGAGATTTCAGAGGGGCACATATGGCTGTGGAATTTAGACATACAGACACAAGGAGACGGAGGGAAAGATGAAAAGAGGCTGAGGCCAAAAAGAGAGGGAACATGGAAAGAATACAAGAGAGAGTGAAGGAGGGAGTCTGAGAAAGGAAGATGTGAGAGAAGAACACTATTAAAGGGGTACAATTAATAAAACTCCCATTTCCACTTCTTACTCCAAAAATATCTGATCAGCCGTGTGTTTGGTGTCTGATGTTGTTCAGTTTTGCACTGGGTTTGCCACGTAATGCTGCTGAACTATCTACACCAGTATAGCAGGTGTTCATGATAAAGTGGCCACTGAGTATAGGCTCATTCGTACCTAATAAACTCACAATTTAGTGGTGGGCCTGAGGGGGCGGAGCTTGGCTTTCAGGTGGGGTTTAAAAGCCACAATAGCAAATCTACCGACCATCCATGTCCCCCAATGCAGCCTCTCCGAAGCTTTCTCATCAAATTAGCAGAGATTATTCTGATTCCAAACCTTAAAATAGAAGATTAATTAGAGAACGTTTGATCCTTAACAGGATATCAGCCTAATCCGGTCATGGACAGAGTTTACGAACACAATACTTTAGTCCAGGTTTACAGACTGACTGACCTGTGCACAGGTAAACTGTAACACTACCTTCACCTACCTGTGTACAGGTAAACTGTAACACTACCTTCACCTACCTGTGTACAGGTAAACTGTAACACTACCTTCACCTACCTGTGTACAGGTAAACTGTAACACTACCTTCACCTACCTGTGTACAGGTAAACTGTAACACTACCTTCACCTACCTGTGTACAGGTAAACTGTAACACTACCTTCACCTACCTGTGTACAGGTAAACTGTAACACTACCTTCACCTACCTTTGTACAGGTAAACTGTAACACTACCTTCACCTACCTGTGTACAGGTAAACTGTAACACTACCTTCACCAACCTGTGCACAGGTAAACTGTAACACTACCTTCACCTACCTGTGTACAGGTAAACTGTAACACTACCTTCACCTACCTGTGTACAGGTAAACTGTAACACTACCTTCACCTACCTGTGTACAGGTAAACTGTAACACTACCTTCACCTACCTGTGTACAGGTAAACTGTAACACTACCTTCACCTACCTGTGTACAGGTAAACTGTAACACTACCTTCACCTACCTGTGTACAGGTAAACTGTAACACTACCTTCACCTACCTTTGTACAGGTAAACTGTAACACTACCTTCACCTACCTGTGTACAGGTAAACTGTAACACTGCCTTCACCTACCTGTGTACAGGTAAACTGTAACACTACCTTCACCTACCTGTGTACAGGTAAACTGTAACACTACCTTCACCTACCTGTGTACAGGTAAACTGTAACACTGCCTTCACCTACCTGTGTACAGGTAAACTGTAACACTACCTTCACCTACCTGTGTACAGGTAAACTGTAACACTACCTTCACCTACCTTTGTACAGGTAAACTGTAACACTACCTTCACCTACCTGTGAGGGATTATGAGTGTTCAGGTTTAAGTTGCGAGGGGCTTTTAGCATTTATGTTTAAGATATGAGGGTCTATGAGCATTTAGGCTTAAGTTGCAAGGGTCTGTGAGTGTGTATGTATAAGTTGCGAGGGGCTATGAGTGTTCAGGTTTAAAATGTAAGGGGCTATAAAAGTTTTGGTTTAAGTTGCGAAGGGCAGCGAGCGAGGGGCCTTAAGTGTTCAGGTTTAAAATGTGAGGGGGCTATAAGCGCTGAGGTTTAAGTTGCGAGCGGAGGTGAGCGTTTAGGTTTAAGTTGTGAGGGTCTGTAAGTGTTGAAGTTTCAGTTGCGAGGGTCTGTAAATGTTGAAGTTTCAGTTGCGAGGGTCTGTAAGTGTTGAAGTTTCAGTTGCGAGGGTCTATAAGTGTTGAAGTTTCAGTTGCGAGGGTCTGTAAGTGTTGAAGTTTCAGTTGCGAGGGTCTATAAGTGTTGAAGTTTCAGTTGCGAGGGTCTATAAGGGTTGAAGTTTCAGTTGCGAGGGTCTGTAAGTGTTGAAGTTTCAGTTGCGAGGGTCTGTGAGTGTTCATGTTGAAGTTGCGAGGGTCTGTATGTGTTGAAGTTTCAGTTGCGAGGGTCTGTAAGTGTTGAAGTTTCAGTTGCGAGGCTCTGTGAGTGTTCATGTTGAAGTTGCGAGGGTCTGTAAGTGTTGAAGTTTCAGTTGCGAGGGTCTATAAGTGTTGAAGTTTCAGTTGCGAGGGTCTATAAGGGTTGAAGTTTCAGTTGCGAGGGTCTGTAAGTGTTGAAGTTTCAGTTGCGAGGGTCTGTGAGTGTTCATGTTGAAGTTGCGAGGGTCTGTAAGTGTTGAAGTTTCAGTTGCGAGGGTCTGTAAGTGTTGAAGTTTCAGTTGCGAGGCTCTGTGAGTGTTCATGTTGAAGTTGCGAGGGTCTGTAAGTGTTGAAGTTTCAGTTGCGAGGGTCTATAAGTGTTGAAGTTTCAGTTGCGAGGGTCTATAAGTGTTGAAGTTTCAGTTGCGAGGGTCTGTAAGTGTTGAAGTTTCAGTTGCGAGGGTCTGTGAGTGTTCATGTTGAAGTTGCGAGGGTCTGTAAGTGTTGAAGTTTCAGTTGCGAGGGTCTGTAAGTGTTGAAGTTTCAGTTGCGAGGCTCTGTGAGTGTTCATGTTGAAGTTGCGAGGGTCTGTAAGTGTTGAAGTTTCAGTTGCAAGGGTCTGTAAGTGTTGAAGTTTCAGTTGCGAGCGGCGGTGAGCGTTTTGGTATAAGTTGCGAGGCTCTGTGAGTGTTCATGTTGAAGTTGCGAGAGTCTGTAAGTGTTGAAGTTTCAGTTGCGAGGGTCTATAAGTGTTGAAGTTTCAGTTGCGAGGGTCTGTAAGTGTTGAAGTTTCAGTTGCGAGGCTCTGTGAGTGTTCATGTTGAAGTTGCGAGGGTCTGTAAGTGTTGAAGTTTCAGTTGCGAGGGTCTGTAAGTGTTGAAGTTTCAGTTGCGAGGCTCTGTGAGTGTTCATGTTGAAGTTGCGAGGGTCTATAAGTGTTGAAGTTTCAGTTGCGAGGGGCAAGTCTGTCCTAATTTGTAAGGTTTAATGGCCCTCTGCACTTAAGCAGGAGATTTGTGGGTTCTTCCTGCTCTGGATCTGAAGGAGGTTCTCTGCAGATTTATGGTTATGGGTTCTGCTGGGGCTGGGTGAAATTTGTTAGAGGGCAGAGTGCCAGGACGAGTGTACATTGCTGTGCCATTCGCTGTCTTTTGTGAGTTGCGAGTGAGGTGGGGGGTGGGGGGGCAGGACTGCTGAGGGAGATCAGGCCGTCCGTCTGTTTACAAGCTCTGGATTTCTCATTTAGTGCCAAAATACAGTTTACAAACACCACGCAACTTCATAACGGCACGAGCACCGAGTGGTTCATATTCATCAGGTATGATTTGGTTCTCTATATTTTTATATGCTACACTGATATGTGGTTCATTACGGTATAAGCAGAGTAAATATATCGTTAATAGTTTAAATGTTCTGCTGTGTATCTTAAATAGGTTTCTTTGTCCTTCCAGGAGAAATGTAAATAGCTGTACTCTTTCATAACTGAATGTTTCGAAACAGAACAATAACATTAAAGGCTTTAGTGAAGGCAGGGTGTGTGGAGTCAACGTAAAAATATAATTGCAAAGGATTATGGGACAATTATGTTACCTAACAAAGGGGACTGAAGACGTATCCTTGAGGGTCCCACCCCAGTGACTGTTCATCACATAGGACTTTACATGGATTTCAAATATATGACATGCAACCTGAACTGTGGGTGCTGTGACTCCACCCCTCTTGGTGACTCCTCCCCCTCTTTACTTCTGAAAGACTCCACCCCTCTGGATGACTCCTCCCCATCTTTACTTCTAAAAGACTCTGCCTCTCTGGCTGACTCCTCCCCCTCTTTACTTCTGAAAGACTCCACCTTTCTGGCTGACTCCTCTCCCTCTTTACTTCTGAAAGACTCCACCCCTCTAAGTGAGTCCTCCCCCTCTTTACTTCTGAAAGACTCCACCTCTCTGGGTGACTCCTCCCCCTCTTTACTTCTGAAAGACTCTGCCTCTCTGGGTGACTCCTCCCCCTCTTTACTTCTGAAAGACTCCACCTCTCTGGGTGACTCCTCCCCCTCTTTACTTCTGAAAGACTCCACCCCTCTAAGTGAGTCCTCCCCCTCTTTACTTCTGAAAGACTCTGCCTCTCTGGGTGACTCCTCCCCCTCTTTACTTATGAAAGACTCCACCCCTCTTGGTGACTCCTCCCTCTTTTTACTTCTGAAAGACTCCACCTTTCTGGCTGACTCCTCCCCCTCTTTACTTCTGAAAGACTCCACCTTTCTGGCTGACTCCTCTCCCTCTTTACTTCTGAAAGACTCCACCCCTCTTGGTGACTCCTCCCCCTCTTTACTTCTGAAAGACTCCACCCCTCTAAGTGAGTCCTCCCCCTTTTTACTTCTGAAAGACTCTGCCTCTCTGGGTGACTCCTCCCCCTCTTTACTTATGAAAGACTCCACCCCTCTTGGTGACTCCTCCCCCTCGTTACTTCTGAAAGACTCCACCCCTCTGGGTGACTCCTCCCCCTCTTTACTTCTGAAAGACTCCACCTTTCTGGCTGACTCCTCCCTCTCTTTACTTCTGAAAGACTCCACCCCTCTTGATGACTCCTCCCCCTCGTTACTTCTGAAAGACTCCACCCCTCTGGGTGACTCCTCCCCCTCTTTACTTCTGAAAGACTCCACCTTTCTGGCTGACTCCTCCCTCTCTTTACTTCTGAAAGACTCCACCCCTCTTGGTGACTCCTCCCCCTTTTTTTACTTCTAAAAGACTCCACCCCTCTGGGTGACTCCTTCCCCTCTTTACTTCTGAAAGACTCCACCCCTCTTGGTGACTCCTCCCCCTTTTTACTTCTGAAAGACTCCACCCCTCTGGGTGACTCCTCCCCCTCTTTACTTCTAAAAGACTCCACCTTTCTGGGTGACTCTTCCCCCTCTTCTGAAGGACTCCACCCCTCTGGGTGACTCCTCCACCTCCTCTGGAAGACTCTGGAATATAAATTAAAAGTTCTTCACACCACGTCATATATCTTCATGTAGTAATTTCACACCCACAGACTCAAGAAGAAGATCCAACCTGATGTTGAGGGCTTAGAATGAATGTTATACTGATAAAGATATGATGTTGATAGTAGATAATTCACTCTCATCCTCAGAAGACACGGTGACGGTTCGTCCGCTCAGGGAAGGGGGCAGATTTACGACCCACACTACAAAATGTTCTTGTGTGCAATTACACATTTTCACCAGAGAGGCCTCCAAATCCCCAAAACTTGTTTAGTGTAGTTTTGAATGAACACGTTAATGGCTGAAAACAGAAAGAAACTGATTGTTCCTGGAGCTGTTTACAGTCTGTAATCCCAAACGTAAGAGGCCTCTGAGCAGGTTTAGGTGGGCAGCATTACTTGCCATGGTGATGTAGCCCAGCAGAAGGTGATCCACTGTTGTGAAATCAGACTAAGCTTAAAATGAGCTGGCAAAGAAACTCTGCCCTGTCAGACAGGCTCCTGCTCTCAGCCCTCTGTAGGTCCTAAACCCCTGTGTGGAGACCGCTCAGAGGTAAGTGAGCTAAATGTTCTTGTAGTCTTCTAGCGAGCTGTGATGTTTATAACAGGTTTGGATTCTGAGTTTGAGCAGAAGGAACTCCTGTAATAGGAAGCGCGTTCAAAGGAAAGCTAGATGATATCTTGGCCAAACATTTACTGACCTGTTACACGTTCCAGAGCGTCTACCTGTTATAAAGTGAACTGCAGGAATGTTAATGGCCCTCACGGGAACTAAAAGTGGACTCTGTTACAGTAAGACTGCCCACCGTGGGTTCCAGCTCCGTCTATTAGGTGAGCCTTTGTAAGCGAGATGGTAAATATGGTCAACAGATTAACCTACATTCTGTGGGCTACCCCTAAAGACCCCCCCAACGCCCCCCAGTGGGATTTAGGATTTGAAACCAAGATGGCAAATTTTATCCGGTGGATTAGATTAGGGACGTCCCTCTGTGCGTCACCCCAAACACGGGATTAAAGTCGTCTGTAAAGGTCCAGGTTTAACCTGCCACCCGCTTTAGCCCCACAGTGACGGCAAGTGTAGACTAATCTCCTCAAACCTCGCACGCAAAGTGGTCAGCGGTCTGAAGCGGTGACCACGAGCACACAGACCCAGGAACAGCGCTTTATTACTTTTATTCAATTATATTTAAAAACATTATGTTTCAACAGTAGATCAGCACTTCCTGAAGAAAACAGTGCTAGTCAGGACAATGAAAAAAGAGAAAGAGAAAAAAAGAGAAACAGCAATAGAGCAAGAAAATAAAAGAAAGAAATAAAAGAAAGAAAACGGAGGACAAAAAGAAAGAAAGAAAGAAATATCCATCCATCCATTATCTTCCATAACCCTGCAGTCGCCTGACCATCAGCTTAGACTGAACTGTCTATCTCTCTCTCTCTCTCCCTCTCTCTCTCCCTATGTCTCTCTCTCTTTTTCCCTTTCTGTCTCCCTCTCTGTCTCTCTTGTTTCTCTCTCTCTCTGTCTCTCTGTCCCTCTCTCTGTCTCCCTCTCTGTCGCTCTCCCTCTCTCTGTCTCCCTCTGTGTCTGTGTCTCTGTCTATCTCTCTTTCTCTGTCTCCCTCTCTGTCTCTCTCCTCTCTCTCTCTCTCTGTCTCTCTCTCCCTCTGTCTCTCAGTCTCTCTCTTTATATCTCTCTCTCTCTGTCTCTTTCTTTTTCTGTCCCTCTCTCTCTCTCTCTGTCTCTCTCACTTTCTGTCTCTCTCTCTCCCTCTGTCTCTCAGTCTCTCTCTTTCTATATCTCTCTGTCTCTTTCTTTTTCTGTCCCTCTCTCTCTCTGTCTCTCTCACTGTCTGTCTCTCTCTCTCTCTGTCTCTCTCTGTCTCACTGCCTCTCGTTCTCTGTCTCTCTCTGCCTGTCTGTCTCTCTCTCTGTCTCTGTCTCTCTCTCTCTCTTTCTCTCTCTCTTTTTCCCTTTCTGTCTCCCTCTCGGTCTCTCTTGTTTCTCTCTCTCTCTGTCTCTCTGTCCCTCTCTCTGTCTCCCTCTCTGTCTCTCTCCCTCTCTCTGTCTCCCTCTGTGTCTGTGTCTCTGTCTCTCTCTCTTTCTCTGTCTCCCTCTCTGTCTCTCTGTCTCTCTCCTCTCTCTCTCTCTCTCTCTCTGTCTCTCTCTCCCTCTGTCTCGCAGTCTCTCTCTTTATATATCTCTCTCTCTGTCTCTTTCTTTTTCTGTCCCTCTCTCTCTCTCTCTGCCTCTCTCACTTTCTGTCGCTCTCTCTGTCTCTCTCTGTCTCACTGCCTCTCGTTCTCTGTCTCTCTCTGCCTGTCTGTCTCTTTCTCTGTCTCTCTCTCTCTCTCTCTCTCTTTCTCTGTCTCTCTCTCTCTGTCTTTCTTTTTCGGTTTCTCTCTGTCTCTCTCTTTCACTGTCTGTCTGTCGGTCTCTCTCTGTCTGTCTGTCTGTCTGTCTGTCTCTCTCTCTCTCTCTGTCTCTGTCTATCTCTTTCTCTGTCTCTCTCTCTCTGTCTTTCTTTTTCGGTTTCTCTCTCTGTCTCTCTCTTTCTCTGTCTCTCTCTCTCTCTTTCTCTGTCTCTCTCTCTGTCTTTCTTTTTCGGTCTCTCTCTCTGTCTCTCTGTCTGTCTGTCTCTCTCTCTCTGTATGATGGACAGCTTGGTGGTTGAAGGAGGGAGAAAAGCACATTCTTGACTCCATGCTAAGCGTCTAATTTACATCCAAAAGAGTCTAGAGGGGAATATCTGAGCGTAGACACGTTCTTGGCCGGCAAAGAGGGGTTCGGAATATTTTCATGGGAATACAGAATACGAGCGCTAAACGCTTAGCGACCCGGAGAGCTCCTGATTGAGAGGCCGGTATTGTTTTGGTCTCTCAGACATTCCTTTCGAGATTTTTTTCTTTAACTCTGCGTAGCCGGCGTTAAGGCTCTGAATGCGGTATAATTAGCCTAATGAGTTCTTTCAGCACATGCCCGTAATGGTAGCTATGACACTCCGAGGCTTTTCCCGCTCACACCACATTCATATTCGGGACGCTTGTGCCAGCTGGCAGTCAGCAGTGCGCCAGCGTGCCGCTGAAGAGTGGCGGAGCTGGAGAAAGTGGTGTCTGGGTGCACTCGTCATGTCAACAATAGATAAACCAGTGATTTTGTTAACATATAAACAAACTACGACTCCGTAACAGCCACTGCTGACTCCGCCCCTCTCTGTCACAGGGGGCGTGTCCTAATGCCAGTACACATTCTCTCATTTTACTCTCACCTGATTTACCTGCTGATCAGATCAGGTTCATCTTACAGACATTCAACTAACAAACTAACAGCTTAAACGTTACTATGGATCTGGCAGTGAGTAACGTCTAGAACTATCTAGAACATTACAACTCTGTTAATATATTACCTCAGCTGTTAGTGTTAACTAGTACTAAACCCCAAGAACTATCTAGAACATCACATCTCCATTAATTTATTATCTCAGCTGTTGATAGTAGCCAGTGCTACACATCGATAACTTTCTAGAACATTACCTCTGTTTATATGTTACCTCAGCGGTTAGGGTTAGCTAGCACTAAATGCCAAGAACAATCTAGAACATTGCATCTCTTAATATATTTCCTCAGCTGTTAGGGTTAGCTAGCACTAAATGCCAAGAACAATCTAGAACATTGCATCTCTTAATATATTTCCTCAGCTGTTAGGGTTAGCTAGCACTAAATGCCAATAACTATCCAGAACATTACATCTCTTAATATATTTCCTCAGCTGTTAGGGTTAGCTAGCACTCAATGCCAAAAGCAATCTAGAACATTACATCTCTTAATCTATTTCCTCAGCTGTTAGGGTTAGCTAGCACTAAATGCCAAGAACAATCTGGAATATTACATCTCTGTTAATATGTAACCTCAGCTGTTAGCGTTAGCTAGTGCTAAATACCAAGAACTATCTAGAACATGACATTTCTTAATATATTTCCACAGCTATCAACGTTGGCTAGTGGTAAATGCAAAGAACTATCTAGAACATTACATTTCTGTTAATATATAACCTCAGCTGTTAGCGTTAGCTAGTGATACATACCAAGAACTACCTAGAACATTAACAGCTGAGGTAATGGTCTAGATAGTTCTTGGCAATTAGCACTAGGTAACGCTAACAGCTGAGGTTATATATTTAGCGCTAGTTTAGCACTAGCTAACATAGCTGACATTAACAGCTGAGGTAATATATAAATATCAAGAACTATCTAGAACATGTCTTAATATATTACAATTTCAACCTCACCTGGAGCAACAACACTTCCAGCCTGGTCAGGAAGGCACATCAGCGGCTCTACTTCCTCAGGCGGTTGAGGCGAGCTGGGCTCGGGAGCTCGGTCCTCACCTCCTTCTACAGATGTGTGGTGGAGAGCGTTCTATGCTCCAGCATCAACGTGTGGCACGGAAGCTGCTCTGCTGCAGACAGGAAAGCTCTGCAGAGGGTGGTGAAGGCTGCACAGAGGTCTGTCGGAGTCAGCCTCCCCACCACCACAGACATATACACCTCCAGATGCAGGAAGAGGGCCACCTGCATCATGAAGGACCCCACTCATCCAGCACACTCACTGTTTGTCCCGCTCCCCTCAGGCAGGAGGCTGCGGAGCGTTAAGTGTAGAACGAACAGACTGAGGAACAGCTTCATTCCGGAAGCTGTAAGACTTTTAAACGCCACTTAGTGGAACCACTGCACTGACACTTTTACTGCACTGACACTTTTACGACACCAGTCACTTTTATACACTCTGCTGCTACCTTCTCCATTCCTGTTTATTTTATTTTCATATATTTTATATATTTATGTTTATTTTATTTATTTAAGTACTGCTGTCTGGGTAAAACTGGGTCCTTGGGTACCACAATTTCGTTCCACCCCATGTACCACATCTGATGCGAATGACAATAAAGTCTCCTTGAATCCTTGAATCCTTGAATATTACCTCGGCTGTTGGCATTAGCTAGTGCCAAATGCCAGGAACTGTCTAGAACTTTACATCTCTGTTAATAAATATCTTAGCTGTTAGTGTAAGCTCATGCTTAACTCCAATAACAATACATCTCGCCAGTGCTAAACAGCCGAGAAGCTCACAGCTTATTTTTGAAACACTTATACTTTCCCTCTTCTACAGTTTAGTTCCAGACAGTTAGCATGAAGTTTTCGATGTTAGTCTACAGTGTGTTGGGTTCTGTGCTGGGTTCTGGGATAAACTGTTGGGTTGAGTATCATGAAGATTTTAACCCTTTAATGTTTCCAACCAAACAGAGAGATAAACATATCAAGCTTGTGTTCTTGTGTTCATACATTTGGGTAGCTGGAGTTCATACCCACCCAGAAACAGTGAAATAAGACCACTCAGTCATTTTTATAGAGCCTAAAACCTATAATGGCCTAGATCCTTCATCAAGTGGGAACTCATGTGAATAATACCACCACACATCTGATTAGCTCAGCCCACAGCTGCAGAGCTACCTTAGCGGAGCTGCTAGCTTAATGTGAAAGCTATAGGCTGTGACCTAATCACAGGAACTGCTCTGTTGTGGATAAGAGGTGAAGTTCAGGTTCGTTGAGGTAGCTCTGAAGCTCTGGGCTGAGCTAATCAGATGTGGGGTGGTATTATTTTAAAGAGCCCCCAACTTGATATAGGATCTAGATATGATCTCTTGATTCCCAAATGCATGAACACAAGTTTAGTTTTATGTCTCTGTTATAGTGTTATAGTAATATTTATCTGTACGTTTGTTTGGAAACATTAAAGGGTTAAATTCTTGATGATAGTCAACCAACCAGATTATCCCAGAACCCAGTACAGAACAGAACCCAACACACTGTAGACTAACATCAAAAACATTACAACAAATATCACTCCTGCTGGGTGACTGCTGTTCATGGCCACGCCTCCTGCGCTCCCACGGCATTGCGAGCCAGTAGCAGGACGCTGCACCATGTTAATGTCTGGTACCAGCTTTATTTAAAACATATGGAATGTCTTTACAGCTTTAAATGTCCTGTTTAGTCTAGAGCAGCGAACGAGACTCAAATAACATGTAAATAATTATGTTTAACAGTCACGGGTCACTACTGCTGACCGTAGATGCTTATCTTCAGTCTTAAGAGCTTTAGAATGTAACAAGCCTGGGCTGTGAAGGGGTTAATAACTCTTTAATAACTTTAATAACTCTTTAAAGCTCCCCCAAGGAGAGCATAGGAGGTGATCGCTGAGGTGCTGGATGCTGTGTTTATGACTGGAAGGCTGTAAGACTGGCCCGGCAGTCCAGTTGAGCGTTGCTCCTGTTCCTGGAGCATTGCTGGCCGCCCGTTCCCACTGTTTGCCATGCATGACTGAGCGGAGGCCGGCTCACAGGGGAAGGAATGCCACGAAGTCCTGGTGTCTCTCGGTCCGCTGGATACATATCGCAGCGTTCCAGAGAGGAGATTCTGTTGCTGTTTTAACCGCGTCAAGACTCCAGCGCTAAGATTACAATGATTACAACCCCCCCCCCCCCCTTACGACAGCCCATCTGCCTTGATTTGCACAGGAGCTACAAGACTAGTGTAGCTAACAAGTAATGATAAGATAAGATATATACGTTTTGTATCCCACAGGAAGAAATGTACATAGCTACAGCAGAATATACAGTTAATAGGTTACTGTGCACAGGTCTCTGGCAATCTTATCAATAAGTGTATTTTCACCAGTAGGAACCCCAGATATCATTAGAACAGGTGTAAATAAGCATACATACCTTACACAGTAGCATAAATGTCTTATTTTGAAAGAAGTAGATCATATCTTGTGAGGGATTAACTTTTATATTCCAAACTAAGCTGCCTTTCTCGAATATCCAATTAACTTCATCGATATATGTAACAGATACTGTACCGTTAACCCTGTAAGGCCTAGTCTGCAGATCTAGATGAGCTATTCCGAAACTGATTGGAAGATGGATTGGAAAAGCATCCCAAGTGGCGCCTCAGGAAGCTGCTGGGGAGAATAATTAGGATCATCGCTGTATGTAGACAGAATGTGATGATGGGTACGTCTGGGAAAAAATTGGATGGACCAGCTTAATAGATACAATTTCCAAACGTCCTGCAATCCCGTAACATCAGACTGGGGGGATTCCGGACAGCAATGCAATCTTCACCCTTCCTATTATTCCAGTAGGAATAATGTTTCTGCCTTGTGGTGATACAAAACAGTAGCGATCAACCAGAATACTAGACTCACATAAACTCTGTAACAACACTGTAGCACATGCACCCACTCGCCACACACACAGACCCTATGACTGGGTTTACGTTCACACAGTGAAAAAACGTGATCAGCTGATCATCCTTGACTAAAGTGTACTGCCACTGTGATTTTAAAGAGTGTTTATTGGATGTTTGTTGTTTATTGGACGTTTGTTGGACGTTGGCTTTAATATTTTGACAGCGTATTTCAGCTTTGGTAACATCATAAGTAGCAAATCTGCAGAAAACTGATGGGTGTAAAATGACAGGATCTTTACAGTTTCTTTTGCCCATAGCATCTTTTTCCCCATACATTCATACACTAGCACATTCTTAACAAACTGAAGGCTTGAGGCAATGGCAGATAGCAACTGTTGCAAAGCAGTGATGGGAAGGCTGAGATAAAGAAGGTGGACATTGGTGAAGGGTGCAATGATTTGATTGGCCATAATGCAATGGCAGCAGCCTCAGAAAACAAATCAAATGTCATATCTTACTAATTAGTAATTGCTCATTTGATTGGATAATCGCTCTGGGCAGGCCCTGACCCCTTCCCAGGCCTACCTGTAGCTAAAAAACAGAATCTAACACTATAAAGCATTTTGTTCTTTTATGTTATTATATAGTTTGACATCACTTTAATTCAACAATTGGTAAAATAATAATAATTAATAATAAAAAATATATGCTATTGAATAACAGCACACTTGTAGAAGCTGCTGTTATTGGTCAGTATTGATAAGACTGTGGTATAGATCACCTCAACTCGTCCCCCTGTGTCTCATGGCTCACTCTCTCTGTCTCTCTCTCTCTCTATGGACATTAGAAAGCTGTTTTCCTGATTTATTGTGCTATAAACGTTCGATGCCGTGGGGCCCCAGTGAAGACAGCCCTGCTGTTTGCGAATGGCCTTCGGGGACAAAGGAGAGGTTCTGTCCTTCAGGCAGGTTTTTCTCGTGCTGCTGAAAGCCCCCGCCTGGTTAAACAGGGTTTCCTGTCATCAGCCCACAGGGGCCGGGGGGCTCCCTAATGGCCCTGCCGCTGAGAGAGAGGGTGTTTGGCCCCAGGGCCTGGTGGGAAGCGCTTCAGGCTCATTGTGTCTGTCTATCTGCGGGGTTCAGCTAAAGCTCCCCTCGGGGGCATCCTGGGCTGCTGTATAGACGTGCTAATTAACTGTTCCTCAGACTTTAAAGGTCATGGACCTTTTCAATGGTCTAGAGATGCATCGATCTGAAGGTGGTGATTTGACTGCTTCAATTTTGGAATTGATTATTAATTATTAGAATTGGAATAATTAGAATTAATCCCTTGATGTAAACAGTTTCTCTCGTTATGTTTTCAAACAGAACAATCCAAATAAATCAAATTGTGATTAAACTTGAAATTTTTTAGTTAAATTATTAGTAGCACA
Organism: Megaleporinus macrocephalus; assembly: GCA_021613375.1. Classification (NCBI taxonomy): domain Eukaryota; kingdom Metazoa; phylum Chordata; class Actinopteri; order Characiformes; family Anostomidae; genus Megaleporinus; species Megaleporinus macrocephalus. The sequence continues at coordinate 48,566,495 of CM038705.1, forward strand.
TTCTGGCGCCATGGTTCTACACTACAGAATAGATGGTTCTTTAAGGGTTCTTTAGTGAAAACACCAAAGAACACACAAATAAGAAACATTTGCGTGCTTGAAAGGTTCTTGATCTGGTGAAATGGTTCTTTAGGTTGATGCTGTTGGTGTATATGCTTGTATATACACTACTGTGTAGAAGTCTGAGCACCTAAGCTGATAGTTTAAAAGCCTTAATCTGATCAATAAGTGTCTGATCAGCAGTAAAAACAGCAGATATAATTAGAACAGATGTAAATAATCATACATATAATACAAAGTAACATGAATATCTTATTGTGAGGGAAGTAGATCAGATCTTGAGCTCCAGTTTGAAGAACAAAGTTAGGTTCCAGATTTCTCCTGGACGCCCCAGACATTGTATGAATGTGTTCAGTTCCTTCAGCAGCAAATCTTGATTTAGCTTAATGAAGTACTGAGCAGTCAAAGCAGGTATTAGATGAGAACTGATAATAATACTGGATTGTTTAGGAGAAGCTTGTAAAGGGTTAAATAAACACACTGACGTATGTAAAAGCTCTACCTACTCTATTAATACTGTTTAATATTTAATAATAAAGTGTTTACTGAGTAAATAAAAGCTTCCTGTCTAGAAAAAAACAGCTATTTAAATACAATTATGTCCCCAAATGACCAAAACATTGCACAATACTGTGAATGTGAATGCATAAATCAATTACTAGTACCGTTAACATTTCCTTCCTCACTAGTGAACTTCTTACCAAGTATTAACACTAAAATCAACATTTCATTTTAGGTGTTTATTGGCGATTGGTAATCACTTATTGGTGATGTAGTTGTGCTTGGTGACTTTATTCCCACCAGGAAAAGTGAAGATTTCTCTATATTGTATTTGGCTTCAGCTACGAGACTGCTTTCTGCAAACTGAGAATGGAGAATATAGGATGAAGCTTCACACCAGAGGCTTAAACTCAGGTTTTGGAGCAGCGCTGTCGTTCAATTTGGCAACACTTATATATTGATTTTGAGTATTTGTGAGAAAAAGAAAAAGAAAGAAAGAAAGAATGAAATTCACATTCACACCTTGTTTAAAAGATGCAGTAAGTAATGAGCGGTCAGGGGGTCAGAGTTCATGTCCAGATGCCTGGGCCTAAAGCCTTTAATTGGTCTGGGTCAATTAAAAAAACCTTGTCCTGAAGATGCTTTGAGTGACAATAACACTTCCACAAAGCGTGCACGATTCCTGCATCACCCATCTATTCACGCTCGCTCACAGACTGGGGGAGCTTGGTTCAGCTCTGAACTCTGCAGAGTGAATGGAGGAATCTCTCTCGTACAAAACACACTTTCACCAGCACACCAGGCCATCGATCCAGAAACGTACGGCCCGGTTTGGTGGGGTTTGGTACCTGCAGGCCAGTGCAGGAGAGTTGGCAGCTATGCATGTACTGCAGATGTTTTTGTTGTGTTTTAATCAAAGGTGGTAAAAGTATTCACGTTCGTTACTCAGGTAGAAGTATAGATACTAGGGTTTAAAATACTTCTGTAGAAGTTGAAGTATCAACTGAAGATTTTTACTCCAGTAAAAGTGTAAAAGTACTGATTTCAGAACTACTTAAAGTACAAAAGTAAAAGTAATGTAAGAGAAAAAAAGGCATTAAGGACAAAAACACCACAGGGGTCTATAGAGCACTAGCCCACCTCCCCAAAAACCCCATTCTTCTAAAATCCATAATGACTATAATGTTATATTAAAATGTTAATGTTGATAAATTTGGGATGCGCTAGGCTTCCTGTTTCAGCTCATATACACCCATTGAACATGAATGTAGTTTAGTACAATGTAAATATATTAAAGAAGCATATCTGTTACTACTTAACATTAACATGAGTTTCATGGAGCAGAAGATATGATGACTAGTCGTCTATAAGTATTGTAACATGTCTTCGAAGGGCGTATACGCGGCTGAAACAGGAAGCCTAGCGCATCCCAAATTTATCAATATTAACATTTTAATATTACATTATAGTCATTATAGCTTTTAGAAGAATGTTTTTTGGGGAGGTGGGCTAGTGCACTATAGACCCCTGTTTGGCCTAAGCTTTTGTCCTTAATGGCATTTTTTCCCTACATTACTTTTACTTTTATACTTTAAGTAGTTCTGAAAGCAGTACTTTTACTGGAGTAAAAAGCTTGAGTTGATACTTCAACTTCTACAGAAGTATTTTAAACCCTAGTATCTATATAAACCCTTGTATCTATACTTCTACCTGAGTAATGAATGTGAATACTTTTAACACCTTTGCTGGTTCTGATTCTGGCTCACAGTTGGGGTTCTAATTCTGTGGCTGTGAGTGTATGAGAGTGGCCGTGCTTCACGTAGGGCTACTGTTG
>CM038705.1:48573889-48656389 GCA_021613375.1 Megaleporinus macrocephalus
CCCAGTCACTCACTCATTCACTCAATCACTCATTCCCTCATCTACCCAGTCACTCAATCACTCATTCCCTCATCTACCCAGTCACTCACTCATTCACTCAATCACTCATTCCCTCATCTACCCAGTCACTCAATCACTCATTCCCTCATCTACCCAGTCACTCACTCATTCACTCAATCACTCATTCCCTCATCTACCCAGTCACTCACTCATTCACTCAGTCACTCATTCCCTCATCTACCCAGTCACTCACTCATTCACTCAGTCACTCATTCCCTCATCTACCCAGTCACTCACTCATTTACTCAGTCACTCATTCCCTCATCTACCCAGTCACTCACTCATTTACTCAGTCACTCATTCCCTCATCTACCCAGTCACTCACTCATTCACTCATCTACCCAGTCACTCACTCATTCACTCAATCACTCATTCCCTCATCTACCCAGTCACTCAATCACTCATTCCCTCATCTACCCAGTCACTCACTCATTCACTCAATCACTCATTCCCTCATCTACCCAGTCACTCAATCACTCATTCCCTCATCTACCCAGTCACTCACTCATTCACTCAATCACTCATTCCCTCATCTACCCAGTCACTCACTCATTCACTCAGTCACTCATTCCCTCATCTACCCAGTCACTCACTTATTCACTCAATCACTCATTTCCTCATCTACCCAGTCACTCACTCATTCACTCAGTCACTCATTCCCTCATCTACCCAGTCACTCACTCATTCACTCAGTCACTCATTCCCTCATCTACCCAGTCACTCACTCATTTACTCAGTCACTCATTCCCTCATCTACCCAGTCACTCACTCATTCACTCATCTACCCAGTCACTCACTCATTCACTCAATCACTCATTCCCTCATCTACCCAGTCACTCAATCACTCATTCCCTCATCTACCCAGTCACTCACTCATTCACTCAATCACTCATTCCCTCATCTACCCAGTCACTCAATCACTCATTCCCTCATCTACCCAGTCACTCACTCATTCACTCAATCACTCATTCCCTCATCTACCCAGTCACTCACTCATTCACTCAGTCACTCATTCCCTCATCTACCCAGTCACTCACTCATTCACTCAGTCACTCATTCCCTCATCTACCCAGTCACTCACAGTTCATCTAATAACAGAGTTACGAGAAAACAATAATATTAAACCTGTTCAGGTCAGTGTCTGTCCCCCCGGCAGGATGACCACGGAGGGGTCTGCAGAGTGAGAGGAGCCCCTTCCTAATTATCACCACAGGTGCCCTGCGTGAACAACAGTGGTTGTTGTTTTGATCTGAGACCAGCTCAACCTAGCCTGTAAAACTGACGCCAGGTCAGTGAGAAACAGAGCTGTGCTTGTTTGTTTGATGTTCAGGGCTTTAAAAACGAGGCTCTCAGGTTTCTATGAACTGATAAGACTAAAGTGAGGTTAATCGATCAGTGAGAGAATAAAGAGAACAGCAGTGTATGTGTGATTCATTCTGTCGTTTATGTTAATTGTTGATATTAAGCTAATGTGATAAGGTCTAAGTGGCCGTTCGGTCAGTGACTAATGTTTACATAGCGCACACTGAGTGATATGAACATATACAGTGTTCTGAGCGGCGCTGTTAATGGAGATCGGAGATTTTTGGAGATCTATGGTTTTCAGGCCGGATGTGCATCCCAAATTAATTAACATTAACATTTTAATATAACATTATAGTCATTATGGCTTTTAGAAGAATGTTTTTGGGGGAGGTGGGTTAGTGCTCTATAGACCCCTGTGGTGAGGCCTAAGCTTTTGTCCTTAATGGCATTTTTTCCTTACATTACTTTTACTTTTATACTTTAAGTAGTTCTGAAAGCAGTACTTTTACACTTTTACTGGAGTAAAAAGCTGGAGTTAATACTTCAACTTCTACAGCAGTATTTTAAAACCCAAAAGGATTTGAATGTGAACACTTTTGACACCTTTGGTTGACTCTTGGATTTGAACGGAAAGCATGTAAAAGGAAAAGTCCACTGATATTCCAAAAAGTTACTGGGCGTGTGTTACTGGGTGTGTGTTACTGGTTATGTTACTGGACGTGTGTTACTGGACATGTGTTACTGTATGTGAGTTACTGGACGTGTGTTACTGGTTATGTTACTGGATGTGTGTTACTGGACATGTGTTACTGTATGTGAGTTACTGGACGTGTGTTACTGGACGTGTGTTAATGGTTATGTTACTGGACATGTGTTACTGTATGTGAGTTACTGGACGTGTGTTACTGGACGTGTGTTAATGGTTATGTTACTGGACGTGTGTTACTGGGCGTGTGTTACTGGACGTGTGTTACTGGTTATGTTACTGGACGTGTGTTGCTGGACGTGTGCTACTGGACGTGTGTTACTGGTTGTGTTACTCGGCGTGTGTTACTGGACGTGTGTTACTGGACGTGTGCTACTGGACGTGTGTTACTGGACGTGTGTTACTGGGCGTGTGCTACTGGATGTGTGCTACTGGACGTGTGTTACTGGGCGTGTGTTACTGGATGTGTGTTACTGGTTGTGTTACTGGGCGTGTGTTAATGGTTGTGTTACTGGGCGTGTGTTACTGGGCGTGTGTTACTGGACATGTGTTACTGGATGTATGTTACTGGTTGTGTTACTGGGCGTGTGTTACTGGGCGTGTGTTACTCGGCGTGTGTTACTGGGCGTGTGTTACTGGGCGTGTGTTACTGGGCGTGTGTTACTGGTTATGTTACTGGGCGTGTGTTACTGGACATGTGTTACTGGGCGTGTGTTACTGGACGTGTGTTACTGGGCGTGTGTTAATGGTTATGTTACTGGACGTGTGTTACTGGACGTGTGTTAATGGTTATGTTACTGGAAGTGTGTTACTGGGCGTGTGTTACTGGACGTGTGTTAATGGTTATGTTACTGGACGTGTGTTACTGGGCGTGTGTTACTGGACGTGTGTTACTGGACGTGTGTTAATGGTTATGTTACTGGACGTGTGTTACTGGGCGTGTGTTACTGGACGTGTGTTACTGGTTATGTTACTGGACGTGTGTTACTGGACGTGTGCTACTGGACGTGTGTTACTGGTTGTATTACTCGGCGTGTGTTACTGGACGTGTGCTACTGGACGTGTGTTACTGGACGTGTGTTTATGGACGTGTGTTACTGGGCGTGTGTTACTGGACGTGTGTTACTGGACGTGTGTTTATGGACGTGTGTTACTGGGCGTGTGCTACTGGATGTGTGTTACTAGACGTGTGCTACTGGACGTGTGTTACTGGACGTGTGCTACTGGACGTGTGTTACTGGGCGTGTGTTACTGGATGTGTGTTACTGGTTGTGTTACTGGGCGTGTGTTAATGGTTGTGTTACTGGACATGTGCTACTGGACGTGTGTTACTGGGCGTGTGTTACTGGATGTGTGTTACTGGTTGTGTTACTGGGCGTGTGTTAATGGTTGTGTTACTGGGCGTGTGTTACTGGGCATGTGTTACTGGTTATGTTACTGGGCGTGTGTTACTGGGCATGTGTTACTGGACGTGGGTTACTGGATGTGTGTTACTGGTTGTGTTACTGGACGTGTGTTACTGGACGTGTGTTACTGGTTATGTTACTGGGCGTGTGTTACTGGGTGTGTGTTACTGGACGTGTGTTACTGGTTATGTTACTGGGCGTGTGTTACTGGGCGTGTGTTACTGGACATGTGTTACTGGATGTATGTTACTGGTTGTGTTACTGGGCGTGTGTTACTGGGCGTGTGTTACTGGTTATGTTACTGGACGTGTGTTACTGGTTGTGTTACTGGTTATGTTACTGGGCGTGTGTTACTGGTTATGTTACTGGGCGTGTGTTACTGGTTATGTTACTGGACGTGTGTTACTGGTTGTGTTACTGGTTATGTTACTGGGCGTGTGTTACTGGTTATGTTACTGGGCGTGTGTTACTGGACGTGTGCTGACGTCCGTCTCTGCTCGTGTCTCCACAGAGCAGCAGGACTGTCTGCACCAGGTGGTCCATGAGCGTCTGGGTGAGCTGCTGCGCGTGCTGAAGTGTGTGATCGGTAAACACCCCACCCTGAACTCAGTGGACATCCTCAGCGCAGCCGGGACCCTCATCGCCAAGGTCAAAGGTCAGACCCCCTTAGACACAAGTTCACTCTTTACGCTTCTCCCTCTCTTTTTCTTTACTCTCTCTTTTTCTTTACTCTCTCTTTTTCTTTACTCTCTCTCTCTTTCTGTATATTTTTCTCTTTCTGGCTCAACCTTTTTCTCTCTTTCTCTGTTTTCTCTCTCTTCTCTCCTCTTATTTCCTGTTTACTCTTTCCTCTATTTTTCTCTCGTTATCTTTCTCTATATGATCTATATGCTCTCTCTCTATTTCTCTATTTCTCTATTTCTCGTTCTATCTCTTTATGCTGCTGTCCCTGGCTTTCTTTTCCTCGTTTCCTCCTATTTTCTCTCTTTCTCTCTGTCTCTGACTTTCTGTCTTTCTTACTTTCTCTCTTTTCTTCTTTAATCTTAACCTCACTTCTCATCCTGTTGCTCCATCTTATTCTCTTTTTTCTCTCTTTCATCTCTCTGTCCCTCTGTTTGTTTCTCTCTCTTTTCTCTCTGTCTCATTTTTGCTCTCTCAATAACTTTTATCTCTTTTTTCTCTCTTTCTTTGTCTCCCCTTCCCTCTTTGTACCTCCTTCACTGTATTTGTCTCTTATTGTCTCTTTTTTTCTTCTTTCTCTCATTTCCTTTTTTTCTCTCTCCTTGTCTTTTTTCTTATACCTTTCTTTCTGTCTCTTTCACTCACTCTTCGTTCTCTTTTGTTTCTCTCTCTCTCTCTCTCTCTCTCTCTCTGAGTGGTGTTCACTCTATTGAAATGTCACTCGTCCGCTGGTTAGTAATGCTATAGCCGGTGTTGTCATTGAGCTGGTTAACCGGCTCCACAGCAGATTCAGGCTCTCAGCGTTCACACCGCGCCGTGCTGAGTGGAGGTGAATGGGAAGCTCCGGGATTTGTCCTGCCGCTGTTAGCCGTGGTTTCCGGGGCGTCGTGCTGGGGGACGGAGCGGAGGAATCCCCTTTCTCTCCCGCAGATTATCATCTCTCACGCAGAGCGATTCCTCCGCTGGCTCAGAAACAAGAATGTGAGAAGAAACTCAGAATCCCAGCCCACAGTATCTGAACCCCTGAGCCGGCTGAACTGTCTATCATACACTATACACTTACAGTGATTTATTAGAGTCTCAGCCACAGAAGCTCCGCCCACACGTAGATGAAGAGTTTTATATTTAGTGTGTTTAGCTGGCCACACTGTCAGGGTTCTGCGTTCTGATTGGCTGTCCGCACTTCAGTGTAGAAACATGTTTAAGTGTATGAGTGTGTTCGGTCTAGTGAAGAGTCTCAGCTGTGTTTCCTGAGAGTCTGTTTATGTCGTGACTCTGTTTTAAAGACTGCCTCTTTCTGTACATCATAGCCAACAGCAGTGATTGGCCGCGTTGTGTGTCAATCAAATTCAGTTTCCCTGCAGTTGTAGGCGGATCTCTTTTTTTTTCCTTTGTTAATTTTTTTTCTCTCACTTTCTCTAATTTCTTCTTTACTCTCACTCCCTCTGTCACTCTCTGTCTCGCCTCTTTTTTCTTTCTTTCTGTCTTTCTTTCTCCCCTCATTCTCTTTCTCTCTCTCTGTCTCGCCTCTTTTTTCTTTTTTCTTTACTTTCTTTTACTTTTTCACTCTTTCTCTATGTTTTGCCCTCTTTCTCTGTCCTTCTTTTTTTACTTTGTCTCTTTCTCAGTCTTGCTTCTCCTCTTTTAGGTTTTCTTACTCTCTCTCTTTCTCTGCCCGTTTTTCTTTCTTTCCTTCACTTTTTCTCTTAATCTCTTTCTCTTTCTCTTTCTCTTTCTCTCTGTGTCTTGCGTCCTGTCTCTCTCTCCCACCCCCTTTGTATGTTGGGTGGACTTGTTTTTGCCATGTTGAGATCTTGAAAAGTTTATTCTCTCTCTCTCTCCGCCTTTCCCTCTCACTCTCTCTCTCTCTCTCTCTCTCTCTCCACCTCTCTCTTTCTGTCTCTGTCTGATTCTTTCTCTATTTTTTGTCTCTCACTCTCTCGTTCTTTCTCTCTCCACCTCTCTCTTTCTGTCTCTGTCTGACTCTCTATTTTTTGTGTCTCTCTCACTCTCGCGTTCTCTCTCTGCCTCTCTCTTTCTGTCTCTGTCTGACTCTCTATTTTTTGTCTCTCTCACTCTCTCGTTCTGTCTCTGTCTGATTCTTTCTCTATTTTTTTGTCTCTCACTCTCTCGTTCTGTCTCTTTCCACCTCTCTCTTTCTGTCTCTGTCTGACTCTCTATTTTTTGTCTCTCTCACTCTCACGTTCTCTCTCTCTCTGCCTCTCTCTTTCTCTCTCTGTCTGACTCTCTCAATTTTTTTGTCTCTCGCTCTCTCATTCTCTTTCTTTCTCTCTCTCTTTCTCTACCTCTCTACCTCTCTCTTTTTCTTTCTATCCCTGTGTGTGTGTCTCTCTCTGCCTCTCTCTGCCTCTCACTTTCTCTCTCTGTCTGACTCTTTCTCTATTTTTTGTGTCTCTATCCCTCTTTCGTTCTCTCTCTCTTTATTTCATTCTCTGTCTTTCTTTACCTCTTTCTCTTTCTCTCTTTCTATCTCTGTGTGTGTCTCTCTCTATCTGCCTCTTTTTTTATCTGTCTGACTCTTTCTCTATTTTTTGTGTCGCTCTCGCTCTCTCGTTCTTTCTCTCTCTCTGTCTTTCTCTACCTCTCTCCCTCTCTCTCTTTCTATCTCTCTGTGTCTCTCTCTTTCTCTCTCTCTTTCTCTCTCTCTGTCTTTCTCTACCTCTCTCCCCCTCTCACTCTCTGCCTCTCTCATTTTGTCTCTGTCTGACTCTTTCTCTATTTTTTGTCTCACTCGCTCTCTTGTTCCCTCTTTCTTTCTCTCTTTCGTTCTCTCTCTGTGTCTTTCTTTCTATCTCTCTGTGTCTCTCTCTTTCTCTCTCTCTTTCTCTCTCTCTGTCTGTCTCTACCTCTCTCCCCCTCTCACTCTCTACCTCTCTCATTTTGTCTCTGTCTGACTCTTTCTCTATTTTTTGTCTCACTCGCTCTCTTGTTCCCTCTTTCTTTCTCTCTTTCGTTCTCTCTCTGTGTCTTTCTTTCTATCTCTCTGTGTCTCTCTCTTTCTCTCTCTCTTTCTCTCTCTCTGTCTTTCTCTACCTCTCTCCCTCTCTCTCTATCTCTCTGTGTCTCTCTCTTTCTCTCTCTCTTTCTCTCTCTCTGTCTTTCTCTACCTCTCTCCCTCTCTCTCTTTCTATCTCTCTGTGTCTCTCTCTTTCTCTCTCTCTTTCTCTCTCTCTGTCTTTCTCTACCTCTCTCCCCCTCTCACTCTCTACCTCTCTGATTTTGTCTCTGTCTGACTCTTTCTCTATTTTTTGTCTCACTCGCTCTCTTGTTCCCTCTTTCTTTCTCTCTTTCGTTCTCTCTCTGTGTCTTTCTTTCTATCTCTCTGTGTCTCTCTCTTTCTCTCTCTCTTTCTCTCTCTCTGTCTGTCTCTACCTCTCTCCCCCTCTCACTCTCTACCTCTCTCATTTTGTCTCTGTCTGACTCTTTCTCTATTTTTTGTCTAACTCGCTCTCTCGTTCCCTCTTTTTTTCTGTCTTTCTCTCTCTTTCTGTGTCTTTCCCTACCTCTCTCTCTCTCTCTCTCTCTGGTCAGTTTGTGAGTTTGTTATTGCCTGTGTTGAAGTGAGTATGAATCTGATTGGTCACAGGCTGCTGCTGACCCTCAGCATGAATCCCTATTGATTTGCTTTGGCCCTGTTTTGACAGTCAGCCCTGAACGGATCACGTGATATCCCTGTGTAAACCTGGTTTCCACGGCGACTGGTCACTTCTTCCAAAGTATAATATTAACATGCAGAACTGGACACACAAACAAACAGACCTGTTAGAGAGTCAGTCGTTCCTCTGTCAGTCGTAAGCAGAACGTATGACTGTGTGTATGTGGATTTCTTCCATTCAAAGTAAATACGCTTTACTCTGTACTCTGTTGTATAAAGTTATTATAGCACAGGGCTGTGGCCGGACTGTCCAGTGATGTTTACTTTAAAACATTTCCCAATCTCACCACCAGAGGGCTGAAATTCAGCCTTGACCACACATGCTCTGACCACATGCCTCTCTGACTCACTCGTTTATACACATGACCTCACTGGACACATTGAATAGGTGGACTTTGGGAGATTAAAGTATGTGAAGATCTGGACTGGAGTACCTGAGGTGAGATTTGAGGCTGGATTCAGCGATGTGGGTGGGATTGATGATGTACATTGCTGGTCTGAAACCACCCTGTTTCCAGTCTGAGACCCTATTCCCACCTTATCTTCAATCTAAAACACTATTTCTAGTCTGAGACCCATAAATCCATAAAATAATTAAATTCATAAATAATTTAAAGCTACAGAGAAAAGATGATACTCCTAACCACCTGGAAAACCCACCAAAACTGCTTCCTCAAGCAAACAGCACATTTACCTTTGAAAGAGAGGAGAACATCAAGCTCCACCTTCAGATCTGAGAACATCCACAGGTGTTTCTGTCCATCCCTCCACTGTGAGAAGATACTGTGAGAAGGTTGTGTAGCAGTTCAAGAAGCTCCTCACTGAGAAAAGAAGATACAGACACATCAAACAGAGAAGCTGCTGCTGTTCTCAGAGCAATGGACTGACCACCCCAGAGTCCAGAACCTCAACATCACTGAACGTGTTTGGGGTTGTTTGGTTGGTGAGAAGCAGAACTAACTTCTATAACTAAACTTTGGAGGTCACTCTGTTTGAGAAACTGAAGGACGAGACCCCTGAAAAGAATGTAAGCTTGATTGCCACTGTGACCAGAGGACTCAGGTGATGATTAATAAACGCTAAGGTGGTCCGAGAAAGGACAGTCCTGGACCAGAACTTAGGAAACACCTGATAAATTTAGTAACTTCACTCCAAAGATGTGATGCTAAGCTTGCTGGCCAGGATTCTGAAGAAGGACAGGAGGCCAGGCGCTTGAGTAGAAGGTCGAGTCGGCCCCCCCTTTGTGGTTCTTCAGGGGAGTGGACGCAGCACCTCGGGTTCTGGCCCCAGATCTCTTGACTCTAAAACATTTTTGCTGATGTTGACATACCTCGCACGGCCTGCCCTCGACCATCTCCGCACACAGCACCGCCTCCTGTGGAAATAAACCACCTCTTCTGTTTTCTTGAACGTGGGCCAGGGTGGGAATTTTCCCCTCTCCTCCGCTCTGCGCTCTCATCCCTTTGCTCTTTTTGGCTTTATTACAAAAGGCCGAAGCACTCTCATGCTCTGGGATGGAAGTGTTGAGTTTCAGAAGTGAGGCCAGTTCCTGTGCTGGTGCTGTGGGATTTCTCGGGAATGGACGGCAGATGAAGTGGAGGACATTTATATTTACATGTAGTCGTCTAGCCGATGTTTTCATCCGGAGCGACATACAAAACATGCAAGCGGCGGAAGCAGAGGTAAGACAGGGGCTCTGGAGAAACTACAAAAGGTGTAGATGTAGAGAAGAATGGAAAACATCACTCAGAACATCTGCCCACGTCCGTATCACAAGTTCTTCCAAAGTTCCTGGACCTTTGTAGGCACCTGCTGATCCTGAGTTTCTTCTGAAATTAGGATGTTAATAGAGTTTGTTCCTCAAAGGCAGCAGTAATTAAGAACAATTGAGTGAGTTCAAGTTCTGATGCTGAACATTACTGATGCTGAACATTGCTGTTAGGATTTGATTGAGTGTTAGTGAGGTCAGGTGCTGATGTTGAAACATTGCTGTGAGGATTTGATTGAGTGTTAGTTAGGTCAGGTACTGATGCTGAACATTCCTGATGTTGGAACATGGCTGTGAGGATTTGATTGAGTATTATTAGTGAGGTCAGGTACTTATGTTGAACATTGCTGTGAGGATTTGATTGAGTGTTAGTGCGGTCAAGTTCTGATGCTGAAAATTGCTGTGAGGATTTGATTGAGTGTTAGTGAGATCAGGTACTGATGCTAAACATTGATGTAAGGATTTGATTGAGTGTTAGTGAGGTCAGGTACTGATGCTAAACATTGATGTAAGGATTTGATTGAGTGTTAGTGAGGTCAGGTGCTGGTGTTGAAGATTGATGTAAGGATTTGATTGAGTATTAGTAAGGTCAGGTACTGATGCTGAACATTGCTGATGTTGGAACATGGCTGTGAGGATTTGATTGAGTATTATTAATGAGGTCAGGTACTTATACTGAACATTGCTGTGAGAATTTGATTGAGCGTTAGTGAGATCAGGTACTGATGTTGAACATTGCTGTGAGGATTTGATTGAGTGTTAGTGAGGTCAGGTACTGATGCTAAACATTGCTGTGAGGATTTGATTGAGTGTTAGTGAGGTCAGGTGCTGATGTTGGACATTGCTGTTAGGATTTGGCTGAGTATTAGTAAGGTCAGGTACTGATGCTGAACATTGCTGATGTTGGTACATGGCTGTGAGGATTTGATTGTGTATTAGTGAGATCAGTTACCTATGTCGAACATTGCTGTGAGATTTTAATTAAGTGTTAGTGTGTTAGTGAGGTCAGGTACTGATGTTGAACATTGCTGTCTGAATTTGATTGAGTGTTAATGAGGTTAATTAGGATTTTTTTAAGGCTAACAGTTATTAGGAAATTAGTCTTTGGTGCAGTCCAGCATCTTGAGTCAGATTGGGACTACAGAGGCGAAGCCCACCCCTTGGACAACTGGTGGTGGTCTGTAGAAAGGAGGGGTGAATGAGTTTGTAGGATTGGAGTCTTCCAGGAAGAACTTTCACTGGTCCACAGCCCAGCGCTGGGGGGCATTGTACCCTTATAGGCCAACATTGGATTGCTCCCAAATTTGGGAGGGAGTTACTTGGTGTCCAAGCCTCTCCAGACCTCATTGCTGAGACAGGTTTCTGTACTGCAGACATACAGCTCAGGCTCTGCTCAAGCCATAGTTTAAAGTGAGAACTCCGATACTGGAGGTCCACAGTTTCTCTCTAACACATCTGATCTAACTTAACCAGGACGGTTCCCCACCTGAATCATAGAAGATGTTTGCAGTGTTGAACTTGCAGGTGGCTATGAGATACCTCATCCACCCCAACATGGACCCCTCAAAAAACGTTGGGATCCATCAGTCTCTGTTTGGACAGCCTGTTTCCTGTGGCTAAGCAGCGGATTGATTAGCAGGCCGGACTCTAGTACGTTTTCCCAGAGAGCGGAGGAGAAGAAAAAAGGAAAACAATGCCATTTTTGCATGATGATGTAATTTCCACGGTTGGACTGTGAGTGAGTGGTTGGAGAAGGCTGCCATTGTGTTCTCGTGAGCTTCAGGATGTCCTGTTGGGGGCAGGCGGGGGGGTGGAGGGGGGTGGTGGGTTATTGGAAAGGGGACGTGACTGCCAACCATAGCTTCACAAACAAAGGTAGCTGAAGCTTCAGGGACAACTGGATTTGCGCGCCCATCAGTTTTTTTTATGATTTCACAGAAGGTACCTTTGATATTGCGACCTTCCTGTAGCACTGATTCTGATACTGAACAGGACTTTGGCTGTGTCTTGGGGGTAAAATATCCAGAACTTTGATTGAGGAGCTGCTCCAGATCTACTGCGGACGTCTGCCTGGACTGCTTAAGCCATTTCATATCAGTAGAAAGCGTTTGTGGTGACTGAGCTGGATGGGAAGCGTTGCAGTAGGTAAGTAGTGGAGCTACAGATCTTAGTAGAGGTTTCTACTGAGCTTAATTCCACAGAGAAAGTTCTCACTAGACCTTCGGTAACGTTTGCAGGTTTCCTATTCACAGACAGTTGAACATGCTTTATACAAGATAACAGAACATCATAGTAGGTTCATGCTGGAGTGTAGAACACTATGAACCTCTGAGGACCTCCTAGGTATTTCTAGGATGTGTATAGACCAAAATTGTGTTGATAGAATCCGTGCCACATTGGTGAGAGGAGAATTGGCGTCATGCCCTATGCCAAGTGTAGTTTGGAGGGGTGTAAGACCCTCCACCACTGGGCTGTGGAACGGTGGAACTCTGTTCCTCTGGAGTGATGGAGCTCCATTTATTTGGGCTTATTTGGGATGAGTTGAAGTGATACAGAACTGGTCATCCAACATCAGTACCTGACCTCACTAATACTCAAACAGATCCTCACAGCAATGTTCCAACATCCCAGAGGAGTACAAACTGTTACTGCGGCAAAGGAAAGACAAACTAGCAGTTCATATCTTCTTATGGATCCCCAGATGTTCATCAAGTTCTAGATATATAAAGCCTATAATCTCAATCACTGGTCACCAACTCTACTCCTGAAGAGCTTCAGCCTGCAGCTCCAACTCTAACTGCCCCACAAGGTCATCTATATTTGTGTGAGTGTGTGTATTAGTGTGTTCAGAGGTCTTTGATGAGCTGATGGGACGTTGGATTCAGGTCGGAGGTGAAACCTACATGCTGACCACTGATCTAAATGGGATGTGTAGCAAAACAACAGTGATGATGTTAAATGATGTCCTAGAACCTACAGCTCTTGCTGCCGTCAGGAGTCTTGTACCCCCCAAATTATCATTTTACAGGAGAACCAACTTCACTTTTAATGTGAGTCAAGGTAACCAGACGTGTTTCCAAGTGAATTCAGGCCGTTTCCTTTAGTCCCCTCGTCATGACATTTACACAGAGTATGAAGAACAACCGGTGCTTTCAAATTCTCTCAAAAACTGAAAACCTCAGCTTGTGTGCAGCACGGTGGAGTGAATGAAGGCGTTTTCGGCTGAGGCCGCCTCTCTGCCTCTATAATATCCCTGGAAGCCTCCGGAACAGCCGGGCCGTTGCTGGAATGCTGATGGCGTCAGTGGCTTTGGCGGGGCCCGCCGCTCTCTCCTCGTTTATTTTTTCTGCACCGAGTTTGACAGGAAGTTTATTGTGGGCGCTGATTGTAGCATATTTATGCTGGTGTTTTCGTCCCTCTCCATCTCCACTGTCACGGTGTTTAGACCCAGCACAGGAAACACTTTGGGAGATTGGAGACCCGGCCGTGCACTCAGACCTCCTCAGTCGGCTGTTTCTGACGTATTCAAGGGCTTTTTTATGTACGGCTGACAACAAATTTCAGTTTCAGTACTTCTGTTTTTATTGTGTTTATTTTACACCACTCAGACTCTTATGGTCTGTATGTGGGTCCCCACTTCATTTCGCTCTAATAACTAAACAGAAGTTACTTAATGATTCATAATACAGCAGAGTCCGAGACCACCCGTCGTTTATTTAATGGCCAGAGATATTTTTCAGAAGATGTTTCTGAGGAGCTCAGACAGAACCAATAACATAAGGAAGGAAAACAACATTAAAGAAAAACATGGAGTTTCCAGACGTGTGGAAAACGAGGCTCCTAACAACCACCTGGAAGACCACCAGAACTGTACCCATCAGGTAAAGCTTTGAGAGAGAGGAGAACATCAAGCTACGCCTTCAGATCTGAGATCATCCACAGGTGTTTCTGTCCATCCCTCCACAGTGAGAAGACACCTCAACGCTATGGGGTTTAAAAGGATGTGTAGTTTCTCAAGAAGCTCCTCACTGAGAGAAGATACAGACACATCAAACAAAGAAGCTGCTGCTGTTCTCAGAACCTTGGACTGACCACCCCTTAGTCCAGAACCTCGACTCCACTGAACATGCTCTGGCAATGTGGGGCGGGTGGTCTGCACAGCTCTGTTTCCACTGAATCAGTAGTTCAGTAGTTACTGAATTGTATATATCCTGAATGTTAAGCTGACTGACGAGGCTGCAGATGAGATGATTTCAGACCCGAGTTTGTTTTTTGCTCTTTCTTCTGAACTTGTCTGTCTACACAGTAACAGGAACTTAATTGCAGGTTTGGTGAGCAAGTGTGTGTGTGTCTGAGTGGTGGTTTCCGTAGCGACATCATTTGTGTATGCTTCTTCTCTCTCATTCTGGTTCTCTGCTCCAGCTCCTAACGCTCCATCCCTCCTCCGACAGGTGTGAACTACAAGGAGGTGAATGAAGACAACAAGCAGGGGCTGTTTGGAGAGATCTACTCGTCTATAGATACACTGGCCTTCACCTTCGGCAATGTGTGAGTTTCACAGTTAACAACAAAGTTTTAAGCAGTTTTAGCAGCTTTGAGCAGTTTTGAGGAGTTTCGAGCAGTTTTGAGCAGTTTTGAAGAGTTTTGAGCAGTTTTGAGGCGTTTCTAGGTGTTTTAAAAAGTTCTTAGGAGTTTTAAGGAGTTTTGAGCAGTTCTGGGGAGTTTTGAGCAGTTCTAAGCAGTTTCGAGCAGTTTTGGTGAGTTTTGAGCAGTTTTGAGCAGTTCTGGGGAGTTTTGAGCAGTTCTAAGCAATTTCGAGCATTTTTGGTGAGTTTTGAGTAGTTTTTAGGAGTTTTGAGCAGTTCTGGGGAGTTTTGAGGAGTTTTGAGCAGTTCTGGGGAGTTTTGAGCAGTTCTGGGGAGTTTTGAGCAGTTCTGGGGAGTTTCGAGGAGTTTTGAGCAGCTCTGGGGAGTTTTGAGCAGTTTTGAGGAGTTTCGAGCAGTTCTGGGGAGTTTTGAGCAGTTTTGAGGAGTTTTGAGCAGTTCTGGGGAGTTTTGAGGAGTTTTGAGCAGTTCTGGGGAGTTTTGAGCAGTTTTGGTGAGTTTTGAGCAGTTTAAGGAGTTTTGAGCAGTTCTGGGGAGTTTTGAGGAGTTTTGAGCAGTTTTAAGGAGTTTTGAGCAGTTCTGGGGAGTTTTGAGGAGTTTTGAGCAGTTTTAAGGAGTTTTGAGCAGTTCTGGGGAGTTTTGAGCAGTTTTGAGGAGTTTTGAGCAGTTTTGGTGAGTTATGGTAAGTTTTGAGGAGTTTTGAGCAGTTCTGGGGAGTTTTGAGGAGTTTTGAGGAGTTCTGAGGAGTTTTGGTGAGTTTTGAGCAGTTCTGGGGAGTTTTGAGCAGTTTTGAGGAGTTTTGAGCAGTTCTGGGGAGTTTTGAGCAGTTTTGAGGAGTTTTGAGCAGTTTTGAGGAGTTTTGAGCAGTTTTGGTGAGTTATGGTAAGTTTTGAGGAGTTTTGAGCAGTTCTGGGGAGTTTTGAGGAGTTTTGAGGAGTTCTGAGCAGTTCTGGGGAGTTTTGAGGAGTTTTGAGGAGACTCTGTTCAGTCTGGTTCAGTTTGGGAGCACTGAGTCAGTACCCTCAGGTAAGGAGGTGAGATACAGCAGCTGCAGGGTGTTCTCACTGAGTCAGCACCGTGTGTGTGAGAGAGAGTGGGAGTGTGTGGTAGTGTGTGTAGGGGAAGTGCGGGTATGTGTGTGTGTGAGAGTGCGAGTGCGGATGCATTTGTGAATGTGTGTGAGGGAGTGTGTGTGTGTGTATGTGATGTGTGTGTGTGTGTGTGTGTGTGTGTCTGTGTGAGAGAGAGTGGGAGTGCAGGTTTATTTGAATGTTTGTGTGTGTGTGTGTGTGTGTGTGTGTGGTGACTCACACTCCAGACATGTGTGTTTATTCCTCCTCTGTGTGTGTGTCTGGCAGAGTGTCTGACTTCCTTATGGGCGATGTAGAGAGTGGATCATCAGCGGGACTTGCTCAGACGCGGAGGAGCAGGGTAAGACATCCTGATCTCACTATCTCACTATCTCACTATCTCACTTCAGCCCAGACAACCACAGCTTCTCCCTATACGCGTCACTGCAGCGCGCCAGCCGTACAGGAGAGTCGGACAGTGTGAACATATCACAGAGATAATATTTATATGATTATTTGTATTATTATAATTTGTACAGGGTTTAGGAGTTGAAAACTTTGAGAGCTAAGATAGAGACTTTGAGATTTAGTTAGTATCTTAAGGCTTATTATTATACAAGTAACTACTGTAACCTATTCAGCAACTACTGTTCACTGTTCATTTACTGTTCATTTTCACTGTGAATTATTCAGTATCCAGTATGAATAGTTTTGTATCTACTAAGGATTTTTCAGTATGTTCATTATCTACTGTGAAATATTTTGTATCTACTATGAATTATTCAGTATCTAATGTGATATATTCAGTATCTGATGTGATATATTCAGTATATACTATTAATTATTCAGTATCTGATGTGATACATTCAGTATATACTATGAATTGTTCAGTATCTGATATGAAATATTCAGTATCCACTATGAATTATTCAGTATCTACTATGAGTTATTCATTATTTACTCTTAACTTCCTTAGTATACACTATTAATCATTCAGTGACTGCTATGAGTTTTTCAGTATCTACTATGAATTATTCTGTATCTGCTCTGAAATATTCAGTATCTACTATAAACTTCTGGTGTGTATCTGTATGTATCTGATGTTAAATATTCAGTATCTACTGTAAACTTCTGATATGTATCTGTATGTATCTGATGTTAAATATTCAGTATCTAGTATGAATTATTCAGTATCTGATTATTCAGTATCTTGTACTATAAATATGCCTGTTCTTTATTTTTACCTCATGTCCACCTGTCTGTCTCTATGTCTCCTCCTTCAGTCGTCGGAGAACCTGTCGGTGGAGTCTGGGGGATGTGCTCTGGAGAAAGATGACCCTCCAGGTGAGCTGTGGTCGCTAGGCCTGGTTACCTCAGCAGCTACACACAGCCAAAAGTACTTTAGTGGTTAATAATCAGTGGCTTTTGTGGCTCTGCAAACACTGAGTGAACAATTTCCCAATGATTAACTAAGCACTAAAAAAAGTCAAACATATAAAATGTGTTTAAAATATGTGATTTTATTTTATGAAATATGGTATGACCCGCCCTGTACAAACACCGTAACTCTCACACATATCCTATAACATACTTATCCAGTAGCTCTTTGTTCTTAGATCAGGTTTCACTGCTGCTTTCAAGGAATTTGCTTTTGCATATTTACTCCTACGTGCGTCTCTGTCATTTTAAATCTCGGTCTGGGCGGCTTAACCGTTAGTCCCTGTTAATACACCACCTGTAACGCATGGTCAGTCAGGGGCTTCTACTAGCCATTCACTTATATATCATCAAGTCCAAAGAAGAACTCCAAAATATGGCTTTACTGGAGTTCTGCCAGTGTAACTTAATGTACAGAGGTTTTATTACAGGGACTTTGGAGCATTTCTGTTGGGCACAGACAGCAGCTGTCGTGTTCATACAACATAGAAAAATTAAAATTGACAAAAATAGAGATACATGATTTTCTTTGGACAGTGAAGATGTCCAACAGTACAAATTTCTTAAAACACATTTTTTATCAGCATAACAGCTTTAAAATAAAGTCTAATCTTGGGAAGACTGCATTGATGCTGCCTGGACTGGCTGGTTGAGTGATGGTGTATCGTGGGTATGATGTTGTCTGGACTGGCTGGTTGAGTGATGGTGTATCGTGGTTATGAGACAGCCTGGACTGACTGGTTGAGTGATGGTGTATCGTGGTTATGATGTTGCCTGGACTGGCTGGTTGAGTGATGGTGTATCGTGGTTATGAGACAGCCTGGACTGGCTGGTTGAGTGATGGTGTATCGTGGCTATGATGCTGTCTGGACTGGCTGGTTGAGTGATGGTGTATCGTGGCTATGATGCTGCCTGGACTGGCTGGTTGAGTGATGGTGTATCGTGGCTATGATGCTGCCTGGACTGACTGGTTGAGTGATGGTGTATCATGGCTATGATGCTGCCTGGACTGGCTGGTTGAGTGATGGTGTATCGTGGTTATGAGACAGTCTGGACTGGCTGGTTGAGTGATGGTGTATCGTGGGTATGATGTTGCCTGGACAGGCTGGTTGAATGATGGTGTATCGTGGGTATGATGTTGTCTGGACTGGCTGGTAGAGTGATGGTGTATCGTGGGTATGATGCTGTCTGGACTGGCTGGTTGAGTGATGGTGTATCGTGGGTATGATGTTGCCTGGACAGGCTGGTTGAATGATGGTGTATCGTGGCTATGATGCTGCCTGGACTGGCTGGTTGAGTGATGGTGTATCGTGGCTATGATGCTGCCTGGACTGGCTGGTAGAGTGATGGTGTATCGTGGGTATGATGTTGCCTGGACTGGCTGGTTAAGTGATGGTGTATCGTGTCTATGATGCTGTCTGGACTGGCTGGTTGAGTGATGGTGTATCGTGGCTATGATGCTGCCTGGACTGGCTGGTTAAGTGATGGTGTTTCGTGGCTATTAGGCTGCCTGGACTGGCTGGTTGAGTGATGGTGTATCATGGCTATGATGTTGCCTGGACTGGCTGGTTGAGTGATGGTGTATCGTGGCTATGATGCTGTCTGGACTGTTTGTTTGAGTGATGGTGTATCGTGTCTATGATGCAGTCTGGACTGGCTGGTTGAGTGATGGTGTATGGTGGCTATGATGCTGTCTGGACTGGCTGGTTGAGTGATGGTGTATCATGGCTATGATGCTGCCTGGACTGGCTGGTTGAGTGATGGTGTTTCGTGGCTATGATGCTGCCTGGACTGGCTGGTTGAGTGATGGTGTATTGTGGCTATGATGCTGCCTGGACTGGCTGGTTGAGTGATGGTGTATCGTGGGTATGATGTTGCCTGGACTGGCTGGTTAAGTGATGGTGTATCGTGTCTATGATGCTGTCTGGACTGGCTGGTTGAGTGATGGTGTATCGTGGCTATGATGCTGCCTGGACTGGCTGGTTAAGTGATGGTGTTTCGTGGCTATTAGGCTGCCTGGACTGGCTGGTTGAGTGATGGTGTATCATGGCTATGATGTTGCCTGGACTGGCTGGTTGAGTGATGGTGTATCGTGGCTATGATGCTGTCTGGACTGTTTGTTTGAGTGATGGTGTATCGTGTCTATGATGCAGTCTGGACTGGCTGGTTGAGTGATGGTGTATCGTGGCTATGATGCTGCCTGGACTGGCTGGTTAAGTGATGGTGTTTCGTGGCTATGATGCTGTCTGGACTGGTTGGTTGAGTGATGGTGTATCGTGTCTATGATGCAGTCTGGACTGGCTGGTTGAGTGATGGTGTATCGTGGCTATGATGCTGCCTGGACTGGCTGGTTAAGTGATGGTGTTTCGTGGCTATGATGCTGCCTGGACTGGCTGGTTGAGTGATGGTGTATCATGGCTATGATGCTGCCTGGACTGGCTGGTTGAGTGATGGTGTTTCGTGGCTATGATGCTGCCTGGACTGGCTGGTTGAGTGATGGTGTATCGTGGGTATGATGTTGCCTGGACTGGCTGGTTAAGTGATGGTGTATCGTGTCTATGATGCTGTCTGGACTGGTTGGTTGAGTGATGGTGTATTGTGTCTATGATGCAGTCTGGACTGGCTGGTAGAGTGATGGTGTATCGTGGCTATGATGCTGCCTGGACTGGCTGGTTAAGTGATGGTGTTTCGTGGCTATGATGCTGCCTGGACTGGCTGGTTGAGTGATGGTGTATCATGGCTATGATGCTGCCTGGACTGGCTGGTTGAGTGATGGTGTTTCGTGGCTATGATGCTGTCTGGACTGGCTGGTTGAGTGATGGTGTATCATGGCTATGATGCTGTCTGGACCTGCTGGTTGAGTGATGGTGTATCGTGGCTATGATGCTGTCTGGACTGGCTGGTTGAGTGATGGTGTATCGTGGCTATGATGCTGCCTGGACTGACTGGTTGAGTGATGGTGTATCATGGCTATGATGCTGCCTGGACTGGCTGGTTGAGTGATGGTGTATCGTGGTTATGAGACAGCCTGGACTGGCTGGTTGAGTGATGGTGTATCGTGGCTATGATGCTGTCTGGACTGGCTGGTTGAGTGATGGTGTATCGTGGTTATGAGACAGCCTGGACTGGCTGGTTGAGTGATGGTGTATCGTGGCTATGATGCTGCCTGGACTGACTGGTTGAGTGATGGTGTATCGTGGGTATGATGTTGCCTGGACAGGCTGGTTGAATGATGGTGTATCGTGGCTATGATGCTGCCTGGACTGGCTGGTTGAGTGATGGTGTATCGTGTCTATGATGCTGTCTGGACTGGCTGGTTGAGTGATGGTGTATCGTGGGTATGATGTTGCCTGGACAGGCTGGTTGAATGATGGTGTATCGTGGGTATGATGTTGCCTGGACTGGCTGGTTAAGTGATGGTGTATCGTGTCTATGATGCTGTCTGGACTGGCTGGTTGAGTGATGGTGTTTCGTGGCTATGATGCTGTCTGGACTGGCTGGTTGAGTGATGGTGTATCGTGGCTATGATGCTGCCTGGACTGGCTGGTTAAGTGATGGTGTTTCGTGGCTATGATGCTGTCTGGACTGGCTGGTTGAGTGATGGTGTATTGTGGCTATGATGCTGCCTGGACTGGCTGGTTAAGTGATGGTGTTTCGTGGCTATGAGGCTGCCTGGACTGGCTGGTTGAGTGATGGTGTATCATGGCTATGATGTTGCCTGGACTGGCTGGTTGAGTGATGGTGTATCGTGGCTATGATGCTGTCTGGACTGGTTGGTTGAGTGATGGTGTATCGTGTCTATGATGCAGTCTGGACTGGCTGGTTGAGTGATGGTGTATCGTGGCTATGATGCTGCCTGGACTGGCTGGTTAAGTGATGGTGTTTCGTGGCTATGATGCTGTCTGGACTGGTTGGTTGAGTGATGGTGTATGGTGGCTATGAGACAGTCTGGACTGGCTGGTTGAGTGATGGTGTTTCGTGGCTATGATGCTGCCTGGACTGGCTGGTAGAGTGATGGTGTTTCGTGGCTATGATGCTGCCTGGACTGGCTGGTAGAGTGATGGTGTTTCGTGGCTATGATGCTGCCTGGACTGGCTGGTAGAGTGATGGTGTTTCGTGGCTATGATGCTGCCTGGACTGGCTGGTAGAGTGATGGTGTATCATGGCTATGATGCTGCCTGGACTGGCTGGTAGAGTGATGGTGTATCGTGGCTATGATGCTGCCTGGACTGGCTGGTAGAGTGATGGTGTTTCGTGGCTATGATGCTGCCTGGACTGGCTGGTAGAGTGATGGTGTTTCGTGGCTATGATGCTGCCTGGACTGGCTGGTAGAGTGATGGTGTATCATGGCTATGATGCTGCCTGGACTGGCTGGTAGAGTGATGGTGTTTCGTGGCTATGATGCTGCCTGGACTGGCTGGTAGAGTGATGGTGTATTGTGGCTATGATGCTGTCTGGACTGGCTGGTTGAGTGATGGTGTATGGTGGCTATGATGCTGTCTGGACTGGCTGGTTGAGTGATGGTGTATCGTGGCTATGATGCTGCCTGGACTGGCTGGTTGAGTGATGGTGTATCGTGGCTATGATGCTGTCTGGACTGGCTGGTTGAGTGATGGTGTATGGTGGCTATGATGCTGTCTGGACTGGCTGGTTGAGTGATGGTGTATCGTGGCTATGATGCTGCCTGGACTGGTATTCCTGGGATAGCCATCTATATGATGGGCTATAGTCACAGAATGAGATCTTCCCTGTCATAAAGACTCTTTCCAGCTATGTGACTGTGGTTCGTAGAGTCCCCCCACTTGCTATAGGGGCTGTGAGTTGTGTGTGTGGGGGGATGCATGTTATTTTATGTATTGTTAATGATGTATTTTGTTAAATTGTTATTGTGTTATTGCTGTCATACTAAATAATTCTACTAACACTGCCCACTGACACTCACAGGCCCACTGACACCTCACTCTCATGTAAAAGTTTGTATCTACAACAAGTTAACTGTTGAGGCCAAACAGATATGAAGTACATATAGAACCTATAACATATAAATTGATCTCTCTCAGGTTCGTCATCGCCAGTGCCAGTGGAGGAGCTGGATGGTGTTCTGCTGCAGAGCGACAGCGGGGTGGAGTCCGCCCTCCTCTACGCCAAAGCCTGGTCAAAATACACCAAGGAGCTACTCAACTGGGTGGACAAACGCCTCAGCATGGGTGAGGAACCACCTTCCACATCTTTAAACACTATAACTGCAGGCTTATTCTACTGTCCTGACCGCTTGGGTTCACATCCTGGTCTGTCTGATCTAACTGAGCACAGTTAGAGTGTATACATAGAAACTCATCTAATCACTTTAACATATAAGTATTGCTTGGAATTCAACCCGAAACTCATTCTTACCCCAAACTTAACTTCAAACTTAAACCTAATGCTGTTGATAATTACTAGATTAACCAAATTAACTCTATACGTCTTTCACTGAGATGTAAACAAAGTTAATCAGAGCGGTTTGATTAAAAATGTTAATTGTAAAGAAGCCTGCCAATGATGGGAACCAGGGGTCACAATGCTTACAACACATTATGGCTGTGTCTCAAATCCTAGTGAGTGTGTAAGTAGGCTGTCTAGGTAGCAGCTGTGTAAGTAGCAGTGTTCTCTCCTCATCTCTCCTCATAAAACAGATTACTGAGACGCTCTAGTTAGAGAGAGACTGCGTCACGGCTTGTTCCCGCCCACTGCAGCATGCCACCGGTGGTTTATGTAGTTGCTAAGCTACCGGCCGGCATCCAAAACAATAGCCCGAGGCTTGAAATTCTGCTAGCATAAATGCTAATGTCTTGAGTATAAAAGGGTAAATGGTGAAGGACTCGTTACAGAGTTGATAATAAAATACTGTTTTGTGTGATTATATGACCAGAAACACATTAAAACTCCAGAGAGAATCAAAATAACTCACATTTTAAAACCACTTCACTGCTCCTAGCCTGTGCTGCATCATGGGATTGTCTTAGCGGCTGAGGAAGAGTTCGATGCTTCCTTAAAATCAGGTCTAAATAAGGTTCCTCAGTAGACAGTATGTTTAAGGTATGTAAGAATTGGGACAGTCTACATGTCGGAGCGCATACTATGATGTAAAATGCTGCCTATGTAGGAGCTCAGTAGGTTTTGAGACACATCCTATTTCTACTATCTACATCCAGTAAACCTACACATCTTCTGAGTTTTTTATATATATATATATATATATATATATATATATATATATATATATATATATATATATATGAAATGCTGATGAAGGTAAAAGCAGCCTGCATGTACCTCTCCACCAAGTTTTAGGCCAAAATATTAAAATTACTCAAAATTATCATACAGCAGCCTTTCATCAGGCAGTGTATTCAATAACATGTTATATAATAACTTTCTGAGTGGGAGCTTTAAGAGGTGGACGTCTGGTTCCATTCACCACCACTGTGAACAGTTCAGTAAGCTTCTCTAGCCAAACCTCTCTGAATGACTCTGTTTACATCTTAACCATTTAATGAAGGAGGAATTTTAAAAGTTGTGTGGAGTTCCCCTTTTCTGCTTAATTACCGTTACTCTCCAAAGAAAAACATTGTATTATCAATTGAACCCGAGAGCTGTTTTTTACAGTGTGTGAAAACTTCAGGGTTCATGGACCAATAGAAATGCTCCAAAATAGCTTGGAAAAATTTCTGGTTCCATTGACTTGCATTGAGAAGTGAAGTATGTTGTTCTTTCGTGTAAAGTTGCCGTTATGGGGAAACTTGATTTTCATTGGACAGCGGCGTTATGCAACATATTCAATGCGTATGCTGTTCCATACAGATGAGGAAGTGTTGCTTATTATCGCCCCTCCTGTATTACCGTCACGCTGATTCTCTCCAGAGCAGAATGTGATTGATTAATGAACACATGCCAGCAGTGTTTATGATTGTGGACGTGGATCAGCCTCTCTGGGTTGCTCAGTTTGGTTCTTTGTGTTGGTTCTGTGTGTCTCTGAAGCTCCGGCTCTCTAGCTGCTCTCTGCATTCCACGCTAACAGTTGCTCTTTTGACAAATCTCAGGGCTTTACGCTGTTTACACAGAGAGTCAGTGTGTGTGCTGGGAGATAACCATCCTGCCCTGTTTATTTTCACTTTACTGCTCCCCGCCCTCCCCCCTGGCGGCCCCCGCCGGCTCCCATCTCTCATCCATTATGCGCTGGACGTTTTGTAACCAACACTTTCACTTCCAGATTTGGAGTGCGCCAAAAGCCTCGCCAAGATGGCCGAATCCGCGAAGACCCTGGCAGGCCAGCAGGTAATTTTGTCTTTGGGGAATTATATAGAATTTAGAGGACTGTTTATTTACAGCTCAGTGCGGAGGGTTTAGGCAGCAGAGCACCTCGTTTTAAACTGTCTTAGTAAATAAAGTAACTTCACACAGTCATATGATGAAGTTTGAACTCTGTTTTTGTAGATTTTCTAAATGAAAGTAAGTTAAAACACAGAGAACTTAAATCTGCACGTCTGGTTATTTGCAGTTTAATAGATTTTTTTGGGGAAACGCTTTTAACATAGAGCTGTAACTGATTTACAGACTGTAGACATTTTTATTTATTCTCAGTTAGAAAATCTGCTGAACGCGCTGTTTCACTAGAAGAGCTGAAACTTTAACCCGCGAGTGTAAATCATTAGATAGTTGTGAGGGTGTTGCTATGTGGTTGCTATGGTGTCCCAGATATGAGGGTGTTGCTAGGTGGTTGCTATGATATCCTAAATAGTTGCTAGGGTGTTGCTAGATGGTTGCTATGGTATCCCAGATGGTTGCTAGGGTGTCCCTAGGTGGTTGCTATGGTATCCAGACGGTTGCTAGGGTAACACTAGGTGGTTGCAATGGTATGCCAGATGGTTGTTATGGTTTTGCTAGATGGTTGATATGGTATCGCAGATAGTTGATAGTGTAGTGCAAGATAGTGGCTGTGATGTACCAGATGGTTGCTAGGGTGTTGCTAGTTGGTTTTAGTTGCTAGTTGGTTGCTAGGGTATCCCAGATGGTTGCTAGGGTGTTGCTATGTGGTTGCTATGGTATCCAGACGGTTGGTAGGGTAACACTAGGTGGTTGCAATAGTATGCCAGATGGTTGTTATGGTTTTGCTAGATGGTTGATATGGCATCCCAGATAGTTGATAGAGTATTGCTAGGTGGTTGCTGTGGTGTACCAGATGGTTGCTAGGGTGTTGCTAGTTGGTTTCAGTTGCTAGTTGGTTGCTGTGGTATCCCAGATGGTTGCTAAAGTGGCTACTTTGGTATAAAAGATGGTTGCTAGGTTGTTGCTAGTTGGTTGTTGGTTGCTAGACTGTTGATCGGTGTTTGTTATGGTATCCCAGATGATTGCTAGGTGTACAATAGTATCCAACAATCACTAATAAATAACAGGTTAATAGAATAATAATAACAAAACACTATTTCATGTGTTTGTTTTATTAGTGTTCAGTAACTTCCTGTATTAGTGTATTAGTGTTTATTAACTTCCTGTATTACTGTGTTAGTGTTTATTAATGTACTATATTAGTGCTATTAGTTTTCAGTAGCTTCCTGCATTGGTGTTATTAATGTTTATTAACATACTATATTAGTGTTGTTTGTGTTTATTAACTTCCTGTATTACTGTATTAGTGTTTATTAATATACTATATTAGTGTTGTTTGTGTTTATTAACTTCCTATATTACTGTATTAGTGTTTATTAATATACTATATTAGTGTTGTTTGTGTTTATTAACTTCCTATATTACTGTATTAGTGTTTATTGATATACTATATTAGTGTTGTTTGTGTTTATTAACTTCCTGTATTACTGTATTAGTGTTTATTAATATACTATATTAGTGTTGTTTGTGTTTATTAACTTCCTGTATTACTGTATTAGTGTTTATTAATATACTATATTAGTGTTGTTTGTGTTTATTAACTTCCTGTATTACTGTATTAGTGTTTATTAATATACTATATTAGTGTTGTTTGTGTTTATTAACTTCCTGTATTACTGTATTAGTGTTTATTAATATACTATATTAGTGTTGTTTGTGTTTATTAACTTCCTGTATTACTGTATTAGTGTTTATTAATATACTATATTAGTGTTGTTAGCGTTAATCAATTTGCTGCATTACTGTATTAGTGTTTAGTAACTTCTAATATTAGTGTTATTAGTGTTTATTAAGTTCCTGTATTAGTGTATCAGTGTTTATTAATTATAAATTATTTTTTTATTTATTTAAGAGTAGATTTCTGTTGTCTGGTCCTGTAGTGATGAACAGTGACTGTTGTGGATGTGTTGTGTGTATAATCGTATGTTTATTATGTCTGAACAGGAACACATGGCGTTCCAGGACATCTACATATCCGCCTTCAGGAACGATATCGAACACAGTAAAGTCCTGCAGCACACAGTCTCCGCCCTGCAGGCCAACAAGTTCATGCAGGTACGCTGGACGTTCACCAAAGACCTTGTTTTGGATGATCTTATTGCTCTGTAGACGGAAGAACCTGAGTGTTTGTGTTTCTCCTGTAGCCGCTCCTGGCGCGGAAGAACGAGCTGGACAAACTGAGGAAGGAGGTGAAGGAGCAGTGGCAGAGGGAGCAGAAGAAGATGGTGGGTGTTTTTGTTTGTTTTGATGTTTTTAAGGTCACCAAAAGCTAACAGCACAGCAAACGTGTGCTATCAGCTAAAATAATTACTTTTTTTTTTTTTAACTATTTAACTATATCTAACTATTTTTATTAAAAAATTATTTTGGGATAATGAATCATTATTTCAAGATAGAAAGTCAATATTTTAACAAACTGCTGCCAGAACAGGTTACGGAGGAAGAATCTGAAGGATTGTTTTCCTCTCTATGTGCCAGGACTGGGAATTTATTTGCATGATCCAAAACCCAACATGTGATTCATAACATGTGCCAAACCTAAAATGTGATCCATAATATGACCCAAAACAGAAATGTGATCCATAACATGATCTGAAACCCAAAACGTTATCTATAACCTGAACCGAAACCCAAAATGTGATCCAAAGCATGATACAAAACCCAAAATCTAATCCAGAATCCATGATCCAAAACATGATCTCAAAATACTATCTGAAACCCACTTGTATTGCTAAACGTGATGCCCATCCAATAATATGACCCCAAACCCAAAACCTGATCCAAAACATGACTCAGAAACCAAAACCTGATCTAAATAATGATCTAAAACCCAAAACTCGATCCCAAAACATGATCTAAAACCCAACTTGGACTTTTTCTCTTCCTTATGGAGCTGAAAGGGGCTGAAAGGGCAGATAAGGGCTGAACTCATCGTCAGGTTGTGAGGAGCGTGTTGGAAAGGCTGGAAATTCCCTGTTTAATGGTTTTATTAGTTTTGTGAAAAGAAGAGCTGTTTTGGCAGGAACGAGGGGTCATTACAGGGTTTAAGAGGGTCCTCCCTTTTCTTAAAGATAGCAGACCTTCTGCTGTCATTACTACGGCAATCTGTTAGTAATCACTGAGGGAAGAAGGTCAGAGGTCTCTCAGCTTCAGCCAGACAAAGCAGCAGGACTTATATTGTATTCAATCATATAAGTTCACAGCACAGATTCACGAAGACCTGCTCTGTGTGTGCCATCATGCATCACCAAGAAACTCATTTCCTCAGCGAGAGAGAAGCTCCGCTAATGTGCTGAAGATGCTCCAGTACCTGCTGCTCTCACGGTTCCTGTTGTTTACTAAACGAGTATATAAATCAGAAGATATTTGTGTGTGTTTGTTCAGCACGAGGCTGAGAGTGCGCTGAAGAAAGCTCGCGTGCTGAAGGACCAGAGGCAGGAGGAGTACGAGAGAGCTCGGAGCTCCACCAGCCGCGCTGAGGAGGAACAGCTGGGGGTCGGAGGAAAACAGCTGGAGAAGAGACGCAGACTGGAGGACGAAGCACTACAGAAGGTAACAAGTGACCCCAATTTATTATATATATATATATATATATATATATATATATATATATATATATATATATATATATATTATTACTCTGTTCTTTAATGATCACCCCCACAGGACCACCACAGAGCAGATACTTTTAGGGAGGTGGGTCATTCTCAGCACTGTAGTAACACTGACGTGATGGTGGTGGTGTTAGTGTGTGTTATGCTGGTGTGAGTGGATCAGACACAGCAGAGCTGCTGGAGTGTTTAAACACTGTCCACTCTATTAGACACTCCTACTACTTGCTGGTCCACCTTGTGGATGTAAAGTCAGAGACAGTAGATCATCTGCTGCTGCACAGTTTGTGTTCCTCTAGTTCTTCATCAGTGGACACAGGACGCCGCCCCCAGGACACTGCTGTCTGGATAGTTTTGGTTGGTGGACAGTTCTCAGTCCAGCAGTGACACTGAGGAGGTGTTTAAACACTCCAGCAGCAGCAGCAGTACTGCCTGTGTCTGATCCACTCACACCAGCACAACACATACAATAACACACCACCACCATGTTAGTGTCACTGCAGTGCTGAGAATGACCCACCTCCCTAATAGTACCTGCTCTGTGGTGGTCCTGTGGGGCTTCTGATCATTAAAGAACAGAGTAATAAAGTATACAGAGGATCAGATGAACTACAGTCTGTAGGTGTTGAACTACTAGGTGCTGCTGATGGTCAGTGGATGTATATGTGTTTATCGTTACAGGCTGAAGAGGCCAGAGACCACTACAAACACTGTATCACAGACGTGGAAGTGAAGAGGGTCGACCTGGCAAACACTAAGAGTGAGATCCTGGCCCAGATCCGTACCCTCATCTTCCAGTGTGACCTCACACTCAAAGCGGTGAGTTACAGGCTGCACCAGTTCGTCTGTAGCTTCCTTTCAAGACCTCCTCTCAGCGCTGAGGAGCGTCTTCTATATTTGATACAGGTGTGATGTACCAAACGGAAAGTGTTTTTGTAGGTAAACATTTATAAGAGTGTTTTTAACGAGGAGTAAGTGGTTTGATTCATTGGACTGAGCAACAGTTTAATCAGACATAGAAATCATCCTGTCAATCAATAAAGTCTGTCAGGTCACTGAACACAGTTTGAGGCACATGTGGTGATTTAGGCATGCAGTTCGCGGCTGACCGGTGGGCCACAGACTTGCATTACAGCTGCATTAGCCTCAGAGCCTTAGTTGGAGGCTTCAGTGACTTTAAAGGGCCCATACAGTGCTGTGCAAAAGGCACTTGGGGACATTATAATATTTAAATGCTGTTTTATCTGAGTTTGTGTTTTGTGTTGTAGCTGTTTGTCTTTGCAGAGGGGTGTGAATAGATTTAACTCCCCTTTCACTCCTCATTACTCACTAGCAGCTCAACACAGAGACAACAGCGTCTAGAGCTGCACCTAACAATTAATTTCCTAATTGACTTTTTATTAATTATTATTATTATTATTGTTATTTTGTTATATTATTGTTATATATATATATATATATATATATATATATATATATATATATATATATATATATATATATATATATATATAAAACACAAGGGGCTGTGAAATTGATGATGGAATTGGGAGGGGAGGGGTGCATGGCCATTCTATGTATTAAATGGTTAAAAAGACTTAATCTTTATGCTCTGACTTGACTTTTAGAGGCACAAATGACATGTAGCCTACACGCCTTACAGCAGCAAATCGGACAGTTAGTTTGTGGACTGTATATTTTGGCAGAGAGTCATTTGAGAAGCAGCTACGTGTGTTTTAAAGCTCCCGCGGTGTCAATAACAGTCTTAGGTTCTACACTGGACGATTAAGAAACGGTTATCAATGTAACTTTTCATATAACACTACTGAAATAAACATGTTACATGTGTTAATAATCTTAAAATAATCTGATAAGAAAAACAAGTGAACTGTCTTACTGCTGTGTTGATGAAGCTCTACGGGATGTTTGATCTTCAAGGTCTCGTGTACAGCAGTTGTACTGTTGTGATCGTCTCCACTGTGCAGAGCTGACAGAGCACCACACTGTTGTGTTTCTGTGTGAAACACTCCCACAACTGTAGATGTACACGAGTGATTGTTTGTAGCTGCAGCTCGCACTCTGGGTAAATCCATGCTTTCAGTAGGCGTGGCCATCTTTGCGATGCATCAACGCACGTTATACTAATCGAAATTATGTTATTTACGTTGACGCGTCGCCCCAGTCCTAACAGCGGCCCAGTTCACGTGATTACAGAGTTATAGAGGAAAACATTTTATGATAGTAATCATAAATATTTATACAGTCATGCATTTTTTGCTAAATTACTTGCTTATGTAATTTCTGACACTGTATGACCTACATCAGACATAAAACAGCTGCATTTAGGCTTTTGGTGTAATCTGACTTGTTCTGCAGTTCAGGCTGTTTTTGTTACTCTTAAACTTTAACTCTGGTATGTTTACGTGCTCAGAGTGAGTAAAACAGGCTTTTCCATGATGCAGGCCCTCTAATCACTGTGTTGCATGTGCTGCGCAGGTGACTGTGAACTGGTTCCAGATGCAGCAGGCTCAGGTGGTCAGTGTACCTGTGAATAACCAGACGCTGTGCGAGAGCGCCAAGCTGTACGAGCCGGGCCAGCGTTACACCGAGTTTGTGAGGGGTCTGGGGGCGGACAGGAGCAGAGCGGAGTCCTTCTCCTTCGATGGAGCTGCGGTTCAGAATGCAGGGTAAGGCTCACACACAGGACTCGAGGTTGTAAAGGAGAACAATGATGAGGAGTAAGTGGTTTGATTAATCGAACTGAGCAACAGTTTAATCAGACGTAGAAGAGCTGGAGGTCTAATAACGGTACGGGCTTCTGAAGAAAGCTGGAAGCCGGGCAGCTTATTCCTGAGGCAGATTCCTAAACATGAGGAATTTCAGAAAGGTTGAGGAGTGGAGGGAGAAAAGGGAGCAGGACAGAGGGAGGGAGAGACGGGAACACGGAGAGAACGAGGTAAAGGGGGGGGGAGAAGGGAGCAGTGAGAGAGGGAGGAAGAGAGGGAGGGGAAGACATGAGGAGAAAGAAGGTTCTGTAAATTATGAAACACAGTTCAGCCTATAGAACCCCTCACTGAGGAAGAGAGATGAGTGTGTGTTCTCAGCTTCCAGGTCGACAGAGAGAGAGAGAGAGAGAAAGAAAAAGAGAGAGAGAGAGAGAGAAAAGAAGAGAGAGAGAGAAAGAGTTGGAGAATGAAAGAGAGAGAAAGAGAGAGAGGGGGGAATGAGAGAGAGAGAATGAGAGAGAGAGATAGAGAATGAGAGAGAGAGAATGAAAGAGAGTAATAGAGAATGAATGAGAGAGAGGGAGAGTGAGAGAATGAGAGATAGAGAATGATAGAGAATGAGAGAAAGAGATTAAGAATAAGAGAGCAAGAGAAAGATAGAGAAAGAGACAGAATGAGAGAAAGATTAAGAATAAGAGAGCAAGAGAAAGATAGAGAAAGAGAGAGAGAGTGAAAGAGAGAGAGAGAGTGTGTGAAACAGAGTGAAAGAGAGAGAGAGAGTGAAAGAGAGAGAGAGAGAAAGAGTGAAAGAGAGAGAGAGAATGAAAGAGAGAGAGAGTGAAAGAGAAAGAGAGAGAGAGATAAAGAGAGTGAAAGAGGGAGAGAGAGAGTGAAAGAGGGAGAGAGAGAGAAAGAGAGTGAAAGAGAGAGAGAGAGAGAGAGAAAGAGAGAGAGCTGTGTTTGGCGGTCTTCTCTCTGACAGTCTGAATCAAAGCAGCGTACACATTCCAGATTCCCGCTCACTGACTCAGCCCCCCCCCACCCCCTGCAGCTGGATGTCCCACCCAGCTAACCTCCAGTTAACCCACTAACCCCACAGCGCTGGTAGAGTCAGCTGACTCGCGCCGTATCCAGCGCTGGCCGGAGGCCCCCGTCCCGTAAACCGGGCCGTTAACACATTCATTGGAAATCCCTTTTGTTGGGGGCTTGTAAAGTCAGCAGTGCGATTCAGAGGCGGACACAGATACTGTGGAAGAGAGAAAGAGCCGCTTCCTCCTCCTCCTCCCGCCACTGTTTGTGGATCAGAAAGACCCCCTGGGGGGGGGCAGCCCCGTGGGAAAAACACAAAAAAGCCAGCGGTGGGATTTGACACTGACATGTGGCTTCTGTTCAGTGATTAGTAAACTCATTTACACAGTTCTGTCCTCTGATAAGCCTCAGAATCAGGTCTGCCAGGTCACTCAACACACTCAACACACTCAACACACTCAACACACTCAACACATTAGCCTCGGAGCCACAGTTGCAGACTGCAGTGACTTTAAAGGGCCCATACAGGGCTGTGTAAAGGTTTGAGGTACTTGGGGACATCATTATATATGAGACAGGAAGCTTTTATTTACTCAGTAAACACTTTATTATTTAAATATTAATCAGTATTAATAGAGTAAGTAGAGCTTTTACATACGTCAGTGTGTTTATTTAACTCTTTCCAAGCTTCTCCTAAACAACCCAGTATTATTATCAGTTCTCATCTAATACCTGCTTTGACTGCTCAGTACTTCATTAAGCTAAATCAAGATTACTGCTGAAGAAACTGAACACATTCATACAATGTCTGGGGCGTCCAGGAGAAATCTGGAACCTAACTTTGTTCTTCAAACTGGATCAAGATCTGATCTACTTCTCTCACAATAACATATTCATGTTACTTTATATTGTATGTATGATTATTTACATCTGTTCTAATCAGATCTGCTGTTCTTACAGATCTCATCTAATGCCTGCTATGTATTGCATTCATGCTTATTTACATCTAATGATATATGATGGTGTTCTTACTGGTAAACGTACACATATTGATAAGATAAAGGCTTTTACACAGTAGTGCGTTTGTTGTTATTGGTTTTAGCATCTCTATCAAGTGACCTGATCATAAGACATATAAGCTGCTTTTCCACTGCATGGTATTACCCCACATCCAGAGTGAGTAGTAGTCTGCAGTGTTTTCACATCATTGTTATTATTAGCAATATTGATAATTGGTAAGACCTGAAAGGCATAAGTGTAAACAATAACTGCACATGACAAACAGGTCACTGGATGGAACTGCTGAGCAGCCAAACTCACATTCATGCCAAGCATACCAGTTTAAAAAGACCCCTACAGCTCACGTACAGTACCACTGTTAAGGAGGACACACATATACTAAATGCGTAGGCCGCTGTTATCTACTGACAAGCCGTTTGATTAACAGGCCTCAAAAAGTTCCAGGAATGTGCTCATCGTTTCCGAATAAATTAAATGAAAATTCATGTGTGGCGATGTCATTTCATCTGGAGAGAAGATTTGAAGGCGGGGGGCCATCTCACCTCTGTGCTGGGGAGGGGGGGACTTGCTTTTCTAAGTTACCCTACATATACACAGGAGGTGGTAAATGTAAGGCTGTCTGTTGTCGCTCTTTTCTGCAGGTCTCCTCTCAATAAGAGGTCCGCCAGCACCAGCCTGTCGTCTCAGGTGTCCGTGGCGTCCGGAGACTTTCTGAGCTCAGACGAGGTGGAGGGTCCGGTGAGCGCTCGCGCGGGGAAGATAGCCGAGAGACGCTCCCACAGCAGCACGGACATTCAAGGTAATCATGAATAGATGGAGAGAGGGAGGGAAAGTGGGAGCATGAAGAAGGGGAGAAAGGGAAGGAATCATGAATAGATGGAGAGAGGGAGCACAGATGTGGGGGTATTGAAGAGAAGGAAGGTGTTGTAGCTCTCTCTGTCTGTCTCTGTGTTCGCTCCGCTCCATATAAAGGTGCCTGTGCTGTTGAACCATTACGGGGCACAGAGTTCTCTGCTCGGCTCCTCAGTTTTCCCACTGAGATTGAATGGTGTGATACAGTGGCCTTGTTGCGGAACAGGAGGTGGGTTTGGGGCCCAGGTGTCGTCCTTTCATCTCTTGCAGCTCCTGCTGTTTTCCCGCCAACTCTTGTGGCTGATGTGCTCCTCCCACTGTCTCTGGCACAGCCTTCTTGGCCCTGATTGGATAACTTATTTTATCTTAGAATATCAACACAACATGTTAACTCTAGCTTATAGGGCTGGATAGGAATGTGAATAGTGGAAGATTAGAAGATTAGTAGTTAATCAGAGTAGATTAATTATGCTAATCGCATGCAAACTGCTGAGTAGTACAGTGTTACTCATATTGTAACACTTAGTTTGTATGGCCTATGGTGATAGTCTGTACCTTAACTTTTGGTTAACTTGTGTTTTACTAAATGTCTATTCACCTTTAATTTGCTGGATCCTAAAAAAGGCTGAATCCTAAGAAAGGCTGCCTGATGTTTTGTAAATATATTGGATGTCTGTAGATCATGTACAGGGTTTATGAGCCTTTACAACCACAATTATTAATTAAGCTGCAATAAGCGTTCAGCACGTGTCAGAGATGGAACCCTTACTGAGCTCCTGAACCTCCACGACGCTCAGCGTGGATCCATCTGAGAGGAAATCAGGTTAACAGCTCAGAAGAAAAACGTCCTCTCAGGTTGTTTGAATACACGTAGGTTCTCCTCATCTCTAATGTAATGTAATTAAAGCCTGCGTTAAGCGTGCCGCCTGATCACGCATTCCTGTTCATCGACCTCAAAAGAACCAAACAGAGTTCTCAGCAGCATCACTCTAGATTGCATGACAAAAGAGGGGCTTGGCTGACTTCCTGTGGAATGCTGTAAGTGAATCAGGCCCTCAGCTCAGCTGTCTTTCTGCCGCTGACCGCAAGCCGTTCCTCAGCTAATGAGCTCAGATCCTATCTGCCGCTCGGTTCCTGATAAACGTGTTTTGGGGAGAGATGAAACAGCTGCGTTAGCGCCTTTAGGCCGGACAGTGGAGGCTGTGAGAGCGTGTGAACTGGATGTAGATGGAGGGAAGGATGACAGGGTTTGGGGTGTGACCCACTGCTGCAGGCCCTGCATGCAGTTCAGCTTAAAGCAGATTACAGCTTCTGTCTTATCAGTAACCCACAACTAAGCTCTAGACACACCACTTATTTACTCACACACTTTGTTTACATACAAGCTACTGAATGTCAGTGTTTTTCTGATTCAGGTTTTACTCTGAACTTCAGGTCATGTTTCTGCAGAATTTGCATATATATATATATATATATATATATATATATATATATATATATATATATATATATATATATATATATATATATATATATATAGTTCTACATATTTACATATTTATCTATTTATCTACCTACCTACCTACTCAGGAACACTGACAGTCTCCATTATATTGTATACCTAAATGTGGATGATGCGGAGAGTGATCGCTAATATATGCTTATCTGTGTGTGTGTGTGTGTGTGTGTGTTTGACAGCTCTGCGGATCCAGGCTCAGTTTAAACCCTGGGCTGCAGGCAGTCAGGGTGGGGGGATGTGCAGTGACTCTGAGAGCGCAGGGGGCAGCAGTGAGTCTCGCTCTATGGACTCACCTACAGCCAGTCCAGGTACCTTATACACACACATTTAATAACACATTTAATCAAATTTATTATAAATAGCAAGCAACTAAAAACACTGTACATCAGTCATTTTAATAATATTAATATCCAAAATAAAGTCCAAATGAATAAATAACCAAAATGAAGTTATAACAAAATCATTATACAAAAAGCCTCATATTTAAAGATAGGGATTCAGTGCAGACTAATCAACAATAAATAATTGTAAATAGTTTACAGTACATTATTTATCATTAAATATTTTTTGTTTCCCAGAAAATATGACGTTATTAATAAAATAAAAAAAAATAATAAAAAAAATAAACTTTACACTTACATAGACAAACATCCAAAACATTGTATGTGTATTTTGTTGTTTTTTAATGCTTTTACATCATCTCAAATATTGTGTTATTATTATTATTATTATTATTATTATTATTATTATTATTATGCATTCTCTCTCACTTAAACACATGCAAAAACACCCACATACTCCGCCACACCTGTAACACTCCTCTAATCACCTGATTAGAGCTTCACTGTCACAGACTACTGAGGTTCAGTCAGCACAGAGTCAGTACAGTGTACTCAGAGCGTTCCACACTGCCGCAGGCTCTCTCCGTATTGTCTGCAGGAATGCTCAGAATGCGCAGACGGGATTACAGTGTCTTCATTCTAAAAGAATTTAAGATGCCATTTCCGTTTGTTCTGTATAATCTGGGCCACTTCCCCAGTCAGGGATTAAGTCTAGTCTTGGTCTAAACTGCATGCGAGTCAGGCTTGGGCTTAATCTGGGTTTGGGAAATCAGTGCTTTGATTTAGAAATGCCATATTAATTTTCTGTAAAAATGTGGAGTCGTACTCATCGCCGCTCATTGTCGTTGATGATTAGGTGCTAAATGTGGAGCCGTTCACAGAAAATATTTCACTTTGAAGTGGCCTAAAAATATTTTAATCCTTTAAGATGTTAGATTTGACACTTCACACTGATCACATCTCCACAGCTGTGTCTCTGAATATCCACATCACACATACTCAAGTCATACTAACGTCATGTCAGCCAGTTTTATCCCTTAATCTAAAATGTGGTGTCTATGTGGTGTTTAGTGTCTAAACTCAGAGGCTAATGTAGCTAACAAGCATGGAAAGTTTATACCACTAATTAGCACGGTGCTAACTGCAGGCCTAAATCATATCACACTTACCCCAGAACAGTGTTGAGTTATTTCTCAAATAAATGAATTTGGTTTAATGAACAAAAGCACATTTTAAATAAAAAAAATGCATTTTGAGGCCAGCAAAGTAGATACGCAGATAGCAGCATGCTAACTGCTGTACATGAGCTTCTATACTTAAATCACTCTCAGCTTTTAACGCTAAGAGTCAATAAAACAATAAATGTAGACATTTTTTGCACCTTAACTTAATATATGATTGATTGTCTAAAACATGTTTGAAGTCTGAAGTTTACTTTTTTAGTAATTAGACTAAATCTATGAAGGTAATGCAGCTAACAACCCCTGACAGCTTATACACTGCTAATTAGCATGGTGCTAACTGCAGGCCTAAATCATATCACACTCACTCCAAACAGTGTTAAGCTGTTTATTAATCTTAGATAGACTTGCTCCATTTTTTGACATTGTGTAATATCATCTATATAAATGAACAGAAGTACATTTTGAGGGAAGCAAACAAAGTAGATAAGCAGATAGCAGCATGCTAACTGCTATATATAAGCTTCCATAATTAAATCACCCTCAGCTTT
Organism: Megaleporinus macrocephalus; assembly: GCA_021613375.1. Taxonomy (NCBI): domain Eukaryota; kingdom Metazoa; phylum Chordata; class Actinopteri; order Characiformes; family Anostomidae; genus Megaleporinus; species Megaleporinus macrocephalus. The sequence continues at coordinate 48,610,861 of CM038705.1, forward strand.
TAACGTCAAATGTCAACCAGACAATAATGGAAACAATTTTGCTCTTTAGCTTAATATGTGATTGATTGTCTAGGACATGCTTGGTGTCTGACGCTTACCTTTTAATTTTTGCACTAAATCTGTGAAGCTAATGTAGCTAACACGTACTGAAAGCTTGTATACTACTGATTAGCATGGTGCTACTGCAGGCCTAAATCATATCACACACACCCCAAAACACAGTTGAGCTGTTTATTAATTTCAGAGGGACTTATTTGCTTTCTGGCATTGGATAGCAGTAAACAAGTAAACAAGTAAATGTAAACAAAGTAGATAGATGCACATAGCAGCTTGCTAACTGCCACACGAGCTTCCATTAAGGAACTGCATTAGCCTTCTAGCTCCTGGGCTAAACCTAAAGGAGCAAACCAACATGTCTTGGCTTCTAAACTACATTTGGAGGAAATTTAATTAAATGCTTTTGGATGACCCATCACTGGGCATCTACATGAGGCTTGTATGTAACCGTCAGGCCTCTCTTAGTGATCATTAGTGTTATGAGAATCCTAGCAGAGACTGATTAGTGATCAGACGTGTGAACGGCTCTCGGGTGGGACCCCAGAGTAGGCCATGATCCCTGACATGCGCTCATGGCTGAGGAGGCACTTTAAAGACAGAGATCCTCCTCAATCAGAGCTCACTTGTATGTAGGCAGCACTAGCAGCTAGACTTAAGCTTTGTATGCTCTGTGGAAGAGATGAGGCTCATAGCAGGACTTTTGTGCCCTGCCCTAGGGGACTTTAAGAGGAGGCTTCCCCGGACCCCCTCCACAGGAACCATGTCGTCGGCGGACGACCTGGACGAGAGAGAGCCCCCTTCACCTTCCGATAACGGTGAGAATTTGGGTTTATGCAGCTGGAATTAAATGCACCGTCCAACTAAAAACATGCATCTCCAGAAATTGGCAACTTTACAGGAGGGGACAAAAACTGTCCTTCGTTTTAATCTAAGTCAATGGAACCAGAAAAATTTCCAAGCTATTTTGGAGCATTTCTATTGGTCCATTCATTATAGATTTGTCACACAGTATAAACGGCAGCTGCCGGATTGAAACAATGTAAAAAAAAAAAAAATTGAGATGCATGTTTTTCTTTGGACAGCAATGAGATTTTGTTGATTTTCCATATGAAAACAAGCGAGCATGTCAAAATCAGACCACACCCTTAAATGGGACATTTTCCTGCCCATCTTAGTGCACAATTTCAAAGTATATGCTATTTTGCATGTGACTGTGACTTGAATTCTGTACACCGCTCAGAAATAAATGACAGGGTTCCTTCTAATCCCTAAAAATCCAAACGTGCACTCTGCTAGCATTCCTAATATTCCAGTATGGGCGGGTTTGACTTCTCGGTGTCAGACTGCAATGAAAAGCCCTGAAAACATGTGATGGTCTTTCGAGGCTGTTGCGTCACAGGATGTGTAGAATTCTAGGCATGCTGATCGGCCACTGTGAGCTGCAGCAGGTCGTATGTGCTGAGCGTGTGTTCAGAGATTTAAACCTTCCTGCACTGAGGACTTACTTAGACCTTATTTTGGCCTGGGTTCTTCAGGGCTGAGCGAGATGGTGACGGAGACGGCCAGCTCCCCCGGACCCTTCCGGAACACGCAGATGTCGAAGGCGGCGCAGACGCACAAGCTGAGGAAGCTGCGGGCACCATCGAAATGCAGAGAGTGTGACAGCCTGGTGGTGTTTCACGGCGCAGAGTGCGAGGAGGTAAGAGTTCCCGGCATGTGCTTCACTCCAGTTAGAGATTATAAAGGGGAATTCCACCAGCTTTTTAAAATTTCCACAAAATTAGAAGTGGTAAAGATGTAAACAGAGTCATTCAGAGTGGTGTGCTGTGAAGTTCTCCGTTCTAAAGAAACTTGCAGAGTCTAATGGTTTACAGTGGGGGTGAATGGAACCAGACGTCCAATGTCTCTGAAAGCTCACCTATAAATGGGCTGCACTATAACTGAGACACTGATTTGTTATAAGTTTTGAGCCTAAACTGTATTCTGTTCAATGCTTTTATGACAGAGAGGTGCATGCAAAGCAAAGTAGTCCCAGAAGAAATGTTTATTGCCATTATTAACATTATATATAGTTGCTGCCCAAAGAAAAACATGTACCTCCCATTTCTGGTGATTTTTATGTTTTGAAATCATTTGAATGCAGCAGCTGCCGCTTACATTGTGTGAAAATGTCATGTTGAATGGACCAATAGAAATGTCCCTGAAAAACTTGGAAAATTTTCTGGTTCCATTGACTTCCATCAAAAGTAAAGACCTTTTTGGCCTTTCCTGTAAAGTTGCTATTATATATAGGCATATATTATATATATGCTATATATAGGAGATAGACTTATACTTGAAAACATGTGCAGAACATGAACCTATATATATATATATATATATAGCTTGTTGGGCAGCTATGAAATCTCCATGTACGTTTCAGAAAGCTCATCATTTACACATAACTGTCATTCTCTCCTCTCCAGTGCTCTCTGGCCTGCCATAAGAAGTGTCTGGAGACGTTGGCCATCCAGTGTGGCCATAAGAAGCTGCAGGGCAAACTGCACCTGTTTGCTGTGGATTTTGCCCAGGCGGCCAGAAACAGCCCCGATGGAATTCCCTTCATCATCAAGAAGTGCACCTCAGAGATAGAGAACAGGGCGCTCAGCATCAAGGTGTGCCCTTCACTCTGCTCAGTGTTCACTGTAACTGTAGAGACTGGCCAGCGCTATTAAGATAACAGCTAACATCGGTTCTTCTAGTATACTGAACGTTGTTATACCTTAAAACGTTTGTGTTGGTGCTGATTTAATATTTTTGAGTTAGTAAATTTCAAATAGTAAGTTAGTAGAATAAGAATCTGTGCCCAGAAACAGAATTTTAAGCAGCACAGACACTAAGTTTTTAAGTTAAAACAACTTCTTAATGTATTTTTAAGTATAAGGGAAACAGCTGTACAGGAACTGCAGGAGCTGCATACCCAAATCACTCTAGTTCTGCTTGGTTTTATAGGGAATCTACCGAGTCAACGGCGCCAAATCCCGCGTTGAGAAACTGTGCCAGGCTTTCGAGAACGGCAAGGATTTAGTGGAGCTCTCTGACCTCTACCCTCACGACATCAGCAACGTCCTCAAACTCTACCTGCGGCAGGTACGCATCCATCTCTTTCCTAAAAAAAAAAAGAAAACAAAAACTCTGATCCATCAACTCCGCTTTCCGCTCTCCCTGTAAATAACCAACACGTTCCCTCTCCGACAGCTTCCGGAACCTCTCATCCTCTTCCGCTACTATAACGACTTCATCGGCCTCGCCAAGGAGTGTCAGAGCATCATCGTGGACGAGGCAGAGATGTCCGGCGGCAGTCCGGCCTCCGACGTGCCGCAGGTCAGCGTGGAGCTCAACCGGGTCCTCTTTAAGATCAAAGACCTGCTGCGGCAGCTTCCAGCCACTCACTACAAAACCCTGCAGCTGCTCATACGCCACCTGCACAGGTACCGGCTCCAGCCTCACCCAGTTACTGTACTTTATATAAACAAGATGTAGACGTTCTCTGTGTTCTCTGTAACGTGAACTCTCATGTAACCAAAATTAAAAAGTCGTTTTGTTCTCCAAAGAAAACCAGTGTCTCTAAAATAGAACTTTACTGTACTTTTAATGGAAGTCAGTGGAACCAGATTTTTATTCTATTGTATTATTCACAATAATACTATAAACATAGTTTTATTTATTTATAGTAATGTAACATTTTTCTTGTACTCCAGGGTGACGGAGAAGGCTGAAGAGAACAAGATGACCGCCAGTAACCTGGGCATCATCTTTGGCCCCACGCTGATCAAACCGCGGCAAGCCGACGCCGACGTGTCGCTCTCCTCACTGGTGGACTACCCCTACCAGGCCCTGATCGTGGAGCTGCTCATCAGACATTACGAGATGATCTTCGACACCCCACTGAGCCCCCTCTCGGCCACCTGCCCCGTGGGGGAGAGCTCCCCCATCCCCATCAAGTCCCGCTTCACTCCGCAGGAGAAAGAGCAGCGGCTGAGCCGCCACTCCAGATCCCTGATGGACGTTAAAGAGGTCAGTGGCTTTGAATGACCATGCAGGGCTGCATGATATGGGCATGTGGTATCACTTGCAAGGACCACTTTCTTAATACTTTCCAACCAATAGCGTTAAAGAATGAGTTATATTGACAATTTAAGTACAGATATAAATACATTGTATGGCAATTAAATAAAGAATTGAGACAAAACAAACAAAACTAAACTAAACATATCTGCAGTTAGTGTGTTCTCTGCTTTATGGGGTTAAGAACAATGAGAGCATAGGTTCTGGTTCTGTGGGGTCCCAGTTGTCTGTAATGTGCAGCCCTAGTCTCTGTGTTTTCCGTGTCTCGTGCTCTGAGAGAGACTGACAGGCTCTCCTGTGTCCTTACAGCAGCACCAGAGTGCTAAGATGTACAAAAGGCATTCCTCCGTGATCCCCTCCACCCACCTCCTGGAAGAGGTGAAGGAGGTGAAAGTGAGGCCTGATCAGACGGACTTTGCAGCCGGTTAGTATTGACCGTGAACATTAAAGAAGTAACTGAGCAAACTGAAACATTTTCTTTCCCTCATTGCTCACACAGACAATCAATAAAGAGATTTATGGGGTTCTTTAGTTTCGCTACAAACCCTACGGGAGAAACCAGCCTGGCTGATCACCAGCAACACCAGCATATCGTCACTGTCCAAAGAAAAACAAGTGTCTCTAACATGATAACTTTACAGCAGAGAGCCAAAACCCTATCTACGTTACATGGAAGTTAATGGAAAGGTACTTTTTTTTAAAGCAGCTGTGGAGCATTCCTATTGGTCCAATCATCATGAAACGTGGACACACTGTAAACGACAGCTGTAGAGTTTAGATTATGCAGAAAACTGAAAATCGCCAAAAACTGAGTACTTGTTTTTTTGGGACACAGATGATATGTTGTGTTTTGATGCTGGTATGCTGCTCAACCAGTATGACCGCGAGCTGGGTGACCAGCTAAACCAGCACCAGACGAGCACAAAACCAGCTGAAACCAGCATATGAATGCTGGTCTGCTTTTTTTTACAGCAGGCTGGCTGATGAAAGGTCAGTTAGCAGTCGGCTGTGTTAGCAGTAACTGCACGTCATTGTACTGTTTTTAGCTACATAGAAAAATTGTGTTAGCATCAGAAAACATATCATATGTGTCTGCGATTATTTAATCATCAGAATCAGAATCAGAATACAATACATACACTGTTTGACTCAAGTGTAATGCTGTAGCAATGCAGTTAGCACTGGGCTAATTGCTAAGGTGGGCCTCTGTTTCTCAGCTGCGAGAAACAGAAGCCCACCTCGGCAATTAGCACAGTGCTAACTGCATCGCTACAGCACATTTTCACCCAACTCTTCATTTGATGGTTAGTAATAATATAAAAAGACTATAAAGGCTGTGTTTACGTGATGGCGTCTGTGCTAACGTGTTCGATTCTCATGTAGTTGTAGACGCCGATGTGGAAAACCTGAACGGAGTGCTGTCTAAGAGTGTCCTGGAGGTGCATATCTCGCCCGGCCTGTGTAGACGGAACCACGTGAGCCGAGTGCAGCTGCGGCCGCCGCGTCCCAAACTGAGCTCCCGACCCGTCAGCCTGCCTGCCGAGCGCATCCTGAACCGAGTGGACGAACGGAACGCGCGGAACTCCGCCGAGCAGTCGGACATGCGAGTTCGAGACCCCGCCATCGAGGAGGTGTCGGAGGAGGAGAGGCCGAAGGCCAGAGTCAGGAACCACTGCAGGAGCACCTACATCGACACGCACACCCTGCGCCGGACTTGGGACAAGCAGTACAAACATTACGACGTCTCTTCTCGGACTTCCGTGATCGCGGTCAAGCTGCCGGACGACACCGACGCGAGTCAAGTCACCTCCCTGTCGACCTCCGCCCCATCGGACTCCTTCTCAGAGCACGCTAGAAGCACTAGCGCCTTTTTTAGCGCCAACAAGACCTACGCTGTAGCTGTGCGGCCCGGCCAGGATCTGCCGAGAGAGGGCGAGCGCGGCCCCGTCCCCACCGCCTTCAGACCACCACGGACACTGAAGCCTCCGCCTGGAACCTTCTACAAACCACCAGGGAACCAGGCGAGCATGTTAGCGGACGCTGGGGCCAAACTAAACACTGCCAACGGTGCACAGGACGAAGATGAGGAGGAGGAGGAGGAGGAGATAGAGGAGGAAGAAGAAGAAGAAGAAGAGGAGTTCGGTCTGGAGGTCTCGGTGGACGAACCTGAGGTCCAGGCCAGCCCTTGCTCGCCTCCTCAGTCGCCGAGCTCCAGCCCTGAGGAGCTTAGCCAAAACCAGGCCAAGCCAGTCTACCAGAGGTTCAGGGCCCGGCGCATGCAGGACTTGGAGAACAGGGAGGCTCACTTCGTATGATGGAATACGTGTCATTTTGTATGAGCGCGCGTACAAATACGGAGAACTGTGAAGGAAGTGTTTTATATATATGATTATATAGGTTCTATATATATATTAATATATTATTCATGGAGACGGCAGCTTGTAATGATCGTACAAGCTCATGGACCAGTATTAATACAGGAGGCACTTAGTCCAAGAATCAAAACAAGCAAAGCAGACTTTCAAAGATGGACCTACAGGCAACAGGATTATCGGTGATAGTAATTCCGCAGCTGATTTGAAGGACTCCGCTCAGAATCCCTCTGTTTACTGTGCAATTGAACTTCTCTTGCATCGTACTAAACTTTTAATATATGCATATAGTCTATTGCTGTATTTTGTATGTTTTACACCAAAAACTGTTACGGTCGTGCGAAATCATCACCTTGTTTTATTTTTATGACAAATTAACGTACTTACAGAAGACTCGCTGTTCGGTCTGGACATTTCAGTTCATTGTAATGCAGTATTTAATGCAGGATCACTGCAGAAAGCCGCGGTTTGACATGACGGTGTCCTGTATTTGCCAAAGTTTGGTGTTTCCTCACATTTTACAGGGTTTTAGCCTTTAGTATTGTTACACACTCTGCACGTGTGCTGGTTTTTATATCATTCTGAGCACAGAACATGTCTATATTTTGTCTTTAACTACTATTTCTGGTCACTGTGGACTTCCGGAAATGTTGGCATCATTAAACATATTTTTCCAAAGGATTTTTTTTCTTCTGTAAATTCTGTACAAGATGTTTGGCTAAAATAGTGCTCGTTTCAATGGAACCGTACCACCAAGTCTTCCTTAGCACAGTTTCCATTCTATTAATCTTTCCATTGTATTCAATGTATGAAAAACAGCTAGCAGACAGTGTGAGATACACTTCTGTAACTTATTAAAAAAGTGGATGAGAAATATATCAATCTTTTATCATTTTATCATTATTTACTGTAATAATTAGCATTATAATCATTAATACTTGTAAGGATCCCTCATGCTTACTACATTTGGCACATTGCCAAGGGGTCAGTATGCCAACTATATGTTAAACAAGGTCTGTTGGAGGTGAAGCCCTTAAAAAAAATTGTTGGATATCCATCACATCCGTCTATTTACGGACTGCTCGGCTTTCCATAGGAGCCACCAAGGTGGATTAAAACAATCTGCTTAGAGGCTCTACCTCACTCCCGGGCCGAATAGCGTACAGCCTCTGTGCCGAGAAGCGGCCGCCTGTGCACAGCCATGGTCTTCGTCCCGTGTGGCCCTGGAAACTCATCTTTCACCTGAGGTGAGTTTTTTCTTTGCATTGATTCTGATTCGGGCGACAATCTTATCAGCTGACAGTCAGCGGAAGATAACGAGGTCTACAGAATTTGCTTGCGTAACACTCTGTCCTGCTAAAGGTCGCCCAGGTTGGTCTAACTGAATGTGGAAACAGCCTTCCTGGCTTATACGTGCACAACAGGTAGAGCACCTACAGGTAGAGGTAACAGGGCTGTTCTGTAAAGCAGAGGTAAATAGGTAAAGGTATAAAGAACAAAAACTCCTACTTCTTAGTGCGTTTGGCTTCTATCAGAACTGCAACTGATGATTTTTCTTCTCCTTTTGGATCCTTTTGGTCTGAAATGAAATGCAGATGCTCTGCAAACATTGAGGGAGTCGTGAGCTGGTGAAACATTTAGTGTACCATGATTCAGAAGTGTGAAAAACAAAAACTGTTGCAGACACGTGTCAGAAAATGACACCAATATCATGATGAATGAGTGCAGATGTGAACAGAGCCGAATATAATGTATTATGTATATCCAATGGAAAATTACTGTAAAATTTGTGTAGTTTTACATAATACAGAGCTATAATATTCTAGATTACTTATAATAACTTATACTATTTTTACTTATAATAATAGTTCCTGTAACATTATTGTTGTACAGTAACTCCTGTATGTTACTCAACAAATACATAGAAATTGTGCACTAAAAAGTCATATTTAAGTTATTTGTCTGTAGAGAATGTGTAACTTACTTAAGCATGTACTTTGACCAGGAGTGTTTGAACTTCTTCATATGACTGTGGTTAGAAAAGAAAATCTGCTGGTAGAAATAATAATAATAATAATAATAATAATAATAACAATAATATCCAAAGAAATCCAATAACCTCTTATTGTTCACAAATAACACTATAATATTGTGTTATTATAGACTTTCAATATTGAACAAACTGTTTAAAAATACGGTTTAATACGAAGCCCCAAGGGTCCCTCTGCTGATTGTTCAGTGCAAATGACTATACTAAGGCCACAAATTAATATATTAAGGTCACAAGTTTTTATTTTGAGGCCACAAAATACTCTATTGAGATCACATATTACTATATTGAGACCACACATTTAGATATGAAAGCCACAGATGAATTTATTGAGGCCACAAGATATTACAAGCAATACTATATTGAGACCACAAATGGATATGACCACAAGGTATTATATTAAGGCGACAAAATATTATAATAAAGCCACAAACTATTATACTATGATCACAAATTAATATGTAGAAACCATATTTAATATTGAGGCCAAAAGCTGTTATTTAGAGACTGCTAATTAGTATATATAAATGAGACCACAGGCCACAATATATTATATTAAATCCATAAAATAATAAGATTATAATTTAATATATTTTGACCACTAGTTTTCATATGGAGACCACAAGTTATTATATTGAGGTCACAAAATACTATACTGAGACTATAAATTAATATATTGAGACCACCAGATGTTATATTGAGACCACCAGATGTTATATTGAGTCCACAAGTTATTATATTGAGGTCACAAAATACTATACTGAGTCTCCAGTTTAAAATATTGAGACCACCAGATGTTATATTGAGTCCACAAGTTATTATGTTGAGGTCACAAAATACTATACTGAGTCTCCAGTTTAAGATATTGAGACCACCAGATGTTATATTGGGGCCACAAGTTATTATATTGAGGTCACAAAATACTATACTGAGTCTACAGTTTAATATACTGAGACCACTAGATGTTATATTGAGGCCACAAGTTATTATACTGAGGTCAAGAAATACTATACTGAGACTGCAAATGAATATATTGAGACCACCAGATGTTATATTGAGGCCACAAGTTATTATATTGAGGTCACAAAATACTATACTGAGTCTACAGTTTAATATACTGAGACCACAAGATGTTATATTGAGGCCACAAGTTATTATACTGAGGTCAAGAAATACTATACTGAGACTGCAAATGAATATATTGAGACCACCAGATGTTATACTGAGGCCACAATTTCTTATATTAAGGTCACAAAATGCTATAATGAGACTTCAATTTAATATACTGAGACCACAAGTTATTATACTGAGGCCACAACATACTATACTGAGACTGCAAATTAATATATTGAGACCACAAGTTATGATACTGAGGCCACAATATACTATACTGTGACTACAAATTAATATATTGAGACCACCAGATGTTATATCGAGGCCACAATTTATTATATTGAGACCATAAATTGATATATTAAGACCACTTATGTTTATTTTGAAGCCACAGATGAATGTATTGAGGTCACAATTATGAGAAACGTAGCTCGTGGCCTTAATACAGTAATTCGTGACCACGATATATACAAAATAATCATCATACCTTAGTTGAATATTTTGAATGATATTGAAATCAGTGCAGTAGCAGTTACAGTTGAATAAAGTCAGTGATGTGGTACGTGACCCTGTGCGGTGTGTCGGGTGTGAAAACACTGTTTACTGTGAAACTAACAGAACCATTAGAAGTGTAGAGTGGAGCAGATGGAGCTGGACTGGTTCTGGTTTTGCTGCCCAGCTCTGGACTCGTATCGGTCACATAGTGAAACTGAGAGAGAGAGAGAGAGAGAGAGAGAGAGAGAGAGAGAGAGAGAGAGAGAGAGAGAGAGAGAGCTGTGCGCTACGTGACAGGTGGAGTGACCGCGCTGCTCTCTCTGCCTTCAAGCTGAACAGATAGTCTGAATAAACTACGAGCTCACAGCCCTGCAGCTCTCAGTTCACCACTAAACCAGTCGAGCTACTCAGCAGAGACAAAGGTGAACCTCGAGCCACGCGCGCTGTTTGTTTGTGTGCACGTGCTCGCAGGTGATTGACAGCAGGGCGAGTGTGTTTACGATTATGACCACGTTAATAGCACATTATGTAAAAATGATGATATTTAAATATTATCATTTCTGTTTTGTGCCCGTTTATATTAGGAGGGCTTCCAGGTGGCGCTGCGGGATCTCACCGATAGGTGGCGCTAACAGAAGAACGTATATACATATGTTTGGCTTCATGTAATGTTCCCTTTTTTTATACCTCAAACCATTTTATCATCTAAACTTGCGTCAGAATGGTTTATAAAGCATTATAAAACTTATAAAATTATAAAATTAGCGTTGCTAAGCAAACGCTAATTACGCTAATCAGGTTACTTATCCAAACGACACGGAACAGGTCCAGTTTTTAATCATTATGTGTCTTCAGCTTACTCGACTTCACTGTGTCAGTTATTAAACTTAAATTTATTAATCTAAACATGTATCAGTGCTTAATTTGGCCAAAATCTAATACACTTTGTGGTGATCTGAGCTGTTAGCCTGAGTGATGTTAGCTGTGCATGAATGGTGGGAGGTGGGGGGCTGGGGGCAATGCCCTTCTCAGCCCCATCCCCAGCCAAACTTAAAATATATAATCTTTAAAACAGTTTATCTGGGCAGTAAGTTTGTTTTTACCTCTAAATACAGTTAAACATAAGCATTAATACATTAAACAGTGATCCAGATGTACCAGTATTAAGATATGATGGGACTGTTTCAGTTCACGCCTACTTTTCACAAAGGCTGAGTCCGAGGCTGCCTCAGTCAGAGACTGCCTCTACCTGTGCAGTTTCTGAAGCTTTTACCATCCAGACTATAAACAGATGTTTTCTCAGCCTTTATTCTGAACCAGGCTTAATAAACTGTAAATACTGTTTGACCAGAGGAGGATGGGTCTTCCCTTGTGAGTCTTGGTTCCTCCCAAGGTTCCTTCCTCAAATCTTGAATGAGTTTTTGCTCACCAACGTCGCCTCTGGCTTGCTCGTAGGGGGATATATGTTGTGACTATATATAAGTGCATATCGTCGCTGTCCAATGAAAAACAAGTATCTCCAAAATTGCGTCTTTACAGGAGAGACCAAAAACTTACTTTACTTTGAATATAAGTTAATGGAACCAGAATTTTTTCCAAGCTATTTTGGAGCACTTCTATTGGTCCGTTCATCATAATACATTCACACAATATAAACAACTATTGTGGTGTTCAAATTATGTAGAAAATTCAAAATCAACAAAAATGATACATGTTTTTCATTGGACAGCAACGATATGTAAACGTGTTGTTTTTTGTGATGTCACAAAACCGGTTGCTTCAACTCGGACTGTTTTTGCAGGTTATCTTCCGTATTAGGACTGTGTAGGCTGAATAGTGAACATGCTTTAAAACTTTGATAATGTTTACATTGTCGGTTCTGGAACAGGATTATTGTCCACAGTCGTGTGTGTTCTTGCACCATTGAGCGTGACAGCAGTGTTGGAGGACTGCAGCACTTAAACCAGGAAACCCTGGATTACACAAGAGCTACAGCATTGTTTCAGCTGCTGAAGGGTTTGATAAATATCTGATAAGACCAGTGGGACGTGTTAGAGTGGAGACAACACTAATCTTCTCACAATTCTCATCACTCATTACTGGATGTGACAGTGATGTCAGTCTTCATTCCTGTAGGGCGAAAACAGGCCGGTAGCATTTTTCCTGACTTCATTCTACACATGAAAGGCTTAATGGAGAGGTGAAGCTAAACAAAGGCTGAAACAAAGCTGTGGCCCTCCAGCTTTATACTTCTCTAATTAAGACCAGTCCAGACCCCCACACTGGCTCCATGTCTCTGGTTCTGTCAAGCTTCTAGTACACAGCTTAGCATATGTTGATTAGAGGTGAAACTTCTTGAGAGTGTCTTGTTTTTTCTTTATGTTGTCTTTTTCTGATTTTGACCTAGCCTAATATATATATATATATATATATATATATATATATATATATATATATATATATATATAGAGAGAGAGAGAGAGAGAGAGAGAGAGGGAGAGAGAGAGTTACATAATATTTATATTTATTTATTAACTACCATAGTTCTTATATATATAGCAACACCCTAGCAACCACCTGGGACACCACAGGAGCCATCTGGCAACACCCTAGCAACCATATGGGATACCACAGCAGTCTGGTGGCAATCCTATGGGATGTCATACCAACCACCTAGCAACACATATAACCTCCTAGCAACTCTGCAGCAGTGCCCTAGCAACTATCTGAGATATCACAGCAACCATCAAGCAACACCCTAGCAACCGACTGGGATACAGTAACCACTGCCCTGTAGTTATTATTATTATTATTAATATTGTTATTATTGTTATTATCTTCACCCGTGTATACAGGTAGCAGAGCCCTGAAGGGGGTTGGGGTGGAGACATGGGGCGAGTCAGCCAGGTTCGACTCCTGCTGTGGAAAAACTGGACTGTCCGAAAGAGGCAGAAGGTAAGAGATGAGCCGTTGTCCAAGTTTCTGCTCAGTTGCAGGATGATGACCTGCTGGTACTTTTTTATATTGTCGCGTCCACAGAAAACCATGTGTCTCCATTTTTGACGATTTTTATTGTTCGGTATCTTTTAAATGCAGCAGCTGGCGTTTACATTGTGTGATAGTTTCACGATGACTGGACCAATCAACATAGAAATGCTCCAACATGGCTTGAAAAAAATTCTAGTTGTACTGACTTACATTAAAAGTAGATGTTTTTAATCTCTCTCAAAAAGTTGCTGTTTATTTGTGTTTGGACAGCAACACTATATGTGTGTCATTTTTCATGCCCTCTCAGCATTTCTATCTCTTAACTCTCGCTTCACATCTTTTTTTAGATGCGCTTCTTTATGGAGATGATGTGGCCGGTCATGCTGTTCATCGGGCTCGTCTGGTTAAGGAAAGCGAATCCGCTGTACCGCCAACATGAATGTGAGACAGAAGACCTCATTAGCCTGCTTTAATGCTTCTTTGTGTCATGAAATAGACTCAGATTGATGTGGAATGGTTTGTTTGATGGTTCAATATAGAACCTTTTTAAAAATAATGTAAAGCCATGGACACTCAAAGGCTCATTTGCATGCTTAAATGGTTCTTCAGTTTGATGTATTGTATGGTTCTGTATAGCACTGGAAAGGGTTCTATTGTTACGCCCTTCTACCATTACAATGTTTTGTAACAATAAAACCCCACATACCACACATTCTCCAACAATGCAAAGATTCACCATGCTAAGAACCATTTAAGCAGAACTTATGGTTCTAAATATAACTATTCTCTTGACCCTTGAGAATTTTTTAAAGAGTTTATATGGAAAATAGTTTGAAAATGGTTCTATGTAGCATCAAAAACAATAGAAGAACCATTTTCGGCGCAATAGAAGAACCCAACATTTCCCCAACAATTGAAAGAACCATTCCATCATACAAAGAACCATTTAAACATACCAGTGATTTTTGGTTCTATTAATGCTATTTTCCATGAAAACACTGGGGGGCCATCTTTGTTCACTTTGTGTTAGAACTTCCGGTGCTCGTGGATACGTTGATTCTAATTACCAGCAAAACGACAACAAACATATAAAATGACCAGCATAACATGTTCAGTTAGAGGGAGTCAGTAATTGGAAGAAGATGAAAACTTGCCTTGAACAACAGAGTTATAAACACAGCACATAAAGATCAGAGTGTTGGGGGGCCGCCTTCCAAAGAAGACCACCTGTGTCTATGACTGAAGCTCTAAATTTAAAACATCCACCCAAACCTCCGTATGTCTGCTCTTACCATTCTGTGGAGGAGAACCAGCACCAGAGCTTCCTTATCCAGAGAAATGTCTCGCTTATGAAGCTCCGAGGAAGCAGACGCGTCGGGTGCTGGTGAGTCTATCAGTTAGTAACTGTTTTCTGATCAGTGTCCACCGCGCTAGGCTATCTGGACTGTAACTAACACCCACGCAGAGTGGCTCGGCCAGCTGGCTGGACTTGGATTTACACCGGCTTGTGTAGGAGTACATGGCCGACCTTCCCACTGTGCAGGTACTGATATGCTTCAGTACTTTTATAGTTTTTTATTGCTGAACCGTCTACACCTTCCAAGAGTACAAAGTAATTAAAAAAGGCACCATAAGTAACCTCAGACCACCTTCTTATATCACCCACCCACTGTGTTATTAACCTCAGACCACCTTCTCATATCACCCACCCACTGTGTTATTAACCTCAGACCACCTTCTCATATTATCCAATCACTGTGTTGTTAACCTCGGATGAGACAGTGCTGTACCATTTAAACTTTTTATTGGCTCTCTCCTCACATGTGACTGTATTCATTTTGGTCAGCTGACCAGAAGTTCTAACACAAGGCTTGAACGTGGATGTGGTGAAATACGGTGAATAGAGAACAATTATCTTTACTGAAGAACCCTTGAAGTACCATCTAAAGATAGTGCTGTATGCTAAAAGAATGTTTACCAGTGATTCCAGAAACTTGGTAATTTCCAACTTCAGAATCTCCCCACAAATAACAATGCAGTTATGAATCTTTAAGTATAACTGAAAACAAAAATCCACACTAGATATTTTGGGAGAGATCTTTGTTGGTAACTTTGTCATGATTTAGGTGTGTTTAACCCTCCTGTTATGTTATGGGTCAGTTTGACCTGTTTCCACTTTGAGCTGTCTGGTTACCTTCTCTGAAAATGTTAAAAATATCAAATAGCTGATAAAGTAGTATATATAAGCCACATGTTCTCACATTTCATGTTTCTAAATCTTCTAAGAATTTAGAATTGAGTTTTATTGTTTTGACCTGAGCCTTTGCTTGTTTAGTGTATTTAAATTGTAACATTATGAATGTAATTTTTTGTTAACATAATAGAAGGTTTTAGTGAAATATGATTTTTAGGTTTTTATGTTGTTGTCCTGTGAATGACCTGCAGTCACATAGTCTATCTACCATTTACTATTTAAAAAAAAGGTTTTCCACATGTGAGGTGCAGTTACACATTTCCACCAGAGAGGTCTCCAAATCCCCCAAAACTTACACAGTGAAGCTTTAACTCGGTTTGTGTTGAACCAGAGCTACAAATTAAACCTTTATGTTACTATTAAATATGACCACATGTCTGTGCAGAGCAAACAGACACGAAAAGGTCCTAATTTTAGTTGAAAATAATTTAATGCCATACATTTTTTTTAGGTCATTTCCCAAACAAAGCCATGCCTTCTGCGGGAATCCTCCCATGGATCCAGGGCATCTTCTGCAATGCCAACAACCCCTGCTTCCAGCACCCAACCCGCGGAGAGTCTCCCGGCCTTGTATCCAACTACAATAACTCCATGTAAGTTCCCTGCTGTGTTGCAGTTGTTTAAACCCTGTTGTGATTTAAAACTCAGGTTCAGCGAAAATATAATTAAATTCTTTTTCTTTGCCCTGATTGATCAGCTATGACTCACTTTATGCACTGGAGCTGCAGGCTAATGTTGAGAATCGACCAAAGAACATTTCAAACATACTGTAGCTTTGGTTCAGAGTCTGCTGTTTTATGTGTCAGGAAAATGTTCTTTATTGAAACATCAGGCCAGTTTCAGCTCCTTGCTTGGCTCCAGCTGGGTTCTGTACTGTTTCCTTTGCTGTCACCCCCAGCTAGCTGAGAGGTGCAGGCGTAGTGCTCAGTACCCCTTCTCCTCTGGGCTATGTCTTCTCAACCACCTGCCTTCCAGATCATTGATACACCTCTTGACCTCAAGCTCGGCAGCTGTATCCCACTTCTGACACCAATGTAGCATCAGTGCAGAAGATTTACTGTCAAGAAAATGCTCTTTATTGAAATGGCAGACAAAGCTCTTTATTCGAACTCCAGCCAAGCCTGCATGTGCTGGCTGGACCTGTCTGGGAAGGGCAGACAAAGTGCCCGGTACCCGCTTCCTCCGGGCTGTGTTTGTTGATACTTCAACATGCATTAGTTACGAAAAAGCGCATGATGTAACACATACAGACATCCTACATATATAACAGTCTGTTTTCAGCCAGGACAGTGGCACCTCCTGGGAGCCACTTCGCATGGCCACTTCCCTATAAGCTGATGCAGAGTCTGTGTACTTTTATTAATTTATTAGTGATAACAGTGTGTCACACAGTGTAGGAACATCATTAATCAAGTGGATTACTGGATAACTAAGGTAAGTCTGTGATGATTTAATACGCCTTGTAGCTCTAGAGCAAAATTAACACTTCACTGACTGATCATATTCAGTATAAAGGTAGCATTGGGTAATCTGACTGTTCACCAAACTTTTGCTTTCAAATAGTGATTTATTAGTGGTTTTCAGTGTGAGAACAAGTTCCGTATCTGCTCTTTTACAAGTATATCCATGCTTGTATGTGTGTGTGTTTCTGCAGTCTGGCTCGTTTCTTGGCTGACACACACGAGCTTCTTCTGAGTGACCCTGAGTTCCTGCAGCTGGGGAGAGTGTGGAGAGAGCTGACCAGTATGAGCAAGTTCATGAGAACTCTCCAGATTCATCCAGAGTGGATTGAAGGTTAGCACGTATTTTGTCAGAAGCAGGATTTTTCTGTAAAGCTGATCATTTGAGGCTAAAGTAAAGAGATCATGTGTTGGACAGGCTTGACATGTGTTATCCAGCTAACCAAAGTCTGTACTCCAGCGCATGTCCTTAGATCAGACACCTAGTTGACCGTGCGTGGTCTGTGTGAAACAGGCCTAATCAGCTTATCCTGCCTCTACCGTGTATTTTTAGAAAGCACTTTCTATTTGTTTACATAAACACAGATCTTCAGTGAGTTCACTCGGGTGCTGGGAAAAGTAGTTACAGGCCAAAAGCTGGACAAACCTGACTCAATTTATGTTTTCTATAATCACTAAAAAAGGCCAATGCTTACAGTTGTGTACAAAAAACACTGTTCTGCACATTTTAATACAGAGTTACGATTTACTTGCTAAATTAAACCTGGGGGGCGGGATTTAACACAAGTTATAGCACAAGTTATGGCACGCTTTATACAGTAATGTCCTGCTATTGGCTCACGAGGCTGTAGGAGCATGGGGGGCATGGCCACGCATAGCAACCACGCACAGGTGAAAGTCTTAAACGTTGTAGATAGGTCACTGTGAGGATCTCCTGGGAGAGCAGAATGGCGGTCAGGCGGTGTTGACCACACCCTACCTGTGACACGCTGGGCCTGGTAGGCCAGGCATCTGCTTGAAGAGGTGCAGCTCGCTACGCTGACCAGCCTTTACCCACAGCAGCTGAGGCAGAGAGTTTGGGTTCCAACACACATGGAGCTCTGTGCATTCACTTAAACATCTTACTCTACGCTGATCCCACAATATGTTATGTTTTATTTTTTTCCAGCATGTGAAACTCACCAAATAAGTGGAATCTGTGCAGAGAAGAGCTGTATTCTACAAGCTGAGTGCTTGTAGAAGATGTTTGAACTTATATTTATTAATGAAATCAACAAAATGTCATTTGACACGAGTTAAACTATTCCATTTGTCTGAACATGGTTGATATTTGTTTCTGAGCTAAATCTTAAGTGACCTCACATACTTTCCCTCTCTGTTTCTCTCTTAGGCTGTACTCCATTCTGTGCCCAAGCTTGTTTGACCCCTCAAAGTCCAGTTGATTTGTCTGGTGTGTTCACTCCGACCATCGGCCTTTTAGTTCATTGATACACCTCTTGACTTTTAGCTCTGTGGCTGTATCCCACCTCTGACACCAGTGTAGCATCAGTGCAGAAGATTTACTGTCAGGCAAAGCTCTCTATTAGAACTCCTGTCTGGGAGGGGCAGACATAGTGCTCGGTACCCGCTTCCTCCGGGCTGCGTTTGTTGATACTTCAACATACATTAGTTACTAAAAAGTGCATGACAAACTATCAGAGGACAACAACAACTATAACAGTCGGTTTTCAGTCAGAAGAGTGGCACCTCCTGGGTGACCACTTCCCCGTAAGCTGTTCATGCGGTGCAGAGTCTGTGTACTTTTATTAATTGATTAGTCATAACAGTGTGTCACACAGTGTAGGAACAAATAAGTGGAATCTGTGCAGAGAAGAGCTGTATTTAAGTGCTTGTAGAAGATGTTTGAACTTCTGGGCATGGTTCAGTTGGACGCAGACTCAGTACACGTCTAGTGTGACCACTAACTAGCCTGAACTCAGAACAAGAACCCGTAACTGCTGCGTATGTCCCATTAAACAAACCCGGCAGGGGAGGGTCACTCTGGTCTACTGTGTGAGAAGCTCTTGCTGCACCATTTAAGGTGGAACGGGAGAGTTTCAACAAGAACCTGGAGAACAGGAAGTACAACTTTACCCTTGTGGATAGTTCAGAAGCTCTGTGTCTCTGTAGAGACAGAGCGGTGATGGCAGCGATCCACTCTGCAGATCTTCCTTCTAATTCAAAGCTCCGCCCACACGGTGAACATATCCTGTGAGGTCAGAGTGCGGCGTAGGTGCTTCATGCTGGACCCCAGCACCGCTTACAGTTCTTCAAGTACACAAACCTAGATTACAGCTATAATGATCCTCAGAGTGATGACATAAGAGGCTCAGGTCCTGAACATGAATCCCAATGTGAGGGCAGGCCAGCAGTGGGGTGAGGAGGGGGCACAACTATACTCAGGCATGGCATCCTGGCTCAGTGTGAGTTCGGCTCTAGTCTGCTTTTCTCTCCAAGTCCGTCTCAGATTCGTCCTACACGTCCATCACACTCTCGCCAGTCAGACAGTCTGAGCTGGAGTTAATGAAAGTCTGGAGAATGCAGTTTAATTAGGTTTCACGCTTAACCCCTCACACTTTAGCTGAGTGGACGTTTCTGAAGTGTTCGGTGAAGACAGAGGTCACGATATCCCACATTCCTCCGCATTCCTTCCCTTCTTTGTCCCTCTTCATCTCCTCCGTCAGGACAGTTCTCTCTTTCACAGAGCCCACTTGAGTCCTCCTGGAGAAATGTTCTGAGGGTGTCAGAGTGACACATTCTTGCTCACGCTGTCACTGTGTGGTCCTCGCGCTAATGAGTTCTCCTTGTGTTCATTTGTTTACTGTTTGTTGTCTGTATTGTACGCCTGTACGTGCACCGGTTCCCGCGGACAGATTCCTCGTAGGTGGCCGGTGATGTGATTCTGATTCTTGGTTGATTGACTGCCGCACAGGTCTGGGGCTCACAGTGGAGGACATTCTGAAGGACGATGAAATGCTCACCTCTTATCTGCTGCGAGACGTCCCTCTCTCAGCGTCTGTGGTCAATGAGCTGGTCAAAGCCAAGATCAGACCGGAACAGGTAAGCCAAAATACAGAAGCAGAAGTTTCCAAACAAAACGGTTTACTTTTCATAGTTTTCCGATGACGCCACGTCATCATGCTGCCACCATGTACAACAAAAAGTGCTTCATGTTCAAGTGATGTAATCTTTTTCTAAATTGCTGTAATAATAACAAACGAAAGCTAAAATCTAGACAGATTTCCAGCTGCGTTATTACTGTCATACCCCAAACTGCATACCAGCACACTAAATAATATCCACAAGGTAGTGCATATACTGTTATCGGTGCACTTATCAGTGTAGTAGGTGTGTAGAGGTATAGAATAGGGAGTCTTAATTATTTGAGATGATCGCAGTTACTTAAGCATAAAGTAACTTTAATAATTTAATAATTTATAAAGTAAATTTTCACACATGTTAGATTTGTGCAACAAGCAGAGTGTTAAATATGTGTTCTGGACATGCTGAGTATATAACCTGAAATGAAGGTTAGACAATGCCGGTATATTAGCTAGGGGTGTAAGAAAATATTAAAATATCAGGATATTATGTTTAGTGATACTGTATCGATTCTCAAAAACACAGTATCGATACGTAGATTCCTGGCAGGCAGTGACCACTAGATGGTAGTGTTGTAATCCATTTTCAGCTCCACTCCAAAATCAACAAGCAGCACAAGGGTGCAATGCTATGGTAAGCACTGTCAATCCTGTTCATATAGTGGTATGTTTTATTATAGCAGCACAATATATCACTTTGCTTGCAGTACCGCAGTATATCACGATATATTTAATTGTGACCGCCGTATCACGCTATGTATTGTATCGCCAGGTTCTCGCCAATACACAGCCCTAGTGTTAGCTGTGTAGCTACAATACTGTAGTGCAGAGGTCACTAATAGGTGGACCGCGGTCCGGGTCTGGACCCAGATGTTGTCCAATGAGGACCCAAAGCGATAAACTATTAAAAGTGATTTCATTTTGATACTTTGCGGTATACGGGGTTTGCAGCGCAGTAAACACACAGACCAATTGCATTGTAAGATCACCAAAGGCTCCTCAGCCAATCAGATCTGTGCAGTTTTGGGAGTGCAGCGAGGTGGGAAGCGAGAAGCTGCTGTCGGAGAATAAAGTGAGTCGGAAAGAATAACGTGCTCTAAAAAAAAAAAAGTCGAACAGCGAACACTGACTGTTTAACCAGGACTGGACGGAAACTTGCTCACTGTTGCTCAATGTTAAACCAACCTGTCCATCTTAAAACTGGGTTAACGAGAAGACGCATGTTTTATTTACTTTATCTATAAATAAACACTTTAAGATGTTTTTTAAAAAAGTGTTCTGTTTGTTTTAATGTAGCCCTTGTTTTTTATTGAAATGGGTTCATAGTAACAGTAAATATACTGAAATATACTGAACGGTATGTGTGGTGTGTTGGTGTTTCAGTAGCTGATGGTATAAGATGCTGATACTAGACTACTTCAGTAAACAGGATACACCACTGAATCAGAACACACGTTAGAGATGATGATGGTCCGGACCTTGGTCTGAGGAGATCTCCTCTAACTGGTCTTTAATGACTTCTAATTAAGTACCCCTGCTGTAGTGTATCACTCTGACTGTACACCCAGTATTAGTTATTAATCAAACACAGCTAATTGGCCATTGCTGGCTTGTACTTCAATAGTTGCATGCAATGGACAATTTCATTGTTAATCACACGTATTCAAATGAGAGTGAACTGTCAGCTAAAATGTCACTCAAGTGTCTCTCAAGTCGTGTGAATTAAAGGGCTGTTATGAATATTGAGACCACATGACCTTGTCACTGTAAGTGCCTTGGTTTAAGAGCATGCCCACTGGAATGTACAGAGAGAGGGAGAACTGAGACATGAACTGACATGCATGCACAGTGTTTTAGCTCTGGGTTGTGGCCTGTATGTTCTACCTATCCTGGATTGTGATGAATGGAGTGTGGGGCTCCCATGCCAATAAATGGTTTCCAAGAACCGCATCGGTGGTCTTCTGTGTGTTTGTCTGTGGAGGTCAGGGCCAGTAGCTATTCGCAGTTTACACAGGAGCGTTCACTCCCCAGCCGGCCGTCGTTATAACCCACTAAACAGACGATTGATAGATGATTTTTTCTTCTGCTGTGAGGATCCGTCTTATTACGACAGTCCTTCTTCGCTGTTGAAGATGCAGCAGGATGCTGTAGCGTCCACACTGTATATGTTAAGCACCCATATGGGTCCCCGAGCAGCCCTGGGGGAGGTTCGAGTGTTCAGATCACCCATTGTACCCCATTCTCGTGTGGACGCTGTCCACTTAGGATCAGATCACCCAGGGGGCATGTTAAAGCCAAGTGTGAACAGGGCCTCACTCTCTCACTCTTCTTCAAACCGGCTAACACTCTGAAAACAGCTGTCAACAGGCTGATCGCCTTGAGGTGGAAAAGGGTCAAAGCCTCATTAGTTTAGGAGAGCAGCAGGCTTTTCCCACTCGCGAGAAATCCGTTGACAGGTCCTGATGTTGGCTACTAATGAATATCGTGGCTGTCCAGTGAAAAACAAGTATCTTTAAAATTGCAAATTTACAGGAGAGGACAAAAACATACTTTACTTTCAATGGAAGTCAATGGAAGCAGAATTTTTTCCTAGTTGTTTTGGGGCATTTCTATTGGTCCATTCTTCATAAAATTTTCACTTAATGTAAACGACCATTGGCAGGTTCAAATGATGTATAAAATGGCTAGCATTAGCGTTAGCTAGTTTGAGTAAGCAGAGTTATAATTTAGCCTCTTAACATTCCAGCCCTTTTTACCAATTTCCGCCTGAAATACATTTTTAAAATTATTTCTTTTAGGACAAAAAGCTCTGTGTTTTTGAACAGACACCTCAACACTAAATCGACAAAAAATTAGAAAACGTTTTTCATTGGACAGCGAGGATATTTAACTCAGCTGTTATAATTATCCATAGAAATTTAAGCAGCAATATTTTTTTATTCTGAATAAAAACAGTGAAACCCGACTGCCAGTGTAACGTGAATTGATTATATCGTATCGTCAGTGTCCAAAGAAAAGCAGGTATTTCCATTTTTGCCATTATTTTGTTTAATCTGACCTGTTTTAATTAAGAATAATTACTTATTCCCAGTTAGCGTTAGTTAGTTTGAGTTATAATTTAGTCTCTTAACATTCCAGTGGTAAAAATGGTAATGGTAAAAAAAATTTTTTACCATGATTTTTTTTTCATGTTTTATTATTTTTATTTGTTTATCAATTTTTGCCATTATTTTGTTTTTCTAAATCATTTGAATTCAGCAGCTGCTGTTTACAGTTTTTGAAGATTTTAAAATGAATGGACCAATAGAAATGCTCCAAAATTGTTTGGTTCCAAATTCGGGTTCCATTGACTTACATTGAAAGTAAAGACAGTTTTTGTCCTCTCCTGCAAAGTTGTCTTTTTAAAGATGCTTGTTTTTCTTTTTGCTGTCTGTTTATTCCGGATCGCCCGTAGTGGCCGGCGGACTCTGCACTGACCGCTCCGCCCGTCTCCCCGTCACCGGTTCTTTTGTGTTGTTCAGTCTGTTTTTTATCTGTGTGAATAAATCTCTGGTGGAGATTCACACACTGGAGCGCGGTCCCCCTGTTTTGGCTCCTGTGGTCCTGTCGTGCGGTACAAGACACCCACTTTGCGGGGGAGTGAAAGCAAGTGGGATCCACGGGCCACGATGACAAAGCCGGGGACCCCAGGAATGACATCAGTGTTAGAAAGGCCCTTTATTGGTTTTCATATGGAAATTTTGTGGGGTTGAGGAACGCGGGGCTTTCTCTCTTCATAGGCCTTTCTCAGGACCGCCAACACGGGGGGAAAGTGCTGGCTGGATAAGCCCTTAGCAACTAATCAGATGGGCTGAGAGAGAGCGAGCGAGAGAGAGAGAGAGAGAGAGAGAGAGAGAGAGCGAGCGAGAGAGAGAGAGAGCGAGAGAGAGAGAGAGAGAGAGAGAGAGAGAGAGAGAGAGAGAGCGAGCGAGAGCGAGCGAGAGAGAGAGAGAGAGAGAGAGAGAGAGGATGCAGCAGGACATCTGTCAGTGGGGTGACAGGTTTCTCACTTGTGTGACTCACACGCGTAACCTACATCCACGATCATGCATAAGACCTGCATATGAGTCGCTGTGGCAACGACCCTGGTCTGTCTCATTATCATCGACATTATAAAGTATAAAGAGATGCTGTGTGGACGCAGACACATGTACACACACACACACACACACACACACACACACACACACACAGAGGAATATAATGGGGCTTGTTTGGTGTTGTGGAATGTGGGTAGATGGCCTGATGGCCTGTGTTGCATGTGTCGGGGTGTCAGTAATATAAACTGAGATTCAGAAAGACATAAATCTCAACCAAAACATTGATTTCTGATGTGTTCTGGTACATTCCAGGACAAGTAGCTACTAATATGATTGCAAATGATGACTACCAAATGGAGGAACGTGATCAAAACAATAACCACAACAATTTATTTTAGATTTAATCTGAACTGCAAGGCATTTTACATACCATGGTGTTTATTGCTATTAACAAGGACACAACTTTAGTTGATGTGCTTCATTAAACAGCTATAGGTGACTGGAATCCAGGCTTCTGGCCAACAGCTAGCTCTACACTCAGCAAACGTCTGCATTCTATTGCTCCCCTGCTCCGACTAACGGTACCAACAGGGTAGCTACAATTATCATGTACCACTTTTGCTGAACACTATTATGAGGAGTTTGCACCAATGAACTAAGACAAACCAGTGAATACACAGCAGGCTAGGTCTACCTGTCTAGAAATAAATCCAGAAAACAACGCTGGGGAAGATTATACAGTACTGTGCAAATGTTTCGAGACACCTGGGGAACTTATTATATTTCAGGCAGGAAGCTTTTATTTGCTCAGCAAAGCACTTTGTTTTTTAAATACTCAAATAGTATAATATTTAACCCTTTCTAAGCTTCTCCTTGTAGAAACAACCCAGTATTATTATCAGTTCTCATCTAATACTTGCTTTGACTGCTCAGTACTTCATTAAGCTAAATCAAGATTGATAAATAAATGTATACAATGTCTGGGGCGTGAAACTTTGATCAACTGCAAGCACTGATTAGGCAAGAATGGGTTTCCATCATTCAAGATTCTTCCCAGAAGCTGATCTCCAGCATGCTGAGGCTATGTCTTAACACACATTGACAATTGCAGAAGTTAACACACGTATGGAATGCTTATAATCGTACTTCATTATACCATATAAACAGGTTCTGGAAAAAAATGAGGCAGCAAACTTTGTAAAAAAAACTAAATTTGTGCCATTTTCAAAACTTTCGGCCACCACTGTATGTCCCCCATCTCTTGATCATAACTGTATGAATATGATTCTGTAAGTCTTCTCTGAGTTTGATATCTCTGTTTTCTTCAGTTTGCATACGGCGTTCCCGACCTCAGGCTGAGAGATATCTCCTGCAGTCAGTCGCTTCTGGAGCGTTTCTTGATCTTCTCAAGCCGTCATGGTGTCTACACCGTTCTCAACGCCTTGTGTCCCCTCAAACCATATGAGCTGGAGAGCATTGAGGAGAGGTTTTATGCCAACGTGGACCTATTTAAACTACTGCGCCTGGTGAGTACCAGAGCACCACCATGAAACTCAGCATTACCGTCAACCTAATACTGACCGTACACTAGAAGACTTTTAAAAACTCTGAAAAGACGTTTAATAGTTTATAGTCTGACGCCCTCTCACTTCTAAAGACTAGTCACAGACTTTTAGTCACAGACTAGTCACAGGCTATGATTTTACAAAGACTGGGGATCTTTCAGAGTCACTGTTTACAAGACTGCTACTAGATTCCTTTAGAGATTATTCCCCATTAGGGGTGGGCGATATGGCTGTACAATAATATCACGATATTTCATATGACAAAACATTGAATTAAAAAAAAATGTTTCAAGTATACAGTACTGCAACAAAATGAAAATTAAATTGTATTATTGCATACAATATGATATGGCACACCCCTAACTGAGATATTAAAAAATACAAGAATTTTCATCAGATTGTAACAGAAGTCAATGATCCAGAATATCATGATACTAAATAATGCACTCCAAATATCTCCATATATCCAGAACTGAAGTAAAGTGAATGATACTGGAGATAAAATCTGTCTCTAGTAGATATATAATGGGAAATGAGAAAAGTGTGAATGTTTCTTTTTCTAAAAACAGTAAAAGTAGTTCCTGATGTGATAGTTAGTGAGGGGTGATATGGCACAATGTTTTAGGGTATAATATCGTTCACCATATTCAAAAATGTTGGCGATATTATTGTATACGATACGATATGACACAGCCCTATTTTCCATGTATATGATAACAGTTAGCAATATTCAGCTAACCGTACGGTTAGCTGCTAGGCTAATTGTAACTGTAGCCCCGTTCGATTTCGAGAGCTTCAGCGATTTCTGTCCACCTGCTTTCCTTTTCCACTCTGTCGTGGTATAAATGTGAAGACACGTCAAGGAGGCACTCTTGCTCACTCCACAGCTCACTCCACAGCTCACTCCACAGCTCACCCCACAGCTCACCCCACAGCTCCACCAGTTTCTCCTCCTTCCGTACAGTCCAGGAGAACCGCAGTTTCCGAACCCTCGCCGGAGGTGTTGGAGGAGTGGCACGTGGGGGTGCGTTCCTTGCGGCTTCCCGTTTGGTGGTGAACAGAGCTTTCCTATTGGTTGACGTAACTATTTGCGTGAGCCAAGACTTCAGACTTATGATAATAATGATAATATGATTAAACACGGCTGATTCTATGGGAACGCTCGGACAAGAAAAAAACTGACTTAAACCGGCAGTCTTGACCGCCTCACACTAAACGATCGAGATGACGCGAGCGCGACTCTAGCAAGACTCTCAAGATTTTATTGCAATACTGGAAATCTGTCTGCGACACTAAAATCTATTAAAAATCGTTTGGTGTAAGGTCAGCATTAGCTGATGTTGCTTGTCATATCTTGCATGTTTTATCAATTCATTTAAAAAACAGAAGACTTGTTTACGACAAAACCTTCCATCAGAGTGTCATGAGGCCTCTTAACCCCACTTACCGTCAAGAAAAAACACTCAGCTCATTCAGAAATCTTCACTAACAACGTTTCTCTCTGAAATAGCCCACTGTACGAAGAGAAAATGTATTATAATAGAGGTGTGGCTTCTAGGTACCTGTTTAAATCATTTGAACAGTGAAGTGAAAGCAGCGTTGAACTGATTTGGCTCATTGTCTCACTCTTGCTTTGGCTAGACATGTGACCTTTACTCTCTTAAGACTTACCCATCAGCGTGGGTGACAATAGCAGTGGATGCTGCCAGCAGTTCACCGAGCTCCTCGCTCAATTAGAGCTTTGCAGGATCCATGTTGTCTGGCCGCAGACTTGTGGAAAGATGAGTGCTGACCAGAGCGGGGAGATTGACAGACTTGACCCATTTCAGTAACAAGATTAGAGCAGACATGTGTGAGAGAGCTTTGTATAACAATGTGGGGAGGATATATCACCCAGTAGGCGTCTGATAAATACCTTTTGTGTTTACCTTTCTGTATTCTCATCATCCTCTGTCTTCACTCTCTTCATTTTTAATTGCATAGACTAGTCAACTCATATGTCCACTAGAGATGGACACAGGTACTCTGTTACTCACATATTGAAATACTTACTTGAGTACTTAAAATACAGTCACAGTGAGCGCAGAGTAAAATATTTAAAATGTTTTTATGATTTTAAACTTGAGTGTTTATATTAAACATCCAGCCGAGCTGCAATTAAATATATTAGACACAAACACGCCCAAAACAAATCAAGTAACCAAGAGGACAAAAACAATCTGATTTCCAAAGCTGTAGCTTGAAAACAGTGCAGTAAGTTAAGATTGGAAATACGAACCAATATGCTGCTTCTAGACTAGTACACTGTATCAACCTCAGCTTCTCAACTTTGCATAGGATTTCATTAAAAAAAAAAAAAAAATCTACGAAATCTACGAAATCTTTGTAATAGAAAGAGTAACTTTTTCTATTAGACTTCAGAATGAAATCTGAAAGAATTTGGAAGAAGTGGAAAAGTTATATCTCCCTGAAACACCCTACTTTTGTTTAAATATATTAAATATAGTTCACGTTTATCTATTGTACCCATAAGTCATTTTTTACTCGCATGTATGTTTTATTCTTAACTGTACCCCAAGATTTTATTTTTAATTTTATTTGAGATTTGGATGTTTTTCTATATCCTTTATTATTATTATTATTATTATTATTATTATTATTATTATTATTATTATTATTATTATTATTTTATTTATTTATTATTTTTTTCAACAATTTCAGTTTTGTAATTGTAAAAAAAAAGATGGATAAAAGATGAATAAAAAAATATGGGTAATCTGAAATGTTATGTGAAAATTCTGTTGCTGATATGTGATTTAAAAAAAAGAAAACATAATTATTAATTTTGGACCTATTCTATTGGTCAATTCATCATGAAATTTGATTACATTATAAAGAGAAAAAAACATGGAGCCAAGTTGTTGTACTCACACGGTTCCTAGCTGTAGCTTGGAGAAGACGAAACGGGAGGAATTTAATAGTGTTTACCTCCGAAGCAGCGCTAACTCCTGTAGCGGCAGCTCACTAGCCGTAGCTACGCACACACAGCCGACGTACCGCTTTTCACCGGTTTCTCCTCCACTTTGAATTCTTCCGCGGCCTCGATGGAATCCTGGGATAGGACAGTGTGCTGGGGCTGCCGGTCTGCCGGTGCAGTGCATCATCCGGGGACTTTTTCATGTACTGCTCGACAAACACTATGTTTTCGGACTCAAAGAAACATTTGCATGAGTGAAATGGTTCTCCAGATTGGAGAGTGTGCTGTTTATCGTTCTATAGAGCACCAAAAACAGTTCTACAGTTCTTACTGATTATACTGCCAGTCTGCTCCGCTCCTCAAACAGAACTGAGATCAAGGTTCAAATCATGCAGTAGCTCTGATTTACAGTACTTTGTCCCCGGGCCACACACTGCTGCCTACGCTGTAATCCAGGTTCTGATCCAGTTAGTAAATAGGAAAAGATTCACTGAATCAAGTTTTAGAGAGATCAATAAAAAAAGACCGCACAGATGTATCAACGGCAGTGAAAAGATCTAATAAGATCGGATACTCGTTAATGAACTTTTACAGATGTTCCTATATCAAACTACACTGATCAGCCAGGACAGTAAAACCACCTCCTTGTGGCTCACACCTGGTTGGTCCACCTTGTAGATGTAAAGTCAGAGACAGTAGCTCATCTGCTGCTGCACAGTCTGTGTTCCTCTAGTTCTTCATCAGTGGACACAGGACGCCGCCCACAGGACACTGCTGTCTGGATACTTTTGGTTGGTGGACAGTTCTCAGTCCAGCAGTGACACTGAGGAGGTGTTTAAACACTCCAGCAGCAGCACTGCTGTGTCTAATCCACTCACACCAGCACAACACACACTAACACACCACCACGTTAGTGTCACTGCAGTGCTGAGGATGATCCACCTCCCTAATAGTACCTGCTCTGTGGTGGTCCTGTGGGGGTCCTGATCATTAAAGACCAGAGTAACAGTGTACATAGAGAATCAGATGAACTACAGTCTGAAAGTGTAGCTCCTATATGGTCAGTGGAGCTGAGTGTATACAGTAAGTGTAGTTCCTGTATGTGGGGCTGAGTGTATACAGTAAGTGTAGCTCCTGTATGTGGGGCTGAGTGTATACAGTAAGTGTAGCTCCTGTATGTGGGGCTGAGTGTATACAGTAAGTGTAGCTCCTGTATGTGGGGCTGAGTGTATACAGTAAGTGTAGCTCCTGTATGTGGGGCTGAGTGTATACAGTAAGTGTAGCTCCTGTATGTGGGGCTGAGTGTATACAGTAAGTGTAGCTCCTGTATGTGGGGCTGAGTGTATACAGTAAGTGTAGCTCCTGTATGTGGGGCTGAGTGTATACAGTAAGTGTAGCTCCTATATGGTCAGTGGAGCTGAGTGTATACAGTAAGTGTAGTTCCTGTATGTGGGGCTGAGTGTATACAGTAAGTGTAGCTCCTGTATGTGGGGCTGAGTGTATACAGTAAGTGTAGCTCCTGTATGTGGGGCTGAGTGTATACAGTAAGTGTAGCTCCTGTATGTGGGGCTGAGTGTATACAGTAAGTGTAGCTCCTGTATGTGGGGCTGAGTGTATACAGTAAGTGTAGCTCCTGTATGTGGGGCTGAGTGTATACAGTAAGTGTAGCTCCTATATGGTCAGTGGAGCTGAGTGTATACAGTAAGTGTAGTTCCTGTATGTGGGGCTGAGTGTATACAGTAAGTGTAGATATAACTAGGTGGTTTTAATGTTATGGCTGATCAGTGTAAGCTGGAATGCTCATCCATAATAGCCGCTAGTCGTGCTGTGGGTGACTGCAGAAGCAGTAAAACACTGATCTTTAGTTTCTAAACATTTCACAGGAGACTAGTTTCACTGTTAACTGCAAATGAAATCAGACTGAAACTGCAATAGGATCCAAGTATCACCACAATTTCTTCATTCGCCCAACGAGTAGCCAAATACTTTCCCAAACTCTCCAAATAGTTGGAGTTGTTATGCAAACCCATATTTCTCCTGCTCTCCACTCGTCCACCTCAAGCACACACCATCAATCACAGCACAGTTCTTTCCTCTCCCTTGTTGAACCGTCCACCCGAGACGAGTCAGGCATGTCCGAGAGGAAGGATGTCTTATTCTGGAAGTTTGCTTCCTAAACTCTCCATTGTATTTCGTGTCAGCTGAATGGCTTCCAGGCACTCAGGGGGCAAGAGAGGACAGACCGGTTCTGGAATTGGTGTCAGGATGTGAACCTAGACATGGTTCTAAAAGCGTGCTCAGCAAATTTACCAGTTGTATACTAAAAACCAATTCTGCTTAAACTACTTCTGACTTTTGAGTATATGGTGAGTAATGTAATATTACATATTGTCGCTGTTGATTATTTTTCTGTATAGCTATATTTATAGAGAATGTTCAATCTTCAATAAAGGTTAACAATTAGTAACCATAACAACAGTACATTTCTATTTTGAAAAGAAAAAAAAGGTAAAGAAGAGAAAAAAAGAAAGAAAAGAAAACCCACCCCTCTCTCTAAACCACAGTGTATACAGTTAAATAAAATTTGACATTTACATTCGACATAAATGGCCATTAAACTTTTGTTGATTTTGAGTTTTCTACGTCATTTGAACCAATAAAAGTGCTTCAAAATAGCTTGGAATAAATTCTGGTTCCACTGATTTACATTGAAAATAAAGTATGTTTTTGGTCTCTCCTGTAAAGTTGCAATCTTGTTTTTCATTGGACAGTGAGGATATACTGGATATACTAAAAAGATTTAGACTATATCGTATATACAGACTATATAATTAGTTAAGTTGGACCATATTGTCCCACAGTGTAATGCAGAGCAAAGGGTTTTGCCGTTGTACTTATCCTTATCCTACTACTAGACTAGTCCACAGTATCATCCTCAACTTCTTAACTTTGAATAGGAGTTCAATGAGAGATTCATTTTGGACCGATTCTATTGAAAATTATAAAGATAGTCTGGTATGTTTAAATCTATAAGAAATTAAAACCAGAATAAAATGGAGATAGAAAGTTGTTGCTCTTGACAACATCAATATGTGTTGCAAAATCAGAATCAGAATCAAAAGATGGTTCTTCAAGGGTTCTTTGGTAAAGTCTTTTTTTCTGTGCAGACCTGTAAACACTCATGCATGAATAGTTCTTGTGTGTTGAATGGTTCTTTAGACTGGTGGAGAATGGGCTGTCTGTCTTTCTATGTAGCACCAAAAAGTGTTCTACAGTTGTTACTGCTATGAT
Source organism: Megaleporinus macrocephalus (assembly GCA_021613375.1). Lineage (NCBI taxonomy): Eukaryota > Metazoa > Chordata > Actinopteri > Characiformes > Anostomidae > Megaleporinus > Megaleporinus macrocephalus. The sequence continues at coordinate 48,642,809 of CM038705.1, forward strand.
GTCAAGTTTGTAGCAATACTAGAACTATGTTTGGTGCTATACAGAACCATATAGAGCATGTTCTCTGTCAATATAAAGATCCATTCACCCTGCAAAAGCATGAAATAGGTATATACAAACGTGGTTCTAAATAGAACAATTGCCTTTACTAAAGAACCCTTGAAGAACAGCAGGGTTTGTAGAAGAAATTTTTTATTATATAACTTCATTCTGGATCTGAATTTTATTAGACATTTATTATGTATATACATTTTATTAAAACTTCATTCTGGATATTAATTTTATTAGAAATTTATTATATATACATTTTATTAGAACTTCATTCTGGATACGAATGTAATTAGAACTTAATTCTGGATATACATTTTATTAGAACTTCATTCTGGTTATAAATTTCATTACAAATTCATTCTGGATATAAATTTGTATTATAACTTCATTCTGGATATAAATTTTATTACAAATTCATTCTGGATATAAATTGTATTAGAACTTTATTATGTATATAAATTTTTATTAGACTTTCATTATGTATATACATTTTATCAGAACTTCATTCTGGATATAAATTTGATTAGAAATTCATTTTCAATATTCATTTTATTAGAAGTTCATTCTGGATGTTAATTTTAATAGAACATTATTCTGGATATAATTTTTACTAGACTTTCACTTTGAATGTAATTTTTGTTAGAACTTAATTTTAGATATTTATTTTATTAGAAGTTTATTCTGGATGTTAATTTTAATGAAACATTATTCTGGATATAATATTTACTAGACTTTCACTTTGAATGTAATTTTTGTTAGAAGTTTAGAACTTTAGATATAAACTTTAATAGAAAATAAAAATTTTATTTGAACTTAATTCTGGATATAAATTAATTAGGTCTTTATTCTGAATGTTAGTTTTATTAGAACTTTATAAGAACAAGGCAATGTTTCTTCAGCTTCTAACAGTTTCATGTTATTTGAAACCTGTGAAGTTTCACACATCGTCATGTGACCCACAGGTTATGTTTTTAACAGTGGTGTATAACTCTAGATGTTCAACCCCTTGTCCCCCCGACCCCTCCCCAGCTCCCGCGTCTCCTGGATGAGTACTCCAGCGGCATTGACCTGCACTTCTGGGCTCGTGCGCTGTCTGCTGTGTCCGGAAAGCTCAGAGCGGTACGTATGACTGTGTTCCACTGGAGATATTAGAGTATTTTTAACAGCCAGGAAATCGTGGTTTCCTCTGCCTGCTGTTTTTTACACAAGCGTGTAGTAGCAGGAATATCATCTGCGCGTTTGCGGAAGGCTAAATCGAGCCGATGCCCTTCAGATGCTCCATGTGGGTCCGATGTTTATAAATCTCAGACTGTCCAGCAGTGATTGCTGTCCCGCGCAGGACTGCAGTCTAAACCAGGACACTGGGCTGATTGCAGGGTATTGAAGGGAGGCAGCCTGACGCGAGAGCGCGATACATACACTTTCTCTGTATACTTTATTACTCTGTTCTTTAATGGTCAGGACCCCCACAGGACCCCCACAGAGCAGATACTATTAGGGAAGTGGACTCTCACCTCACCTAACCTCATTCTCAGAACTGCAGTGATGCTGACATGGTGGTAGTGTGTTAGTGTGTGGTGTGCTGGTGTGAGTGGATCAGACAAAGCAGTGTCACTGCTGGATTGAGAATCGTCCACCAACCAAAACTATCCGGACTGTCCGTGACCACTGAGGAAAGACCCAAACTGTGCAGCAGCAGATGAGCCACTGTCTCTGACTTTACATCTACAAGGTGGACCAGCAAGTAGTAGGAGTGTCTAATAGAGTGGACAGTGAGTGGACACAGTGTTTAAACACTCCAGCAGCAGCACTGCTGTGTCTGATCCACTCACACCAGCACAACACGTCAGTGTCACTGCAGTGCTGAGAATGACCCACCTTCCTAATAGTATCTGCTCTGTGGGGGTCCTGTGGGGGTCCTGATCATTAAAGAACAGAGTAATAAAGTATACAGAGAATCAGATGAACTGCAGTCTGTAAGTGTAGACCTACACAGAGCTCCTATATGGAGCTGAATAAATGGATGACTGTGGATGAAGTGCAGATGAATAAATGAGTGAATGAATTTAATGGTCATCGAGGAAGCAGCTTGTGGAATAAAAGACTCTTCTAAATGTTCTGTTATGTCCTGCCCGTTGTGGAGGAACTGTGATTTGAAGGAAACGTGGCGTCCCGCTGGCGAGGCTGCTGGACTTATGCTCGTCACTCAGTTTGCTTACTCATTTTCCAGATTCCATTCGTGTCACTTTCCACGTCTTCGGCCAGGGTGGGAAGACAAACAAGTGGGGGCGGGGGGGCTGGATGGAACCCTCCTGAAATAGCTCCCTCTTCTTCAAAAACATGTTCTCTGTTTATTTACCTTCATCTCTGTCTTGGTTTTAGTTTCATTCAGTCTATTCTTCTACATTACATAGACCACATGACTACAAGGTAACATTTCTTTACAGTCCCATGTGTTCTAGGTATTAACCAGGTAAGTGTAGTGTAACATGATGGTAATTTCTCAAATGACAAACCGGTTCTAGATATTTACTAAGAGTTGCGTGCAATGCTAAGTAATTATTTAAAATTTTCTATCTAAAGTAGCATTTATATATAGATTCTATAGTAAGCTGTTAAACTACAGTTTATCACTAATATGTATAGATTATAGGAAGCTTTTATTTATTCAGTAAACACTTTATTATATAAATATTAAACAGTATTAATAGAGTAAGTAGTGCTTTTACATACGTCAGTGTGTTTATTTAACCCTTTCCAAGCTTCTCCTAAACAACCCAGTATTATTATCAGTTCTCATCTAATACCTGCTTTGACTGCTCAGTACTTCATTAAGCTAAATCAAGATTTGCTGCTGAAGGAACTGAATACATTCATACAATGTCTGGGGCGTCCAGGAGAAATCTGGAACCTAACTTTGTTCTTCAAACTGGATCAAGATCTGATCTACTTCTCTCACAATAACATATTCATGTTACTTTGTATTGTATGTCTGATTATTTACATCTGTTCTAATCAGATCTGCTGTTCTTACTGGTGAACATACACTTACTGATCAGATAAAGACTCAGTAAAGTCACCAGTCTGAGTCACTGCTTTATTTTACAGCCCAGATGCAACAGTGTTGTCACAAAGCAGCTTTACAGAAGTTTTAAAATGTACAGTTTTATATAGACAAGTAAATACTGTTAACATATTTCATACTTAAGTCTTGTACAGTCTTTTAATAGTGTAATTTAGTTAGACTGCTTTGGAGCTCATCATCATACTACCCAAAATAATGATCTAGTACTTTGGAGGTTATATATTATACTTACTTGGTTAATGGTTTGAGTTACATACTAAATTAAGTTATTATGCATGTACAGTAAAATACACAAAAAGTCCAGACTGTTTATGCAACTGTATGTCTCAAGATGGCTTTATGTGGTAAAACTTTAATGCAACTTTACTGGAGTTGCATAAATGTGTCCTGCAACTCATCTGAAACACTACAGGTTAAGGTTAAAATATATTTATTTATTTGCACCTTTATACAACAGATGTTGTCACAAAGCAACTTCATAAAAAATCCCCAATGAGCAAACCAAGGATAAACTCCCTCAGAGCAAGAGGAGGAAGCCTTAAGAGGAACCAGACTCAAAAAGGGGAACGCTATTTTGGCTGAACCCAGTATGTCTAAATCTGACTTTATACAGTCAAACTTTCATGCAACTTTACTTTCTTGAAACTTATATAAAGCTCAGATTTTACTGGAGTTGCATAAATTTAGTGTCCTGCAACTCATCTGAAACTCAGACGCAACAGTTGCAAACCTATCAACCTATCGAAACAAGTTTCATGCAACAGCTAGTCAAGATGTTGACAATGCATGGCATGATCACAGCAAATGAAATTAATAGATTTTTCCACATAGGCAGATTTATTAGATGGTTGTAAATGATGGTATATTGAAGCACACGTTCAATCAACCTGAAGAACCATTTTACCATGCAAAGCTTGAAATGGGTCTATGTACTAATAATTATCTAATGGTTCTAAATAGAACCATTCCCTTTACTGTCTATGATGCCAATACCTTCCCACATCGTTAGATCAAGTTCTTTACAGCGACAGAAGAGAAGTAGATTTAAATTCAGACTAAAAGATAGAACATACATTCTCATGCAGAACCAGTTCATTTGAACTGAAGGGTCTTCAGACTCTCCCATGTTCTAACATGTCTTGTGGTCTTCACTTCTGTTCAGTTGTTCGAGAGAAGCAGTTTCAAGGAGCTGGTTCAGGTCCTACGGCCCCTATTCCGGTCCCCTGGACACCCCTCCTTCAGCCAGCTAATGGCCGCCGCTTCCAGTCTGATCTGCGGATACACGGAGGGAGCGTTTTCCAGGGTGACCTCCTTCAACTGGTACGAGGACAACAACTACAAGGCCTTTCTGGGCATCAACAACACCCGGAGCCAGGCAGAGCACTTCTATGACTCATCCACCAGTGAGTGAAGCTTTTTGTGATTCTAGAACTCATCATAGACTTAACAGCAGAGAACCTGTCAAGCATTCCTTAAAGCCAGTTCTCACTCTCTGTACTTGTGCACTCCAGGTGTGAAACGTGGTTAAAGGGGATCTATTACACTTTTCAGTTTTCTTAGTTCTCTTTCATTTAGTTTGTTGTAGCTTGTTATGCAAGTAGTTATGAAGCCCGAAGTGAATGTCAGAGGAAAAAACTGTCCCACAGAAATCAGATTTTTTTCTCTGTAGCAAGGTGATGTCATCTTGTAACACCATCTTTATTGCCCGCCTTCCAGCAAGCATGACAGCGTTCATGCAACAGCCGTATGTCTGATTTTATACAATGAAACTTTCATGCAATTTCAGTTTCTTGAAACTTACATGAAGCTCAGATTTGACTGGATTTGTATAAATATAGTGTCCTGCAACTCATCCGAAACTCAGATGCGCCTGTTGCAAACCTCTCAACCGTGTACAGAGACCTGCTCTGGTTTAGCATGCGAAGGCAGATCTGCCAGCTTGTTTTCAGGATCGGACTCTGACTCGACAAGCACAGGCAGCGTTCATGTAACAGCAGTGTGTCTGACTTTATACAATGAAACTTTAAGGCAACTTGAGTTTCTTGAAACTTAAAGCTCAGATTTTAATGGAGCTGCATAAATATAGTGTCCTGCAACTCCTCTAAAACTCGGATGCAACAGTTGTGTGTGGTAGTGTCGGGGTGGATTCTGTAGCAGGATGCCACTCTCGTAGTTCACCACTCAGATCAGAATGGGTGAACTGGCCAATCACAGCACACTGGGCTCACTGGGAGGCGGGGCTTAACAACACAGCAGAAACAGGAGTGTTTCAGGCTGTTCCCGCCCACTGCACGTGACCAGTGGTTTGGCTGGTTGCTAAGCTAGAGGTCAACTGGTGGTTTTAACCCTTTGATGCACAAGCTGAGTCAAAAGTGACCCGACTGATTTTATCGTCTATATATTTGCAATAAATTAATTTCATCATTCAAGCTTCCACAAATTCCTCAATGTACTTCACAAATCCTGTTCTATTATTTACTTTATTAATAAAACCATTATTAATTTACAAACACTGTTTTTGCTCATAAAGTAAATTAATAAGAATTGAATTAAATAAGATTTATAATGAACACTTGGAACATTAAATAATGAAATAAACTGATTTCAATAGATAAACCAAAGAGACATTCAGCAGCACATACAATAACATAGGAAATGAATATGGCTCAAGTTTGAGCTATGCTGTGCATTAGAAGGGGTTTGTTTAGCTTGTACATCAAAGGGTTAATAATATAAAAATGTGTATATGTGTGTCGCAGGCATGCTATAAGCTACATCTTTGTTTCACTTTTTGGTCAGTATTATTAATTATTATTATTATTGTTGTGGTTGTTGTTGTTTATAATACTAATAATAATAATATTTGTGTCAATGGATGTACACATTTTGAATATCTGAACATCTCTTATATCTTCTATTCCTGTTCTGCTCCAGCTGCGTTCTGTAATAACGTTACGAAGGATCTGGAGTCCAGTCCCGCCACCAGGCTCGTGTGGAGCACGCTGAAGCCCTTCTTGATGGGGAGGATCCTGTACTCGCCTGACTCGCCCGCCATCCGCCAGCTCATCAAGAACGTAAGAGAAGACAAATGATTTTAATCAACGCTGGTCATAAAGCAGCTGTCTCTCATTTCAGTCTGAGCTGTATGTGTGGAGTGAAATAATAACAGAATGAAATAATAGGAATAATAACAGACCACACCAGAGTTTCACCCTGGATGCTAGACAAACATGGCTGCCTGTTAGCATACACACACACACACACACACACACACACACACACACACAGACTTGAGCCGTTAGCGTTAGCGTTAGGGTTAGTGTGTTAGGTTCTCCCAGTGTTACAAGATGTTGTGGTACTACATGTATCTCAGAGGAAGCATTGAAGGTGTTGACTAGTAAACTGTGAGCACCTTCACTGACCATGGGTGCATCTGAAATCTCCTACTTACCTACTACTCAGTAGTAAATCAGTAGGCGAGCGCGACTAGTATGTCTGAATACTCAGTAGTAAATCAGTAGGCGAGGGCGGCTAGTATGTCTGAATACTCAGTAGTAAATCAGTAGGCGAGCGCGGCTAGTATGTCTGAATACTCAGTAGTAAATCAGTAGGCGAGGGCGGCTAGTATGTCTGAATACTCAGTAGTAAATCAGTAGGCGAGCGCGGCTAGTATGTCTGAATACTCAGTAGTAAATCAGTAGGCGAGGGCGGCTAGTATGTCTGAATACTCAGTAGTAAATCAGTAGGCGAGCGCGACTAGTATGTCTGAATACTCAGTAGTAAATCAGTAGGCGAGCGGCGACTAGTATGTCTGAATACTCAGTAGTAAATCAGTAGGCGAGCGTGGCTAGTATGTCTGAATACTCAGTAGTAAATCAGTAGGCGAGCGCGGCTAGTATATCTGAATACTCAGTAGTGAAATCAGTAGGCGAGCGCGGCTAGTATGTCTGAATACTCAGTAGTAAATCAGTAGGCGAGCGCGGCTAGTATGTCTGAATACTCAGTAGTAAATCAGTAGGCGAGGGCGGCTAGTATGTCTGAATACTCAGTAGTAAATCAGTAGGCGAGCGCGACTAGTATGTCTGAATACTCAGTAGTAAATCAGTAGGCGAGCGCGACTAGTATGTCTGAATACTCAGTAGTAAATCAGTAGGCGAGCGTGGCTAGTATGTCTGAATACTCAGTAGTAAATCAGTAGGCGAGCGTGGCTAGTATGTCTGAATACTCAGTAGTAAATCAGTAGGCGAGCGTGGCTAGTATGTCTGAATACTCAGTAGTAAATCAGTAGGCGAGCGCGACTAGTATGTCTGAATACTCAGTAGTAAATCAGCAGGCGAGCGCGGCTAGTATGTCTGAATACTCAGTAGTGAAATCAGTAGGCGAGCGTGGCTAGTATGTCTGAATACTCAGTAGTAAATCAGTAGGTGAGTGCGGCTAGTATATCTGAATACTCAGTAGTAAATCAGTAGGCGAGCGCGGCTAGTATGTCTGAATACTCAGTAGTAAATCAGTAGGAGAGCGGGGCTAGTATGTCTGAATACTCAGTAGTAAATCAGTAGGCGAGCGCGGCTAGTATGTCTGAATACTCAGTAGTAAATCAGAAGGTGAGTGCGGCTAGTATATCTGAATACTCAGTAGTGAAATCAGTAGGCGAGCGTGGCTAGTATGTCTGAATACTCAGTAGTAAATCTGTAGGCGAGCGCGGCTAGTATATCTGAATACTCAGTAGTAAATCAGTAGGCGAGAGCGGCTAGTATGTCTGAATACTCAGTAGTGAAATCAGTAGGAGAGCGCGGCTAGTATGTCTGAATACTCAGTAGTGACATCAGTAGGAGAGCGTGGCTAGTATGTCTGAATACTCAGTAGTAAATCAGTAGGAGAGCGCGGCTAGTATGTCTGAATACCCAGTAGTGAAATCAGTAGGAGAGCGTGGCTAGTATGTCTGAATACTCAGTAGTAAATCAGTAGGCGAGTGCGGCTAGTATGTCTGAATACTCAGTAGTAAATCAGTAGGTGAGCGTGGCTAGTATGTCTGAATACTAAGTAGTAAATCAGTAGACGAGCGCGGCTAGTATGTCTGAATACCCAGTAGTGAAATCAGTAGGAGAGCGTGGCTAGTATGTCTGAATACTCAGTAGTAAATCAGTAGGTGAGCGTGGCTAGTATGTCTGAATACTCAGTAGTAAATCAGTAGGCGAGCGTGGCTAGTATGTCGAATACTCAGTAGTAAATCAGTAGGCGAGCGTGGCTAGTATGTCTGAATACTCAGTAGTGAAATCAATAGGCGAGCATGGCTAGTATGTCTGAATATCCAGTAGTAAATCAGTAGGTGAGCGCGGCTAGTATGTCTGAATACTCAGTAGTGAAATCAGTAGGCGAGCGCGGCTAGTATGTCTGAATACTCAGTAGTAAATCAGTAGGTGAGCGCGGCTAGTATGTCTGAATACTCAGTAGTAAATCAGTAGACGAGCGCGGCTAGTATGTCTGAATACTCAGTAGTAAATCAGTAGGCGAGCGGCTAGTATGTCTGAATATCCAGTAGTAAATCAGTAGGCGAGCGTGGCTAGTATGTCTGAATACTCAGTAGTGAAATCAGTAGGCGAGCGCGGCTAGTATGTCTGAATACTCAGTAGTAAATCAGTAGGCGAGCGCGGCTAGTATGTCTGAATACTCAGTAGTAAATCAGTAGGCGAGCGCGGCTAGTATGTCTGAATATCCAGTAGTAAATCAGTAGGCGAGCGTGGCTAGTATGTCTGAATACTCAGTAGTAAATCAGTAGGCGAGCGTGGCTAGTATGTCTGAATACTCAGTAGTAAATCAGTAGGCGAGCGTGGCTAGTATGTCTGAATATCCAGTAGTAAATCAGTAGGCGAGCGAGGCTAGTATGTCTGAATACTCAGTAAAAATCAGTAGGCGAGCGTGGCTAGTATGTCTGAATACTCAGTAGTAAATCAGTGGGCGAGCGCGGCTAGTATGTCTGAATACTCAGTAGTAAATCAGTAGGCGAGCAGGGCTAGTATGTCTGAATACTCAGTAGTAAATCAGTAGGCGAGCGCGGCTAGTATGTCTGAATATCCAGAAGTAAATCAGTAGGCGAGCGCGGCTAGTATGTCTGAATATCCAGTAGTAAATCAGTAGGCGAGCGCGGCTAGTATGTCTGAATACTCAGTAGTGAAATCAGTAGGCGAGCGTGGCTAGTATGTCTGAATACTCAGTAGTAAATCAGTAGGCGAGCGTGGCTAGTATGTCTGAATACTCAGTAGTAAATCAGTAGGCGAGCAGGGCTAGTATGTCTGAATACTCAGTAGTAAATCAGTAGGTGAGCCCAGCTAGTATGTCTGAATACTCAGTAGTGAAATCAGTAGGCGAGCGTGGCTAGTATGTCTGAATACTCAGTAGGTAAATCAGTAGGCGAGCGCGGCTAGTATGTCTGAATACTCAGTAGTAAATCAGTAGGTGAGCCCAGCTAGTATGTCTGAATACTCAGTAGTGAAATCAGTAGGCGAGCGTGGCTAGTATGTCTGAATACTCAGTAGTAAATCAGTAGGCGAGCGCGGCTAGTATGTCTGAATACTCAGTAGTAAATCAGTAGGCGAGCGCGGCTAGTATGTCTGAATATCCAGTAGTAAATCAGTAGGCGAGCGTGGCTAGTATGTCTGAATACTCAGTAGTAAATCAGTAGGCGAGCGCGGCTAGTATGTCTGAATACTCAGTAGTAAATCAGTAGGCGAGCAGGGCTAGTATGTCTGAATACTCAGTAGTAAATCAGTAGGTGAGCGTGGCTAGTATGTCTGAATACTCAGTAGTGAAATCAGTAGGCGAGCGTGGCTAGTATGTCTGATTACTCAGTAGGTAAATCAGTAGGCGAGCGCGGCTAGTATGTCTGAATATCCAGTAGTAAATCAGTAGGTGAGCGTGGCTAGTATGTCTGAATATCCAGTAGTAAATCAGTAGGCGAGCGCGGCTAGTATGTCTGAATACTCAGTAGTAAATCAGTAGGCGAGCGCGGCTAGTATGTCTGAATATCCAGTAGTAAATCAGTAGGCGAGCGTGGCTAGTATGTCTGAATACTCAGTAGGTAAATCAGTAGGCCAGCGCGGCTAGTATGTCTGAATACTCAGTAGTGAAATCAGTAGGCGAGCGTGGCTAGTATGTCTGAATACTCAGTAGGTAAATCAGTAGGCGAGCGCGGCTAGTATGTCTGAATACTCAGTAGGTAAATCAGTAGGCCAGCGCGGCTAGTATGTCTGAATACTCAGTAGTGAAACCAGTAGGCGAGCGTGGCTAGTATGTCTGAATACTCAGTAGTGAAATCAGTAGGCGAGCGCGGCTAGTATGTCTGAATACTCAGTAGTAAATCAGTAGGTGAGCCCAGCTAGTATGTCTGAATACTCAGTAGTAAATCAGTAGGTGAGCGTGGCTAGTATGTCTGAATACTCAGTAGTAAATCAGTAGGTGAGAGTGGCTAGTATGTCTGAATACTCAGTAGTAAATCAGTAGGTGAGCGTGGCTAGTATGTCTGAATACTCAGTAGTAAATCAGTAGGTGAGCGTGGCTTGTATGTCTGAATACTCAGTAGTAAATCAGTAGGAGAGCGCGGCTAGTATGTCTGAATACTCAGTAGTAAATCAGTAGGAGAGCGCGGCTAGTATGTCTGAATACTCAGTAGTAAATCAGTAGGTGAGCGTGGCTAGTATGTCTGAATACTCAGTAGTAAATCAGTAGGTGAGCAAGGCTAGTATGTCTGAATACTCAGTAGGTATTCAGTAGTAGGTGATCGGTATCCGGATGACCTCCTGAATCAGCAGCCATGTTTATGTAAGTGAACACAGCACACTGTGTATCCCATGATTCACCTGGAGCGGCGGATGAATTCAGAGTGGAGTAAATAAACAGTTTAAAGCTGAACGTCGGCTGTGTGTACGTAGCTACGGCTAGTGAACTGCCGCTACAGGAGTTAGCGCTACTGCTGAGATAAACAATGATTACATTCCTCCTGATTGGTCTACTTAAAGCTACAGCTACAGAGAAAAACACAGATCAGAGTCACTAAAAGATCTAAATCTGTCAGTAAAAGAGCTTTTAAATGAATAGCAGGTCTTTTACGGTGGTGGTCTGACGTCTTGCTAACAGGACGCTGGTAATATGGTGGACGTAGTACGTCTGAGATTGTGAGGTACTAAAACTCATCTACTGAAATTACCTACTAGTCTACCGCTCGAGCAGTACGTACTGACTCTAATCCAGTACCTACTGACTAGTAGGCGAAAAACAAAAGACTACAATATAGTGCAGGGGTCACTAATTGGTGGATCACGGTCTAAGGCTGGACCCAGACGTTGTCCAATGTGGACCCAAACCGATAAACTATTGAGAATTATTGAATTTCGACTGTGTTTATTTTAGAAGGCGGAGCTTTTCTAGTCTTTACGGTATACAGGCTTTACGGTGCACAGACCAATCACTTGTGCTGTAAGATCACCAAAGGCTCCTCAGCCAATCAGATCTGTGCAGATTGGGGCATGCGGTGCGCACACGCAGGCGAGGTACGAAGTGAGGAGCAGCAGCCGGAGACTGAAGCGAGTCAGAAAGAATAAGGAGCTCTAAAAACAGAAAAGTGAAGAGAGAGAACTGAGTGTTTAACAGGAAATATACTGAACGGTATGTGTGATGTGTTGGTGTTTCAGTAGCTGATGGTATAAGATGCTGATACTAGACTACTTCAGTAAACAGGATACACCACTGAATCAGAACACACGTTAGAAATGATGATGGTCCGGACCTTGGTCTGAGGAACTCTCCTTTAACTGGCCCGTACCAAACTCTAATTAAACACCCCTGCTCTAGCGTAATATAATATAATGTACTGCAAATGAGGAACAAGCACACTTCAGGCCTAAATGGTTCCATGATGCATTTTCTACCTCCCTGCTCCTGCTACACTGTAGAAATATCTTTTTTACTTTAATTAGAATTTAACAACTTTTCAAACTGTCTACATAATACAGTCATTAAGCTGTAAATGAAGATATTCAAAGTGTTTTGAGGTAAAAACAAGAGTCTGAATTTCTTAGAGTGGTGATGATGGAAACCAGACATCTGAAACATGTGCATCTTGAAGCTACAGCATAGAAAATTACTGCATCGTCGCTGTCCAAAGAAAAACATCTCAATTTTTATTCATTTTTCTATTTTTACATTATTCGAACATGACAGCCGTTCACATTTTGTAAAAGTGCTATGATAAATGGACCAATAGAAATGCTCCAAAATAGCTTGAAAAAAATTCTGGTTCCATTGACTTACATTAAAAGTAAAGATGGTTTTTGGCCTCTCCTGTAACCTTGTGATTTCAGAGATACTGAAACTGAATACTGTTTGTTATGAATATGCAGAGTGATGCCGGAGCCAAAACCATGATTCGTCAGATTCATATGCGGTGCGAGTGTACATGCAATTCAAAGTACTCCCCAAATAAAACCTGATTTCTGGATTTGACATAATCATCACCATCAATATTCCATATTAACACAGAGTTGAGGTCAACTGGTGGTTTTAACCCTTTGATGCACAAGCTGGGTCACCGGTGACTTTATATTTGCAATAAATTAATTTCATCATTCAAGCTTCCACGAATTCCTCAATGTTCTTTGAGTTCTATTATTCCCTTTAATAATAAAAAAAATTTTATGTGTTCACTTTGGAATTTAATTGGAACTACTGACATTTGTAAACATTTGCAGTCAGGAGCATTTTTACAAACACTGTTTTTGCTCATAAAGTAAATAAATAAGAATGAAATTAAATAAGATTTTAATGAACTCTTGGAAGATTAAATAATGAAATAACTGATTTCAGTAGATAAACCATGAGATACTTAGAAGAACATACAATAACATAGAGAATGAATACGGGTCAAGTTTGAGCTATGTTGTGCGTTAGAAGGGGTTTGTTTAGCTTGTGCATCAAAGGGTTAATAGTATAAAAAATGTGTATATGTGTGTGTTGTAGACATGCTGAAGTCTGGTTCCCATCACCACCACTGTAAAGAAATCAGAGTAGGTGTGTTTAGAGCAGCACATTTCACATCAGGCCTCTGTGAATGACTCTTCAACCACTGGATTATGCAGAAATTCTGAGAATTTGGTGGTGTTTGCCTGTAAAAGCTGTAATTGGGTTGCCTTAACATGTTTAGTTAATTAAGTTATTTATTTATTTTTTTTTTAGATACACTGAACTCAAATCACACAAGCTTTGAACCCCTCAGATGGAGACTGTCTAGCTTTAAGGTGAATCTTCAGACCTGCAGGTGTTGCTGCCTCTGACCGACCCCCTCCAGCCCTGCTCTCCATCCTGTCTTCACCCATAACATTAGTGGGGGTCCACTTAACACGGCCCCTCTCAGTATTTACGCTATAATCAGTAGTGGTTTGGAGCGAGGACTG
>CM038705.1:48661389-48676389 GCA_021613375.1 Megaleporinus macrocephalus
ACTATTGTGTTCTACATCTGCATCATGTTGACTTTGAACCTAAACATCCACCCAGACCGTCTCTGTGAGGCTGTGTATGTGACAAAAAGTCAAATCAAGTCAAGTTTATTTGTGTGGCTCTTTTTACAACGATGTTGTCTCAAAGCAGCTTTACAGAGTTTTGAAAACAGACAGTTACAACATATACCCTCCAGTGAGCAAACCAGAGACAACAGAGGCAAGAACACCTCCCTCAGACTGGAGGAAGAAACCTTGGGAGGAACCAGACTCACAAGTGGAGACCCGTCCTCCTCTGATCAAACAGTATTTACAGTTTAATAAACTAAACACCAAAGAAAAGAGTCTCTGTTTGAAATCTGGATAGCAAAACTTTAGAGGCTGCACAGGTAGAGGCAGTCTCTGACTGAAGCAGTCTCTGACTGAGGCAGACTCTGACTGAGGCAGTCTCTGACTGAGGCAGACTCTGACTAAGGCAGTCTCTGACTGAGGCAGTCTCTGACTGAGGCAGACTCTGAGGCAGTCTCTGACTGAGTCTTTATGTAAAGTGGGCGTGAGCTGAAACAGTCCCATCCTATCTCAATGCTGGTGCATCTGGATGGTGTACAGTGATGTAACTGAGGATGTAGTAGTTGACACAGATGGACAGACGAGCTGGCTGGTGATTGGTGGAAACAAGTTTAAATGAATGGCGAGGTGTGAAAATCTCCCGGCTCCGGTATTTTGATGTTTTAATGCTGCTTTTAATGTTTTTTTCACATAAAAGTCTTACATAGTGCAGCTTTAATCATTAAATAATAAACTTTTAGTGTCATTAGTGCATATAGGACTGCGGGTGCGTGTGGGAGAGTATTTGGTTTTAGTTCACTGTCTGTATTTGTTGTGTGCTGCTCTGCTGTTTGCTGCTGTTTTGTATTAAATTTCTTGGAAAACTTGACGTTGACTTCGTACATGCGTGTGTGTGATTGCATTCTAACCTGCTACTCCTGTGTTTCTAGGCCAACTCCACATTTGAGGAGCTGGAGAGACTGAGGAACATCATCAGGTCGTGGGAGGAGGTGGGTCCACAGCTGTGGGACTTCTTTCACAGCAACATCCAGATGGACATGCTGCGGGTAAGAGAGAGAGATATTAAACTGAGAGAACGAGAGATTTTCTCACAACACAGACTCACACAGACTCATTCAGAGTGGCTTTTGGTGTGAGATGGTTTAGATGTTGTTTAATAATGGTGGTGATGGGAACCAGGGTTCTCAGGGTCTACAACACATATATACACAGGAGCAGATCAGTCATGCAATGCCCTGCATGTATCCCTCCATCATGAATGGATGGTCAAAATCTATGATAAAAGAATGTCAGGCTGCTTATATCACCACCACTGTGAACCATTCTGACTCTGCAGATATCCCATCAAACCATATGGAATGGCTTTGTTCACATTTTAATAGTTTACTTTTACAGACATTCTGAAATTTCCTTGTGTGTGCCAGAGCTGCCAGTAGGTCCAGGGTTTAACTTCTCACGCCTGTAACTTTAAAACATGCATTATTTTCCATATAGTTACTGCTAAGAAACATGAAACATTTGGGGTCACTGATTTCATTCATATGAACCAATTTCTTCAAAGATACATGTATAAAAATGAGGTTTTGATTGATAAATTAAGCTGTAAGTGGTTCATGATAACTGCAAAATCTGTACAGCAGAGGTCAATAATAGGGGGACCGCGGTCCGGATCCGGACCCAGACGTTGTCCACTGTGGACCCAAACTGATAAACAACTGAGAATGATTTAATTTGGTCAGTGTTTATTTTAAGCAGTGTAACTTTTCCTGTCTTTATGGTATACGGGCTATTTTAACTAAATTAATTATTTTAACTAAATTATCAGTAAATAAACAACAAACAAATATCTTCAATACTGCAATTATTACATTTAGACCCTTAATTTAAAACTAAAAAAGCTAATAAAATACATACGGTCAAAACTGCAGTCATTAAACTCAGACTCTGTTATTTTAAACTAAATCTGTAATCATTAAATGTAGAATATTGAATTGTTTCTGCTGTTCTGTTAGTACCGGTTAGATCTGGTCCGTATGGTGTTCTGGGTTATTAGTTTTGTGTTAGCTGTGTGTGCTAGCTCTGCTGTTTGCTGATAGTCACTGTATTCAGTGTGTAGGGCTGTATCACATTAGTAGAGTTAAATGTCTTTGTCTTGGTTCCCCAACGAGACACACTGATTTTACTAATTTTAAAAACGTTGCAAATTGCAACATGACTGAAGGGGGTTTCAACGAAACGCTAGCTAGAAATTAGGCTCATTTGTTTAACGCCATCGATGGGCTCTCGGGATCGGCTACATGCCGATCGATCTTTCCATCTCTACTTTAACTGATCAGTCAGTGTATGTTCACCAGTAAGAAGAGCAGATCTGATTAGAACAGATGTAAATAATCATACATACAATACAAAGTAACATGAATATGTTATTGTGAGAGAAGTAGATCAGATCTTGATCCAGTTTGAAGAACAAAGTTAGGTTCCAGATTTCTCCTGGACGCCCCAGACATTGTATGAATGTATTCAGTTCCTTCCGCAGCAAATCTTGATTTAGCTTAATGAAGTACTGAGCAGTCAAAGCAGGTATTAGATGAGAACTGTTAATAATACTGGGTTGTTTAGG
This sequence comes from Megaleporinus macrocephalus, assembly GCA_021613375.1. Lineage (NCBI taxonomy): Eukaryota > Metazoa > Chordata > Actinopteri > Characiformes > Anostomidae > Megaleporinus > Megaleporinus macrocephalus. The sequence continues at coordinate 48,664,076 of CM038705.1, forward strand.
AGAAGATTGGAAAGGGTTAAATAAACACACTGACGTATGGAAAAGCACTATTTACTCAATACATAGTAAGTCCACTGGTTGTGTTGAGTTTTGTATCTCCACCTGATACAGTTAGTGATGGTTGGTATTAATTATCAGCGTTTATGTGATTTCTTCTACCAGGACATCATGAGGAACCCCTCAGTGATGGACTACATGGACCGGGGTTTGAAGAACAGTAAGCTGACTCTCAGACACATCCTCAACTTCCTGTACACCGGCCCGGAGAAGGAGCGGGACGCCGGCATGGTGCGCTTTGACTGGAGGAACATCTTCAACCTGACAGACAGAGCGCTCCGGATGATCAGTCAGTATGGAGAGGTGAGAGAGAGAGAGAGAGATAGCTGCTCCTCTGAGCTTCTGCAGAACGTAGAGGATGTTGTTTCTTTCTTTCTGCAGAATTAAGCATGCAGCATGTTTTTACTGGTTTAATGTGAAATGCTCCCGTCCAGTGAATCGTATTGAGTCTGAATTGTTCACCACAGTGGTGATAGGAACCAGACCTCTGAAACATGTAACGCCTCTAAAAGCTACTTTGCAGAACGCTATTGCACAAAACAGCTGCTGCCTATTGATAAGCTTGTGGCTTAAAGTGTATACATCGCTCATACAGGCTTCTTTCTGATCTAAGACTACTTTGCCATGGAATAACCTGGTCATTCAGGTGGTCAGCTGACGTCATTTTATTACCACATAACACTGCTGAGCCTCGATCTGACAAACTGAAGCCCGTCAGATCGTAACACTGCCTTCAGAGGCTTGTACAGTGGGAACTATGCGTGGTAGGAGCATCGCTTCATGCTCTTCCCTTCTTATCCTGACTCTCCATCACTCTAGACTAGAGTCAGTCTGGACTTTTCAGACCACATGACCTTTTTTCTATCGTCCAGTCTTTACACTTCCCAGCAAACTGAAGCTGATTGGTCCCACTACTAAGTGTCCACACAGCTGTTTAGTCCCAAGCCTGTGAGTTCTGGTCGTGTTATTTTCAGTATCAAATTCATTAGAAAGTTCTACTGTCCGTTTTTAAGTGATCTCCGTCTTTAGGATTTTTTTCTGACTGTGTTTATTTTAAGAGGCAGAACTTTTCCAGTCTTAACGGAGATACGGAGCGAGAAGCAACAGTCGAAGAATACAGCGAGTCAAAAGAGTAAAGTAAATCAGAGAGTAAAGCGAGTCTGAGAGTAAAGTAAGTCAGAGAGTAAAGCGAGTCGGAGAGTAAAGCGAGTCTGAGAGTAAAGCGAGTCGGGGAATAAAGCGAATCAGAGAGTAAAGTGAGTCGGAGAGTAAAGCGAGTCGGGGAATAAAGCGAATCAGAGAGTAAAGCGAGTCAGAGAGTAAAGCGAGTCGGAGAGTAAAGCGAGTCGGGGAATAAAGCGAATCAGAGAGTAAAGCGAGTCAGAGAGTAAAGCGAGTCGGAGAGTAAAGCGAGTCGGGGGAATAAAGCGAATCAGAGAGTAAAACGAGTCGGGGAATAAAGCGAATCAGAGAGTAAAGCGAGTTGGGGAATAAAGCGAATCAGAGAGTAAAGCGAGTCGGGGAATAAAGCGAATCAGAGAGTAAAGCGAGTCGGAGAGTAAAGCAAGTCGGGGAATAAAGCGAATCAGAGAGTAAAGCGAGTCAGAGAGTAAAGCGAGTCGGAGAGTAAAGCGAGTCGGGGAATAAAGCGAATCAGAGAGTAAAGCGAGTCAGAGAGTAAAGCGAGTCGGAGAGTAAAGCGAGTCGGGGAATAAAGCGAATCAGAGAGTAAAGCGAGTCAGAGAGTAAAGCGAGTCTGAGAGTAAAGCGAGTCGGGGAGATAAAGTGAGTCAGAGAGTAAAGCGAGTCGGAGAGTAAAGCGAGTCTGAGAGTAAAGCGAGTCTGAGAGTAAAGCGAGTCGGAGAGTAAAGCGAGTCGGGGAGATAAAGCGAGTCGGAGAGTAAAGTGAGTCAGAGAGTAAAGCGAGTCTGAGAGTAAAGCGAGTCGGGGAGATAAAGCGAGTCGGAGAGTAAAGCGAGTCTGAGAGTAAAGCGAGTCGGGGAGATAAAGTGAGTCAGAGAAAGAATAACATGCTCTAATAAAAGAGACTGCACTGGACCACTGAATTCTAATTAAATACCCCCGCCCTAGACACACACACACACATACACACACAAACACACACACACACACACACACACACACACACACACACACACACACACACACACACAAACACACAAACACACACACACACACAAACACACACACACACACACATACAAACACACAAATACCCACACACACACACACACACACACACACACCACACACACACACACACACACACACACACACACAAACACACACACACACACACACAAACACACACACACACACACACACATTTTTACATTTAAAAAACTATTATAAGACGGTGTCACCACATAGGTCCCCAACACAAAGGTGACTAGTATTCGGGTGAGAGTGACCTCTGTTGGTGAGGAGGGGAAACACCTGCAGCAGGCGTGACAGCTGTGTATTCAGGACCTGGTAATAATTAATATAAAACATTCTGTGAGGGAGACATTAAGCTCCTCAGACGTCTGGTTCCCATCAGCGCCAGTATAAACAGTTCTGACCACATGTCTTCTGTGAAGCGCTTCCTTCCAGGTTTTAATGATTATCATTACTATTGTAAAGAAATCCAAGCTGGTGAGTTTCTCTACAGACTCTAAATGGTGTGATCTCAGTGAATGAAATTTAGAAAATTTGGTGGAATTGCTCTTTGTAACATGTAACGAAACTACAATAACAGCTCCAGACGTCTCTGAGTTGTTTTTCTTGGTGAGATGTTTTTGGAATGCCAAGTCAACTCAGCTTCGCTGTGGACACGTGACTTCTCGCATGCTTGTGTCCTGGGTGGGCTTTCAGCCCTCCACCCTCCTGTCCACTCTGCCTGTACTCCTAGATATGGAACACTCCCAAAGGACAGAGCCTCGGCCTCTTTGTGCTGCGCTGATCTGGAGTAGCGTAAAGAAAAGCTGCCGATTTCTCCCCGAGAGCATAGCAGCGTCCAGAGGGTCCTTCAGCGGCGGGGCTCAAAGCCCAGCACCCTTCAGCCTAATCAGAGTGAGGCCCCTGCTGTGTGGGGCAGAGAAAGCAACACCGCTGCTGTCTAAGTGTAAAGCTCTCAGACCCTCTCGGTCTTTGTCTTATGCCCCAGCCAGCCACGCTCAGGGGTGACAAACCCCACCGATTGAGCCCAATTAGGTACAGCTGTCAGTCCACTCGGCCCTCCTTTCAGCCGCCCACAAAGAGACAGGCCCTATAGGCACCCGGGGCCGCAGCAGGCATCTGCTATCGCGGGCCAACTCCACACGAATTAACACACAACAGTTCAATTAAGCTGGCGTTAGGCTGCGTGGGCACTAGACACATTGTGGATGTCAGCGCGAGTCCTGAAGAGCTGGAGTGCAGGATTCCCTGATCCGACACGGTCCCGCCGTAATGGGAGTTCAGCATTGAGCTGTCAGGCAGAGGAGGAGAGAATGTGAACGCAGGCTTTGTGAGGTCCCGGAGCTCAAGGCCGAGATCTACTGATACAATAAGAGGGAGGGCGACTGAGTATCACAGAGACTCCTTTGAGGCATGTTGATACGGCTCAGTGTGGTCCGGTCCACTTCAGCCTGGTCCAGTTCTTACCAGTCCAGCTCACGGCAGAGGAATTCAGAGGCCTTAGTTTCAGTCATTATCAGCTCTTGTCTTTAGTTCTTAAAAGGAACCTCGGCTGGTAACACTTGTAAGCCTAAATATGGTGTAATGTGTAAAAATCACAAAAGTATCAGATTTATTTATAAATTGACTCTTTTATTCTAAATATTTAACATACGGACACAGCCATTATTTCTGAAGCGCAATGCCTGCTGGGTAGATGAGGTCAGATGGTTTCAGGTCTAAACTGGACTGTGGTGTGAAGGAGTGAGTGTTAAAACCATGTACATTGTGTTGTTGATGTTGTTTCAGTGAAAGGCAGTGTGAAGACTGATATTAGTCTAAACAGCTTCACAAACATAAACAAGGAGAATAGTTAGTGAAGCAGCGTGTGGACCAACACAGCTACCCAAAGACCCCCGCTCTGCTCTCCTCACTTCAGTCTGGATGAGTTTGAGTGGTTCAGTAGACCACCACTGGTGAGAGACTTGACGGAGGCTGTTGGTTTTAAGCGTAGACTAAAACACAATGCAGTGCCACAGTTTCCCCACACAGGAAGTCCAGAAGCTCCAGATTATGGAGAACCGCGAGAAGAACCGTGAACGTGAACATGCACTGGATTCTCTCCTGAGAACGTTTAGCGTTAGCGTCAGCTGCTTCTCCTCGTTTGTGGATCCTGAAGGTGAAAGTACAGTCTTAGTAGTGAACATACTACTTCACTAATAAAGGAGTGTGAAGCTCAGAGACACTCCCGTTCAGTGTATCTAGCTGTTTACTGAGCGTGAATGTTTCCTGCTAGAAAGTGGAGCTCCTTTAACAGGCGCTGATGGGAACCAGACGTCTGAGGAGCTTAATGTCTCTAAAAGCTCCCTCGCAGAATGTTTTATATTAATTCCCGAGATTGTGTCTGTGCTTATTGTTTGCAGTGTCTGGTTCTGGATAAGTTCGTGGGTCTCCCGGATGAGACCCAGCTGACACACCAGGCTCTAGACCTGATCGCTGAGAAGAAGTTCTGGGCCGGGCTGGTCTTTGAGGATATGCACTCCTGGTCCACCAAAATCCCCCCTCATGTCAGGTTCAAGATCCGCATGGACATTGATGCTGTGGAGCGCACCAACAAGATCAAAGACAGGTTACTGTCCACATCTTAATGTTTTAACTGCACTGTACTGAGACCATCTGCCCAGTGGTCCTGGAGGACCCCCGCCCTGCACATTAGCGTTCGCCCTGCTCTCAGCACACCTAATCCGACTAATATGTTAATTAACGAACGCTTCCTGAGTAGAAGAGGCTGAGTTTTGGCAGGAAAACACCGTAATGTGCCGGGCTGGGATTGCTCCAGGACCAGCGTTGGAAACGGCGGTCTTAGACTGCTCTGAAACCGCCCACACAAAAAAGGTCTTAACAGCTTTTTCGGTCGCTCTGGTTTGCGGTACACCAGTCCGGTTCGCCCAGTACTGATTGGTCTCTCCGTTTGTGGTCAGGTACTGGGATCCTGGTCCTCGGGCTGACCCCATGGATGACCTCCGGTACGTGTGGGGAGGGTTTGCCTATCTGCAGGATATGGTGGAGCATGCGGTCATCAAGACCCACACAGGGAAAGAATGGCCTCTGGGCGTCTACCTGCAGCAGATGCCTTACCCATGTTACGTGGATGACCTGTAAGTCTGATGGTATTTTTTGATCAGGGGTGCCAAGTTCAGTTCTGGGAACAGTTCAAGTTGCTTTTTACTAATGATGGAAGGATCGATCGAAAGAGGAGACCTCCTTGAAAGCCCCTCCGGCCAGCTCCCTGCAATTCCTATCTGAACCACTAGGTGGAAACACATACTCTTTTGTTTTTGACAGACTGACTTAACCAGCGGCCTCGCGAGAGCAGTTTACAGCGCTCACCGCATGTACTGATAGAAAACATGTCATCCGTCCGTAATGGTCAGAGTTGATCACAGCAATGGTCAGAGTTGATCACTGTAATATTCAGAGTTGATCACTGTAATGGTCAGAGTTGATACTGTAATGGTCAGAGTTGATACTGTAATGGTCAGAGTTGATCACTGTAATGGTCAGAGTTGATACTGTAATGGTCAGAGTTGACGGTAATGGTCAGAGTTGATCACTGTAATGGTCAGAGTTGATACTGTAATGGTCAGAGTTGATACTGTAATGGTCAGAGTTAATCACTGTAATAGTCAGGGTTGATGACTGTAATGGTCAGAGTTAATCACTGTAATGGTCAGAGTTGATCGCTGTAATGGTCAGAGTTGATCACTGTAATAGTCAGAGTCGATCACTGTAATGGTCAGAGTCGATCACTGTAATGGTCAGAGTTGACGGTAATGGTCAGAGTTGATCGCTGTAATGGTCAGTGTTGATCACTGTAATGGTCAGAGATGATCACTGTAATAGTCAGAGTTAATCACTGTAATAGTCAGAGTCGATCACTGTAATGGTCAGAGTTGATCACTGTAATGGTCGTAGTTGATCACTGTAATGATCAGAGTTTATCACTGTAATAGTCAGAGTCGATCACTGTAATGGTCAGAGTTGACAGTAATGGTTAGAGTTGATCACTAAAATGATCAGAGTTAATCACTGTAATAGTCAGAGTTGATCACTGTAATAGTCAGAGTTGATCGCTGTAATGGTCAGAGTTTATCACTGTAATAGTCAGAGTCGATCACTGTAATGGTCAGAGTTGACAGTAATGGTTAGAGTTGATCACTAAAATGATCAGAGTTAATCACTGTAATAGTCAGAGTTGATCACTGTAATAGTCAGAGTTGATCACTGTAGTGATCAAAGTTTATCACTGTAATAGTCAGAGTTGGTAACTGTAATAGTCAGAGTTGGTAACTGTAATGGTCAGAGTTGATCACTGTAATAGTCAGAGTTGATCACTGTAATGGTCAGAGTTGATCACTTTAATGGTCAGAGTTGATCACTGTAATAGTCAGAGCTGATCACTGTACTGGTCAGAGCTAATCACTGTATTGGTCAGAGCTGATCACTGTAATCGTCATAGTTGATCGCTGTAATGGTCAGAGCTGATCACTGTACTGGTCAGGATTGTTCACTGTACTGGTCAGAGTTGATCACTGTAATGATCAGAGTTGATCACTGTAATGATCAGAGTTGATGACTGTATTAGTCAGAGTTGATCACTGTAATAGTCAGAGTTGATCACTGTAATGGTCAGAGTTGATCACTGTAATAGTCAGAGTTGATCACTGTAATGATCAGAGTTTATCACTGTAATAGTCAGAGTTGATCACTGTAATAGTCAGAGTTGATCACTGTAATGGTCGTAGTTGATCACTGTAATGATCAGAGTTTATCACTGTAATAGTCAGAGTTGATCACTGTAATGATCAGAGTTTATCACTGTAATAGTCAGAGTTGATCACTGTAATGAGTTGATCACTGTAATGGTCAGAGTTGATCACTGTAATGGTCAGAGTTGATCACTGTAATAGTCAGAGTTAATCACTGTAATAGTCAGAGTTGATCACTGTAATGAGTTGATCACTGTAATGGTCACAGTTGATCACTGTAATGGTCAGAGTTGATCACTGTAATAGTCAGAGTTAATCACTGTAATGATCAGAGTTGATCACTGTAATGATCAGAGTTGATCACTGTAATAGTCAGAGTTAATCACTGTAATGATCAGAGTTGATCACTGTAATAGTCAGAGTTGATCACTGTAATGGTCAGAGTTGATCACTGTAATAGTCAGAGTTGATCACTGTAATGATCAGAGTTTATCACTGTAATAGTCAGAGTTGATCACTGTAATAGTCAGAGTTGATCACTGTAATGGTCGTAGTTGATCACTGTAATGATCAGAGTTTATCACTGTAATAGTCAGAGTTGATCACTGTAATGATCAGAGTTTATCACTGTAATAGTCAGAGTTGATCACTGTAATGAGTTGATCACTGTAATGGTCAGAGTTGATCACTGTAATGGTCAGAGTTGATCACTGTAATAGTCAGAGTTAATCACTGTAATAGTCAGAGTTGATCACTGTAATGAGTTGATCACTGTAATGGTCACAGTTGATCACTGTAATGGTCAGAGTTGATCACTGTAATAGTCAGAGTTAATCACTGTAATGATCAGAGTTGATCACTGTAATGATCAGAGTTGATCACTGTAATAGTCAGAGTTAATCACTGTAATGATCAGAGTTGATCACTGTAATAGTCAGAGTTGATCACTGTAATGATCAGAGTTGATCACTGTAATAGTCAGAGTTAATCACTGTAATGATCAGAGTTGATCACTGTAATAGTCAGAGTTGATCACTGTAATGATCAGAGTTGATCACTGTAATAGTCAGAGTTGATCACTGTAATGAGTTGATCACTGTAATGGTCACAGTTGATCACTGTCATGATCAGAGTTGATCACTGTAATGGTCAGAGTTGATCACTGTAATGGTCAGAGTTGATGACTGTAATGATCAGAGTTAATCATTGTAATAGTCAGAGTTGATCACTGTAATGATCAGAGTTGATCACTGTAATGGTCAGAGTTGATCACTGTAATGGTCAGAGTTGATCACTGTAATGGTCAGAGTTGATCTCTGTAATGGTCAGAGATGATCACTGTAATGGTCAGAGTTGATCACTGTAATGATCAGAGTTGATCACTGTAATGGTCAGAGTTGATCACTGTAATGGTCAGAGTTGATCTCTGTAATGGTCAGAGTTGATCACTGTAATGGTCAGAGTTGATCACTGTAATGATCAGAGTTGATCACTGTAATGGTCAGAGTTGATCACTGTAATGGTCAGAGTTGATCTCTGTAATGGTCAGAGATGATCACTGTAATGGTCAGAGATGATCACTGTAATGGTCAGAGTTGATCACTGTAATGATCAGAGTTGATCACGGTAATGGTCAGAGTTGATCACTGTAATGGTCAGAGTTGATCACTGTAATGGTCAGAGTTGATGACTGTAATGATCAGAGTTAATCACTGTAATGGTCAGAGTTGATCTCTGTAATGGTCAGAGATGATCACTGTGATGGTCAGAGTTGATCACTGTAATGGTCAGAGTTGATCACTGTAATGGTCAGAGTTGATGACTGTAATGGTCAGAGTTGATCACTGTAATGGTCAGAGTTGATGACTGTAATGGTCAGAGTTGATCTCTGTAATGGTCAGGGATGATCACTGTAATGGTCTCTTACTGGAGTTCCTAAGAAAACAGTCCAGCCGGTCCAGAATGCAGCAGCTGGGATCCTAACAAACACTAAACAGATCTCAGATCAGTCCTGTTTTAAAGAGCTGCACTGACTACCTGTATCTTTTAGAACAGACTTTAAACTTCTGTACTCGTCTATAAACTCTAAATAATATAGAACCTGCTACATCACAGAACATCTCTCTGTTTATGTTCCAGCTCTATAAATACATATTATTATTATTATTATTATTATTATTATTATTATTATTATTTGTGTATTTCAGGTTCATGCTGACGCTGAGCCGCTGTTTCCCCGTCTTCATCGTGCTGGCGTGGGTGTACTCGGTCTCCATGATGGTGAAGAGCATTGTGCTGGAGAAGGAGATGAGGCTGAAGGAGACGCTGAAGGCCATGGGCGTCACTAACGAGGTTCTCTGGTGTGCCTGGTTCATCGACAGCTTCCTCATGATGGCTGCCAGCACTGCCCTGCTCACTGCCATCATCATAGTGAGAGATTTTTTTTTTCCTGTCCTTTTATCTATCCAATCTTGGTTTTACATTTTATTTTATTTTCATAATTTACTTTCTTCATAATCTTAGTGTATTTAATTTACTTCATTTTTAATCTTTTATTACTTAATTGTGTTTATATTCTATTCTAGTCTAGTTATTATCTCTTTATTTCATTGTTTTATATTTTTAGCTTGTCCACTTATCATTTTATTTTGAATGATTTATTTCTTCTTAATTAACTTTTATATCGTTTGCCTGTTTTTCTAATATTTTTTTCATTTAATTCTTATTGTTTTACTCATTAAGTTTCTTATTTTAGCTTCCTAGATTAAATACTTGATTCTAATTTTAATTTGTTTTCAGTCTCTTTCAGTTGTATACGCTCGGTTGCATTGAAAATGAAGGTTACCCTTAATGTATTACTGAATGAAAATAAGGTTTGATTGATTGATATCAATTAATACAAACATAAATGTATAACACATATATTTCAGCATATGTGATAGAAAACATTATTCATATATAGATTAAATATATCATATGTATATGCTAGTATACACAAAGTTTATGCAAACTCTGCGTGTAGCTTTTTTTGAGAGGGGTCGAGGGTCCGACGAAAGCCACACAGACAGTGGAAATCACTCTTGTAGCCGTGAACACATTAGAAACCGCCCCCCCGCTGCAGTTGGAGCTGTGAGACGAGTGGTCTTCTGGTTTCTTGCTTATTTCTGTGTCACACTGACCTCTAGTGGCCACCAGTGTGAATCACACTCAGGTATGAAGTTTAATAATACTCTCCAGCATTACTATTTGCTTTTTGTTTGCTTTCAGGGCGGCAAGGTTCTAAACTACAGCAATCCCGTCATCCTCTTCCTCTTCCTCCTCACCTTCACCACGGCCACCATCATGCAGGGTTTCCTGATGACCGTCTTCTTCAACAAGGCCAACCTGGCGGCCGCCTGCAGCGGCATCCTCTACTTCAGCTTCTATCTTCCCCACCTCGCCTGCTTCGCCTGGCAGGACCAAATCACCACCGACATGAAGATCATGGCAGTACGTCACACTGAACCTCCGACTAATGAATAACAAGAGCTTTTAGTAAACGTTCAGTAAACAGGTCTCTGCTTAGGCCGGTGTTTGGCCACAGCACTGGGACTGTTTCCTGTTTCTGAAGGAAAACACTGCTGTGTTGGCGTTTTTATGTGTCTTGGCCTTATCCTGGTGCTCAAGCTGCGTGAAGTGACCAGCTGTAAACGGGGTCTCAGACCACTGAACCTGTTGCCTGTGGAGAAAATGTGCTATGACATGAAAAAATGGGAATTTTGTGGCAGAAGAAGGGGTCGAACTGACTGGTAATTGGTTCCGTAACAAGTGTATCTGCATATTTTGTTCTGCAGAGCAGTTCAGTTCCACTTTAAATTGAATTGAATTGAAAATATTGAATATTGTGATGCTGTATTGAGTAAAAAACACAGTATTGATTTTAACCCTTTAACTAAACTAGCAGTCAAACATTTGTGGCGGTGGTTCATTTAGAGTTGTGTTTAAACCTCTCACCACAAGGTGGCAGAGTTCTCCCCCATTAGACTCCTCCAATCCAACATAAACAAGTAGCATAGGGACCTTTGCATACAGTTGTGTGTTGTTTGTACTGTGATAGTTTTCTTAAAAGTATATTTAAAAATATACATGAGCTTACTTACAGTATCACAATATATCACCATATATCGAATCATAACACCTGTATCATGATATCATATCGAGTCCAGTCATCACCTGCTTGTATAGTGCTGTGCAATAGTTTGAGGCACTTGGGAACATTATTATATAATAAAAGCTATATGTTTTCCAGAGAGGAAGTTTTTATTTACTCAGTAAACACTTTATTATTTAAATATTAAACATTATTAATAGAGTAAGTAGTGCTTTAACATTGAAGATGAAGGTTGAAGATGTTCCTCCAGTCAAAGTGCACCATGCTGGTGTCCTGTTCCAGAAAGTTGAGGATGTGTCTTAGAGACAGCTTGCTGTTCTTCAAACCCTGGTCCATGTAGTCCATCACGGAGGGGTTCCTCATGATGTCCTGGTAGAGGAAATCACATGAACCAACCACTTCCAGCATCACTAACTGTATCAGGTTCTCATCTAATACCTGCTTTGACTGCTCAGTACTTCATTAAGCTAAATCAAGATTTGCTGCTGAAGGAACTGAACACATTCATACAATGTCTGGGGCGTCCAGGAGAAATCTGGAACCTAACTTTGTTCTTCAAACTGGATCAAGATCTGATCTACTTCTCTCACAATAACATATTCATGTTACTTTGTATTGTATGTCTGATTATTTACATCTGTTTTAATCAGATCTGCTGTTCTTACTGGTGAACATAAACTTGGCTTGAGGAACCAGAACATCCAGGTGGTTACTTATGGTTGATTGGATTTTTTGTTCAGACCATGAATCCAACTACAATAGGGCAAAAATCAGACTGGCAGTCTTTACAAGGCCAGAGATGAGGACAGTGGCAGAAAGAGGAGAAGACTATAACTAAATATAACTCTGTACTGGTGTTTCTCTGTGTGGCTGTAATCGTGTTGGTTATTCATGGTTGCGTCTGTCTCTGGTTTTGTTTGTGGCAGAGCCTGATATCCCAGGTGGCGTTCGGTTTTGGGACGGAGTACCTGTCCCGCTATGAAGAGCAGGGCCTGGGGCTGCAGTGGGACAATATTCACACCAGTCCACTTGAAGGGGATGAGTTTTCCTTCCACACCTCCATCATCATGATGCTGCTGGACACTGCGCTGTATGCGGTTCTCGCCTGGTACCTCGACAGTGTGTTTCCAGGTACAGGATCAGCCACCACACCTACACGTATCACAGTACATGAGGGTCTT
>CM038705.1:48681389-48866389 GCA_021613375.1 Megaleporinus macrocephalus
TGGAGTGATTATAATCCAGTATGAATCTGGATAAAATATGAATTTCATTTTAAGTATGAATCCTTGAAACCTCAACCTCCTTGACAGAATAATAGAATATTCAATGCTAATAGATCACCAGGTCCTGCTCAAAGTCACAGCCGGGTCGGTTGTTTTTGTTATTGAGGACAGTCTGTGTCTAAAGGTGGACGTAGATCATCTCTGACCTTTTCATTTTAGGAGTTTTTACAGATACTTATTCACGTAATCACACATTTCAGTTGTTCTGAAAAAAAAAATCATCATTTAAACTGAAAAGAGCTCAAACAGTGCTTAAGAGTGCCTTTTTTCTTGTAGACATTGAGAAGCCAGAGGTGGTGAGTCCAGCAGCTGACCACACGGCAAAGCAAGCTGAGGAAAACTCTAATAGCCTAGTCCCACCTAATGAGGAGCAGAATGCTCAACCTCCACAACCACCAGCGTCCTGTAAACATGGAGAGCGACGGGAGAAACAGGAGCTGCAGAAAAAGCTGGAGGAGGAGGAAACCAGTTACCAGACCCAGAGTGTTCTGTCTGGAGGTATATTACAATCACACCTCACCAAAAACCTACTGATATTAAAGTTACATTCTATCAGAGTGTGTAGTGTTTACAGTCCGACAGTAATAACTGTGGAGTGATTATAATCCAGTATGAATCTACAGTGTGTGTAGTGTTTACAGTCTGACAGTAATAACTGTGGAGTGATTATAATCCAGTATGAATCTACAGTGTGTGTAGTGTTTACAGTCTGACAGTAATAACTGTGGAGTGATTTGAATCCAGTATGAATCTACAGTGTGTGTAGTGTTTACAGTCTGACAGTAATAACTGTGGAGTGAATATAATCCAGTATGAATCTGCAGTGTGTGTAGTGTTTAGAGTCTGACAGTAATAACTGTGGAGTGATTATAATCCAGTATGAATCTACAGTGTGTGTAGTGTTTACAGTCTGACAGTATTAACTGTGGAGTGATTATAATCCAGTATGAATCTGCAGTGTGTGTAGTGTTTACAGTCTGACAGTAATAACTGTGGAATGATTATAATCCAGTATGAATCTGCAGTGTGTGTAGTGTTTACAGTCTGACAGTAATAACTGTGGAGTGATTATAATCCAGTATGAATCTGCAGTGTGTGTAGTGTTTAGAGTCCGACAGTAATAACTGTGGAGTGATTATAATCCAGTATGAATCTACAGTGTGTGTAGTGTTTACAGTCTGACAGTAATAACTGTGTAGTGATTATAATCCAGTATGAATCTACAGTGTGTGTAGTGTTTACAGTCTGACAGTAATAACTGTGGAGTGATTTGAATCCAGTATGAATCTACAGTGTGTGTAGTGTTTACAGTCTGACAGTAATAACTGTGGAGTGAATATAATCCAGTATGAATCTGCAGTGTGTGTAGTGTTTAGAGTCTGACAGTAATAACTGTGGAGTGATTATAATCCAGTATGAATCTACAGTGTGTGTAGTGTTTACAGTCTGACAGTATTAACTGTGGAGTGATTATAATCCAGTATGAATCTGCAGTGTGTGTAGTGTTTACAGTCTGACAGTAATAACTGTGGAGTGATTATAATCCAGTATGAATCTGCAGTGTGTGTAGTGTTTACAGTCTGACAGTAATAACTGTGGACTGATTATAATCCAGTATGAATCTGCAGTGTGTGTAGTGTTTACAGTCTGACAGTAATAACTGTGGAGTGATTTTAATCCAGTATGAATCTGCAGTGTGTGTAGTGTTTACAGTCTGACAGTAATAACTGTGGGGTGATTTTAATCCAGTATGAATCTGCAGTGTGTGTAGTGTTTACAGTCTGACAGTATTAACTGTGGAGTGATTTTAATCCAGTATGAATCTACAGTGTGTGTAGTGTTTACAGTCCAACAGTAATAACTGTGGACTGATTATAGTCCAGTATGAATCTACAGTGTGTGTAGTGTTTACAGTCTGACAGTAATAACTGTGTAGTGATTATAATCCAGTATGAATCTGCAGTGTGTGTAGTGTTTACAGTCTGACAGTAATAACTGTGTAGTGATTATAATCCAGTATGAATCTGCAGTGTGTGTAGTGTTTACAGTATGAAGGAGCCCAGATTTACTATACAGTGGTTTTAACAGTATCTAGTTCCTTTTAAACAAAAGCTGATTTGTTGACATTAACAGTGAAAGTCAAAGTTTAAAAGCGTGAGTAGATCCACATTCCTAGACCACCGCGGGAAACTTGTGGCCTTGTGTTCTTCGTGATGTTGACCTTCTCAGCGATAGTTAATGAGTGCTAGAGGGGTTTTTGTGCTGCCACTGCAATGAACTGAATTCCTTTATTCTGAAATCAATCCATTCATTAACTGCTGGGATTCCAATCAATCATCAGTATCAGCCAGTTACATGAACACTGTTTAGTTTGGGTGATGAAAGCTTCGAACAATGGAGGTATTTATACTTTCCCTCTCTCGCTCCACAGAGAAGGTGTTCTTTGAGGCAGAGCCGAGTGGTCTGGTCGTGGGTGTGTGCGTGGAGAACCTGGTCAAAGTGTTCAGCGGCAGCTCCAAACCTGCTGTGGACGGCCTCAGCATCACCTTCTACGAAGGCCAGATCACTGCCTTCCTTGGTCACAATGGAGCCGGGAAGACCACCACCATGTAGGGCTTGGACTCATTTTCATAGTCACAGCTCACTCTGTAGGTCTGTGGAGGAGAGAAAGAAAGTTTTCTATTAATATGTAATTAATGTCCATTCCTTACTGTTACATTTTAGCTATAAAGCTAACGAACAGAAGTAAAAACTAAATTCAGGACCATCTTTTTTATTCAACACGCTTTTGTGTGTTTTTATAGTTAGCAGAATATAATGCAGTATCAGAGACTAAATATGGGGGTCTCTAAATGGTCTAAAGGGGCTCCTAACTGCAGATGGCAGTGTGGCATCAGTAATGCCAGTGATCATGATATAATATAATATAATATAATATAATATAATATAATATAATATAATATAATATAATATAATATAATATAATATAAAGCCTTTATAATATATAGACACACTGATCAGCCATAACATTAAAACCTCCTTGTATCTACTCACTGCCCACTGTATCAGCTCCACTGACCATACAGGAGCTCCACTTACAGACTGTAGTTCATCTGATTCTCTGTATACTTTATTACTCTGCAGTGACACTAACATGGTGGTGGAGTGTTAGTGTGTGTTGTGCTGGTGTGAGTGGATCAGACACAGCAGTGCTGCTGCTGGAGTGTTTGAACACCTCAGTGTCACTGCTGGACTGAGAATCGTCCACCAACCAAAACTATCCAGACAGCAGTGTCCTGTGGGCGGCGTCCTGTGTCCACTGATGAAAAACTAGAGGAACACAAACAGATGAGCAGCAGATGAGCTACTGTCTCTGACTTTACATCTACAAGGTGGACCAGCAAGTAGTAGGAGTGTCTAATAGAGTGGACAGTGAGTGGACACAGTGTTCAAACACTCCAGCAGCAGCAATGCTGTGTCTGATCCACTCACACCAGCACAACACACACTAACACACCAGCACCATGTCAGTGTCACTGCAGTGCTGAGAATGACCCACCTCCCTAATGGTACCTCCTCTGTGGTGGTCCTGTAGGGGTGCTGACCTTAGGGGAACTGGGTAATAAAGTATAACTCTAATGTTTGTTCATGTTTTGTAGGTCTATACTGACGGGACTGTTTCCTCCTACTTCGGGCACAGCCTACATCTACGGCAGAGACATTCGCACAGACATGGACACCATCCGCCAGTCTCTGGGCATGTGTCCTCAGCACAACATCATCTTCCACCAGTACGTACACTGTACACTGGATTTAAGGGTTTTAATCATATATATATATATAACTGTAAGATAAAAAATATTGTTGCTGTCCAAAAACATCGCTAACAGCTGTTCTTTAATTTTGATATTTTCAACCAATATCATTTATTCACCCACAATCCATAAAAAATATGTTACTGGTCTGTTGGTCCACATGTTCAACAAGTTTCAAGTTTCAATTTTGTCATTTGCACATATTGTCAGGACATACATGCATTGAAATGTTTGGGGTGAGGCTCAGATTATAACTCTACAGCAGGGCAGCATTATATATACATATATAGTAAAAACAGTGCAAACATAACAATAAATAGACAGTATTGAAGTAAAAATAAGCTAAAATATATACATTTATTAATAACTGAAATATATAAGAGAATATACAAAACATACACAAGATATATACATAAGATATACAGGAGGACATATGTAGAAACTTTTGCATAGGCAGGTTATGTGGGACTGGTAAATGTCCTGTAAGGTTGGTAGTTTGTTCCTCAGACAGCGGGACTGGTAGATGTCCTGTAAGGCTGGTAGTTTGTTCCTCAGACAGCGGGACTGGTAGATGACCTGTAAAGCTGGTAGTTTGTTCCTCAGACAGCGGGACTGGTAAATGTCCTGTAAGGTTGGTAGTTTGTTCCTCAGACAGCGGGACTGGTAGATGTCCTGTAAGGCTGGTAGTTTGTTCCTCAGACAGCGGGACTGGTAAATGTCCTGTAAGGCTGGTAGTTTGTTCCTCAGACAGCGGGACTGGTAGATGTCCTGTAAGGCTGGTAGTTTGTTCCTCAGACAGCGGGACTGGTAAATGTCCTGTAAGGTTGGTAGTTTGTTCCTCAGACAGCGGGACTGGTAGATGTCCTGTAAGGCTGGTAGTTTGTTCCTCAGACAGCGGGACTGGTAGATGACCTGTAAAGCTGGTAGTTTGTTCCTCAGACAGCGGGACTGGTAAATGTCCTGTAAGGTTGGTAGTTTGTTCCTCAGACAGCGGGACTGGTAGATGTCCTGTAAGGCTGGTAGTTTGTTCCTCAGACAGCGGGACTGGTAAATGTCCTGTAAGGCTGGTAGTTTGTTCCTCAGACAGCGGGACTGGTAGATGTCCTGTAAGGCTGGTAGTTTGTTCCTCAGACAGCGGGACTGGTAAATGTCCTGTAAGGCTGGTAGTTTGTTCCTCAGACAGCGGGACTGGTAGATGTCCTGTAAGGCTGGTAGTTTGTTCCTCAGGCAGCGGGACAGGTAGATGTCCTGTAAGGCTGGTAGTTTGTTCCTCAGACAGCGGGACTGGTAGATGTCCTGTAAGGCTGGTAGTTTGTTCCTCAGACAGCGGGACTGGTAGATGTCCTGTAAGGCTGGTAGTTTGTTCCTCAGACAGCGGGACTGGTAGATGTCCTGTAAGGCTGGTAGTTTGTTCCTCAGACAGCGGGACTGGTAGATGTCCTGTAAGGCTGGTAGTTTGTTCCTCAGACAGCGGGACTGGTAGATTACCTGTAAGGCTGGTAGTTTGTTCCTCAGGCAGCGGGACTGGTAGATTACCTGTAAGGCTGGTAGTTTGTTCCTCAGACAGCGGGACTGGTAGATTACCTGTAAGGCTGGTAGTTTGTTCCTCAGGCAGCGGGACTGGTAGATTACCTGTAAGGCTGGTAGTTTGTTCCTCAGACAGCGGGACTGGTAGATTACCTGTAAGGCTGGTAGTTTGTTCCTCAGGCAGCGGGACTGGTAGATGTCCTGTAAGGCTGGTAGTTTGTTCTATGATGTATTCTGCTGTCCTCGCTGCTCCTTTTAGGGCCTTGCGGTCGCAGGCAGTGCGGCTGCCGTACCAGACAGTGATGCAGCCCGTTAGGATGCTCTCTATAGTGCATCTATAGAAGCTGGTGAGGAGATCAGGAGGCAGTCATGCCATGGAAATATGTGCGGCAGAAAGACGGGAGATTTTTATTTTTTTTTTGTGAACAACTGTTTGGGAGATTTTTTTTGGGCAGGGGTATGTAGCTGTTTCTGCTGCTTTCTGTCCGCAACTAGTTGCAAGCAGCTAATTGCAAGTGGCAGCCTGGTTCCTGCTTCTGAATGCATTTTATTGAGCTTAGTTCTTAAACAGATAATATATGAAAATACATTTATAACATGTATAAATAAATAAATAAATAAATAAATAAATCTCCAAAATAATCTGGAATAAAAACTCTAAATTAACTTACATTAAAATAAAGACTGTTTTTGTTCTCTCCTGTAAAGTTACTATTTTGCAGATACTTCAAATAAAAAAATCTATAATATAAATAAATAAATAAATAAATAAATAAATAAATAAATAAATACATCTCCAAAATAATCTGGAATAAAAACTCCAAATTAACTTACATTAAAATAAAGACTGTTTTTGTTCTCTCCTGTACTAGTTACTATTTTGCAGATACTTCAAATAAAAAAATGTATAATATATAGAATTAAAAAACAAATCAAATGAATATAACCTGGCTTACAAATGACGTAGTGGTCAGCACCAAAGGTGTTAAAAGTATTCACATTCATTACTCAGGTAGTGAGTATAGATACTAGGGTTTAAAAATACTTCTGTAGAAGTTGAAGCATCAACTCCAGCTTTTTGCTTCAGTAAAAGTGTAAAAGTACTGCTTTCAGAACTACTTAAAGTATAAAAGTAAAAGTAACGTAAGGAAAAAAATGCCATTAAGACAAAAGCTTAGGCCTCACCACAGTCAATTGTCCTTCCTTTAAAACCAGTCCCAGTATGAAGATGGACTAAGAGGGATGAAAACCAGTTAGGTTACAGTTGTTTTTGACGGCTCTCCACTTGTAGCCTGTTTAAAGAGTTTAAAACTAGGGCTATGATTGGTCGAAGTCTTCTTTTCCCTATGGGTAGCTGCTCAATGTGGTTACACCCTCTGGTCAGCACGGCAGTGTAGTGGTGAGCACTGTTGCCTCAGTGTGCATGTTCTGCTCGTGCTTGAGTGGGTTTCCTCCAGGTGCTCCAGTTTCCTGCTAGTCTGGAGCCAATCGGGAGAAAGCTACACCATGGACAGGTCGCCAGTCCATCACATGGCCAACACACACTCACTCACACTCTCACACCTTTGGGCAGTTTAGAGTGAGGATCCTAACATGTATGTGTTTGGACTGTGGGAGGAAACCGGAGTACCCGGAGGAACCCACTCAAGCACAGGGAGAAGATGCAGACCCCTCATCTGAAACGTTTCCTGAAGAACAGTTATGTTTGAGTGTTTACATCAAACAACATGGGTTCACATTTTCCAGGATATCATACAAACAGAGTCAAACAGCTGACCTCCGCGTTCTCGACTGCAGACTGTCTACTTTCCATGTTCCAGCTCTGTCAGGACTCTGAATCTGTCTGACTCTGTCCGACCTTCTCCCTGCAGCATGACGGTGGCTCTGAATCTGTCTAACTCTGTCCGACCTTCTCCCTGCAGCATGACGGTGGCTCTGTCAGGACTCTGAATCTGTCTGACTCTGTCCGACCTTCTCCCTGCAGCATGACGGTGACTCTGAATCTGTCTGACTCTGTCCGACCTTCTCCCTGCAGCATGACGGTGGCTCTGTCAGGACTCTGAATCTGTCTGACTCTGTCCGACCTTCTCCCTGCAGCATGACGGTGGCTCTGAATCTGTCTGACTCTGTCCGACCTTCTCCCTGCAGCATGACGGTGGCTCTGAATCTGTCTGACTCTGTCCGACCTTCTCCCTGCAGCATGACGGTGACTCTGTCAGGGCTCTGAATCTGTCTAACTCTGTCCGACCTTCTCCCTGCAGCATGACGGTGGCTCTGAATCTGTCTGACTCTGTCCGACCTTCTCCCTGCAGCATGACGGTGACTCTGAATCTGTCTGACTCTGTCCGACCTTCTCCCTGCAGCATGACGGTGGCTCTGAATCTGTCTGACTCTGTCCGACCTTCTCCCTGCAGCATGACGGTGGCTCTGTCAGGACTCTGAATCTGTCTGACTCTGTCCGACCTTCTCCCTGCAGCATGACGGTGACTCTGAATCTGTCTGACTCTGTCCGACCTTCTCCCTGCAGCATGACGGTGACTCTGTCAGGGCTCTGAATCTGTCTAACTCTGTCCGACCTTCTCCCTGCAGCATGACGGTGGCTCTGAATCTGTCTGACTCTGTCCGACCTTCTCCCTGCAGCATGACGGTGGCTCTGAATCTGTCTGACTCTGTCCGACCTTCTCCCTGCAGCATGACGGTGGCTCTGAATCTGTCTGACTCTGTCCGACCTTCTCCCTGCAGCATGACGGTGGCTCTGTCAGGACTCTGAATCTGTCTGACTCTGTCCGACCTTCTCGCTGCAGCATGACGGTGGCTCTGTCAGGACTCTGAATCTGTCTAACTCTGTCCGACCTTCTCCCTGCAGCATGACGGTGACTCTGAATCTGTCTGACTCTGTCCGACCTTCTCCCTGCAGCATGACGGTGACTCTGAATCTGTCTGACTCTGTCCGACCTTCTCGCTGCAGCATGACGGTGGCTCTGTCAGGACTCTGAATCTGTCTAACTCTGTCCGACCTTCTCCCTGCAGCATGACGGTGACTCTGAATCTGTCTAACTCTGTCCGACCTTCTCCCTGCAGCATGACGGTGGCTCTGTCAGGGCTCTGAATCTGTCTAACTCTGTCCGACCTTCTCCCTGCAGCATGACGGTGGCTCTGAATCTGTCTAACTCTGTCCGACCTTCTCGCTGCAGCATGACGGTGGCTCTGTCAGGACTCTGAATCTGTCTGACTCTGTCCGACCTTCTCCCTGCAGCATGACGGTGGCTCTGTCAGGACTCTGAATCTGTCTGACTCTGTCCGACCTTCTCGCTGCAGCATGACGGTGACTCTGAATCTGTCTGACTCTGTCCGACCTTCTCCCTGCAGCATGACGGTGACTCTGTCAGGACTCTGAATCTGTCTGACTCTGTCCGACCTTCTCACTGCAGCATGACGGTGGCTCTGTCAGGACTCTGAATCTGTCTAACTCTGTCCGACCTTCTCCCTGCAGCATGACGGTGACTCTGAATCTGTCTAACTCTGTCCGACCTTCTCCCTGCAGCATGACGGTGACTCTGTCAGGACTCTGAATCTGTCTGACTCTGTCCGACCTTCTCGCTGCAGCATGACGGTGGCTCTGTCAGGACTCCGAATCTGTCTGACTCTGTCCGACCTTCTCCCTGCAGCATGACGGTGGCTCTGAATCTGTCTAACTCTGTCCGACCTTCTCCCTGCAGCATGACGGTGGCTCTGTCAGGACTCCGAATCTGTCTGACTCTGTCCGACCTTCTCCCTGCAGCATGACGGTGACTCTGAATCTGTCTAACTCTGTCCGACCTTCTCCCTGCAGCATGACGGTGGCCGAGCACATCCTGTTCTACTCGCTGCTGAAGGGTCGTCCGCTCGCCGAGGCTCAGCAGGAGGTGGAGAACATGCTGGAGGACTTTGGTTTACCACACAAGAGGAACGAACAGACGCAGAACCTGTCAGGTGTGACATCAGAGCTCTACACACACAGCGTCCGCTCTGAAGCCCCCCAGTGCTGATTAGGACCACCGAGAGATCATTACACATCAGTATCATCAGATCAGACCCAGATCAGTGCTTTATACAGACATCTCTCCTCTTATCTTCTCCTCTCATCCTGTCTTCTCCTCTCTCCTCCTCTCCTACGTTCCTGTATTCTAGTCTTCCCTACAGTCATTTCTTCTCCTCTCCTCTGCTCTCCATTCATCTCCTCCTTTCTTTAGCTCTCCTCTCCTCTGCTCTCATCTCCTCCTTTCTTTAGCTCTCCTCTCCTCTGCTCTCATCTCCTCCTTTCTTTAGCTCTCCTCTCCTCTGCTCTCATCTCCTCCTTTCTTTAGATCTCCTCTACTCTGCTCTCCAGTCATCTCCTCCTTTCTTCAGCTCTCCTCTCCTCTGCTCTCATCTCCTCCTTTCTTTAGCTCTCCTCTCCTCTCCTCTGCTCTCCAGTCATCTCCTCCTTTCTTCAGCTCTCCTCTCCTCTGCTCTCATCTCCTCCTTTCTTTAGCTCTCCTCTCCTCTCCTCTGCTCTCCAGTCATCTCCTCCTTTCTTTAGCTCTCCTCTCCTCTGCTCTCCAGTCATCTCCTCCTTTCTTCAGCTCTCCTATCCTCTGCTCTCCAGTCATCTTTTCCTTTCTTCAGCTCTTCTATCCTCTGCTCTCCAGTCATCTTCTCCTTTCTTCAGCTCTCCTCTCCGCTGCTCTCCAGTCATCTCCTCCTTTCTTTGAGTCTCCTCTCCTCTCCTCTCCAGTCGTCTCCTCTTTTTTTTTTAGCTCTCCTCTCCTCTGCTCTCATCTCCTCCTTTCTTTAGCTCTCCTATCCTCTGCTCTCCAGTCATCTCCTCCTTTCTTTAGCTCTCCTACCCTCTGCTCTCCAGTCATCTCCTCCTTTCTTTAGCTCTCCTATCCTCTGCTCTCCAGTCATCTCCTCCTTTCTTTAGCTCTCCTCTCCTCTGCTCTCCAGTCATCTCCTCCTTTCTTTAGCTCTCCTCTCCTCTGCTCTCATCTCCTCCTTTCTTTAGCTCTCCTCTGCTCTCATCTCCTCCTTTCTTTAGCTCTCCTCTCCTCTGCTCTCCAGTTATCTTCTCCTTTCTTCAGCTCTCCTATCCTCTGCTCTCTAATCATCTCCTCCTTTTTTAGCTCTACCCTCCTCTCCTCTGCTCTTCAGTCATCTCCTCCTTTCTTTAGCTCTCCTCTCCTCTGCTCTCCAGTCATCTCCTCCTTTATTTGGCTCTCCTCTCCTCTGCTCTCCAGTCATCTCCTCCGTTCTTTGTCTCTCCTCTGCTCTGCTCTCCAGTCATCTCCTCCTTTCTTTGGCTCTCCTCTCCTCTGCTCTGTAGTCACCTCCTCCTTCCTTAACTTTCCTCTGCTCTCCAGTCATCTCCTCCTTTCTTTGGTTCTCCTTGCCTCTGCTCTTATCTTTATTTCTCTCGTCTGGTCTTATCTTCTCATCATCTCTTTAGCCTACTCTTCTTCTTTTACTGCCCCCTGTCATCTTTGTTCCTCTCATTTCTCTTCATTTATATATTTAATTGTTTTATTAGTTACACCCCTTCACACACTCACTCACATACTCACACACCAGGGGTCTACTGTGTTAGTCTATTAGTGTTACAATATAAAGTCCCATCAAAAACTGATCAAAGCCTTACGCAGAACTAGTAAGTAGAATATTTTTATTTATATTTTGTATGTCAGTGTATTTGAGGAGGACGTACCACAAATGTATATTTAATTATGGGCTCATGTTACTATCATCTGACTGTGAATTAAAATTCTCTCAGTGTGTCAAACTCAGTTCAGTCTCAGTTCAAACTCAGTTCATTTTCAGTCACAGTCTATTATTTATATTTTACAGAAGCATCTTACATCCTATACAGTGCTGTGCAAAAGTTTAAGGCACTCGAGGACATTATTATATTATATATACAATATTGTTTCCAGACATGAAGCTTTTATTTACTCAGTAAACACGTTATTATTTAAATATTAAACAGTATTAATAGAGTAAGTAGCACTTTTACATACATCAGTGTGTTTATTTAACCCTTTCCAAGCTTCTCCTTGTGGTAATGCTACTCTTTATTGTATTTATGCTTATGTCCATCTGTTCTAATGATATCTGGTGTTCTTACAATATAAGTGGCATATAGGGGTCCTCTGCCTTGAGTTTCTCTCCACCCATCCATCTATCAATAATGTCAGCACCCTGATGACTGAATGCCATTACTGGTCCACCAATGGACCACCCAAATTACTCTCCTGCATACAAGGTCTAAGTAGTTTTTAACATTTATTAAAATTTCAGACAGACTAAGATAAATGTTACAGTGGAACAAATAAATGATTTTAAAAAAGTTGCTCACAAGTTATTTACTAAAGTAATTCACACGGGAAACAAAGGAAAGATATGAAGTACGAATAAGTAAATTGGACTGTAAAATGTGGGATGCCTGGAAAACACTGAGCCAGTGAGATTTGCCTTCAGTGAGCCAACAGCAAGAGGTTACCTGTCTGGGATGGTTCTGCGGCGTCAGCGTAGAAGAAGCTGCAGTAACATAGAACTTTATGCGAATGCTCTTTTATTGAACACAGCAGTCGAGGAGACCCGCCTCTCAGAACTACTGAAACAAGGCAGCAGTCCTGTGATCAATGACCACACACTCCCTCCACATGGTGAACACACAGACTTACTATCCAACCCCACAGTCCGTCCCAACAAAGCCTAATTAACATGTATATACACGCTTTACACTAATGTGTGTCCAGGGCTAACGTAGTGCTGTACTCTGCATAGCCATGGCTTCTATGTGTCCATGGCTAAACAAGCCAATAGCTGGATGGCGTGGTATAAGACTATAGCATGTCTTTCTCTGAAACAGGCCCAGTGTAGTGTGTAGGCCCAGTAGCTCGCGTCAGCTTTAAACGCAAGGTCAGTGAATGAATAGCAATGATGACCATATATACTGCAATAAAACAGCTTTAGTATAATGTGTTGTTATGGTAACAGACTAGGAGGGTTTGGGTTAGCTAACATTTATATTAACTTTAGTCAGAAAGCACTCTGAAACTCTGAAAAGTTACATTACTCTCTGGCCACGCCCCAAACTGCAGATTGCTACTACAATACATACAGAAAAATAAATAAATAAATAAAATAAATAAATTAATGAATAAATAAAAGTGCAGTATGTGATGTTCCAGAGGGTGCTGTTGGGACGCAGCCATTAATGTTAGTCTTGTCCAGTCAGGAAACCTAACAAACATTTATTTATTTTTTGGTTATATTTCTATAAAATCTAGACATTGCATTGCACGTACAGATAATGTTGTATTTTGTTTATTTATGTAAGAGACACATGTTTTTCTTTGAACAGCCATGATTTGTTGCATTACATACTGAGTAAGCAGTGTGAACTTTTCTCTGGAGGTCTGCCAAGGACCACTAGATTTTGTTCTAAATTGGCAATATTTGTCCCACTCATGCCCGCAACCCAGACGTTTTGTCCCGCATACAATATTACACACGCTATTCACAAATAAATAGTTTTCTCCTGAAATAAACCGGAATGTAAATGACTGCCATACTGGTCTTTCTTCAGAGCAGGTCAACTGACCGTCTACAGGCTCCACCATTTCACACATCATATGCTGATTACATGTGTTGATCACGTGATTGGCTACTTCACAGCTATTTCCAATAAGTTAATTACTTTGTATTGATTATTGAGCTGTTGTGTTAGTTAAGTATACTGATTATTGTGTCATTCATTTAAAGTATTTATTAATTTGAGGGATTTTTCTACATGTAAATTTGATCTTACTCCCACATGCACTGGATTGGTTAACTGTCCACTCCCGTGTTTGACGCTAGAATATAATCCCACGCCATGGGATTTGCTGGTGGGAGTCATGCGGGAATGCTGAGCTCTACCTTTGTCAACATCTGACGCTCTGCAGTTCTCAATGGCGGCTCTGTCTGATTTGCTTGTCTGTAATCTGTGCTTTGTTTACGATTTGACAACATTCAGGAGGACTTCAGAGGAAGCTGTCTGTTGCCATGGCATTTGTGGGTGGGGCTAAAGTGGTTTTCCTGGACGAGCCTACGTCAGGAGTGGATCCGTATTCCAGGCGCTCCATCTGGGACCTGCTGCTCAAATACCGCCCAGGTACAGTCAGGTACACACACACTGCAGTTTCAACATAGATCCACAGATCAGCTCTACTTCCACCAGCTCCCACTACACCGATACACCGACACACTCAGACCACACCATACCTTCTCTCCTGAGTACAACCACAACGACTTTCTACTCCTTACATTTACACTCCATTATCAGTACTTTCTACTCCTTACATTTACACTCCATTATCAGTACTTTCTACTCCTTACATTTACACTCCATTATCAGTACTTTCTACTCCTTACATTTACACTCCATTATCAGTACTTTCTACTACTTACATTTACACTCCATTATCAGTACTTTCTACTCCTTACATTTACACTCCATTATCAGTACTTTCTACTCCTTACATTTACACTCCATTATCAGTACTTTCTACTCCTTACATTTACACTCCATTATCAGTACTTTCTACTCCTTACATTTACACTCCATTATCAGTACTTTCTACTCCTTACATTTATACTCCATTATCTGTACTTTCTACTACTTACATTTACACTCCATTATCAGTACTTTCTACTCCTTACATTTACACTCCATTATCAGTACTTTATACTCCTTACATTTACACTACATTATCAGTACTTTCTACTCCTTACATTTACACTCCATTATCAAAACTTTCTACTCCTTACATTTACACTCCATTATCAGTACTTTCTACTCCTTACATTTACACTCCATTATCAGTACTTTCTACTCCTTACATTTACACTCTATTATCTGTACTTTCTACTCCTTACATTTACACTCCATTATCAGTACTTTCTACTCCTTACATTTACACTCTATTATCAGTACTTTCTACTCCTTACATTTACACTCCATTATCAGTACTTTCTACTCCTTACGTTTACACTCCATTATCAGTACTTTCTACTCCTTACGTTTACACTCCATTATCAGTACTTTCTACTCCTTACATTTACACTCCATTATCAGTACTTTCTACTCCTTACATTTACACTCCATTATCTGTACTTCCTACTCCTTACATTTACACTCCATTATCTGTACTTTCTACTCCTTACATTTACACTCCATTATCAGTACTTTATACTCCTTACATTTACACTCCATTATCAGTACTTTATACTCCTTACATTTACACTTCATTATCAGTACTTTCTACTCCTTACATTTACACTACATTATCAGTACTTTCTACTCCTTACATTTATACTCCATTATCAGTACTTTCTACTCCTTACATTTACACTCCATTATCAGTACTTTCTACTCCTTACATTTACACTCCATTATCAGTACTTTCTACTCCTAACATTTACACTCCATTATCAGCACTTTCTACTCCTTACATTTACACTCCATTATCAGTACTTTCTACTCCTTACATTTACACTCCATTATCAGTACTTTCTACTCCTTACATTTACACTCCATTATCAGTACTTTCTACTCCTTACATTTACACTACATTCATGTTCAATGGGTGTATATGCGTCTGAAACAGGAAGCCTAGCGCATCCCAAATTTATCAACATTAACATTTTAATATAACATTATAGTCATTATGGCTTTTAGAAGAATGGGGTTTTTGGCAAGGTGGGACTATAGACCCCTGTGGTGAGGCCTAAACTTTTGTCCTTAATGGCATTTTTTCCTTACATTACTTTTACTTTTATACTTGAAGTAGTTTTGAAATCAGTACTTTTACACTTTTACTGAAGTAAAAAGCTTGAGTAGATACTTCAACTTCTACAGAAGTATTTTAAAACCCTAGTATCTATACGTCTACCTGAGTAATGAATGTGAATACTTTTAACACCTTTGGCTCCACTGACCATACAGGAGCTCCACTTACAGACTGTAGTTCATCTGATTCTCTGTATACTTTATTACTCTGTTCTTTAATGATCAGGACCCCCACAGGACCCCCACAGGACACCAGCCTAATGATAGTTTTGGTTGGTGGATGATTCTCAGTCCAGCAGTGACACTGAGGTGTCCAGCAGCACTGCTGTGTCTGATCCACCCACACCAGCACAGCACGCACAACACACCACCATCACGTCAGTGTTACTGCAGTGCTGAGAATGATCCACCTCCCTAATAGTACCTGCTCTGTGGTGGTCCTGTGGGGGTCCTGTGGGTGTCCTGATCATTAAAGAACAGAGTAATAAAGTATACAGAGAATCAGATGAACTACAGTCTGTAAGTGGAGGTCCTGTATGGTCAGTGGAGCTGATACAGTGGACAGTGAGTGGAGGTCCTGTATGGTCAGTGGAGCTGATACAGTGGACAGTGAGTGGAGGTCCTGTATGCTCAGTGGGGCTGATACAGTGGACAGTGAGTGTAGGTCCTGTATGGTCAGTGGAGCTGATACAGTGGACAGTGAGTGGAGCTCCTGTATGGTCAGTGGAGCTGATACAGTGGACAGTGAGTGGAGCTCCTGTATGGTCAGTGGAGCTGATACAGTGGACAGTGAGTGGAGGTCCTGTATGGTCAGTGGAGCTGATACAGTGGACAGTGAGTGGAGGTCCTGTATGGTCAGTGGAGCTGATACAGTGGACAGTGAGTGGAGCTCCTGTATGGTCAGTGGAGCTGATACAGTGGACAGTGAGTGGAGCTCCTGTATGGTCAGTGGAGCTGATACAGTGGACAGTGAGTGGAGCTCCTGTATGGTCAGTGGAGCTGATACAGTGGACAGTGAGTGGAGGTCCTGTATGGTCAGTGGAGCTGATACAGTGGACAGTGAGGGGAGGTCCTGTATGGTCAGTGGAGCTGATACAGTGGACAGTGAGGGGAGGTCCTGTATGGTCAGTGGAGCTGATACAGTGGACAGTGAGTGGAGGTCCTGTATGGTCAGTGGAGCTGATACAGTGGACAGTGAGGGGAGGTCCTGTATGGTCAGTGGAGCTGATACAGTGGACAGTGAGGGGAGGTCCTCTATGGTCAGTGGAGCTGATACAGTGGACAGTGAGTGTAGGTCCTGTATGGTCAGTGGAGCTGATACAGTGGACAGTGAGGGGAGGTCCTGTATGGTCAGTGGAGCTGATACAGTGGACAGTGAGGGGAGGTCCTGTATGGTCAGTGGAGCTGATACAGTGGACAGTGAGTGGAGCTCCTGTATGGTCAGTGGAGCTGATACAGTGGACAGTGAGTGGAGCTCCTGTATGGTCAGTGGAGCTGATACAGTGGACAGTGAGTGGAGGTCCTGTATGGTCAGTGGAGCTGATACAGTGGACAGTGAGGGGAGGTCCTGTATGGTCAGTGGAGCTGATACAGTGGACAGTGAGGGGAGGTCCTGTATGGTCAGTGGAGCTGATACAGTGGACAGTGAGTGGAGGTCCTGTATGGTCAGTGGAGCTGATACAGTGGACAGTGAGGGGAGGTCCTGTATGGTCAGTGGAGCTGATACAGTGGACAGTGAGTGTAGATAGAAGGAGGAGGAGCTAATGAAGTGGGGCTGGTAGGTGTTTATATATAATTGAATATTAATTTCGTTGATCTATTCTACAGTTCCTACGTTGGACAGATATAAGTGTGTATGCTGGCTTGTTCCAGGTCGTACTGTGATCCTCTCTACGCACCACATGGATGAGGCTGACCTGCTGAGTGACCGCGTGGCTATAATATCTCAGGGCCGCCTGCACTGCTGCGGCTCTCCACTCTTCCTCAAAAGCATGCTGGGCGCCGGATTCTACCTCACGCTCGTCCGCCGCATGAAGGACGACGACACTGTGTCCCTGAAGAAGGTGGTCAGTCTTTTTTTCAAAACACGTTCAAACCGTTAAGCATCAGATAAACAGTAAAACATACAAATACCGTCCACTGCGGCTGTGATTTGTACAGTCTGTAAAAGGGGAACTCCACCATTCGTTTAAAAAATTTCCCATAAATGAATGGTTGAGGTGTAAGTAAGAGCATTCAGAGTGGTTTGCTGACTCCGGTTGTAGTGAATGGAACCAGACATCCACCTCTAAAAGCTCCCACACAGAAAGTCTTTACATAAAATATAAACACGCTGGCATTGAGGCATAGTTTTATGATAGTTTTATGATAGTTTTATGATAGTTTTATGATAGTTTTATGATAGTTTTGTAATAGTTTTGTGATAGTTTTGTGATAGTTTAGTCTAACATTGTTTTTCATAAATATATATATATATATATATATATATATATATATATATATATATATATATATATATATATATATATATATATATATATATATATATATAATCCAGTGACGGTGGAGGGATACTTAAAAAAAAAACTTAAAAAAATGTTTTTACCATCATCATTATTTTATACAACTGCTCGCTGGTGGTTCTGATAGTAAAGAAAACGTTATATTTGTGTTGTAGACATGGCGCCCCCTGGTTACCTTCACCTCCACTGTAACAAGTCTGTAAATTTCTCTACACTTAACCATTTAACAAACCACTCTGAATAAATGTGTTAACATCTTAAGACTGAACTGAATTATCCAGATTATTATATATTTTATTTTTATATAATTTAATTTCAGGCTTTTTTGGCTATTTAATTTCAGTGCGAGTTCACGGGCTTTCTTCATTCTAACAGCTACCAGCTAGTCCTGCAGGGCGGTATGTGATCTTGTTAGAAGGAAGTTTGGGCTAAATGTTGGTGGAACCATAGATTTATTAGGGTTGTACAGAAACTGAACCAGTCCAAGGCCTCATCAGTGCAGCTCTTAAAGCGGGGTGCGATGGTGTGCTCGTCAACACTGAAGACCTTAGGCCGCGAGATGAACACGCTTTAGCTGGTTGTAATCTCTACGCCGAAACCTTGATCAGCTACTCCGCTGGAGAATCGACTGATGTAGGATACATGCTGAGATCAAGGACGGATTAAGGATAGTCTGGGGTAGTAACCCCCCACCCCCACTTTAATGGTATGCCCTGCTCTTCTCTAGGGCCCCCTGGTAGGGGCTTTCACAACCAGGGCCCTCTAAAATGATGCCCCCCTTTTTCCTAGGAACCCTAATAGCTAGAAGTCAGAGCAGTGCCACAACGCCTCGTCTGTTTTCATAAAGGGCCAAAAAACATGGCTAGGGCCCCCAAAAGCATGGCTAGGGCCCAAAAACATGGCGTGGGCCCCTAAAAGCATGGCTAGGGCCCCCAAAAGAATGGCTAGGGCCCCAAAAGCATGGCAAGGGTCCCCAAGAGGCCCTGGGGTCAAAGTCCCTAAAAGTCAGAGCATCCTCAAAATGGAGGGCCCTCAGAAATAAAAATATATTGTATCATAAATGTTGATAGGCATCGAAAAATGTTTTGGCCCAGGGCCAAACTGGCCGGGTCAGTAAATCAGCCCTGGCTGAGATGCTCGTGGGCACTCCTCTCATTTGTGAGCCAGTTTGTTCATTTACCGTATACATCGTCCACTTGTCCAGCAACCAATACAGAGTGTGTCACAGTGCTGGAGCTTCTGAGTGAGACGTAAGGACACTGAGTAATTGTTCTGTCTCTGTCTCTGATTGTCTGTGTGTGTGTGTGTGTGTGTGTGTGTGTAACAGGGTCAGTGTGATTGTAAGGATGATTGCTCCTGTAAGTGCTCCGTCTGTACAGAATATAAAGAGAGCGTTTACGTCCAGCCCAAAGCCGCCGGCCGACAGATGGACGGTAAGACACACATAGACATAGAACAATAACAGAATACTCATCTGTGGGTACAGCTTTGTGGACTTCACTGCTGCGTTAAGCTGTTGTGGGCTGGAGGTTTGGGAACCTCTTTGTGACTGGAAGGTCATCGGTTTAATTCTCTGAACTGACAGGACACGACTAAGGTGCCCTTAAGCAAAACACCCAACCCCCCACTGATATACAGGTGTTTGACAGACCACACCACCGTACTAACCACCACACCACCATACTAACCACCACACCACCGTACTAACCACCACACCACCATACTAACCACCACACCACCGTACTAACCACCACACCACCGTACTAACCACTACACCACCATACTAACCACTACACCACCATACTAACCACTACACCACCATACTAACCACTACACCACCGTACTGACCACTACACCACCATACTAACCACCACACCACCATACTAACCACTACACCACCATACTAACCACTACACCACCATACTAACCACTACACCACCATACTAACCACCACACCACCGTACTAACCACCACACCACCGTACTAACCACTACACCACCATACTAACCACTACACCACCATACTAACCACTACACCACCGTACTAACCACTACACCACCGTACTAACCACTATACCACCATACTAACCACTACACCACCGTACTAACCACTATACCACCGTA
This sequence comes from Megaleporinus macrocephalus, assembly GCA_021613375.1. Classification (NCBI taxonomy): domain Eukaryota; kingdom Metazoa; phylum Chordata; class Actinopteri; order Characiformes; family Anostomidae; genus Megaleporinus; species Megaleporinus macrocephalus. Next base: position 48,701,287 of record CM038705.1, read on the forward strand.
CTAACCACTACACCACCATACTAACCACTACACCACCATACTAACCACTACACCACCATACTGACCACTACACCACCATACTAACCACTACACCACCATACTAACCACCACACCACCGTACTAACCACCACACCACCGTACTAACCACTATACCACCGTACTAACCACTACACCACCGTACTAACCACTACACCACCGTACTAACCACTACACCACCATACTGACCACTACACCACCATACTGACCACTACACCACCATACTAACCACCACACCACCATACTGACCACTACACCACCATACTGACCACTACACCACCGTACTAACCACTACACCACCGTACTAACCACCACACCACCGTACTAACCACTACACCACCGTACTAACCACTACACCACCGTACTAACCACTACACCACCGTACTGACCACTACACCACCATACTAACCACTACACCACCATACTAACCACTACACCACCATACTGACCACTACACCACCGTACTAACCACTACACCACCGTACTAACCACTACACCACCGTACTAACCACTACACCACCATACTGACCACTACACCACCATACTGACCACTACACCACCATACTGACCACTACACCACCGTACTGACCACTACACCACCGTACTAACCACCACACCACCGTACTAACCACTACACCACCGTACTAACCACTACACCACCATACTGACCACTACACCACCATACTAACCACTACACCACCGTACTAACCACTACACCACCGTACTAACCACTACACCACCATACTAACCACCACACCACCATACTAACCACTACACCACCATACTGACCACTACACCACCATACTAACCACTACACCACCATACTAACCACTACACCATCATACTAACCACCACACCACCGTACTAACCACTACACCACCGTACTAACCACTACACCACCGTACTAACCACTACACCACCATACTAACCACCACACCACCATACTAACCACTACACCACCATACTGACCACTACACCACCATACTAACCACTACACCACCATACTAACCACTACACCATCATACTAACCACCACACCACCGTACTAACCACTACACCACCATACTAACCACTACACCACCATACTAACCACCACACCACCGTACTAACCACTACACCACCGTACTAACCACTACACCACCGTACTAACACTACACCACCATACTAACCACTACACCACCGTACTAACCACTACACCACCATACTGACCACTACACCACCATACTGACCACTACACCACCATACTGACCACTACACCACCGTACTAACCACTACACCACCGTACTAACCACTACACCACCGTACTAACCACTACACCACCGTACTAACCACTACACCACCATACTGACCACTACACCACCATACTAACCACTACACCACCGTACTAACCACTACACCACCATACTAACCACCACACCACCATACTAACCACTACACCACCATACTGACCACTACACCACCATACTAACCACTACACCACCATACTAACCACTACACCATCATACTAACCACCACACCACCGTACTAACCACTACACCACCATACTAACCACTACACCACCATACTAACCACCACACCACCATACTAACCACTACACCACCATACTAACCACTACACCACCGTACTAACCACTACACCACCATACTAACCACTACACCACCGTACTAACCACTACACCACCGTACTAACCACTACACCACCGTACTAACCACTACACCACCGTACTAACCACTACACCACCATACTGACCACTACACCACCATACTGACCACTACACCACCATACTAACCACCACACCACCATACTGACCACTACACCACCGTACTGACCACTACACCACCGTACTAACCACTACACCACCGTACTAACCACCACACCACCGTACTAACCACTACACTACCATACTAACCACTACACCACCATACTAACACTACACCACCATACTAACCACTACACCACCATACTAACCACTACACCACCGTACTAACCACTACACCACCATACTAACCACTACACCACCGTACTAACCACTATACCACCGTACTAACCACTACACCACCGTACTAACCACTACACCACCGTACTAACCACTACACCACCATACTGACCACTACACCACCATACTGACCACTACACCACCATACTAACCACCACACCACCATACTGACCACTACACCACCATACTGACCACTACACCACCGTACTAACCACTACACCACCGTACTAACCACCACACCACCGTACTAACCACTACACCACCGTACTAACCACTACACCACCGTACTAACCACTACACCACCGTACTGACCACTACACCACCATACTAACCACTACACCACCATACTAACCACTACACCACCATACTGACCACTACACCACCGTACTAACCACTACACCACCGTACTAACCACTACACCACCATACTGACCACTACACCACCATACTGACCACTACACCACCGTACTGACCACTACACCACCGTACTAACCACCACACCACCGTACTAACCACTACACCACCGTACTAACCACTACACCACCATACTGACCACTACACCACCATACTAACCACTACACCACCGTACTAACCACTACACCACCGTACTAACCACTACACCACCATACTAACCACCACACCACCATACTAACCACTACACCACCATACTGACCACTACACCACCATACTAACCACTACACCACCATACTAACCACTACACCATCATACTAACCACCACACCACCGTACTAACCACTACACCACCGTACTAACCACTACACCACCGTACTAACCACTACACCACCATACTAACCACCACACCACCATACTAACCACTACACCACCATACTGACCACTACACCACCATACTAACCACTACACCACCATACTAACCACTACACCATCATACTAACCACCACACCACCGTACTAACCACTACACCACCATACTAACCACTACACCACCATACTAACCACCACACCACCGTACTAACCACTACACCACCGTACTAACCACTACACCACCGTACTAACACTACACCACCATACTAACCACTACACCACCATACTAACCACTAAACCACCGTACTAACCACTACACCACCATACTAACCACTACAACACCGTACTAACCACTACACCACCATACTAACCACTACACCACCATACTAACCACTACACCACCGTACTAACCACTACACCACCATACTAACCACTACACCACCGTACTAACCACTACACCACCGTACTAACCACTACACCACCATACTAACCACTACACCACCATACTAACCACCACACCACTGTACTAACCACTACTCCACCGTGCCGTCACCCTAGTACATACCAATAAGAACATCATCATAGACAGAAATACAACCCCAATTCCAAATTGTGTAAAATCACAATAAAACTCTTGAATCTTGAATCTAAAATGTATATAAATGTGAGTAAAAACAGAATGTAATGATTTGCGAATCTCATAGACTCACATTTTGTTAACAGTAGAACATGAAACTATTTTTTTTTAAATGCGTTGCTGCCATCAAGTTCTGAATAAGTTTCAGTGCAATTGTACGTCTCACTGTCGACATCTGATATGTGTTCTAGGCTCTACGGTGAATAAAATGTGGGTCTATGAGATCAAAATCATTGCATTCTGTTTTTATTGACATTCATTTATATTTTATACCGTGTCCCAAAAAATTTCACTGAAAATCTAGTCGAGCACACTTTGCCTGTTCTTGTTTATTTTAACCCCTGAAATCCACTTATATAGCATTAGATACCCAAAGCAGCTGTAAGTCATTGATCTCTCAGAATTCATGGGGCTGCTGTAGTTAGGTTGTGTTTAGAAGTCACATGCTTCCCTGCGCTTCCTGCTCTGTTCTGTCTGTCTACGTCCTATTGTTTACATCCCTCGTCCTAGTCACATGTTTGCCATGTGTTTCTGTTTGTGCTCCTCGTCGCCGCCCTAGTCCCACCTGTCTCACCTGTTTCCTATGAGTGGTCCCTCCTGTTCCTAGCTGTTTCTCGTTCCCTGTGTGTATTTATTCTCTTTGTTTGCTCCCCGCGTTGTCAGTGTTTTTCTCTGTCGAGCGTCCTGGTTCTCTTGTCAGTGCCTCCAGTCTTCATTCCTACTCCGTATGTATCCCCCTCCCTCGTCTCGTCATCACCCCTCACCTCACTCCGTGTTACAGACTGATATATGATCTCTATTCTGATTTGACTGATGCCTTCACAAGTTACAAGATACTGGAACAGGTGATGTCCAGGGTGTGATGGATGTCCGTGATTCATCACACCCTGGACATTACCTGTTCCAGTATCTTCTCTCAGGCCAGCGTTTCAGCCAGTTGAGAATCAAGACCTCCAGACTTCAAAGAAGCTCCTTCTTCCCACATGCCACCACACTCATGAACAGCTGAACATCACACCCTACATTCTGAATACAGTCTACTACATACATACATATCCAGATGTTCTCTCACTCTTCTTTCTCTGTACAGTCTACTACCTACATACATATCCAGACGTTCTCTCACTCTTCTTTCTCTGTACAGTCTACTACATACATACATCCATATCCAGATGTTCTCTCACTCTTCTTTCTCTGTACAGTCTACTACCTACATACATATCCAGATGTTCTCTCACTCTTCTTTCTCTGTACAGTCTACTACCTACATACATATCCAGATGCTCTCTCACTCTTCTTTCTCTGTACAGTCTACTACATACATACATCCATATCCAGATGTTCTCTCACTCTTCTTTCTCTGTACAGTCTACTACATACATACATCCATATCCAGATGTTCTCTCACTCTTCTTTCTCTCTACAGTCTACTACATACATACATCCATATCCAGATGTTCTCTCACTCTTCTTTCTCTGTACAGTCTACTACATACATACATCCATATCCAGACGTTCTCTCACTCTTCTTTCTCTGTTCAGTCTACTACATACATACATCCATATCCAGATGTTCTCTCACTCTTCTTTCTCTGTACAGTCTACTACATACATACATCCATATCCAGATGTTCTCTCACTCTTCTTTCTCTGTTCAGTCTACTACATACATACATCCATATCCAGATGTTCTCTCACTCTTCTTTCTCTGTACAGTCTACTACATACATACATACATCCATATCCAGATGTTCTCTCACTCTTCTTTCTCTGTACAGTCTACTACATACATACATCCATATCCAGATGTTCTCTCACTCTTCTTTCTCTGTACAGTCTTCTACATACATACATACATCCATATCCAGATGTTCTCTCACTCTTCTTTCTCTGTTCAGTCTACTACATACATACATCCATATCCAGATGTTCTCTCACTCTTCTTTCTCTGTACAGTCTTCTACATACATACATACATCCATATCCAGATGTTCTCTCACTCTTCTTTCTCTGTGCAGTCTACTACATACATACATACATATCCAGATGTTCTCTCACTCTTCTTTCTCTGTACAGTCTACTACATACTGTACATACATCCATATCCAGATGTTCTCTCACTCTTCTTTCTCTGTGCAGTCTACTACATACATACATACATATCCAGATGTTCTCTCACTCTTCTTTCTCTGTACAGTCTACTACATACTGTACATACATCCATATCCAGATGTTCTCTCACTCTTCTTTCTCTGTTCAGTCTACTACATACTGTACATACATCCATATCCAGATGTTCTCTCACTCTTCTTTCTCTGTACAGTCTACTACATACTGTACATACATCCATATCCAGATGTTCTCTCACTCTTCTTTCTCTGTTCAGTCTACTACATACATACATCCATATCCAGATGTTCTCTCACTCGTCTTTCTCTGTACAGTCTACTACATACATACATCCATATCCAGATGTTCTCTCACTCTTCTTTCTCTGTACAGTCTACTACATACATACATTCATATCCAGATGTTCTCTCACTCTTCTTTCTCTGTACAGTCTACTACATACATACATCCATATCCAGATGTTCTCTCACTCTTCTTTCTCTGTACAGTCTACTACATACTGTACATACATCCATATCCAGATGTTCTCTCACTCTTCTTTCTCTGTACAGTCTACTACATACTGTACATACATCCATATCCAGATGTTCTCTCACTCTTCTTTCTCTGTACAGTCTACTACATTCTCCATTCCTGCTGCAGCTGGTCTGCCAAAACAACACTCCATATAACATAAAAGTGAATGAGTATCAGCGTTTTTTGGTTGTGACATCACAGCCATGAGGATGGGTTGTTTCTGCACCCCATATATGAACTGTGTGAACTAACAGTGATGTAATCCATCAACACCACTTTAATAAAGTAGTGAGAGTTTGGTTGTAAACAGCCCTTCAAAGATACATTACTGATGTATGTTATATGGTATACATTGAGCTGGAGAATGTATAAGTCTTACTCGTGAAACCTGATGTGCGTGTGTGTGTGTGTGTGTGTGTGTGAAGGTGATGCGGACACTATCACAGCTCTGGTGCACCACCATATCCCCGAGGCCAAGCTGGTGGAGGCTGTGGGGCAGGAGCTGACCTTCCTGCTGCCCAGTCGGGGTTTTAAACACAGGGCCTACGCCAGTCTTTTCAGGGAGCTGGAGGAAACTCTGACGGATATCGGCCTTAGCAGCTTCGGAGTGTCGGACACATCACTGGAGGAGGTCAGTCTGTCACAAACACACAGAAACACATTCAAACTCGGACTTCTTGTACAAACTTGATGTGTTGGCTATGAACACTCAACACATTCGATTCACTCTAACACCAGTTACCCAGCTCTGCGTTCCCAGATACCCTCTAAACGGGCATCTTTTTAGCTTTAATTAGCTGAAACCCAGCCTGTGCTGTGCTGTGTGGCATGTTGGCCTGCTTAAACATTACAGTCTACATTCTGGCTTTGTGTCACTCCGACACCAGTAACTCTGCTTTTGACTCTCTCAGACGTTAGTCTTATAAGCTACACTTCTGTTAGCAGAGCAGCAGTTGGGTCTTTAGACTGCTCACTAAGCAAGTGTCGTTTCTTTCTTCTGTATCAATGATCTGTTGATGATTTACAGCATCATTTCTAACATCTTCCGAAGTCTAAGTCATCTTCCGATGTCAGAGAGAGGCTTCTGGGGCCGCGTATGAAGATCCTCTAAACTTCTCAGCGTTCGGGTCGGGTTCTTATAGTGAACGCTTCACCCATAGAAGCGAAACACATGGCCCAATTTATTTAATTACTTCTCGTTACCGGACGTGCAAAATAGAGAACGAAGGAAGCTTTTATGATATAGAATTGCTAATAGAAACCAGATGCTCTGCCAAAATGTATGTCATACTCCATTAAACTTTCATCCTAAATGTCTGCTTCGCATGCACGTCTCTATGTGTATGTGCGAAATATACTTCACAAGGTTGCCAGATTGCTTGCACAGTTTCTAGACAACAAATTCTCAACATCAAAGTACACATTAAACACAATCAACAGTCAACATCAATAAAAAGTTGCTTATGTTATGTTATTTGCTGCTGTCTTGCCTTTTAAGTGTTTCAGATGGTACACAGTGGCAACTGTGAGAATTTTAAACAAAGGTTTATTTTATTACTGGGTTTTAGTAATAACTCATCTGTCAGATATCAAATGAACAGAGAGTAATTGGAAATTTACATAGAACTCAAACTTCATGCCACAGCTGTTACTCAAGTTACTTTCAAATATGAACATACATGATCCAGAAGCTGAAACATATTTACATCCTTTATTTTGACAAGGCTTTAGATTTAGTGTCGCTCCAAGTGTTTTAAAAGGAAAATATCAAAGAAATCAGAGTAAGAGTATATATACACTGAGAGATCTGAAAGAAATCAGAGTAAGAGTATATATACACTGAGAGATCTGAAAGAAATCAGAGTAAGAGTATATATACACTGAGAGATCTAAATAAATCAGAGTGAGAGTATATATACACTGAGAGATCTGAAAGAAATCAGAGTAAGAGTATATATACACTGAGAGATCTGAAAGAAATCAGAGTAAGAATATATATACACTGAGAGATCTGAAAGAAATCAGAGTAAGAATATATATACACTGAGAGATCTAAAGAAATTAGAGTAAGAATATATATACACTGAGAGATCTGAAAGAAATCAGAGTAAGAGTATATATACACTGAGTAATCTGGAAGAAATCAGAGTAAGAGTATATATACACTGAGAGATCTGAAAGAAATCAGAGTAAGAGTATATATACACTGAGAGATCTGAAAGAAATCAGAGTAAGAGTATATATACACTGAGAGATCTAAATAAATCAGAGTAAGAGTATATATACACTGAAATATCTAAATAAATCAGAGTAAGAGTATATATACACTGAGAGATCTAAAGAAATTAGAGTAAGAGTATATATACACTGAGAGATCTGAAAGAAATCAGAGTAAGAGTATATATACACTGAGAGATCTAAAGAAATTAGAGTAAGAATATATATACACTGAGTAATCTGGAAGAAATCAGAGTAAGAGTAAATATACACTGAGAGATCTAAAGTAATCAGAGTAAGAGTATATATACACTGAAAGATCTAAATAAATCAGAGTAAGAGTATATATACACTGAGTGATCTGAAAGAAATCAGAGTAAGAGTATATATACACTGAGTAATCTGGAAGAAATCAGAGTAAGAGTATATATACACTGAGAGATCTGAAAGAAATCAGAGTAAGAGTATATATACACTGAGAGATCTGAAAGAAATCAGAGTAAGAGTATATACACTGAGAGATCTAAATAAATCAGAGTAAGAGTATATATACACTGAGAGATCTAAATAAATCAGAGTAAGAGTATATATACACTGAAATATCTAAATAAATCAGAGTAAGAGTATATATACACTGAGAGATCTAAAGAAATTAGAGTAAGAGTATATATACACTGAGAGATCTGAAAGAAATCAGAGTAAGAGTATATATACACTGAGAGATCTAAAGAAATTAGAGTAAGAATATATATACACTGAGTAATCTGGAAGAAATCAGAGTAAGAGTAAATATACACTGAGAGATCTAAAGTAATCAGAGTAAGAGTATATATACACTGAAAGATCTAAATAAATCAGAGTAAGAGTATATATACACTGAGTGATCTGAAAGAAATCAGAGTAAGAGTATATATACACTGAGAGATCTAAATAAATCAGAGTAAGAGTATATACACTGAGAGATCTAAATAAATCAGAGTAATAGTATATATACACTGAGTGATCTGAAAGAAATCAGAGTAAGAGTATATATACACTGAGAGATCTAAATAAATCAGAGTAATAGTATATATACACTGAGAGATCTGAAAGAAATCAGAGTAAGAGTATATATACACTGAGAGATCTAAATAAATCAGAGTAATAGTATATATACACTGAGAGATCTGAAAGAAATCAGAGTAAGAGTATATATACACTGAGAGATCTAAATAAATCAGAGTAATAGTATATATACACTGAGAGATCTGAAAGAAATCAGAGTAAGAGTATATATACACTGAGAGATCTGAAATAAATCAGAGTAAGAGTATATATACACTGAGAGATCTGAAAGAAATCAGAGTAAGAGTATATATACATTAGAGATCTGAAAGAAATCAGAGTAAGAGTATATATACACTGAGAGATCTGAAAGAAATCAGAGTAAGAGTATATATACACTGAGAGATCTGAAAGAAATCAGAGTAAGAGTATATATACACTGAGAGATCTGAAAGAAATCAGAGTAAGAGTATATATACACTGAGAGATCTAAAGAAATCAGAGTAAGAGTATATATACACTGAAAGTAATCAGAGTAAGAGTATATATACACTGAGAGATCTGAAAGAAATCAGAGTAAGAGTATATATACATTAGAGATCTGAAAGAAATCAGAGTAAAAGTATATATACACATATTTATTGTCAGTTTATTTGTTTTATTTATTTATTTTAATTTTAGACAATAACTTTACTGTATAATGTCACTAAATGCTGACTCTGAATTTGCAGATCTTCCTGAAAGTCACAGCTGAAGGAGAGTCAGCTCTCGGAAAATCAGTTTCTGGTGAGTTTTCATGCTCTGAGCTCGCTCAGCCTGATTGTGTCCGTGACCATGATTGATGTGTTCTGATGTGGTGCATCATACTCGTCTGACCTGTTTGTGACCTGTTTGTGACCTGTTTGTGACCTGTTTGTGACCTGTTTGTGATCTGTTTGTGACCTGTTGTGACCTGTTTGTGACCTGTTTGTGACCTGTTGTGATCTGTTTGTGATCTGTTGTGACCTGTTGTGACCTGTTGTGATCTGTTTGTGACCTGTTTGTGACCTGTTTGTGACCTGTTGTGACCTGTTGTGACCTGTTTGTGATCTGTTTGTGACCTGTTGTGACCTGTTATGACCTGTTTGTGATCTGTTTGTGACCTGTTGTGACCTGTTGTGACCTGTTGTGATCTGTTTGTGACCTGTTGTGACCTGTTTGTGACCTGTTTGTGATCTGTTTGTGACCTGTTGTGACCTGTTGTGACCTGTTTGTAATCTGTTTGTGACCTGTTGTGACCTGTTTGTGACCTGTTTGTGACCTGTTTGTAACCTGTTTGTGACCTGTTGTGACCTGTTTGTGACCTGGTGTGACCTGTTTGTGATCTGTTGTGATCTGTTTGTGACCTGTTGTGACCTGTTGTGACCTGTTTGTGATCTGTTGTGACCTGTTGTGATCTGTTATGATCTGTTTGTGACCTGTTTGTGACCTGTTTGTAACCTGTTTGTGACCTGTTGTGACCTGTTTGTGACCTGGTGTGACCTGTTTGTGATCTGTTGTGACCTGTTGTGACCTGTTGTGATCTGTTGTGATCTGTTTGTGACCTGTTTGTGACCTGTTTGTAACCTGTTTGTGACCTGTTGTGACCTGTTTGTGACCTGGTGTGACCTGTTTGTGATCTGTTTGTGACCTGTTGTGATCTGTTTGTGACCTGTTGTGGCCTGTTTGTGACCTGTTGTGATCTGTTTGTGATCTGTTGTGATCTGTTTGTGACCTGTTGTGATCTGTTGTGACCTGTTTGTGATCTGTTTGTGATCTGTTGTGATCTGTTTGTGATCTGTTGTGACCTGTTTGTGATCTGTTTGTGACCTGTTGTGACCTGTTTGTGACCTGTTGTGACCTGTTTGTGATCTGTTGTGATCTGTTTGTGATCTGTTTGTGACCTGTTGTGACCTGTTTGTGACCTGTTGTGATCTGTTTGTGACCTGTTTGTGACCTGTTTGTAACCTGTTTGTGACCTGTTGTGACCTGTTTGTGACCTGGTGTGACCTGTTTGTGATCTGTTGTGACCTGTTGTGACCTGTTTGTGACCTGGTGTGACCTGTTTGTGATCTGTTGTGACCTGTTGTGATCTGTTTGTGACCTGTTGTGGCCTGTTTGTGACCTGTTGTGATCTGTTTGTGACCTGTTGTGGCCTGTTTGTGACCTGTTGTGATCTGTTTGTGATCTGTTGTGATCTGTTTGTGACCTGTTGTGATCTGTTGTGACCTGTTTGTGATCTGTTGTGATCTGTTTGTGATCTGTTGTGATCTGTTTGTGACCTGTTGGGACCTGTTTGTGATCTGTTGTGATCTGTTTGTGACCTGTTGTGACCTGTTTGTGACCTGTTGTGACCTGTTTGTGATCTGTTGTGATCTGTTTGTGATCTGTTGTGATCTGTTTGTGATCTGTTTGTGACCTGTTTGTGACCTGTTGTGATCTGTTTGTGACCTGTTTGTGACCTGTTGTGATCTGTTTGTGACCTGTTGTGACCTGTTTGTGACCTGTTGTGATCTGTTTGTGACCTGTTGTGGCCTGTTTGTGACCTGTTGTGATCTGTTTGTGACCTGTTGTGACCTGTTTGTGATCTGTTGTGATCTGTTTGTGATCTGTTGTGATCTGTTTGTGACCTGTTGTGGCCTGTTTGTGACCTGTTTGTGACCTGTTGTGATCTGTTTGTGACCTGTTTGTGACCATTTGTGACCTGTTGTGACCTGTTTGTGACCTGTTGTGATCTGTTTGTGACCTGTTGTGGCCTGTTTGTGACCTGTTGTGACCTGTTTGTGATCTGTTGTGATCTGTTTGTGATCTGTTTGTGACCTGTTTGTGACCTGTTGTGATCTGTTTGTGACCTGTTGTGATCTGTTTGTGACCTGTTGTGACCTGTTTGTGATCTGTTGTGATCTGTTTGTGATCTGTTTGTGACCTGTTTGTGACCTGTTGTGATCTGTTTGTGACCTTTTGTGACCTGTTTGTGACCTGTTGTGACCTGTTTGTGATCTGTTGTGATCTGTTTGTGATCTGTTGTGATCTGTTTGTGACCTGTTGTGACCTGTTCAACTCTTCAGACTTGAAAGTCCTGCAGCAGAAATCGCGCTCCAGTGTCTTTAGAGACCCCACAGTGGCCGTGAATATTGAGGAACCAGAAGGTGATGAGAAGTCTCATTAGGGCTCAGGCTAATGTAGCATTACGCTAACCAGCTCTCAGATATAAACGCTGTTTGCAGGACCTGCAGAAAGGCACCATTACAGCACGAGCACAACCTTAGTAGATCTGTATAAGCTACTGGTTTCAGATCAGTTTAATTTGTGTAGCACTTTTTACGCTAGGCCTCGTTTCGAAGCAGCTTTCTGACTAGGCAGTATCTGCTGTTCCAGCTTGCTGCTGGTAGGAAAAGTAAATAGTAGCTCTGCTTCAGTAGATTTACCATGTAGACCAACATTCAGCAAAACACAGTGTTTGGATAAAGTGTGTTAAACTATTATATAGATCTATCAGCCTGAAAACTCTATGTATGTGTGTGTCTGCGTGTGTGTGTGTATGCATGCTTGTGTTTATGTGCATGCATGTGTGTGTGCGTGCATGTGTTTGTGTGCATGTTTGTGTTTGTATGTATGTGTGTGCTTGTTTGTGTGTGTGTGTGTGTGTGAGTCCATTTTGTGTGTGTGTGTATGTGCATGTTTGTGTGTGTGTGTATGTGTGTATCTGCATGTTTGTGTGTGTGTATGTGTGTGTTTGCATGTTTGTTTGTGTGCGTGTGTGTGTGTATGTGCATGTGTGTGTGTGTGTATGTGCATGTTTGTGTGCATGTGTGTGTGTTTGCATGTTTGTTTGTGTGCGCGTGTGTGTGTATGTGCATGTGTGTGTATGTGCATGTGTGTGTATGTTTGTGTGTGTGCGCATGTGTGTGTAAGCAGACAAGAAGTCATGCATTAACGGTCAGACGATGTGTAATGGCTCGGCCAGCGGAGGCGGTCAGGGCTCCAGGCAGGTGAAAGGTGTGTCTCTGGTGGTGAAACAGTTCTTCGCTCTGCTCATCAAGCGGTTCCACCACACCACACGCTCCGGCAAGGACTTCCTCGCCCAGGTCAGACTGTCCTGCACTGTTTTGTCTGTGTCTGCTGTGAGACGATACATATTTAATCAAAGACAAAATAATAATAGAGTGCAGAGAGTCTGAGTGTGCTGTATTATGCTCTGTTGCTATGTTGCTATGTTGAGGCTGAGATAAAAAAATATTCAGACTTTCCTCTATAATCTGCACTCAGCAGCACAGAATGAAAAGTGACTGATATTTAGATTTTTACTAGAATATTATGTTGGTATAAGTATTCACACCCTTTGGTATGACACTTGAAATTCAGCTCTCAGGCTCTCATTACTCTTTAGCATCAGTGAGGGTTTCTACACCTTGATTAGAGAGGAGGGTGGGGGACAGCTTAAAGGCTGAGCACCAGCTGATGTAAAAGTGTCAAACACATAACTACAGCGGAGTTTGAGTTTCTAATTTGTGATTATTAAAAGTCAAGAAATATGACTTTGAATACGACTTTCAGAAACTGCCACAGTCGTTACGTGTGATGTAGATGGTGGACAACAAAGCTAGAAGATGCACTTACAGTAATACACAATGACAGAAAGGTGTTGTTGTTTTTTTGGCTGTAATAATTAATGTACAATGAGACCCCCGTACACAAACGGCCCAAAGACCCCCAAATATCCAGAAAGTGGACTAAATCAAAGTCAAATAAAACTAAGTCAACTTTAAGTGGTCACAGGGAAAAGACCGTCCTCTCACTCCGTCATCTGTAGATCATTTCACGTCTGAAGATTATCACTATGGGACGTAGGCTTACACGACGACTGGATCTTAAGTCTGGCGCTGTTCAACAGTATGGGCCTGTAAGGAAACCAGCGAGAGGTGTTCAAGATCCTCCGTGTACGTGGAGGTAAAGCACGTAAGATATGGTAAGATAATGTTAGCTAACATTAAGTTTCAAGTTTTTTGTCATTTGCACATCATGTCAGGACATAACATGCATTGAAATGCTTGGGGTGAGGCTCAGATACAACTCTACAGCAGGGCAGCATTATATATATAAAACAGTACAAACATACAATAAATAGACAATATTAAAGTAAAAATAAGCTAAAAATATACATATAGTTATAACTGAAATATATAAAGGACTATACAATACACAAGATATAAACATAGGATATACATTAGCTTCACTTGCTAAGTTCTGTGCTTATGCTAAGCTAATGTAGTTATGAAGATTTATAGAGTCGTATGAGAGCGAGTTCCACTTTAATCATATTTACTACAATAACTGTACCTCTATATCTGAGTTTAGCTGGTTGCTAGGCTGGTTGCTAGGCTGTTGTTATGAATAATGTTGGTTATTTAGCTAGATACTATTTACACTCAGGATGAGCTGCTGTTGTGGGTGCGGTTTGACTAAAAGTCTCAGGACTAAGAGATATGGTGGTCTAAAAGTATCAGGACTAAGTGATATGGTGGTCTAAAAGTATCAGGACTAAGTGATATGGTGGTCTAAAAGTATCAGGACTAAGTGATATGGTGGTCTAAAAGTCTCAGGACTAAGTGATATGGTGGTCTAAAAGTCTCAGGACTAAGTGATATGGTTGTCTAAAAGTATCAGGACTAAGTGATATGGTGGTCTAAAAGTATCAGGACTAAGTCATATGGTGGTCTAAAAGTATCAGGACTAAGTGATATGGTGGTCTAAAAGTATCAGGACTAAGTGATATGGTGGTATGAACGTCTCAGGACTAAGTGATATGGTGGTCTAAAAGTATCAGGACTAAGTCATATGGTGGTCTAAAAGTATCAGGACTAAGTGATATGGTGGTCTAAAAGTATCAGGACTAAGTGATATGGTGGTCTAAAAGTCTCAGGACTAAGTGATATGGTGGTCTAAAAGTCTCAGGACTAAGTGATATGGTGGTCTAAAAGTATCAGGACTAAGTGATATGGTGGTCTAAAAGTCTCAGGACTAAGTGATATGGTGGTCTAAAAGTATCAGGACTAAATGATATGGTGGTCTAAAAGTATCAGGACTAAGTGATATGGTGGTCTAAAAGTATCAGGACTAAGTGATATGGTGGTCTAAAAGTCTCAGGACTAAGTGATATGGTGGTCTAAACGTCTCAGGACTAAGTGATATGGTGGTCTAAAAGTCTCAGGACTAAGTGATATGGTGGTCTAAAAGTCTCAGGACTAAGTGATATGGTGGTCTATTTCTACATTACAGCTCTTTCACATTCAAATTCAGAAAAATCTGAAGAAGCAGTTCTGGAACATTCTCAGTCCCAGTCAGTCATAGTGCTGCTGTACCACCGCGCTGTTCACTGTTGTCCACCAATGACGTCACGCGGTAGCGTTCAGGAGTTTCCGTAGCGAGCTCTTAATTTCACGTAATAAATAATGTATTTTAAAGTAAATTAAGCAGCAAACTTTATTTTAAGTCATGTTTATATATTTTCAGGATCTAAAACAATGTGAAATCACCAGGAGTGTCCATAAGTGGTTCTTAGCCTTTAAATTTTTGAACATAACAACAAGTAAGCAAAAAACTAAAAAAAAAAGGTTTTTTTTTGGCAGGAGGAAAAATAATTCATATCTTAATAAATGAATACATTTGCAAAAATGATGGGGTATTGGGAGCAGATTGATGGAGGAAAGCTTGAAGTTCATGTTGTTTTAGGCTTTAACATAACAAAATGTGAAACGGTCTGAAGACTTTCTGGAAGTATTGTGTATATATTACATTGTTGCCTATAAAGGTGGACAGACATGTGTATATACAGTCACATTCAATTGTTTGCACACTGATTATGTGTTTTGTTGATACAAGATCCTCTACAGAGAACACACGTAGTTATGCTATTGAAAAACACATACAGGCACATGTTCGTTATTAAAAACATATAAACAGTAATTGTAAAGTCTGTTCTCTGTAAAGGTTACATTCATTTATTTCCACTTATAAAATCATCAGAACAGCTACTAAAATAAGAATAATGGAGTAATGGAAGTGATATTTATGATTTTAACTTTATTACCTCAAGCAGATTGTGCTGCCAGCCAGTTTTGTGCTGGTCTCTCTGATGTTCACCCTCATCGTCCCCCCATTCGGAGAGTATCCCAGCCTGACCCTGAGCCCGTGGATGTACGGACGACAGTTTACCTTCTTCAGGTGAGTCCTCAGCTCACAAGATTGCAGCGGTTAGACCTCTAATCAGCCCGAGTTGTTTCCAGGCTGTGATTGTCTGTTCTGTCCTCCGGCAGTAACGAGCAGGCGGAGAGGGCGGATATGAAGTATTTTGCGGACGTGCTGTTAAACAGGCCGGGATTCGGGACGCGCTGCATGACGGACGAACCCCTGAAGTACGTGTGTGTTGCACATGTAGGCTCTGTGCTGCGTAAACACTTTATTATTAAATATTAAACAGTATTAATAGAGTAAGTAGAGCTTTTCCATACGTCAGTGTGTTGATTTAACCCTTTCCAAGCTTCTCCTAAACAACCCTGTATTATTATCAGTTCTCATCTAATACCTGCTTTGACTGCTCAGTACTTCATTAAGCTAAATCAAGATTACTGCTGAAGGAACTGAACACATTCATACAATGTCTGGGGCGTCCAGGAGAAATCTGGAACCTAACTTCAAACTGGAGCTCAAGATCTGATCTACTTCTCTCACAATAACATATTCATGTTACTTTGTATTGTATGTCTGATTATTTACATCTGTTCTAATCAGATCTGCTGTTCTTACTGGTGGTCAGACACTTATTGGTCAGATAAACACTTTAAACTATCAGCTTAGGGGCCTCAGACTTTTACACACACGCATGTTGTCACCTTCATCACTCACCTCTGTGTGTTCTGCCCCCCACTCAGAGAGTACCCCTGCAATAACATCACTACGGAGTGGGAGAAGCCCCTGGTGAACCCCGCCCTTATCGACATGCTGGCTGATCCGCAGTGGACGGAGCTCAGGCCGTCTCCGGACTGTCAGTGCAGCACTCCCAACAAACTCACCATGCTGCCTGTCTGCCCTGAGGGGGCAGGGGGGCTGCCCCCACCACAGGTCTGTACCCATGATACTAGGGATGCTCGATTATGGTAAATATCATAATCACGATTGTTTCGGTTGGTATTGAGATCTCAGTTATTTAACACAGGTACTCACAGAAACATGGTGCATTTATTGAACTTTTAAAACAAACTTCTTTTAACAATTTTTTTTTAATAAATCTGTGAACATAAAAATAATTAATATAATTAAAATTAAAATACTACTACTACAATATTGATTGTGTATACACTGATTGTGTAGCTTAAGCTTATGAAGATGTTTCCAGGTGGTTGCTATTGTATGTTTTTGTGTGTGTGTTATTCAGAGGATTCAGTCTACTGGCGATGTACTGATAGACCTGACCGGGAGAAACATTTCTGACTACCTGGTGAAGACCTACCCGACCCTCATCAGAACCAGGTAGATCTCTTACCTGTAAAACACAGTGCGGAGATCCTCTCCTGTGATTAATTAATTAAACTCCTGCTTTCTTCTCCTGTCTTTCAGTTTAAAGAGCAAGTACTGGGTGAATGAGCAAAGGTAACCTCTTTCTGTTACAGTGTCTCCCTCTAGTGGTTAATGAGCATGGCTGATGCTTTGCGGTCTCCCTGCTTGTGGTCTTACAGGTACGGAGGCATTTCTGTAGGGGGCCGGCTGCCTGTGGTGGGGGTGAGCCCCAAAACCATCCAAGACACCGCAGATCAAATAGGACGACTGTTTAACATAACAGGGGTCAGTGTGTGTAAGACGTGTGTCTGATTGGGGTTAAAGGGCTAATGAGAGAGATGGACGTGATTATGGAAATGATTAACAATTGTTTTGTTATTTTCAGTTTGCTATGATTGTAGTATTGACAATTTAAATTATAAGTCATTCTTATATTATTATTATGGGGTGGCTGTGATAACGGAATGGCATGTTTGCTCCATCCCTATATTTGTATATGTATATGTAATCTCATATATATATATATATATATATATATATATATATATATATATATATATATATATATATATATATATATATATATATACTGATCTGCCATAGCATTAAAACCACCTCCTTATATCTCCACTCACTGTCCACTGTATCAGCTCCACTGACCATACAGGAGCAACACTTACAGACTGTAGTTCATCTGATTCTCTGTATACTTTATTACTCTGTTCTTTTATGATCAGGACCCCCACAGGACCACCACACAGCAGCTACTATTAGGGAGGTGGATCACTCTCAGCACTGCAGTGACACTGACGTGCTGGTGTGTTAGTGTGTGTTGTGCTGGTGTGAGTGGATCAGACACAGCAGTGCTGCTGCTGCTGGAGTGTTTAAACACCTCCTCAGTGTCACTGCTGGACTTAGAATCGTCCACCAACCAAAATTATCCAGACAGCAGTGTCCTGTGGGCGGCGTCCTGTGTCCACTGATGAAGAACTAGAGGAACACAGACTGTGCAGCAGCAGATGAGCTACTGTCTCTGACTTTACATCTACAAGGTGGACCAGCAAGTAGTAGGAGTGTCTAATAGAGTGGACAGTGAGTGGACACTGCTGTGTCTGATCCACTCCCACCAGCACAACACACACTAATACACCACCACCACATCAGTGTCACTGCAGTGCTGAGAATGACCCAGCTCCCTAATAGTATCTGCTCTGTGGTGGTCCTGTAGGGGTCCTGATCATTAAAGAACAGAGTAATAAAGTATACAGAGAATCAGATGAACTACAGTCTGTAAGTGTAGAACTTCTATACTATATATAAGAAAGCATAGTTATATAGTTTTCTTATTTTTTTTAAGGGAAAACACTTAAAGCTGGCTCTCCGGGACGTCGGCACCTTCCTAAGATACATGGAAACTGAATATAATGTGAAGGTAGGTTCTGAAGTGTGTTTAAACCTTAATCCTATTTCCTCTCATTCATAATATTTATTATTTACATAAACATAAGCATTTTTAAACCTCTCTCCGTTTGAAGGTGTGGTATAACAATAAGGGCTGGCATGCCATGGTGGCTTTCCTGAACGTGGCCAACAACGCCATCCTCAGAGCCAACCTTCCCACGAACGCCAACCCCAGCGAATACGGCATCACCGTGATCAATCACCCGCTCAACCTCACCAAGGAGCAGCTCTCCGAGGTCACCGTGTATGTGCCTTCACCGGGAGTGTTTCACAGCGCGGGCGACCGGGGGATGATTGATGGGGTGTTTGCGTCGGTGATAATGTTGTTTTTTATTGATGTGTGTTGAGGTGAGGTTTAAATGGGGTTGCATCTTAAATTACAGCCCTGCAGGCCCACTGACGAGTCTGCTGTTTACCAGTCTTGCTGCTTTGCACCTGATTTCAGCTCATCGGCTAATTATCCAGACTCGTAGGAGTCCAAACAGGTGTTCAGATGAGAGGAAACACTGAAGCAAGCTGTGGTCCTGCCCTGCTTGACTGGATTTCCAGAAGAAACCTTCAAAGACTTTCGTTTTCTTATTGCAGCCGACGGCAACCGAAGCATATGTTGTTATACAATATTGTTTATTATTTATTTTACAGTTAGCTTATTGAGACGAGTGCAGACCCCAGTTCATGAGCACTTGATTAGTTACGCAATTACAGGCAGCAGTTCATCTGATTCTCTGTATATTTATTACTCTTTAAGACAGTATATACAATAAAAAATAATAAACAGTACAGTATATACAATATACATAATAAACAGCACAGTATATACAATAAAAAATAATAAACAGTACAGTATATACAATATACATAATAAACAGCACAGTATATACAATAAAAAATAATAAACAGTACAGTATATACAATATACATAATAAACAGCACAGTATATACAATAAAAAATAATAAACAGTACAGTATATACAATATACATAATAAACAGCACAGTATATACAATAAAAAATAATAAACAGTACAGTATATACAATATACATAATAAACAGCACAGTATATACAATAAAAAATAATAAACAGTGCAGTATATACAATAAAAAATAATAAACAGTACAGTATATACAATATACATAATAAACAGCACAGTATATACAATAAAAAATAATAAACAGTACAGTATATACAATATAAATAATAAACAGCACAGTATATACAATAAAAAATAATAAACAGTACAGTATATACAATATAAATAATAAACAGTACAGTATATACAATATAAATAATAAACAGTACAGTATATACAATATACATAATAAACAGCACAGTATATACAATAAAAAATAATAAACAGTACAGTATATACAATATACATAATAAACAGCACAGTATATACAATAAAAAATAATAAACAGTACAGTATATACAATATACATAATAAACAGCACAGTATATACAATAAAAAATAATAAACAGTGCAGTATATACAATAAAAAATAATAAACAGTACAGTATATACAATATACATAATAAACAGCACAGTATATACAATAAAAAATAATAAACAGTACAGTATATACAATATAAATAATAAACAGTGCATTACATACAATATAAATAATAAAAACTGTACAGCATATACAATATAAATAATTAAGATTGTATTTACAAATAATTGCATGTTGCTTCTTAATTGCACAGGGATAATAGAAAATATTGCACATTGCGTTACATTGAAAAAAATCTATTTTCTGTAAGTGTGTAGTGTTTAAGTGTGTAGAGTTTAAGTGTGTAGAGTTTAAGTGTGTGTGTATGTAGTCCGCTGTGTGTATGTGGTCTTCTGGGAGCAGTGCTGGTTGTAGAGTCCTTCACACACTTGGGGTGAAGCAGCCTGTCGCTGAAGGAGCTGCCCAGTGCTGCCAGAGTCTTATGCATAGACCCATAGTCTAGGAAGTTAGTGTGTGTTGTGCTGGTGTGAGTGGATCAGACCCAGCTGCTGAGTGTTTAAACACCTCAGGGTCACCGCTGGACTGAGAATCATCCAAACCAAAACTATCCAGAGAACAGCATCCTGTGGTTGGCAGCAGATGAGCTATCGGACCAGCAAGATGGATGTGACTAATAGAGTACACAGTGAGTGGACACTGTGTCTGATCCACTCACACCAGCACATACTTACTTACACACCACCACCACGTAAGTGTTACTGCAGTGCTGAGAATGATTCACCTCCCTGATAGTACCTGCTCTGTGGGGGTCCTGCTGGGGTCCTCCTGACTGTTGAAGAACAGGGTAATAAAGTATACAGAGAATCAGGTGGTAGGTGTACCTAATAATGTGTTTCCACTGAAAGTCTTTGATGTCGTGTTGTCCTGCACTCACAGCTCTGTAAGTTATTCGTGATCTGAGTGTTTGTTTCGTGTCTCCTGCTGTCTGTTTTAGACTGACCACCTCCGTGGACGCCGTGGTGGCCATGTGTGTGATCTTCGCCATGTCCTTCGTGCCAGCCAGTTTTGTGCTCTACCTGATCCAGGAGAGGGTGACGCAGGCCAAGCATCTGCAGTTTGTGAGCGGGGTCAGTCCCCTCATCTACTGGACAGCCAACTTCCTCTGGGACATGGTCAGTGTGCACATTGGGTCATTTTCTTTCATTAACACATGCAATATATATATATATATATATACTAGAGATGGAAGGATCAATCGGCTATGGATTGTTCTCTGATGATTTTTAATCAAAATATGTATTGTTGATTGTCCAATATTTCTCCAATTTAGCCGATTTCCAGCTAGTGTTTTATTCAGGAAGAGGAACCCTCTGTGAAACCCTCTTTAACCAGGTCCTTGCAATGCCTGTCTGAAACACTAGGTGGAAATACATACCCTTTCGTTTTGGACGGACTGACTAAAGCAGCGGACGCGTGAGAACAGGTTACAGCAGCACCAAATCAATAACCCAGAACACCATACAGACCAGATCTGACCGGTATGAACAGAACAGCAGCAGCAACCAAACAGCTAAAG
This sequence comes from Megaleporinus macrocephalus, assembly GCA_021613375.1. NCBI lineage: Eukaryota > Metazoa > Chordata > Actinopteri > Characiformes > Anostomidae > Megaleporinus > Megaleporinus macrocephalus. Next base: position 48,723,704 of record CM038705.1, read on the forward strand.
AAATCACAGCCAGAGTGATTGAGTTTATAGCGCTAGATAACCGTGATTTATGACTTGCTTGCGCTAATAACTACATGTATCCCTGCTGTGGCATATAGCCCCGCCCTCGATCGGTATTGGCTATCGGCTGATTGTGCTGAAAGGTGATCGGCGATTGGAATCAGCCTCAAAAACGCTGAACGGTCCATCTCTAGTATATACGGTTCACATACTCATTATTAGAACCATCGTGCTTCCACTCACAGGCTGCTTTGTTAGCTCCACCTACTTTTGGGTCCACTCTGTGTATATATATTACTGTTATAGGCCGTAGCCTGTCTGGAAAGAGACCACCACAGGACCACCATTGTCCATACATTACTAGGGTGGTGAACCATTCTCAGCACAGCAGTCAAGTTTATTTGTATATTTTACGACGATGGTCTCACAAAGCAGCTTTAAAGAAGTTTGAGAACATGAAGTCACAACATGTATCCACCACAGCAAGCCAGAGGCAACAGTGGCGAGGAAAAGCTCCCTCAGACTGGAGGAAGAAACCTTGGGAAGAACCAAGACTCACAAGGGGAGACCATCCTCCTCTGATCACACAGTATTTACAAGTTAATAAGACCAGACCAGAATAAAAGCTGAGAGAACCTCTGTTTAAGGTCTGGATGGTAAATTCTTTAGAAACTGACTGGTAGAGGCAGTCTCTGTCTGAGGCAGTCTCACGCTGAGGCAGTGTAAAAAGTGGGAGTGACCTGAAACAGTCCCATCATATCTTAATGCGTGTTAATCTGGTTGACACAGTGGTGGGGAGTAGGAGGGTGTAGTAGATGGCACAAATGAAGAGGAGAGCTGGTTGGTGTCAGGTGAGGTGGAGACCCCGGTGGTCAGATACTGCAGTGATACTGACATGATAGTGGTATTAAATCTGTAAGAGTCTGTGTTTGGATATTCACATAGAGGCAGGTCTCTGGACATACGAGCTGAATGCACATATTTAAATTATTACTGCAGAAATGTTTTCTTTGAAAGCGATTCACTCATTAGTTCTAATATTCCTCATGTTTAGATCACTGTATAGGAATATTATTAGTTGTATTAAGTGAAGTTATCTCACTATGTTAGTGGATCATTATTCTTGTGTTAGGAATTATGACTTAAAAAACAATATTCTGCCAATAAAGAGATAATTATTAATAATGTAAAAAAGAAAGTAGAAGTAATAAGTAACATTACTAATTACACTAATTCTGGAGCTGTCTGTGCCAGTGGTGGCTCGATACCTTTGGTTCATGCCGATATCCGATATTGTTGTTTTCCTCTATTAAACAACTCAGCTGTTAACAATAATTTAAAAAAGTAAATAACACCAGAATCAAACTGTGAAACTAATCAGACTTTTTAAAACCTGTGCTACTGTTATTACTACTGTAGCAGCTTACCTCCTCCAGGCTGGACTACTGCAGTGGTCTTTTTCTTGGCCTTCGAAAAGACCACCAGACAGCTGTAGCTTATTCAAAATACTTATGAGCACTAAGAGATCTGAGCCCATCTCTCCAATCCTCATGTCGCAGAATTGGCTACCAACAAAGGTGTTAAAAGTATTCACATTCATTACTCAGGTAGAAGTATAGATACTAGGGTTTTAAAATACTTCTGTAGAAGTTGAAGTATCAACTCAAAGTTTTTACTCCAGTAAAAGTGTAAAAGTACTGCTTTCAGAACTACTTAAAGTATAAAAGTAAAAGTAATGTAAGGAAAAAATGCTATTAAGAACAAAAGCTTAAGCCACACCACAGGGGTCTATAGTGCACTAGCCCACCTCCCCAAAAACCACATTCTTCTAAAAACCATAATGACTATAATGTTATATTAAAATGTTAATGTTGATAAATTTGGGATGCGCTAGGCTTCCTGTTTCAGCTCATATACGCCCATTGAGTACAATTTAAATTTACTAGAAAAAATCTAATGGTTTGAGTAAAATCAACTTAAATGTCAAATAGACTGGAAGTAATCATTTAAGTTGAATACAATGAAATCTACATTGTACTTTTTTTGTACTTATTTTGTAAAATCAACCTTACTGACCATTTAATTCAACTCAACATTGAGTTTCCTGAAATCAGAATTAGGTTGTAAAAACTTAAAACTAGTCTCCATAAAAACCTGATGTTTTCCTACATCAAAAGAACACAAACAGCAGTTACATTTAGTTTAATTTTATTTAAAATTACATCACTGGGATCATCTAGGATGATCCTGACCCTTGAAGGGTTCAGTAGTGATGATGACTGGATTTGATTGGTCTAGTTAGAATACTGTTTATCTTACAATAATTCTTATATACAGTTTACACACTGAAATGATAAAAACACAGTAAATTACATTTTCTAACTTTAGATAAACATCAACTGCAGAACTGCTTACCAAGTTCCAGAATGTGAAAAAGAGAGGGAAGATGGCGGCTTGGTTAATTGTAATCCTCTGTAGTTCTTCAAGAAAAGAAAACAATGGAGAAAATGTCCACTGTAGAGAAATCCCAGCACTACAGAGTTTCTGTCCGAGGAAAAGAAGTTAAACTCAGAAAACACCAAATCTCACAGTGAAAATAGAAAAAGACTTCAAACCTTTACAAGCTCCACTAAACAACTCAAACTAGTCTTGATTAATCTGACCAATGAGAATCTGGCAAGGTGCTACAGGGGCGTGGTCCAAGCTTAAACCTGATGTTAACTTAAAAATATTAGCGTACTCAGTTATTCTTTCAAAATAGTAGAACATACTAAAACTTTTAAGTAACACAATAGAACTTTAGTTTTTAAGCAATCAGTACACAAACTCTTTACACAGAAACTAATTACAGGTTAACAGTATAAACCAACAGCACACGACTGAAGTGCCCTTGAGTAATGCACCTAACTACTCCCCCAGGCGATGAGGATAGGGCTGCCCACCACTCTGGGCAAGTGTACTCACTGCCCCCTAGTGTGTATGGTCATTAGTGTGCATATATGTTGGTGTGGATCAATTTTCCAACACAAGTGGTTCTAAACTCTAATTCTAATTCAGTAGAGGTGTCATTGATGTTTCCCCCCAAGACTCAGACCAGTTTAGGTCCACAGCTGTGCTGAGGACGGTCCATCACTCAAAACAGCAAACCAGGAGCAGCTCTGTGGTCAGAAACTGACCATTCAGGAACAGAAGATGGTCTTGAAGTGTATGCCGACAAGGTGGAAGTTTCTTTGTTGTAAGTTTGTGTAAAGAAACTTATATAGTTAGTGAAGTAACTCCTGCTCCTCTCTTCTCCTCTTAGATCAGCTACTCCGTCAGTGCGGCCCTGGTCGTGGAGATTTTTATCAACTTCGATAAGAAGTGCTACACCTCCCCTGCCAACCTGCACGCGCTGATAGCCCTGCTGATGCTGTATGGGTAAGGACAGCCGACACAGGAGCTTCCTGTCTGAGGAGTCTGTTTATGCAGCCCACTCTAAATAGCCTCCCCGAGTTTGTTTAGGTGTGTCACAGGAGGTCTTGGCGGCTGGTGGAGGAAGATGAATAGCTTGGAGTGGAATACACAGTTGAAGGTCTGGCTAGGCAGAGAGTGATTTGTCAGTGTCTGCTTTAGTCTGTTTTTCTCCCCTCCAATCTAGACACTACCACCCCCTCCCCCACCCACCAAACCCCACCAGCCCTGAACAGGAGGCGGAAAGGTGTGGGAGAGGCGGCTTTCGAATCACAAAGCATTTTCCACTGAACCTAAAGCTGACACTGCGCCGCGCAGCGCTGTCAGAAAATGGAAAGTCGGAATAGAGCTGGTCGTCGGCTGTGAAGTAAATATTTCTCGAGAGAAACACGTAGCGTGCATTTTAAAACATCACAGCGTTAGTGCATTAGCAAAGTTCTGTTGAAGAACATTAAACATGTTCTAGACGTTTGACTTAATTCATGAATATGTATTATTTAAAAAAACAAACATATTTTTTACAAAGTCTTCTAGGAGAGATTGTTTCATATAATCAGTTTGCCTGCTAACTGGCTCCCTCATTATAATCCAGTATGAATCTGCAGTGTGTGTAGTGTTTAGAGTCTGACAGTAATAACTGTGGAGTGATTATAATCCAGTATGAATCTGCAGTGTGTGTAGTGTTTACAGTCTAACAGTAATAACTGTGGAGTGATTTTAATCCAGTATGAATCTGCAGTGTGTGTAGTGTTTACAGTCTAACAGTAATAACTGTGGAGTGATTTTAATCCAGTATGAATCTGCAGTGTGTGTAGTGTTTACAGTCTGACAGTAATAACTGTGGAGTGATTATAATCCAGTATGAATCTGCAGTGTGTGTAGTGTTTACAGTCTGACAGTAATAACTGTGGAGTGATTATAATCCAGTATGAATCTGCAGTGTGTGTAGTGTATACAGTCTGACAGTAATAACTGTGGAGTGATTATAATCCAGTATGAATCTGCAGTGTGTGTAGTGTTTACTGTCTGACAGTAATAACTGTGGAGTGATTATAATCCAGTATGAATCTGCAGTGTGTGTAGTGTTTACAGTCTGACAGTAATAACTGTGGAGTGATTATAATCCAGTATGAATCTGCAGTGTGTGTAGTGTTTACAGTCTGACAGTAATAACTGTGGAGTGATTATAATCCAGTATGAATCTGCAGTGTGTGTAGTGTTTACAGTCTGACAGTAATAACTGTGGAGTGATTATAATCCAGTATGAATCTGCAGTGTATGTAGTGTTTACAGTCTAACAGTAATAACTGTGGAGTGATTTTAATCCAGTATGAATCTGCAGTGTGTGTAGTGTTTACAGTCTGACAGTAATAACTGTGGAGTGATTTTAATCCAGTATGAATCTGCAGTGTGTGTAGTGTTTACAGTCTGACAGTAATAACTGTGGAGTGATTCTAATCCAGTATGAATCTGCAGTGTGTGTAGTGTTTAGAGTCTGACAGTAATAACTGTGGAGTGATTATAATCCAGTATGAATCTGCAGTGTGTGTAGTGTTTACAGTCTAACAGTAATAACTGTGGAGTGATTTTAATCCAGTATGAATCTGCAGTGTGTGTAGTGTTTACAGTCTGACAGTAATAACTGTGGAGTGATTATAATCCAGTATGAATCTGCAGTGTGTGTAGTGTTTACAGTCTGACAGTAATAACTGTGGAGTGATTTTAATCCAGTATGAATCTGCAGTGTGTGTAGTGTTTACAGTCTGACAGTAATAACTGTGGAGTGATTTTAATCCAGTATGAATCTGCAGTGTGTGTAGTGTTTACAGTCTGACAGTAATAACTGTGGAGTGATTATAATCCAGTATGAATCTGCAGTGTGTGTAGTGTTTACAGTCTGACAGTAATAACTGTGGAGTGATTATAATCCAGTATGAATCTGCAGTGTGTGTAGTGTTTACAGTCTGACAGTAATAACTGTGGAGTGATTATAATCCAGTATGAATCTGCAGTGTGTGTAGTGTTTACAGTCTGACAGTAATAACTGTGGAGTGATTATAATCCAGTATGAATCTGCAGTGTGTGTAGTGTTTACTGTCTGACAGTAATAACTGTGGAGTGATTATAATCCAGTATGAATCTGCAGTGTGTGTAGTGTTTACAGTCTGACAGTAATAACTGTGGAGTGATTATAATCCAGTATGAATCTGCAGTGTGTGTAGTGTTTACAGTCTAACAGTAATAACTGTGGAGTGATTATAATCCAGTATGAATCTGCAGTGTGTGTAGTGTTTACAGTCTGACAGTAATAACTGTGGAGTGATTATAATCCAGTATGAATCTGCAGTGTATGTAGTGTTTACAGTCTAACAGTAATAACTGTGGAGTGATTTTAATCCAGTATGAATCTGCAGTGTGTGTAGTGTTTACAGTCTGACAGTAATAACTGTGGAGTGATTTTAATCCAGTATGAATCTGCAGTGTGTGTAGTGTTTACAGTCTGACAGTAATAACTGTGGAGTGATTCTAATCCAGTATGAATCTGCAGTGTGTGTAGTGTTTAGAGTCTGACAGTAATAACTGTGGAGTGATTATAATCCAGTATGAATCTGCAGTGTGTGTAGTGTTTACAGTCTAACAGTAATAACTGTGGAGTGATTTTAATCCAGTATGAATCTGCAGTGTGTGTAGTGTTTACAGTCTGACAGTAATAACTGTGGAGTGATTATAATCCAGTATGAATCTGCAGTGTGTGTAGTGTTTACAGTCTGACAGTAATAACTGTGGAGTGATTTTAATCCAGTATGAATCTGCAGTGTGTGTAGTGTTTACAGTCTGACAGTAATAACTGTGGAGTGATTTTAATCCAGTATGAATCTGCAGTGTGTGTAGTGTTTACAGTCTGACAGTAATAACTGTGGAGTGATTATAATCCAGTATGAATCTGCAGTGTGTGTAGTGTTTACAGTCTGACAGTAATAACTGTGGAGTGATTTTAATCCAGTATGAATCTGCAGTGTGTGTAGTGTTTACAGTCTGACAGTAATAACTGTGGAGTGATTCTAATCCAGTATGAATCTGCAGTGTGTGTAGTGTTTAGAGTCTGACAGTAATAACTGTGGAGTGATTATAATCCAGTATGAATCTGCAGTGTGTGTAGTGTTTACAGTCTAACAGTAATAACTGTGGAGTGATTTTAATCCAGTATGAATCTGCAGTGTGTGTAGTGTTTACAGTCTGACAGTAATAACTGTGGAGTGATTATAATCCAGTATGAATCTGCAGTGTGTGTAGTGTTTACAGTCTGACAGTAATAACTGTGGAGTGATTTTAATCCAGTATGAATCTGCAGTGTGTGTAGTGTTTACAGTCTGACAGTAATAACTGTGGAGTGATTTTAATCCAGTATGAATCTGCAGTGTGTGTAGTGTTTACAGTCTGACAGTAATAACTGTGGAGTGATTATAATCCAGTATGAATCTGCAGTGTGTGTAGTGTTTACAGTCTGACAGTAATAACTGTGGAGTGATTATAATCCAGTATGAATCTGCAGTGTGTGTAGTGTTTACAGTCTGACAGTAATAACTGTGGAGTGATTTTAATCCAGTATGGATCTGCAGTGTGTGTAGTGTTTACAGTCTGACAGTAATAACTGTGGAGTGATTATAATCCAGTATGAATCTGCAGTGTGTGTAGTGTTTACAGTCTAACAGTAATAACTGTGGAGTGATTTTAATCCAGTATGAATCTGCAGTGTGTGTAGTGTTTACAGTCTGACAGTAATAACTGTGGAGTGATTCTAATCCAGTATGAATCTGCAGTGTGTGTAGTGTTTAGAGTCTGACAGTAATAACTGTGGAGTGATTATAATCCAGTATGAATCTGCAGTGTGTGTAGTGTTTACAGTCTAACAGTAATAACTGTGGAGTGATTTTAATCCAGTATGAATCTGCAGTGTGTGTAGTGTTTACAGTCTGACAGTAATAACTGTGGAGTGATTATAATCCAGTATGAATCTGCAGTGTGTGTAGTGTTTACAGTCTGACAGTAATAACTGTGGAGTGATTTTAATCCAGTATGAATCTGCAGTGTGTGTAGTGTTTACAGTCTGACAGTAATAACTGTGGAGTGATTATAATCCAGTATGAATCTGCAGTGTGTGTAGTGTTTACAGTCTGACAGTAATAACTGTGGAGTGATTATAATCCAGTATGAATCTGCAGTGTGTGTAGTGTTTACAGTCTGACAGTAATAACTGTGGAGTGATTATAATCCAGTATGAATCTGCAGTGTGTGTAGTGTTTACAGTCTGACAGTAATAACTGTGGAGTGATTATAATCCAGTATGAATCTGCAGTGTGTGTAGTGTTTACAGTCTGACAGTAATAACTGTGGAGTGATTTTAATCCAGTATGGATCTGCAGTGTGTGTAGTGTTTACAGTCTGACAGTAATAACTGTGGAGTGATTATAATCCAGTATGAATCTGCAGTGTGTGTAGTGTTTACAGTCTGACAGTAATAACTGTGGAGTGATTATAATCCAGTATGAATCTGCAGTGTGTGTAGTGTTTACAGTCTGACAGTAATAACTGTGGAGTGATTATGATCCAGTATGAATCTCCAGTGTTTACAGTCCTTTCAGTCTGGTCTTTTTTGAGAACGATGCTTTAAACAGTGTAGTAAAGATCTGCGCTCTTCTCCTCCCATTTCCTGCAGGTGGTCTGTCACTCCGATGATGTACCCCATGTCGTATGTGTTCAGTGTCCCGAGTACGGCCTACGTCTCCCTGTCCTGCCTAAACCTCTTCATAGGGATCAACAGCAGCGCCATCACCTTCATCCTGGACCTGTTCGACAGCTCTACTGTGAGAAGCCTTAACTGTTTTCTGCATGCAGACTAGGATCTGAGTCCTGAGCTCAACCACTCTGCCTGCAGGGACTGTTAGATGGAGATCCTTTTCAGTGTCTGGTTTAATCTGTTCCTGGAAAACCTGCCTTCCATCCCTTAACCGGAGAAAGACAGTCTTAAAGGAGTAATGAGTGCATGCTCTGTGTCTGTCCACTACTTTTTATTTTCTCATTACTTCTCTCTCTCTCTCTCTCTCTCCAGACTCTGTATATGTTTAATCAGGTGCTGAAGAAAGTCCTGCTGATCTTTCCTCACTTCTGTCTGGGCCGAGGACTCATAGACATGGCAGTGAACCAGGCAGTGATGGATGTTTATGCACGCTTTGGTGAGTCACAACACTACGGTTCATAAGTTTATACTCATTTGTCATAATAATACATTATAATATTATACACTGTAGGTGTAGATTGAAATATTAATTACTCAAATATATTTCAAAGGTTTGCCTACAGAGAAGCTTGAAACACTTTAGAACTTTTTGTATTTCTACATTAATATGACCAAAACCATACAGAAGAAAATTATTCAATTTAGCTGTTTCCTCTGTACAGAACAGATTTAACTTAGATTTTGGTTGGTTTCCTCACTTCAGACCCTTCCACGACATTTCTTTATTATTTACTTTATTCTATCTTAACCGTCTTTGGTAGAACCACTTTTGTGCTTAAGGTTCTGGTATATTTCAGAATTCATTGATCCATCAATAATGGTAAGTCATCCTGGCCCAGATGCAGCAAAACAGGCCCAAACCGTGTAACTACCACCGCCATGTTTCACAGATGGGATACGGTTCTTATGCTGGAATGCATAATGCTTCTCATTTAAAGCAGAAAGTTCTATTTTGGTCTCATTGGTAGCCTTCTGGCTCATCCATGTGATCCTTACTAAACTTCAGATGGTCAGCAGTGTTATTTTGGAGTGGAGGCTTCTTCTTTATTCAGTGTTCCCCTGATGGACTCTGTGTGACTGTGATGCCTTTAGCTGCTTAGAAGTGACCCCAGGTTCCTTTGTGACTTTGCTGACTATTACATGGTTGGTTCTTGCACTCATCTTTGTTGGAGGACTACTCCTGCGGGAGGTTAACTATGATCTTGAAGTGTGACTTGAAGTCTTTGGCGAGGCCTTTGTAACCCTTTCCAGCCTCAGCAGCTCTTTTTCAGAGGTCCTGACTTCTTTGTGCTGCTTTTCATTTTAAATGAACTACTTTCATGACTCAAATATGTGAAATATTTAGAATTTATTGTAAAATTTTTGTTAGTTAAGATCTGTGTATTTGGGTTCTGTTTTATCTACCTTTTAAAATGTTTTAGGTCACATTTATATAGAAACATAGAACATTTTAAAGGTTCACAAACTTTCGAGTTCCACTATATTTAGACTCATTTTTATGGTATCTGCCTTAAAACTTGCCCTCATTCCTGATACAGTTTTTTATTTTTTAAATATTTTTAAGTAACTTTAGATGGTAAACAGCTTCCTCAGTCATTTCAGCCTAATTCACAGCTTTGTTCAGGATTGAATGGACACATTCTGGACATTCTCAAATTTCTACATTTCTTAATTATTTGAAACCACAAGTAGCAGAAAGCTCACGTAGATGCTACTGGAAACATTGCAGTCCATTAAATTGAATTGAATCCACTTTATTTATCACTGCAATTCACATTGTTTACATATGCATCACATACAGAACAAAAAAACCCAAAGAAGTAGACAATAAATACAGTGGACACACTAAAATACCTGCACTCGCCAAAATAATCCTAATGTCCAAGCAGTTAAGCTCAGAGCTCATTTAGTAGTCTGATGGTTTCAGAGACAAAAGTCACGCTCCTTTGGACAGTCCAACATCTTGGACAACATCGATGACCAAGAGACAACACTTGAAAGGCTTGTGATGGATCATTACTAGTAGAGCTCCTTTTATTCAGTGTTCTCAGATCTGAGTGGAAAACTAGTAATTTAAGACCGTATGGATATAAAGCGCTGTAGACAATTTGAGCTCCTGCAAATTACAGAAAATGAAACAACACTTTCAATAAAAGAGCAAAAGAAAAACAACAAAACAGTTGAATTAACAGAAAACCAAACACAATTCCAGTGAAGTTGGGACGCTGTGTAAAATAAATAATAAATGCAAATCTCATAGACCCATGTTTTATATTATTTATTTTTAAATGTATATATTTTGTGTATATATATAAATATATATCTTGATCTTGATCTTGACCATGTCTACATGCTCAACGCATTGCTGCCATGTGATTGGCTGATTAGAGAACAAGCAGTTGAAAAGGTGTACCTGATGAAGGGTCCTGTAAATGTCATTAATCAGCAGACAAGCGCAGCTGATAAAATGGGTGATGAGTGTAGAAACAAGGTAGCTGTACCTAATGAAGTGACCGTTGAGTGTAAGTGCTCACCCACAGCTTCACTTTGATGTTGCTCATGCTAACATGCTGGAGTTCATCTTCATGCTGATTCAAATCGAGCACAGTTCATTTTGGTTTATCATTAAGAACATGGATTCCAGCCCTTGGAACGGTAGCACACCTCTGTCTCTCCCACTTTCACTCACTTTCAACGCCCCTGGCTGGCCTTTAGCAACCTGAGCCCAGCCCCTGGCAGGACCCCAGGGCATCTCGGACAGGTCACAGAGCTCTGGGCGTCTCTGCCTCGGGGAAGGAAGCTGTGGAACGGTCCATGTCCTCGCAAGAGAGTCCCTTTGAGGCATCAGCCATTCTTAAATAACTTCTGGAACTGTTTTGGATAAGACTGCTGAAAGCCTGTGGTGACTAATTAGAGACCCTGGCATTTATTCCAGAGGCCCGTGGGCATGTGGGTTTTTCAAAATGGCACGGTCAGTGCGTCTGGTTTTTATGATGAGAGGCTGGAAATAAATATTAATACCTTCGTATTTGCATAGACTGAAGGAACAGATCACCCTATAGGTACTACACATTGTTGCACCACTTGTAGATTTCAAAGTTGGGCTACTAGTTTTTAAAACTTTTTGAATTACCGAAAGCACCGAGCTTCAGCACATGATCTTAGATATTGGTCTTCTACAAATACCATCCATAAAATACTGGAAATGCGGATTGACATATTTTTATTATGCTGCTTCTGAACTGTAAAGCTTAGTTCAGATTATTAGACAGTCAAGGTCAGTGCTCACCTCTTTAAATGAGCTTTTAATTTGGATTCTCTTTTTTCATTTATATATTTTTTAAATTTGATCTCATTATTTTTTTGATTTCTACTTAATGAACAGTCAAACATCACCTACACTACCAGCCAAACGTTTTAGTACACTACCAGCCAAACGTTTTAGATACACTACCAGCCAAACGTTTTAGTACACTACCAGCCAAACGTTTTAGATACACTACCAGTCAAACGTTTTAGATACACTACCAGTCAAACGTTTTAGATACACTACCAGCCAAACGTTTTAGATACACTACCAGTCAAACATTTTAGATACACTACCAGCCAAACGTTTTAGATACACTACCAGTCAAACGTTTTAGATACACTACCAGTCAAACGTTTTAGATACACTACCAGACAAACGTTTTAGATACACTACCAGTCAAACGTTTTAGATACACTACCAGCCAAACGTTTTAGATACACTACCAGCCAAACGTTTTAGATACACTACCAGTCAAACGTTTAGATACACTACCAGTCAAACGTTTTAGATACACTACCAGTCAAACGTTTTAGATACACTACCAGTCAAACGTTTTAGATACACTACCAATCAAACGTTTTAGATACTACCAGTCAAACGTTTTAGATACTACCAGTCAAACGTTTTAGATACACTACCAGCCAAACGTTTTAGATACTACCAGTCAAACGTTTTAGATACACTACCAGTCAAACGTTTTAGATACTACCAGTCAAACGTTTTAGATACACTACCAGTCAAACGTTTTAGATACTACCAGTCAAACGTTTTAGATACACTACCAGCCAAACGTTTTAGATACACTACCAGTCAAACGTTTTAGATACTACCAGTCAAACGTTTTAGATACACTACCAGCCAAACGTTTTAGATACACTACCAGTCAAACGTTTTAGATACACTACCAGTCAAACGTTTTAGATACACTACCAGTCAAACGTTTTAGATACACTACCAGTCAAACGTTTTAGATACACTACCAATCAAACGTTTTAGATACTACCAGTCAAACGTTTTAGATACTACCAGTCAAACGTTTTAGATACACTACCAGCCAAACGTTTTAGATACTACCAGTCAAACGTTTTAGATACACTACCAGTCAAACGTTTTAGATACTACCAGTCAAACGTTTTAGATACACTACCAGTCAAACGTTTTAGATACTACCAGTCAAACGTTTTAGATACACTACCAGCCAAACGTTTTAGATACACTACCAGTCAAACGTTTTAGATACTACCAGTCAAACGTTTTAGATACTACCAGTCAAACGTTTTAGATACACTACCAGTCAAACGTTTTAGATACACTACCAGCCAAACGTTTTAGATACACTACCAGTCAAACGTTTTAGATACACTACCAGTCAAACGTTTTAGATACACTACCAGCCAAACGTTTTAGATACACTACCAGTCAAACGTTTTAGATACACTACCAGCCAAACGTTTTAGATACACTACCAGTCAAACGTTTTAGATACACTACCAGTCAAACGTTTTAGATACACTACCAGCCAAACGTTTTAGATACACTACCAGTCAAACGTTTTAGATACACTACCAGCCAAACGTTTTAGATACACTACCAGCCAAACGTTTTAGATACACTACCAGTCAAACGTTTAGATACACTACCAGTCAAACGTTTTAGATACACTACCAGTCAAACGTTTTAGATACACTACCAATCAAACGTTTTAGATACTACCAGTCAAACGTTTTAGATACTACCAGTCAAACGTTTTAGATACACTACCAGACAAACGTTTTAGATACACTACCAGCCAAACCTTTTAGATACTACCAGTCAAACGTTTTAGATACACTACCAGCCAAACGTTTTAGATACTACCAGTCAAACGTTTTAGATACACTACCAGTCAAACGTTTTAGATACACTACCAGTCAAACGTTTTAGATACTACCAGTCAAACGTTTTAGATACACTACCAGCCAAACGTTTTAGATACACTACCAGTCAAACGTTTTAGATACACTACCAGTCAAACGTTTTAGATACACTACCAGCCAAACGTTTTAGATACACTACCAGTCAAACGTTTTAGATACACTACCAGCCAAACGTTTTAGATACACTACCAGTCAAACGTTTTAGATACACTACCAGTCAAACGTTTTAGATACACTACCAGCCAAATGTTTTAGATACACTACCAGTCAAACGTTTTAGATACACTACCAGCCAAACGTTTTAGATACACTACCAGTCAAACGTTTAGATACACTACCAGTCAAACGTTTTAGATACACTACCAGTCAAACGTTTTAGATACACTACCAATCAAACGTTTTAGATACTACCAGTCAAACGTTTTAGATACTACCAGTCAAACGTTTTAGATACACTACCAGACAAACGTTTTAGATACACTACCAGCCAAACGTTTTAGATACTACCAGTCAAACGTTTTAGATACACTACCAGTCAAACGTTTTAGATACTACCAGTCAAACGTTTTAGATACACTACCAGTCAAACGTTTTAGATACTCTACCAGTCAAACGTTTTAGATACACTACCAGTCAAACGTTTTAGATACACTACCAGCCAAACGTTTTAGATACTACCAGTCAAACGTTTTAGATACACTACCAGCCAAACGTTTTAGATACACTACCAGCCAAATGTTTTAGATACACTACCAGTCAAACGTTTTAGATACTACCAGTCAAACGTTTTAGATACACTACCAGCCAAACGTTTTAGATACACTACCAGTCAAACGTTTTAGATACACTACCAGTCAAACGTTTTAGATACACTACCAGTCAAACGTTTTAGATACACTACCAATCAAACGTTTTAGATACTACCAGTCAAACGTTTTAGATACTACCAGTCAAACGTTTTAGATACACTACCAGCCAAACGTTTTAGATACTACCAGTCAAACGTTTTAGATACACTACCAGTCAAACGTTTTAGATACTACCAGTCAAACGTTTTAGATACACTACCAGTCAAACGTTTTAGATACTACCAGTCAAACGTTTTAGATACACTACCAGCCAAACGTTTTAGATACACTACCAGTCAAACGTTTTAGATACTACCAGTCAAACGTTTTAGATACACTACCAGCCAAACGTTTTAGATACACTACCAGTCAAACGTTTTAGATACACTACCAGTCAAACGTTTTAGATACACTACCAGCCAAACGTTTTAGATACACTACCAGTCAAACGTTTTAGATACACTACCAGCCAAACGTTTTAGATACACTACCAGTCAAACGTTTTAGATACACTACCAGTCAAACGTTTTAGATACACTACCAGCCAAACGTTTTAGATACACTACCAGTCAAACGTTTTAGATACACTACCAGCCAAACGTTTTAGATACACTACCAGCCAAACGTTTTAGATACACTACCAGTCAAACGTTTAGATACACTACCAGTCAAACGTTTTAGATACACTACCAGTCAAACGTTTTAGATACACTACCAATCAAACGTTTTAGATACTACCAGTCAAACGTTTTAGATACTACCAGTCAAACGTTTTAGATACACTACCAGACAAACGTTTTAGATACACTACCAGCCAAACCTTTTAGATACTACCAGTCAAACGTTTTAGATACACTACCAGCCAAACGTTTTAGATACTACCAGTCAAACGTTTTAGATACACTACCAGTCAAACGTTTTAGATACACTACCAGTCAAACGTTTTAGATACTACCAGTCAAACGTTTTAGATACACTACCAGCCAAACGTTTTAGATACACTACCAGTCAAACGTTTTAGATACACTACCAGTCAAACGTTTTAGATACACTACCAGCCAAACGTTTTAGATACACTACCAGTCAAACGTTTTAGATACACTACCAGCCAAACGTTTTAGATACACTACCAGTCAAACGTTTTAGATACACTACCAGTCAAACGTTTTAGATACACTACCAGCCAAACGTTTTAGATACACTACCAGTCAAACGTTTTAGATACACTACCAGCCAAACGTTTTAGATACACTACCAGTCAAACGTTTAGATACACTACCAGTCAAACGTTTTAGATACACTACCAGTCAAACGTTTTAGATACACTACCAATCAAACGTTTTAGATACTACCAGTCAAACGTTTTAGATACTACCAGTCAAACGTTTTAGATACACTACCAGACAAACGTTTTAGATACACTACCAGCCAAACGTTTTAGATACTACCAGTCAAACGTTTTAGATACACTACCAGTCAAACGTTTTAGATACTACCAGTCAAACGTTTTAGATACACTACCAGTCAAACGTTTTAGATACTCTACCAGTCAAACGTTTTAGATACACTACCAGTCAAACGTTTTAGATACACTACCAGCCAAACGTTTTAGATACTACCAGTCAAACGTTTTAGATACACTACCAGCCAAACGTTTTAGATACACTACCAGCCAAACGTTTTAGATACTACCAGTCAAACGTTTTAGATACACTACCAGCCAAACGTTTTAGATACACTACCAGCCAAATGTTTTAGATACACTACCAGACAAACGTTTTAGATCACTACCAGTTTTAAAACGTTTTACCTCGTCTGATCTAAGCTGTCAGGAGTGAGACCCCGTGGGATTTGATGCTGCTGCAGCCCGTCTTCTTCAAGGTTCAATGTGTTGTGCGTTCACTTTCATGTCTTGGTTGTAATGAGTTGTTATTTGAGTTACTTTTGCTTTTCTATTAGCTCGAACCAGTCTGGCCATTCTCCACTGACCTCCAGCAACAACAGTGCATTTCACCCAGAGAACTGCTGCTCACTGGATGTTTTCTCTTATTTTGGCCGTTCTCTGTGAATCCTGGAAATGGCTGTGGGTGAAAATCACAGTAGATCAACAATGCCATGTTCAAAATCACTGAAATCATCGTTCCTCCTGGTTTTGACGCTCAGTTTGAATTTCAGTAGGTCATCTTCACTATGTCTACATTCCCAAATGTACTGGCCTCCTGCCATCTGATTGGCTGATTAGATATATCGAGCTGTTAAACAGGTGTACATGAGGCAGTGGCCGGAAAGTGTGTGTCATTTATCACCAGATAAGCGGAGCTGATCAAATGGATGACGAGTGTAGATACGAGTTAGACGTACCTAATAAAGTGACCGTTGAGTGTAAGTGCTCACCTACACTTTTGCTTTGATCTTGTTCGTGTCTGCTCGTCTTTGTGCTGACCCTCCAGTGTGGCTTTGCAGGAGAGGAGTACAGCCTGGACCCCTTCAGCTGGGACTTTGTGGGGAAGAATGTGGCGTTCATGGCTGCGGAGGGCTTCATCTACTTTATTCTGAACATTCTTATCCAGTACCGGTTCTTCCTCGAACACTGGTGAGAACACACGCTCCCCCGATATCACAGTAATACCAACACAACTTCAGTTACTGCAGCTGTTACATTACACATACACACCTTCACAGTCTGGACTAATAAGCTTTAAAGGCTTTAAAGGGGAATTCCACTCATTTTTTAAAATTTCAGTATGGTTCAGTCATTGCAGTGGTGGTGATGTTTTTTACAGTGGTGGTGATTGTGTTTACAGTGGTGGTGATAGTGTTTACAGTGGTGTTGATGGTGTTTACAGTGGTGGAGATGGTGTTTACAGTGGTGGAGATGGTGTTTACAGTGGTGGTGATAGTGTTTACAGTGGTGGTGATGGTGTTTACAGTGGTGGTGATGGTGTTTACAGTGGTGGTGATGTTTTTTACAGTGGTGGTGATGGTGTTTATAGTGGTGGTGATGGTGTTTACAGTGGTGGAGATGGTGTTTACAGTGGTGGTGATGTTTACAGTGGTGATGGTGTTTACAGTGGTGGTGATAGTGTTTACAGTGGTGGTGATGGTGTTTACAGTGGTGGTGATGGTGTTAACAGTGGTGGTGATGGTGTTTACAGTGGTGGTGATGGTGTATACAGTGGTGGTGGTGGTGTTTACAGTGGTGGTGATAGTGTTTACAGTGGTGGTGATGGTGTTTACAGTGATGGAGATGGTGTTTACAGTGGCGGTGATGGTGTTTACAGTGGTGGTGATGGTGTTTACAGTGATGGAGATGGTGTTTACAGTGGAGGTGATGGTGTTTACAGTGGTGGTGATGGTGTTTACACTGGTGGTGGTGATGGTGTTTACAGTGGTGGTGGTGGTGTTTACAGTGGTGGTGATAGTGTTTACAGTGGTGGTGATGGTGTTTACAGTGGTGGTGATAGTGTTTACAGTGGTGGTGATGGTGTTTACAGTGGTGGTGATGGTGTTTACAGTGGTGGAGATGGTGTTTACAGTGTAAATTACATTGCATAAACATCATCACCACCACTGTAAACACCATCACCACCACCAGTGTAAACACCATCACCACCACTGTAAACACCATCACCACCACTGTAAACACCATCACCACCACCACTGTAAACACCATCTCCATCACTGTTATCACCATCACCACTGCTGTAAACACCATCACCACCACTATAAACAACACCATCACCACCACTGTAAACACCACCACCACCACTGTAAACACCATCTCCATCACTGTAAACACCATCACCACCACTGTAAACACCATCACCACCGCTGTAAACACCATCAACACCACTATAAACAACACCATCACCACCACTGTAAACACCATCACCACCACTGTAAACACCATCACCACCACTATAAACAACACCATCACCACCACTATAAACAACACCATCACCACCACCGTAAACACCATCACCACCACCGTAAACACCATCACCACCACTGTAAACACCATCACCACCGCTGTAAACACCATCAACACCACTATAAACAACACCATCACCACCACTGTAAACACCACCACCACCACCGTAAACACCATCACCACCACTGTAAACACCATCACCACCACTGTAAACACCATCTCCATCACTGTAAACACCATCACCACCACTGTAAACACCATCACCACCGCTGTAAACACCATCAACACCACTATAAACAACACCATCACCACCACTGTAAACACCACCACCACCACCGTAAACACCATCACCACCACTGTAAACACCATCACCACCGCTGTAAACACCACCACCACCACCGTAAACACCATCACCACCACTGTAAACACCATCACCACCACTGTAAACACCATCTCCATCACTGTAAACACCATCACCACCACTGTAAACACCATCTCCACCACTGTAAACACCACCACCACCACTGTAAACACCACCACCACCACTGTAAACACCATCATCACCACCACTGTATACACCATCACCACCACTGTAAACACCATCACCACCACTGTAAACACCATCACCACCACTGTACACACCATCACCACCACTGTAAACACCATCACCACCACTGTAAACACCCATGCAATGCAATGAAATTTTAAGAATGTTCTTAAGTATAAAGATACGAAGTACTTAGCGTTACAAACGTTTTGGGAAACGCACCCCTGAATGACTTTGTGTACATCTTGACCTATTATTCATGCAGACATTCTGAAAACTTGGTGGAGTTCCCCTTTAACATGAATATTATATTATTGAATATAATAGGGTTTGATATATTTCTTCAGAATGCACACTGTTGTAATACTCACTGCATTATGACCGCATACAATGTCCGTCCATACCAGACACTAGCTCTGAATGTGTGTATTTATTGAATTAGTGATGGTTTCCTGACTGAAAAGCTCATGCGTGCTCTGTAAGTGCTTCTCCTCGTCTAGACTCATTAGTAAAGCTGAACTTCACTCTGTTTTGGGGGTAAAATCATACCTGTCGGTTCCCGTGGTGAGCAGGATGTCGGACTGTGAGAAGCCGCCGGTGACAGGTGAGGATCTGGACGTGGCTAAAGAGAGAGAGAGGATCTACAGAGGAGGGAGCCGCAGTGACATCCTGCACATCAAAGACTTGTCCAAGGTACACAACAGCTCCACAGCTACAGCACACAGGCAACCTGACTCTGTACAGCTCTCACCCCTCTCTCTCTTCACCCCTCTCTCTCTTCACCCCTCTCTCTCTTCACCCCTCTCTCTCTTCACCCCCTCTCTCTCTTCACCCCTCTCTCTCTTCACCCCTCTCTCTCTTCACCCCTCTCTCTCTTCACCCCTCTCTCAGTTCACCCCTCTCTCTCTTCACCCCTCTCTCAGTTCACCCCTCTCTCTCTTCACCCCTCTCTCAGTTCACCCCTCTCTCTCTTCACCCCTCTCTCTCTTCACCCCTCTCTCAGTTCACCCCTCTCTCTCTTCACCCCTCTCTCTCTCTTTACCCCTCTCTCTCTTCACCCCTCTCTCAGTTCACCCCTCTCTCTCTCTTCACCCCTCTCTCAGTTCACCCCTCTCTCAGTTCACCCCTCTCTCTCTTCACCCCTCTCTCTCTTCACCCCTCTCTCTCTCTTTACCCCTCTCTCTCTTCACCCCTCTCTCAGTTCACCCCTCTCTCTCTTCACCCCTCTCTCAGTTCACCCCTCTCTCTCTCTTCACCCCTCTCTCAGTTCACCCCTCTCTCAGTTCACCCCTCTCTCTCTTCACCCCTCTCTCAGTTCACCCCTCTCTCAGTTCACCCCTCTCTCTCTTCACCCCTCTCTCTCTTCACCCCTCTCTCTCTCTCTTCACCCCTCTCTCAGTTCACCCCTCTCTCTTCACCCCTCTCTCTCTTCACCCCTCTCTCTCTTCACCCCTCTCTCTCTTCACCCCTCTCTCTCTCTTTACCCCTCTCTCTCTTCACCCCTCTCTCAGTTCACCCCTCTCTCTCTCTTCACCCCTCTCTCTCTTCACCCCTCTCTCAGTTCACCCCTCTCTCAGTTCACCCCTCTCTCTCTTCACCCCTCTCTCTCTTCACCCCTCTCTCTCTCTCTTCACCCCTCTCTCAGTTCACCCCTCTCTCTTAACCCTTCTCTCTCTTCACCCCTCTCTCTCTTCACCCCTCTCTCTCTTCACCCCTCTCTCAGTTCACCCCTCTCTCAGTTCACCCCTCTCTCTCTTCACCCCTCTCTCTCTTCACCCCTCTCTCTCTCTCTTCACCCCTCTCTCAGTTCACCTCTCTCTCTCTCTCTCTCTCTTCACCCCTCTCTCAGTTCACCCCTCTCTCTTCACCCCTCTCTCTCTTCACCCCTCTCTCTCTTCACCCCTCTCTCTCTCTCTTCACCCCTCTCTCTCTTCACCCCTCTCTCAGTTCACCCCTCTCTCAGTTCACCCCTCTCTCTCTTCACCCCTCTCTCAGTTCACCCCTCTCTCAGTTCACCCCTCTCTCTCTTCACCCCTCTCTCAGTTCACCCCTCTCTCTCTTCACCCCTCTCTCTCTCTTCACCCCTCTCTCTCTTCACCCCTCTCTCTCTTCAGCCCTCTCTCAGTTCACCCCTCTCTCTCTTCACCCCTCTCTCTCTTCACCCCTCTCTCTCTTCACCCCTCTCTCTCTTTACCTCTCTCTCTCTCTCTTCACCCCTCTCTCTCTTTACCTCTCTCTCTCTCTCTTCACCCCTCTCTCTCTCTTCACCCCTCTCTCTCTTCACCCCTCTCTCAGTTCACCCCTCTCTCAGTTCACCCCTCTCTCTCTTCACCCCTCTCTCTCTTCACCCCTCTCTCTCTCTCTTCACCCCTCTCTCTCTTTACCCCTCTCTCTCTTCACCCCTCTCTCTCTTCACCCCTCTCTCTCTTCACCCCTCTCTCTCTTCACCCCTCTCTCAGTTCACCCCTCTCTCTCTTCACCCCTCTCTCTCTTCACCCCTCTCTCTCTCTCTTCACCTCTCTCTCTCTCTTCACCCCTCTCTCTTCACCCCTCTCTCTCTTCACCCCTCTCTCTCAGTTCACCCCTCTCTCTCTTCACCCCTCTCTCTCTTCACCCCTCTCTCTCTTCACCCCTCTCTCAGTTCACCCCTCTCTCTCTTCACCCCTCTCTCTCTTCACCCCTCTCTCTCTCTTCACAACTCTCTCTCTTTTCCTCTCTCTCTTTACCCCTCTCTCTCTTCACCTCTCTCTCTCTTCACCTCTCTCTCTCTTCACCCCTCTCTCTCTTTTCCTCTCTCTCTCTCTCTTTACCCCTCTCTCTCTCTTCACCCCTCTCTCTCTTCACCCCTCTCTCTCTCTCTTCTCCCCTCTCTCTCTCTTCACCCCTCTCTCTCTTTACCTCTCTCTCTCTCTCTTCACCCCTCTCTCTCTTCACCCCTCTCTCTCTCTTCACCCCTCTCTCTCTTTACCTCTCTCTCTCTCTTCACCCCTCTCTCTCTCTTCACCCCTCTCTCTCTCTTCACAACTCTCTCTCTTTACCTCTCTCTCTCTCTTCACCCCTCTCTCTCTTCACCCCTCTCTCTCTTCACCCCTCTCTCTCTCTCTTCACCCCTCTCTCAGTTCACCCCTCTCTCTCTTCACCCCTCTCTCTCTTCACCCCTCTCTCAGTTCACCCCTCTCTCTCTCTCTCTTCACCCCTCTCTCTCTTCACCCCTCTCTCTCTTCACCCCTCTCTCAGTTCACCCCTCTCTCTCTTCACCCCTCTCTCTCTTCACCCCTCTCTCTCTCTCTCTCTCTTCACCCCTCTCTCAGTTCACCCCTCTCTCTCTTCACCCCTCTCTCAGTTCACCCCTCTCTCAGTTCACCCCTCTCTCTCTTCACCCCTCTCTCAGTTCACCCCTCTCTCTCTTCACCCCTCTCTCTCTTCACCCCTCTCTCTCTTCACCCCTCTCTCAGTTCACCCCTCTCTCAGTTCACCCCTCTCTCTCTTCACCCCGCTCTCAGTTCACCCCTCTCTCTCTTCACCCCTCTCTCAGTTCACCCCTCTCTCTCTTCACCCCTCTCTCTCTTCACCCCTCTCTCAGTTCACCCCTCTCTCTCTTCACCCCTCTCTCAGTTCACCCCTCTCTCTCTTCACCCCTCTCTCTCTTCACCCCTCTCTCTCTCTCTCTCTCTCTCTTCACCCCTCTCTCAGTTCACCCCTCTCTCTCTTCACCCCTCTCTCTCTTCACCCCTCTCTCTCTCTCCACCCCTCTCTCTCTTCACCCCTCTCTCTCTCTCTCTCTCGTCACCCCTCTCTCTCTTCACCCCTCTCTCTCTCTCTCTCTTCACCCCTCTCTCTCTCTCTCTTCACCCCTCTCTCTCTTCACCCCTCTCTCTCTTCACCCCTCTCTCTCTCTTCACCCCTCTCTCTCTCTTCACCCCTCTCTCTCTTCACCCCTCTCTCTCTTCACCCCTCTCTCTCTTCACCCCTCTCTCTTCATCGCTCTCTCTCTTCACCCCTCTCTCTCTTCACCCCTCTCTCTCTTCATCCCTCTCTCTCTTCACCCCTCTCTCTCTTCACCCCTCTCTCTTCATCGCTCTCTCTCTTCACCCCTCTCTCTCTTCACCCCTCTCTCTCTTCACCCCTCTCTCTCTTCACCCCTCTCTCTCTCTCTCTTCACCCCTCTCTCTCTTCACCCTACTCTCTCTCTTCACCCCTCTCTCTCTCTTCACCCCTCTCTCTCTTCACCCCTCTCTCTCTCTCTCTCTTTACACATCTGTTTCCCGTCATTCTGTTCCCTCTTTTACATTCAGTCCACCTCGTTTATTATTACTATCTTTAGTAGATTTAGTATCTGCTGCAGTGTATTCAGTATCTAAATTAATTATTCAGTATCTATTATAAAGCACTCATTATCTGCTATAATAAATATACAGTCATTACTATTTATTATTAATAACTACTATGAATTATTCGGCATATTCTCAGAAATATGTCTACTTTGAAATATTCTGTATTTTTCTAAATTTTCCAGTACCTACTATGGCATTTTCAGCATGTACTGGGAATTTTTCAGTATTTATTCAGTATCTACTATGAATAATTCAGTGTCCACTATGATTTATTCAGTATCTACTATGAATAATTCAGTATCTACTATGAAGTATACAGTAAGTACTATGAATTATTCAGTGTCCACTATGAATTATTCAGTACCTCTTATGAATAATTCAGTATGTACTATTAAATATACAGTAAGTACTATGAATTATTCAGTGTCCACTATGATTTATTCACTACCTCCTATAAATAATTCAGTATGTACTATTAAATGTACAGTAAGTAATATGAATTATTAAGTGTCCACTATGATTTATTCAGTACCCCCTATGAATAATTCAGTGTCCATTATGATTTATTTAGGACCTCTTATAATTAATTCAGTATCTACTATTAAATATACAGTCAGTACTATGAATTATTCCGTGTCCAGTCTGATTTATTCAGTACCTCCTATGAATAATTCAGTATCTAATATTAAATATACAGTAAGTACTATGAATTATTCAGTACCTCCTATGAATAATTCAGTATCTAATATTAAATATACATTAAGTACTATGAATTATTCAGTGTCCACTATGATTTATTTAGTACCTCCTATGAATAATTCAGTACCTACTATTAAATATACAGTAAGTACTATGAATTATTCAGTGTCCACTATGATTTATTCAGTATCTACTTTGCATTATTAATTATTGACTATTATTATTTAGCATCTAGCATAAAGTATTTATTGGTAACTATAAATTACTTGGCATTTACTGTGAATTATTTAGTACCTACTATGAGCCACTAATAGATCCTGACAGGGTTTAGAATTAAAAATAACGTTAGTGTTGGTATTAACAGCCGCAGCAGCAGTGAAGCTCTGTCTCTCTGATTCGCTGAGCTCATGTCAGTGTGTCCCTCTCCTCTCAGACGTACTCGGGGGGCTCTAAGCCGGCGGTGGACAGGATCTGTGTGGGAGTGTCTCCAGGAGAGGTAAAGTTCAGAGCCGTGTTCCCCCCCCTGCTGTCAGACACGCAGGCTTTCCTGCAGCTCTAATGAGTCGGTGTCTCTCCTAGTGCTTCGGGCTGCTGGGTGTAAACGGCGCTGGGAAAACAACCACCTTCAAAATGCTCACCGGGGACATCGACGTGACCACGGGGGAGGCTGCTGTCACTGGCTACAGGTACGGTCGTGTGTAGGACACCTGCTGGCACTATAAACAGTGTTAGGAAGATACTGACCATCATTCTCTTACTTCTCTTTTTTATTCAATCAACTAATAAAGCCCTATGGCGGTGAGAAAACTCTCCTATAATAATAACAATAATAATAACTAGAGATGGAAGGATCGATCAGCTATGTATCGGTGATCGGCCGATTCTCCAATTTAGCAGATCCTGAGAGCCGATCGATGGCGTTAAACAAATGAGCCTAATTACTGTATTTCAAGCGAGTGTTTCATCCAGGAAGAGGAGCCCTCCGGCCAGCTCCCTGCAATTCCTATCTGAACCACTAGGTGGAAATACAATCCCTTTCATTTTTGTCAGACTGACTAAAGCGACCGCCTCAAAACGAATAACCCAGAACACCATACAGACCAGATCTGACCGGTACTAACAGGACAGCAGCAACAATTCAATATTCTACATTTAATGATTACAGTTTTAGTTTAAAATAACAGAGTCTGAGTTTAATGACTGCAGTTTTTACTGTATGTATTTAATTAGCTTTTTTCGTTTTAAATTAAGGGTCTAAATGTAATGATTGCAGTATTGCTGATATGTGTTTGATGTTCTTTGTTTATTTACTGTTAATTTAGTTAAAAATATTACACTGTTTCATATGAGCTCGTTAAAAACCAGTTTAGACCATGTTTCATGACTTGCTTGCGCTAATAACTACATGTAGCCCTGCCGTGGCATATAGCCCCACCCCGATCGGTTTTGGCTATCGGCCGATTGCGCTGAACTGTCCATCTCTAATAATAACAATAAAAATATATTAATAATAATCTTTATTTATAGAGGACTTTTCATACCAGTGGCAGCTCAAAGTGCTGTACAGACAGTTTTCAACAGTAATAACATAAACTTAATAATCCAAAGACAAAGTTTAAATGTATAGGTACTAAGATGATGTTTTAATTTATAATAAATAATAATTAATAATTATTAATTATAAGAAATTATTCAGTATCTACTGCAATTCATCCAGGAACTTATTTGACTTCTACAAGCTAGTTGGTATCTAAATTGATTCAGTGTCTACTATAAACATCTGCTATAAAACATTTAGTGGGGGGTTTTGGCAGGGGGTTGCTCGTGGTCAAGGAGTGCGGTGTATTTGTTCACCTGGACTATGTACATTTGGAAACCCCAGTTGCCGAGAGATCGAGGGGGGTGGGTGCCTCAGCCAGTGTGAGGATGCTGGTACGGCTCTTCTTAAAGGGGAGGGCAAAGTGACGTCCTACTGCTGGCTCGTGGTGCGGTGGGGCGGTTGCTAATAGGGCTGTGTATTGGCAAGAACCTGGTGATACAATACGTATCGTGATACAGCCGTCACGATTCAATATACTGCGATACTGCAAGCAGAGTGATGTATTGCAATTTATCAAATCCTACTATTAAAACACACCACTATGTGAACAGGTTTATCAGTGCTTACAATAACATTGCACCCTTGTACTACTTGTTAATGTTGAATTGGAGCTGAAAATGGATTACAACACTGCCATCTAGTGCTCAGAGGTTTAAACACAACACACAATGATTCACTGTCTGTCAGGATTCAATATCGATACTGTGTTTTTGAAAATCGACACAGTATCACCAAACATAATATCCTGATATTCAATATTTTGATATTTTCTTACATCCCTAGTGGCTTGCAGAGCAGCATTTTTCCTGAGTATAACTGAGGATAACTATAATATTTTAATCTAGTTACATTATTACATTAATTACACACTCAGTTATATAATGAGTTACATGTACATTGGATTTAGATTCTGCCTCAGATTCCAGTCTGCAAAATATCTTTCCACAAAACAAGGTGTCCCACACGGCGGGGACTTTTCATCAAATTTAAATCATAATAAAGTATCTTCTACGAGTGAGAGATGATACAGCAGGCAGGCAGGTTTAATAACTATAGAAGGAGCTACAGTGACGTTCCAGTATGTCTGTATGATGAATTTCTGTCTGCCCTCCAGCATCCTGACCAATATCCTGGATGTGTATCAGAACATGGGTTACTGTCCTCAGTTTGATGCCATTGATGACCTGCTGACCGGCAGAGAGCATCTCCATCTCTATGCGAGACTCAGAGGAGTCCCAGAGTCTGAGATCAGCAGGGTGAGTCTTCTTTCCCTGAGTCAGCGTATTGTTTTTATTAGTACTGCAGACTCTATATTCTCAAATATACAAGCCTATTTTTCATGCAGTCTTTTTTTTAGCACCTCTTCTTTATGTTTGCCTTTCCCTCCTCGCTGTCTCTGAGCAGTATGTGGTATACAGTACCACACATGCTTTAAATCCTCTCTGTCAGGGCTTCCCAAACACTTGCTTCAGTGATTCAATCATATGTAACTAGCTACACTGTAAAATTACAGTAAATGACTTTCACATATACGTAGTAAATCGTATTAACAGTGAATCACAGTAAAAGATGTGCATGGGAACTCTGGGGGCTAGTAATAAAATACAGTAATCTTCTGTGTTTTTGCTGTAAAAGATCTGTAAATATGTTAAAGGTGACAAACACAGTGGAGTCACATTATTATGACCACCAGCTAATATCCAGAGTAGACACCATGTGCAGCACAGACAGCAGCTAGACGGACTGGGAGACTCAGTAAGGTCCAGGTAGGTGGTCACAGGTATCTGGCGCCATGCTGATTGCAGTGCATCCCACATCTGCTGGAGGGAGCGTGGAGGAGGATCCATAGAGCCAACACCACCATCCAGGTGGTCCCACAGATGTTTCATTAGGGGTCCAGGGTAGTACTTGGAAAGTCTTGGTCAGCTCCTGCAACCAATTGCATTGTCTTGCTGGAAGATCCCATCCGCCCCAGAGAAGACAATGAGCATGTATGGTGTATGTGATCTACAAGGATGGATTCAGACCAAAATCAGTTGAGAGTGTCTTCTGCATGGATGAGTGGGTCCAGAGAATGCCACCAAAACATTCCCCAGACCAGAACAGGTTCTGCAGGTGGTTTGTTGGGGTGCATTTTGGTGCTTTTCGTTTTTTGCCTGTGTTAAAACAAACTTAACCGAGGTTCAAGTAAATAAACTCATTAACTGATCCAGACCAGTGAAACCAACTACAGGTCTGAAAACGCCCTTAGCCAGTTCACATTGTAGTCCATAGTAAACCATAGGGCGTAATAAACTTGGGATTTTAAGGGGTTAAAAAACTGTCAGGCACTGGCCTCCTAGCAAATCCACCACAGCTCACTGGGTTTAACACCGTTTATTTATATGTGTATATTCTACACTCCCTAAAAACACTTTTTTTAGTGTTGCTTCTCATGCTGAATCTCTCTCCTCTGACAGATCTCATTTCCTGTCTGTATTTTTTCCTTTCGTTCCTCTCTGTCTCGCTCGCAGGTGGCTGACTGGGGGATTCAGAAGCTGGGTCTGTCTCAGTACGCGGCTTACGGCGCTGGAACCTACAGCGGGGGAAACAAGCGCAAGCTGTCCACTGCAATCGCCATGATCGGCTGTCCCGCTCTCATACTGCTGGTCTGTGACCTTTACCGTGTGCTGCTATCAAACTAAATCGTTTATGGCATAAAGTTATGGGGGGGGGGGTTCCTTTCCAGTGTCGAGAAGAAGTAAATACATCCTCCACCGAAATAGGAGTAAAATAGAAATAATGAAAGAAAACAGAAAATATAATTATCGAACAACATTATGAATCCGGTGACTTCAAAAGGGGGCAGAACCAACCTTAGGGGGCAGCAGTGAGTCCTGTTTGTGTTTGTGTTGTGTTTTTGTCTTCAGTTGGAAAGTCACTGATGAAGTTGACGTATGACGGACACACAATTTAGCAGATTCTTTTCTTTTCCGAATGAGGATAAAGTCACCAAGCACTATTACCTCACCACTACATGCACCACAGTATAATCAGTGAGTGCTGGGATAAGCTTCAGCTCCCCCGCGACCCAGGAGGATAAGCGGTATAGAAGACAGTGGATGTGTCTCAAATCCTAGTGAGTGTGTAAGTAGGCTGTCTAGGTAGCAGCTGTGTAAGTAGCAGCGTTCTCTCCTCATCTCTCCTCATAAAACAGATTACTGAGACGCTCTAGTTAGAGAGAGACTGCGTCACGACTTGTTCCGCCCCACTGCAGCACGCCACCGGTGGTTTAGCTGGTTGCTAAGTTACCAGCCGGCATCCAAAACAATAGCCCGAGGCTTCAAAATCTGCTATGTCTGGAGTATAAAAGTGTAAATGGTGAAGGACTCGTTACAGAGTTGATAATAAAATACTGTTTTGTGTGATTATATGACCAGAAACACATTAAAACTCCAGAGAGAATCAAAATAACTCACATTTTAAAACCAATTCACTGCTCCTAGATTAGCCTGTGGTGCATCATGGGATTGTCTTAGCGGCTGAGGAAGAGTTCGATGCTTCTTTAAAATCAGGTGTAAATAAGGTTCCTTAGTAGACAGTATGTTTAAGGTATGTAAGAATTGGGACAGTCTACATGTCGGGAGCACATACTATGATGTACAATGCTGCCTATGTAGGAGATCAGTAGGATTTGAGACAGACATAGATATATAATAGTCATGGCGCATGGCAGGCACGTATATGAGAGCCGTATCGTGTCATTACACAGAGATACTGTACAGATCTGATGCTCTGATCTTGTTACAGCTCTCAGTCACTGTAATTTTGTAATTTTATTTCCAGCCACTGGGGGTCACTAGGGAAGGAGCTGCTATAAATAGCAGGTGAAGAAGAAGGAGGCAGATAGAGCTAATGGAGAAATGAGCCTCCATGTTGAAGGTGTCAGTGTGCTCCTGGCTGTTGCCTTCGCCCTTATCATGGGACCTTGCTGGCTTGGTTTCAATACCGAGGCTGCGCTGTGGACGGAGGGTGTTGTATCCAAATCACAATCTGTAAACCGACGGCTCTTTCCACTTCACTGGTGTTCCTGTGCCGAGTTCAATACAGAGGCTACTCTATGGAGAGATGCATCCAAGTCACCATCTATAGCCCACTGGCTTTTAACTCATCAGCATCTATCAACTCCATCGTTTATATTTGAAAAATATTTAAAGGCTTTCATTTACAACTGTGTTTCTAACTGGGTGTGGAATCAATCTGGGTCACAGATATGCTAAAGCAGGGGTATTTAATTTCAGTAAGGTCCAGTTAGAGGAGATCTCCTCAGGCCGGTCCAGACCGTCATCTCTAACGTGTGTTCTGATTCAGTGGTGTATCCTGTTTACTGAAGTAGTCTAGTATCAGCATCTTATACCATCAGCTACTGAAACACCAACAAATTACAAACAGAGGTTCAGTATATTTCAACAATATTTATTGTTTTACATGCTGAACTGAATTAATTATTTATAAACTTCTAATAAATGTTTTTTTCTCACTTCAAATGAAAACAAGGACTACATTAAAACAACAAGATTAAAACTATTAATAGTATAATAAAACATTTTGAAGTTAATAAAACGTGCACAACAGTTTATTTCCGTCTTGTATTCCTCTCTTACACTGTCTCTGGTTTAGTGAGAGAAGTGAGTGTTTGTTTAGTGAGAGAAGTGAGTGTTTGTTTAGTGAGAGAAGTGAGTGTTGGTTTAGTGAGAGAAGTGAGTGTTGGTTTAGTAAGAGAAGTGAATGTTTAGTGAGAGAAGTGAGTGTTTGTTTAGTGAGAGAAGTCAGTGTTTGTTTAGTGAGAGACGTGAGTGTTGGTTTAGTGAGAGAAGTGAGTGTTTGTTTAGTGAGAGACGTGAGTGTTGGTTTAGTGAGAGAAGTAAGTGTTTGTTTAGTGAGAGACGTGAGTGTTGGTTTAGTGAGAGAAGTAAGTGTTTGTTTAGTGAGAGAAGTGAGTGTTGGTTTAGTGAGAGAAGTGAGTGTTGGTTTAGTGAGAGAAGTGAGTGTTTGGTTAGTGAGAGAAGTGAGTGTTGGTTTAGTGAGAGAAGTGAGTGTTGGTTTAGTGAGAGAAGTGAGTGTTGGTTTAGTGAGAGAAGTGAGTGTTGGTTTAGTGAGAGAAGTGAGTGTTTGTTTAGTGAGAGAAGTAAGTGTTTGTTTAGTGAGAGAAGTGAGTGTTTGTTTAGTGAGAGAAGTGAGTGTTGGTTTAGTGAGAGAAGTGAGTGTTGGTTTAGTGAGAGAAGTGAGTGTTGGTTTAGTGAGAGAAGTGAGTGTTTGTTTAGTGAGAGAAGTGAGTGTTTGTTTAGTGAGAGAAGTGAGTGTTGGTTTAGTGAGAGAAGTGAGTGTTGGTTTA
This sequence comes from Megaleporinus macrocephalus, assembly GCA_021613375.1. NCBI lineage: Eukaryota > Metazoa > Chordata > Actinopteri > Characiformes > Anostomidae > Megaleporinus > Megaleporinus macrocephalus. The sequence continues at coordinate 48,754,511 of CM038705.1, forward strand.
GTGAGAGAAGTGAGTGTTGGTTTAGTGAGAGAAGTGAGTGTTGGTTTAGTGAGAGAAGTGAGTGTTTGTATAGTGAGAGAAGTGAGTGTTTGGTTAGTGAGAGAAGTGAGTGTTGGTTTAGTGAGAGAAGTGAGTGTTTGGTTTAGTGAGAGAAGTGAGTGTTTGGTTAGTGAGAGAAGTGAGTGTTTGGTTAGTGAGAGAAGTGAGTGTTTGGTTAGTGAGAGAAGTGAGTGTTTGGTTAGTGAGAGAAGTGAGTGTTGGTTTAGTGAGAGAAGTGAGTGTTTGGTTAGTGAGAGAAGTGAGTGTTGGTTTAGTGAGAGAAGTGAGTGTTTGGTTAGTGAGAGAAGTGAGTGTTTGGTTTAGTGAGAGAAGTGAGTGTTTGGTTAGTGAGAGAAGTGAGTGTTTGGTTAGTGAGAGAAGTGAGTGTTTGGTTAGTGAGAGAAGTGAGTGTTGGTTTAGTGAGAGAAGTGAGTGTTTGGTTAGTGAGAGAAGTGAGTGTTTGGTTAGTGAGAGAAGTGAGTGTTTGGTTTGTGAGAGAAGTGAGTGTTTGGTTGTCTACATCTCATATGAAGGTGGTCGCTGGTGAGCCTGGAACCATATTTATTCTTAATAATGTTCACTGTGGAATGAACCGTCTGAATTAGCCTTTATCTGACTCGCTTTATACTCTGACTCGCTTTATACTCCGACTCACTTTATACTCCGACTCGCTTTATTCTCCGACTCACTTTATACTCCGACTCGCTTTATTCTCCGACTCGCTTTATACTCCGACTCGCTTTATTCTCCGACTCGCTTTATACTCCGACTCGCTTTATTCTCCGACTCGCTTTATACTCCGACTCGCTTTATACTCCGACTCGCTTTATTCTCCGACTCGCTTTATACTCCGACTCGCTTTATACTCCGACTCGCTTTATTCTCCGACTCGCTTTATTCTCCGACTCGCTTTATTCTCTGACTCGCTTTATTCTCCGACTCACTTTATACTCTGACTCTCTTTATACTCTGACTCTCTTTATACTCTGACTCGCTTTATACTCCGACTCGCTTTATACTCTGACTCGCTTTATACTCTGACTCGCTTTATACTCCGACTCGCTTTATACTCCGACTCGCTTTATACCCTGACTCGCTTTATACTTTGACTCGCTTTATACTCTGACTCGCTTTATACTCTGACTCGCTTTATACTCTGACTCACTTTATACCCTGACTCGCTTTATTCTCCGACTCGCTTTTTACTCTGACTCGCTTTATACTCTGACTCGCTTTATACTCTGACTCACTTTATACTCTGACTCGCTTTATTCTCCGACTCGCTTTATACTCTGACTCGCTTTATACTCTGACTCGCTTTATACTCTGACTCTCTTTATACTCTGACTCACTTTATACCCTGACTCGCTTTATTCTCTGACTCGCTTTATACTCCGACTCGCTTTATACTCTGACTCGCTTTATTCTCCGACTCGCTTTATACTCTGACTCGCTTTATACTCTGACTCGCTTTATACTCTGACTCTCTTTATACTCTGACTCACTTTATACTCCGACTCGCTTTATACTCTGACTCGCTTTATACTCTGACTCTCTTTATACTCTGACTCACTTTATACTCCGACTCGCTTTATTCTCTGACTCGCTTTATTCTCCGACTCACTTTATACTCTGACTCGCTTTATACTCCGACTTTATTGTCCGTCTGCTGCTTCTCGCTTCGTACCTCGCCTGTGTACGCGCCGTACTTCTGAGTTTGCTCAGATCTGATTTTGGCGCCGCAAAGCCCGTATACCGTAAAGAAAAGAAAAGTTGCACTGCTTAAATAAACACTGACAAAAATCGGTTTAGGTTCGCATCGGACAACGTTTGGATCCGGATCCGGAGTGCGGTCCACCTATTAGTGAGCTCTGTGCTAAATGGTTTGTGTTCCTCTTAGTTGTGGGGGGTTTACCGGTTTTTCATATACCGCTGTACCGTAGCATAGCTGAACAACAGCTGTATCGCGTCAACAGGCAGCAAATGATATAATATAAATTGGTATAATGTACGATTGGTTGTGCGAGTTGGTTAGAAATTTAAAGCTTTAGCAGTCAGGTAGCTACCAGCTGTGTTTGCAGAGCCTTTATTTAAAGTCTTAATGTTTTATATATGTACACCTGACAGAAGAATAAACCATACACTTATATAAAATCCTAGTCATGCAAAAAAAAAAAAAAAAAATATATATATATATATATAAATATATTTATAAACCGTAAAACTCTATTTTAATCAGCACTAGCACTAGTCCCTCACATACCACAAAGGCTGGGAGTGTTACAACCACACACAAGTTTCTTATTCAAAGTCTCACATTTCTCACACCGGAGTGATTCCGTTGCTACTATGTTTGTTTAACGGTACACCCTAAGGTAACAGTTAACTAGGTATGCTGCCAGCATCTTCCTCCAGCCCTTCAGTCATAAACCAACTACTGTGTCTTTCCCACATGAAGCTTTTAGAGCCACAAACACAGAACCGTGACGGATCATAGCTTTAAGGTTTGTGTGTGAAGAACCTCTGATGGATAGTATTGTCATGTTGAAGAGTTTATTACAAGCAAACCATTTTCTAACGTTTCTAATGCTTCATCCAGTGGAGCACATTGCTGACTGATGCAGCATCACCATATTCTGGAGTTATGTTTCAGTATGGTCAGTGTGGTCAGTTTATTGTTGTTTGTGTGTGTGTGTGTGTCTGTGAACAGGATGAGCCGACCACTGGAATGGACCCCCACTCGCGGCGCTTCCTGTGGAACTCCATTATGAGTGTGATTCAGGATGACAGGGCCGTGGTCCTCACATCTCACAGGTAAACACTGAGCTGTAATACCTTGTACGATGCTTTAGCTGCTGTTTAATAGCCATTAGAAGTAGAGATCGACTGATATGGGTTTTCTATAACCGATGACCATGTTTAGAGGTCAGGGTCAGCCGATGGCCGATATGTGCTGCCGATTTTTAGGGATGATATTTTGTTTTCCACTTTATTTACTGATAAAATGACACACTATTAATAACAAGAAGTGAATGCACAACGTTTCTGAATTTAACATCAGTTACTAAATACTGAAAAAACAAGAAAAACAAGAAAAAATAATAATATTTTTATCTGCCCCCTCCAAAAATACAGTATGATCATATTACTGCTGAAAGGGCGTAACATACATCTCTTCATACCCAAAACTAACCAGTTATTAAGAAGTACATTAAAAATAAAAACAAGATATTTACTGCGTTTATGGTTATAGCACGCGACGCGAGAGACAGAGGAACAGAAGTAGCGCGCACACCATGCGAGAGAAAGAGAGAGAGAGAGAGAAAGAGAGAGAGAGAGAGAGAGAGAGCAGAACAGAAAGACAGAGACGGGTCATGCCACGAAAGAGAGACAGACAGATGAAGGGCTTTTTCACACCTGTAGTCTGTTTCTCTGGTCCGGATCAGTTTATGAGTTTGTTTATTGGAGAGTTTCCTCCTCGGTTAAGTTTGTTTTCACAGACAAAAAAAACCTAAACGCACCAAAATGCGCCCCAACAAACCACGTGAGCACGTCGTCTCCTCTGATTGGTCAGAGCTATCTGGTATCCGAGTAAGAAAGTAAACACAGGAAGAAGATCCGGTTTTCTAAACTACTGCACATTTCTTGTAGAGCGTATCACGGAGCAGCGGCAGAGACAGCATCTGTTCATAGCTGTAATAATAATCTGATAATATACCAAACTACAGTCCACCTGCAGACCACCCAGCTCACTCCAAACATCAAGTAGACAACGTCCCTCACTGCTAGTCCCAGAGAGACCTCGCTTCATTGTCCTCGCCCTGTTAGCTGCTCCAGTTCTCCAGTTCTCTGTTTACGCCATCTGCCGCATCCCATAATGCACCTGGCTGCAGGAGTTTTTTAGATCAAACTTGTGGAGAACACCTAATACTTGGGTTGGATCGAGGTTGGATCACGTTCTCACCACAAACGAACCGCTCCGGAGTTTGTTTGGAACTGTGCCGAGACCACCTACTAGTGCTAGTGCTGGTGTGAAAATGCCCGAAAACAACACATAGAGGCATGATGACTATAATGGTCAGAGATGATCACTGTAATGGTCAGAGATGATCACTGTAATGGTCAGAGTTGATGACTATAATGGTCAGAGATGATCACTGTAATGGTCAGAGTTGATGACTGTAATGGTCAGAGTTGATGACTGTAATGGTCAGAGTTGATGACTGTAATGGTCAGAGTTGATGACTATAATGGTCAGAGTTGATGACTATAATGGTCAGAGTTGATGACTGTAATGGTCAGAGTTGATGACTGTAATGGTCAGAGTTGATGACTGTAATGGTCAGAGTTGATCACTATAATGGTCAGAGTTGATCACTATAATGGTCAGAGTTGATGACTGTAATGGTCAGAGTTGATCACTGTAATGGTCAGAGTTGATGACTGTAATGGTCAGAGTTGATCACTATAATGGTCAGAGTTGATGACTATAATGGTCAGAGTTGATGACTGTAATGGTCAGAGTTGATGACTGTAATGGTCAGAGTTGATTACTATAATGGTCAGAGTTGATGACTGTAATGGTCAGAGTTGATCACTGTAATGGTCAGAGTTGATGACTGTAATGGTCAGAGTTGATGACTGTAATGGTCAGAGTTGATCACTATAATGGTCAGAGTTGATCACTATAATGGTCAGAGTTGATGACTGTAATGGTCAGAGTTGATCACTGTAATGGTCAGAGTTGATGACTGTAATGGTCAGAGTTGATGACTGTAATGGTCAGAGTTGATCACTATAATGGTCAGAGTTGATGACTATAATGGTCAGAGTTGATGACTGTAATGGTCAGAGTTGATCACTATAATGGTCAGAGTTGATCACTATAATGGTCAGAGTTGATGACTGTAATGGTCAGAGTTGATCACTGTAATGGTCAGAGTTGATGACTGTAATGGTCAGAGTTGATCACTATAATGGTCAGAGTTGATGACTGTAATGGCCAGAGTTGATGACTGTAATGGTCAGAGTTGATCACTGTAATGGTCAGAGTTGATCACTGTACTGGTCAGAGTTGATCACTGTACTGGTCAGAGTTGATCTCTGTAATGGTCAGAGTTGATCACTGTAATGGTCAGAGTTGATCACTGTACTGGTCAGAGTTGATCACTGTACTGGTCAGAGTTGATCTCTGTAATGGTCAGAGTTGATCTCTGTAATGGTCAGAGTTGATCACTATAATGGTCAGAGTTGATGACTGTAATGGTCAGAGTTGATCACTATAATGGTCAGAGTTGATGACTGTAATGGTCAGAGTTGATCACTATAATGGTCAGAGTTGATGACTGTAATGGTCAGAGTTGATACTGTAATGGTCAGAGTTGATCACTATAATGGTCAGAGTTGATGACTGTAATGGTCAGAGTTGATCACTATAATGGTCAGAGTTGATCACTGTAATGGTCAGAGTTGATGACTGTAATGGTCAGAGTTGATCTCTGTAATGGTCAGAGTTGATCATTATAATGGTCAAAGTTGATCACTGTAATGGTCAGAGTTGATCACTGTAATGGTCAGAGTTGATGACTGTACTGGTCAGAGTTGATGACTGTACTGGTCAGAGTTGATCTCTGTAATGGTCAGAGTTGATCACTGTAATGGTCAGAGTTGATCACTGTAATGGTCAGAGTTGATCACTGTAATGGTCAGAGTTGATCTCTGTAATAGTCAGAGTTGATCTCTGTAATGGTCAGATTTGATCACTGTAATGGTTAGTGTTGGTCACTGTAATGGTCAGAGTTGATCACTGTAATGGTCTGAGTTGATCTCTGTAATGGTCAGATTTGATCACTGTAATGGTTAGTGTTGGTCACTGTAATGGTCAGATTTGATCACTGTAATGGTCTCTTACTGGAGTTCCTAAGAAAACAGTCCAGCTGGTCCAGAACGCAGCAGCTGGGATCCTAACAAACACTAAACAGATCTCAGATCAGTCCTGTTTTAAAGAGCTGCACTGACTACCTGTATCTTTTAGAACAGACTTTAAACTTCTGTACTCGTCTATAAACTCTAGATAATCTAGAACCTGTTACATCACAGAACGTCTCTCTGTTTATGTTCCAGCTGCTGATCTTAGATCTGCAGATTCTGTAAAAACACCTTCAGACTCTTTCAGCTCTTCTGCTTCTAAACTATGGAGATCAGTTCAGCATCTATTAGACAGAGTCACTTTGAATACACGCTTAAAACGTTTAATTAAAACTACGTCTTCTTAGTACCTATAACTCTTATTAAAACTTATATTTATTTTTATTACTGATACAAACTGTCTGTAAAGCACTTCGAGCTACCAACGATATGAAAAGTAATGGATAAATAATTTTTTTTTAAGTGTATAAAGAAGAAAACATCAGACACTGGACACGTCACAGCGAAACTATTCTATTTAATATTTGTATTTATTTACATAGTCTATGAGACTTCAAAGTTTGTGAGTCCTGTAGAAAACTGCCCATGATCTGTTGAGTTAAACAGAATAATCTGAGTAAGATTTTGTCTTGTTTTGATTCTGACAGCATGGAAGAATGTGAGGCTCTCTGTACGCGTCTGGCCATTATGGTGAACGGGACCTTCAAGTGTCTGGGCACCATTCAGCACCTCAAGTACAAGTATGAACGCAATGCACTCATCTTACAGTACAGCACTTACTCTCTGGTCCTTAAAGGAACGTTAGTAAATTTAAGCTATTTCAGTTTGTGTTGTTTACATGTGTTCGCTCAGAAGTATCCAGACACCCTTCCAAAAATCAAATCAAAGATCAAGAGGATAAAAAACTGATTTGGTGTAAAATGCTCCATTCTAGACAACCTAATCGAGTCAGAGTGGTTCACAGCGGCGGCGATAAGCTCACTCACAGAAAGTTGTTACATAAAATGATTACAAATATCCCGCCTGATTCCTGAGACACTGCTGTTTTACCCATAAACTCCTTAAACTCTATATTTATTCAATTTGTTGCTGTTTACCATCATTAACCTTACATTGAAAAAAACATGTAGGGTCTGGATTTATTATAATGAAGTGTCTATATTTGTGCTGTAGACATGGAGACCCCTGGTTCCCATCACCACCACTGTAAACATTATCAGCACCACTGTAAACACCACCACCACCACTGTAAACATCATCACCACCACTATAAACAACACCATCACCACCACTTTAAACATTATCAGCACCACTGTAAACACCACCACCACCACTATAAACACCATCACCATCACTGTTAACACCATCACCACCACTATAAACACCATCACCATCACTGTTAACACCATCACCACCACTATAAACACCATCACCATCACTGTAAACACCACCACCACCACTGTAAACATCATCACCACCACTGTAAACATCATCACCACCACTGTAAACATCATCACCACCACTGTAAACACCACCACCACCACTATAAACACCATCACCATCACTGTTAACACCATCACCACCCCTATAAACACCATCACCATCACTGTTAACACCATCACCATCACTATAAACACCATCACCATCACTGTTAACACCATCACCACCACTATAAACACCATCACCACCACTATAAACACCATCACCATCACTGTAAACAACACAACCACCACTGTAAACATTATCAGCACCACTATAAACACCATCACCATCACTGTAAACATCATCACCACCACTATAAACAACACCATCACCACCACTATAAACACCATCACCATCACTGTAAACACCACCACCACCACTGTAAACATCATCACCACCACTGTAAACATCATCACCACCACTGTAAACATCATCACCACCACTATAAACACCATCACCACCACTATAAACACCATCACCATCACTGTTAACACCATCACCACCACTATAAACACCATCACCATCACTGTAAGCACCACCACCACTACTGTAAACATTATCAGCACCACTGTTAACACCACCACTGTAAACATCATCACCACCACTGTAAACATCATCACCACCACTATAAACACCATCACCATCACTGTTAACACCATCACCACCACTGTAAACATTATCAGCACCACTGTAAACAACATCACCACCACTGTAAACATTATCAGCACCACTGTAAACATCATCACCATCACTGTTAACACCATCACCATTACTGTTAACACCATCACCACCACTATAAACACCATCACCACTGTAAACACCATCACCACCACTGTAAACATCATCACCACCACTATAAACACCATCACCACCACTATAAACACCATCACCACTGTAAACACCATCACCACCACCACTGTAAACATCATCACCACCACTATAAACACCATCACCATCATTGTTAACACCATCACCACCACTATAAACACCATCATCACTGTAAACACCATCACCACCACTGTAAACATCATCACCACCACTATAAACACCATCACCATCACTGTTAACACCATCACCACCACTATAAACACCATCACCACCACTATAAACACCATCACCATCACTGTTAACACCATCACCATCACTGTTAACACCATTACCACCACTATAAACATCATCATCACCACTGTAAACACCATCACCACCACTGTTAACATCATCACCACCACTGTAAACATCTTCACCACTATTGTAAACATCATCAGCACCACTGTAAACATCATCACCACCACTGAAAATATCACCACCACCACCACTGTAAACATCATCATCACCACGATAAACATCACCACCACCACTATAAACATCATCATCACCACTATAAACATAACCACCACCACTGTAAACATCACCACTATAAACATCACCATCACCACCGTATACACCGCCACCACCATCATATTCTCACAGCAATGTTCCAACATCAGTACCTGACCTCACTATCACTCAATCAAATCCTCACAGCAATGTTTCAACATCAGTACCTGACCTCAATAAGACTCAATCAAATCTCCACAGCAATGTTTCAACGTCAGTACCTGACCTCACTAACACTCAATCAAATCCTCACAGCAATGTTCCAGCATCAGTACCTGACCTCACTAAACTCAATCAAATCCTCACAGCAATGTTCCAGCATCAGTACCTGACCTCACTAAAATTCAATCAAATCCTCACAGCAATGTTCCAGCATCAGTACCTGACCTCACTAACACTCAATCAAATCCTCACAGCAATGTTCAATATCTGTTGTAAAGTCTTCCCAGAAGAGTAGAGGCTGGTATTGCAGCAGTGAGACAAACTCACTGTTAATTTGTTCAGTTTAGAGAAAATCTTTAAATTTGGTGGATGTACTGCAGCCTCTGAGCTTGTGTTGTGCGGAGCAGATTGATTGTGTAATCCTGTGGGTTTAGATTTGGCGACGGCTACGTGGTCACCATGAAGATCAGGGCAGCTCAAGCAGGCGCGGTGCCAGACCTGAACCCTGCCGAGGCCTTTATGGAGAACACGTTCCCGGGCTGTGTCCAGCGAGAGAAACACTACAACACCCTGCAGTACGAAGTGGCCTCGTCCTCTCTCGCCCGCATCTTCCAGCTAGTCCTGACCAACAAGGAGAAACTCAACATCGAGGATTACTCAGTGACCCAGACAACACTGGACCAGGTGGGTCCAGTAACCCCGCAGACCCCACACCAATGTGTCTCTTATAACTCTCTGTCTTTCATTTACATGTAATCAGTTATATTAGAACAGGAGAGAAACTCAATGTTTTAAACATTTGTTTGTGTTTTTAATGTTCATTCAGTTCAGTTTAATAATCACTACTGACACCTGATAAACTCATTTACACCATCAAACATCCTCATTATTCTTTTAATGTTCATTCAGTTCAGTACTCAGTTTAATAATCACTACTGACTACTGATAAACTCATTTACACCATCAAACATCCTCATTATTCTTTTAATGTTCATTCAGTTCAGTACTCAGTTTAATAATCACTACTGACACCTGATAAACTCATTTACACCATCAAACATCCTCATTATTCTTTTAATGTTCATTCAGTTCAGTACTCAGTTTAATAATCACTACTGACACCTGATAAACTCATTTACACCATCAAACATCCTCATTATTCTTTTAATGTTCATTCAGTTCAGTACTGTTTAATAATCACTACTGACTACTGATAAACTCATTTACACCATCAAACATCCTCATTAGTCTTTTAATGTTCATTCAGTTCAGTTTAATAATCACTACTGACACCTGATAAACTAATTTACACCATCAAACATCCTCATTATTCTTTTAATGTTCATTCAGTTCAGTACTCAGTTTAATAATCACTACTGACTACTGATAAACTCATTTACACCATCAAACATCCTCATTATTCTTTTAATGTTCATTCAGTTCAGTACTCAGTTTAATAATCACTACTGACTACTGATAAACTCATTTACACCATCAAACATCCTCATTATTCTTTTAATGTTCATTCAGTTCAGTACTCAGTTTAATAATCACTACTGACTACTGATAAACTCATTTACACCATCAAACATCCTCATTATTCTTTTAATGTTCATTCAGTTCAGTACTCAGTTTAATAATCACTACTGACAACTGATAAACTCATTTACACCATCAAACATCCTCATTATTCTTTTAATGTTCATTCAGTTCAGTACTCAGTTTAATAATCACTACTGACTACTGATAAACTCATTTACACCATCAAACATCCTCATTATTCTTTTAATGTTCATTCAGTTCAGTACTCAGTTTAATAATCACTACTGACTACTGATAAACTCATTTACACCAACAAACATCCTCATTAGTCTTTTAATGTTCATTCAGTTCAGTACTCAGTTTAATAATCACTACTGACTACTGATAAACTCATTTACACCATCAAACATCCTCATTATTCTTTTAATGTTCATTCAGTTCAGTACTCAGTTTAATAATCACTACTGACAACTGATAAACTCATTTACACCATCAAACATCCTCATTATTCTTTTAATGTTCATTCAGTTCAGTACTCAGTTTAATAATCACTACTGACACCTGATAAACTCATTTACACCATCAAACATCCTCATTATTCTTTTAATGTTCATTCAGTTCAGTACTCAGTTTAATAATCACTACTGACTACTGATAAACTCATTTACACCAACAAACATCCTCATTAGTCTTTTAATGTTCATTCAGTTCAGTTTAATAATCACTACTGACACCTGATAAACTAATTTACACCATCAAACATCCTCATTATTCTTTTAATGTTCATTCAGTTCAGTACTCAGTTTAATAATCACTACTGACTACTGATAAACTCATTTACACCATCAAACATCCTGATTATTCTTTTAATGTTTATTCAGTTCAGTACTCAGTTTAATAATCACTACTGACTACTGATGAACTCATTTACACCAACAAACATCCTCATTAGTCTTTTAATGTTCATTCAGTTCAGTACTCAGTTTAATAATCACTACTGACTACTGATAAACTCATTTACACCATCAAACATCCTCATTATTCTTTTAATGTTCATTCAGTTCAGTACTCAGTTTAATAATCACTACTGACTACTGATAAACTCATTTACACCATCAAACATCCTCATTATTCTTTTAATGTTCATTCAGTTCAGTACTCAGTTTAATAATCACTACTGACAACTGATAAACTCATTTACACCATCAAACATCCTCATTATTCTTTTAATGTTCATTCAGTTCAGTACTCAGTTTAATAATCACTACTGACTACTGATAAACTCATTTACACCATCAAACATCCTCATTATTCTTTTAATGTTCATTCAGTTCAGTACTCAGTTTAATAATCACTACTGACTACTGATAAACTCATTTACACCAACAAACATCCTCATTAGTCTTTTAATGTTCATTCAGTTCAGTTTAATAATCACTACTGACACCTGATAAACTCATTTACACCATCAAACATCCTCATTATTCTTTTAATGTTCATTCAGTTCAGTACTCAGTTTAATAATCACTACTGACTACTGATAAACTCATTTACACCATCAAACATCCTGATTATTCTTTTAATGTTCATTCAGTTCAGTACTCAGTTTAATAATCACTACTGACTACTGATGAACTCATTTACACCATCAAACATCCTGATTATTCTTTTAATGTTCATTCAGTTCAGTACTCAGTTTAATAATCACTACTGACTACTGATGAACTCATTTACACCATCAAACATCCTGATTATTCTTTTAATGTTCATTCAGTTCAGTACTCAGTTTAATAATCACTACTGACTACTGATGAACTCATTTACACCAACAAACATCCTCATTATTCTTTTAATGTTCATTCAGTTCAGTACTCAGTTTAATAATCACTACTGACTACTGATGAACTCATTTACACCAACAAACATCCTCATTATTCTTTTAATGTTCATTCAGTTCAGTACTCAGTTTAATAATCACTACTGACTACTGATGAACTCATTTACACCAACAAACATCCTCATTAGTCTTTTAATGTTCATTCAGTTCAGTACTCAGTTTAATAATCACTACTGACACCTGATAAACTCATTTACACCATCAAACATCCTGATTATTCTTTTAATGTTCATTCAGTTCAGTACTCAGTTTAATAATCACTACTGACTACTGATGAACTCATTTACACCATCAAACATCCTGATTATTCTTTTAATGTTCATTCAGTTCAGTACTCAGTTTAATAATCACTACTGACTACTGATGAACTCATTTACACCAACAAACATCCTCATTATTCTTTTAATGTTCATTCAGTTCAGTACTCAGTTTAATAATCACTACTGACTACTGATGAACTCATTTACACCAACAAACATCCTCATTATTCTTTTAATGTTCATTCAGTTCAGTACTCAGTTTAATAATCACTACTGACTACTGATGAACTCATTTACACCAACAAACATCCTCATTAGTCTTTTAATGTTCATTCAGTTCAGTACTCAGTTTAATAATCACTACTGACTACTGATGAACTCATTTACACCAACAAACATCCTCATTATTCTTTTAATGTTCATTCAGTTTAGTACTCAGTTTAATATTCACTACTGACACTACTGGTGGATTTCAGCCAATGATGAGCAGTAATAAGCCTACCTGAAGTTTTATGTATGGAGCTGCTGATAAACAAGCTACAGAGGGACATTTCAACAATGTTCTAGCCAGTGTTATTCACGCTATTTTCCATGATACCACTGGGGGGGGCTATCTTTGTTTACTTTGTGTTAGAACTTCCGGTGCACTCGCGGACACACTGATACTAATTACAAGCAAAACAACAACAAACATATAAAATGACCAGCATAACATGTTCAGTTAGAGGGAGTCAGTAATTAGAAGAAGATGAAAACTTGGCTTGAACAACAGAGTTACGAACACAGCACATAAAGATCAGAGTGTTGGGGTCCGCCTTCCAAAGAAGACCACCTGCGTCTATGACTGAAGCTCTAAATTTAAAACATCCACCCAAACCTCCGTATGTCTGCTCTTACCACTCTGTGGAGGAGAACCAGCACCAGAGCCTCCTTATCCAGAGAAATGTCTCGCTTATGAAGCTCCGAGGAAGCAGACGTGTCGGTGCTGGTGAGTCTATCAGTTAGTAACTGTTTTCTGATCAGTGTCCACCGCGCTAGGCTATCTGGACTGTAACTAACACCCACGCAGAGGGGCTCGGGCAGCTGGCTGGACTTGGGTTTAACCGGCTTTCAGAAATATAAACTCACCGTCTGTGTGTAGGAGGACACGCCCACCTTCCCACTGTGCAGGTACTGATACGCTTCAGTACTTTTATAGTTTTTCATTACTGAACCGTCTACACCTTCCGAGAGTACAGAGTAATTAAACATGTCTCACCCAGCCACTGTGTTATTAACCTCAGACCACCTTCTCATATCACCCACCCACTGTGTTATTAACCTCAGACCACCTTCTCATATCATCCACCCACTGTGTTATTAACCTCAGACCACCTTCTCATATCATCCACCCACTGTGTTATTAACCTCAGACCACCTTCTCATATCATCCACCCACTGTGTTATTAACCTCAGACCACCTTCTCATATCATCCACCCACTGTGTTATTAACCTCAGACCACCTTCTCATATCATCCACCCACTGTGTTATTAACCTCGGAGGAGACAGTGTTGTCCCATTCAAACTTCTTACTGTCTCTCTGGTCTCCTCCCATGTAACTGTATTCATTTTTATTAGCCGAGCGGAAGTTCTAACACAAAGGTGGAAGAAACACACGCTTGAAAGCACCACCAGTTTCAAGCGGCCACCTCATCCTCTACAGTCAGTGTGTGGTTTGTCTGGTCAAAGCTACTGTAGAAACATGGTGGTGGCAGCTTCTGTTGGAAGACTAGCTGCTTCTACGTAGATATGACGGCTCATTCTAAGCTAACAAGACTTGTAGTTACAGACAATTATACAAATTATACATTTGGTGTATACATTTCATTTCTAATATAGACCCCCTAAATCTCAAACACTGCTCTAATATTTGGGGGAGAATACGTGGTACCTGTGAAAAAAAGCCATCTGTAATAAAACAGCTTTCCAGCAGTCTTAAAACATGAGCAGTGTTTACTGCACCTCATCACACATTTCAGTGGTGTGATGTTACAGGTCTAGTTATCATGGTAACAGTATCAAATCAAATCAAATTTATTTGTATAGCGCTTTTAACAACTGATGTCGTCACAAAGCAGCTTTAAAGGAATTTAGTGAAAAGAAAAGTTCAATAGAGCATAAACAAGCCTAAGAATAAAATAACACAGAAGGAAATCATAGAAATCACATAGAAAACCCCCCAGTGAGGAAGCCATAGGCGGAAGAAACCCTGGGAGGAACCAAGACTCACAAGAGGGGAACCAATCCTCCTCTGATCAGACTACTCATACAGTACTGATATACTGACTGTACCACCTTATACTTCTGTTCAGTTGAGAACAGTGAGAGTAAAGACACTGCAAACAATAAAGTGAACCACGGCTGGTAACACCTGTAATAATACCTCTGATAAAGAAAAGAGACAGAGTTAGTTCTGGTTTGGGTTAGTACAGAGACAGTTAGTTCTGGTTTAGGTTAGTACAGAGACAGTTAGTTCTGGTTTGGGTTAGTACAGAGACAGGGTTAGTTCTGGTTTGAGTTAGTACAGAGACCGAGTTAGTTCTGGTAAGGGTTAGTACAAAGACAGAGTTAGTTCTGGTTTGGGTTAGTACAGAGACGGTGTTAGTTCTGGTTTGGGTTAGTACAGAGACAGAGTTAGTTCTGGTTTGGGTTAGTACAGAGACAGGGTTAGTTCTGGTTTGAGTTAGTACAGAGACCGAGTCAGAGAGACCGAGACTGAGACCGAGGTAGTTCTGGTAAGTACGGAGTTAGTTCTGGTTTGGGTTAGTACGGAGACAGAGTTAGTTCTGGTTTAGGTTTATACAGAGACAGAGTTAGTTCTGGTTTAGGTTAGTACAGAGACAGAGTTAGTTTTGGTTTGGGTTAGTACAGAGACAGAGTTAGTTCTGGTTTGGGTTAGTATAGAGACAGTGTTAGTCCTGGTTTGGGTTAGTACAGAGACAGAGTTAGTTCTGGTTTAGGTTAGTACAGAGACAGTTAGTTCTGGTTTAGGTTAGTACAGAGACAGTTAGTTCTGGTTTGGGTTAGTGCAGAGACAGAGTTAGTTCTGGTTTGGGTTAGTACAGAGATAGAGTTAGTTCTGGTTTAGGTTAGTACAGAGACAGAGTTAGTTCTGGTTTGGGTTAGTACAGAGATAGAGTTAGTTCTGGTTTAGGTTAGTACAGAGACAGAGTTAGTTCTGGTTTAGGTTAGTACAGAGACAGAGTTAGTTCTGGTTTGGGTTAGTACAGAGACAGAGTTAGTTCTGGTTTGAGTTAGTACAGAGACTGAGTTAGTTCTGGTTTGGGTTAGTACAGAGATAGAGTTGGTTCTGGTTTAGGTTAGTACAGAGACAGAGTTAGTTCTGGTTTAGGTTAGTACAGAGACAGAGTTAGTTCTGGTTTGAGTTAGTACAGAGACAGAGTTAGTTCTGGTTTAGGTTAGTACAGAGACAGAGTTAGTTCTGGTTTGAGTTAGTACAGAGACAGAGTTAGTTCTGGTTTGGGTTAGTACAGAGATAGAGTTAGTTCTGGTTTGGGTTAGTACAGAGATAGAGTTAGTTCTGGTTTAGGTTAGTACAGAGACAGAGTTAGTTCTGGTTTGGGTTAGTACAGAGACAGAGTTAGTTCTGGTTTAGGTTAGTACAGAGACAGAGTTAGTTCTGGTTTGGGTTAGTACAGAGACAGAGTTAGTTCTGGTTTGTGTTAGTACAGAGACAGAGTTAGTTCTGGTTTGGGTTAGTACAGAGACAGAGTTAGTTCTGGTTTGAGTTAGTACAGAGACTGAGTTAGTTCTGGTTTGGGTTAGTACAGAGACAGAGTTAGTTCTGGTTTGGGTTAGTACAGAGACAGAGTTAGTTCTGGTTTAGGTTAGTACAGAGACAGAGTTAGTTCTGGTTTATGTTAGTACAGAGACAGAGTTAGTTCTGGTTTAGGTTAGTACAGAGGATTAGGAGTGTTTAGAGTGTAGCTGGTGACTCTGGAAGATCTGATTAGGAGAGAAGCTGCACAGGTGCTACATGTGCAGTCGCCAGGTGACGGGGAGGCCCTGATGGTTAGTCCTCTAACAGTATTTGGAAGGACAGGAGGTTGGTCATTACCTCAGAAAGAGAAAAAAACAATGAAAGTCAATGGAACCAGAATTATTCCCAGGCTATTTTGTAGAATTTCTTATAATTTTTTTTTTTTTTTGTATTTTTTTGTTTCAGGTATTTGTAAACTTCGCCAAGCAGCAGTCCGGAGAGGAAGACGCCATAGTGCTTCACCCGCGGGCTGCGGGGGCCAGATGGAACCGTGTCATGCCTGAGAAAGTGAGCGCCTGAGGAGGCTGATTGAAAGCGTGCCGGCTGTCGGCAGCCGGGCTGGTGAAGCTCTGAGTCCGAGAGTGTTTCAGGTTCTTCTGTGACTTTATTTTGCTGCACACTTTTCCTGCTTGGCCTTCCATAGCGATGCAAATGAAGCTGCAACTGTATAGACAACCAATAACAAACAATAAACAAACAGACAGACAGACAGACAGACAGACAGACAGACAGACAGACAGAGGGACGTAGCCTGCCAAATACAGTAGCACTTTATTGAGTTTAGTTTTTTTTACTAATATATTTTTTTATCAAACAGTGCAATAGATTATTGCGAATGCTCTCGCGGTTATGAAATGCATATTGCATCATGTGATGATTTTGCAAAACCACTACTGTTTTCTTTTCTGCCAACATACAGTGCTGTGCAAAAGTCTGAGGCCCTCGGGGGACTATTTTTTCCAGTCAGGAAGTTTTTATTTACTCAGTAAGCACTTTATTATTTAAATATTAATCAGTATTAATAGAGTAAGTAGAGCTTTTCCATACGTCATTGTGTTTATTTAACTCTTTCCAAGCTTCTCCTAAACAACCCAGTATTATTATCAGTTCTCATCTAATACCTGCTTTGACTGCTCAGTACTTCATTAAGATAAATCAAGATTTGCTGCTGAAGGAACTGAACACATTCATACAATGTCTAGGGCGTCCAGGAGAAATCTGGAACCTAACTTTGTTCTTCAAACTGGATCAAGATCTGATCTACTTCTCTCACAATAACATATTCATGATACTTTGTATTGTATGTCTGATTATTTACATCTGTTCTAATCAGATCTTACTGGAGAACATACAGTTATTGATTATTCAGTTCGGCCTCAGACTTTTACACAGTAGTGTAGATTTGCATGTATTTATAGCTGTTATGATTAAGATTGCTTAGTGTTCTAATATGCTGTGTTCACTACCTCGGGCTGCTGGAACATATAGTTCTTGGAAGGTTTTGTAGAAAATTCTTTCATATTTCAAGTTTTATTATAACATTAAAACGGATGAAGTCTAAGAAATACCATGTCACTGTGTTCTTTAGCAAGTTCCACACAAAGCAGATCCCACCCCCCCCACACACACACACTAGGGAGCAGTGAAACACCCACACACACACACACACACACACACACACAAACACACACACAAACACACTAGAGGGCAGTGAAACAACCACATACACACATACACACACACACACACACACACACACACACACTAGAGGGCAGTGAAACAACCACATACACACACACACACAAACACACACACAAACACACTAGAGGGCAGTGAAACAACCACATACACACATACACACACACACACACACACACACACACACTAGAGGGCAGTGAAACAACCACATACACACACACACACACACACCAAGGGCAGTAAAACAACCACATACACACATACACACAAACACACACACCAAGGGCAGTAAAACAACCACATACACACACACACACACACACACACACTAGAGGGCAGTGAAACACCCACATACACACACACACACACACACACACCCACACTAGAGGGCAGTGAAACACCCACATACACACACACATACACACATACACACAAACACACACACACTAGAGGGCAGTGAAACACCCACATACACACACACACACACACACACACACACCAAGGGCAGTAAACAACCACATACACACACACACACACACACACACACACACTAGAGGGCAGTGAAACACCCACATACACACACACACCAAGGGCAGTAAAACAACCACACACACACACACACACACACATACACACACACACACACACACACACACTAGAGGGCAGTGAAACACCCACATACACACACACACACCAAGGGCAGTAAAACAACCGCATACACACATACACACACACACACACACACAAACACACACACTAGGGTGCAGTAAAACACCCACACACTAGGGGGCAGTGAAACACACATCACCGGAGCAGGAAAGGATAGGAGTCTCGTAGCCTCCAGAGGTAGTCTCCCGTATGTGCAGTGGGGAACAGAGCAGCACCTCGGGGGGAAAACCGGAACGAGGCCCTGTCTAGACAGTTCAAACAGATAGCGGTTAGTCCCTACGTTGTTCCAGAGCTCGCCTGGAGAGAATCCCAGAGGGGGATATGCACCACTTTCCTGCTTTCGGGAGAGCAATAAGAACAATGGTCAATATGCGCTGAGTTCAAAGAGTCATTAGAAGACTGGTGGCAGTCGTGGAGGAAGCTCGCTTCGGGGAACACAAAACACAATGTCCACTGGTTACACCAACTTGACTTCGTGGAGACCTGTGGGGTAGAGACGCCAGGGGAGAAGCTCAGACGGTTGGAGGTGAGTGCTCAGGCAGGTCGGTGAGTCTGCAGGCCTCGGAGGCTCCAGGGAGTATGACAGGACCCCGCTGTGGAGATGCAAGGAGAGGTTGGACCTACGGAGAGGCTCGTTAGACGCTGGCCTGTGACCACGGAGACGGTAAGGTCTGTTCCACACAATGGGTTTTAAAGGCTGGGTGTGTCTGGAGCGACCTAGTACTCTGGAGACTGCGACCTCTGCAGGTGCTGGGAGGAAGTGCTTACACTTACTTTCAAATTATTGTTTTTTATTAGTACCACTTACTTTTCCAGCCTCATGTCCATCATCTGTGGAGATGTGTTGTTGTCATTAAGCTCTAAATGAGTTAATCAGTTTTACAAAGTGGTACAATATCTCACTTTCCAAATCTGATATGCGTTAAGTGTTCTATTGTAAATAAAATATGGATATATGAGATTTGCAATTCATTGCATTTAGTTTTTACATTCTACAGAGCATCCTAACTTTTTTTGGAATTGGGGCTGTAAATGTTATTGAGTCTGTTATATAACAGATTTTGAGCTCAGCCTTTTTATCATCCCTCTACTGGAACTGCAGGGTTTGTATGTGAAGAACAGAGTTTGAGGTTCATGTTATGTACAGTTCTATGCAGTGGGCCCCTTTTTCAGCCTGGGAGTTTCATGCCCAAATCCGGCCCACTTTTTCCATAGTAGGTATACGTTCAGGTATGTTGGTTAACAGATAAGATTCGTTAACAGAAAACACTTCACTTAAACATGTTTAATTTAAATTTAAATCAGATAAAGATTTAAAAGGTAAAAAAGTGATAAAGATGAAAACGTATTTATCTTACAGGGACAATAAGTTGTAATTAAAATCATTTAAAATAAAATAAATTTTTTCTTACCTAGAGAGAGGAGCTCTATTATTACATTTACACTAAACTCTTAAGTAGCTTCACTACACACATGTTTAGTAGCTACTTACAGCATCAAAAGCCTCCTAAGCAGTGCACTAGCTTCTCAACTTTATTAATAACGGTGACTATAGACTTGAGAATTTCCTTCTCTGTACATTAACATTAACACAATTTAACATATATCACGTCTATTCTCTATTTTATATTTTACATTACACACAACTATCTAACTTATTATACAGAGTATAAATATTTCTGTTAGACTATCCTCTAGAGATGGAAGGATCGATCTGCTATGTATCGGTGATCGGCTGATCTAGAGCCGATCCCGAAAGCCGATCGATGGAGTGAGTATCAGCAAATAACAGAACTAGCACGCGCAGCTAGCACAAAACAAACAACCCAGAAAAGATAATAACCCAGAACACCATACAGACCAGATCTGATCGATACGAACAGAACAGCAGCAGCAATTCAATATTTTACATTTAATGATTACAGTTTTAGTTTAAAATAACAGAGTCTGCGTTTATTGACTGCAGTTTTTACTGTATTTATTTAATTAGCTTTTTTATTTTAAATTAAATGTAATGATTGCAGTATTGGGGATATTTATTTGATTTACTTTGTTTATTTGATGCTAATTTAGTTAAAAATATCTGATCGGTCCATCTCTACTATCCTCTATCTGTCCCTTCAGTAAACATGGCCTTCTCAGAATCATCAGTAGTGTCAGAAGGGGTTTGCTGCTCCGACACTACAAAAACATTCCATTAATGAGTTCAGCTATTAATATACTACACTTCTTCAGAGTATGTGTGATTAATGGTGTGTATTGTGCTCTACAAAATAAACTACGCTAAACTGTCGTTGCAGACGTTGTGCAACAGCCTTACACCGACACTACTGACTTATTTCCAGATCTCTGTTTTGCGGCTGCAGCTGGGGGTCTCTCCCCCTCACACATTTGGGCGCATCATCTTACAACACCTTTCCTTTTTTTAATCTGGCCTTTTTGGCTCCACCTGGCCGTCTTTCTGCCCTCCGTCACCACTGACTGACGCTTCACACTGTTCTGTTGCTATATTTCATTTTACTGCTCCTGAAAATGCGACTCGTGGGCCCAACCAACTCAAACATTTAGGAGATGGTCCCTCAGATGGTAGAACCCACCTAATCTACTGCGATGTAGGGGCTGTGCTGTCAGATGAATAGAGAATGGATGCAAGAAGAAGATTAGATAAGTGACAGATGAGTGTCAAAATTATTTTTCCCCTCCAACCGGCCCAAACTCGAGGTTGACGCGAGCCGGCTCATCGGGAGTCCTCCCGAATCTCCTGATTAGCCACTCCGGGCCTGGTTCTATATACTGGACTCTCCTTATTACACCCTGATGATGTGAATACACTGTTTTACACCCTATGGCCTCTTTAACTTGTGCAGAATTGGTATTTATTGCTTCCAAAACTTGCTGTGAATATGTCTGTCTGTGTGTGACGAGGTCTACAGTCTGTAAACCCGACTCAGATAATTCTTCAGAGTCGTTAGAGTCTCCTCGCCAAACAGAAAAGAAAATATTCAGCACTCAAATGAAACCAACATATTGCACCTCTCTGTTGATTTATTTCTTTTCGCATACTTAATGGATTCCACAGCTGCTACTGAGCGGAGATCTGCATGAAAACATGCTGCACAGTCAGTCAGCTGAGACAAATGATTCAGTTACAGCACTGAATCTACCATCTGGACAGCTTTCTGGTTCTGGACAGGCTTGAAGGAGATCTATCACAGTTTGTCCGGTCTGTCTGTTTCATTTATTTTGTCGGAGCTGTTTGTGCATGTGAACATTCTGCTTATAAAGTCCTGATGCTCGAAGTTAGACGCCAGTGGGAGAAACTCTGTTCCACAGAAGCCACTTTTCTCAGCTGCTTGAAACGCTTCCATGGAATTCCAGCCCTTTTCAGCACATTTACAATATGACATCATCTCGTAACACAGTCTTTATTGCCCGCCTCCCGGCATGCTTGGCACGTCGTCACACAACACACACACACACACAGAGCTAAAACGATAAAAACTGACCACTCTGAAACGTCCTGCTCCAGTCCAGCTCACGAAGGTGGATCTACCAGTTTGTTCTGCCGCACTTTCAGGATCGGACTCTGAGTCAAACTGATGCAGCAGAACTGACTACTTTGTAGGAACAGTCACACCAGTGTGGGGGTAGACCTTGTAGCAGGATGCTGCTCTGGCAGTTGACCAATCAGAAAAGAGTGGGTGGAGTTGACCAATCAGAGTGTACTAGGCTTACTGGGAGGCGGGGCTTTTTAGGCGGGGCTTAAAGACACAGGGGCTCCAACAGACAGAGGGTGAATACTGAAGAGAATAAGTAAGAGAAAATATTTTGTTTTGGAAGAATGTAAGCATGTGAAATATCAAAATATGAGCAGCCTACAAGACTAAACATATCTGGAATATGAGAATACAGAAAACAAATAATGTGAAATGTATAAGCTAATAAATAATGACAAGTACAATTAGTTTCTGAATAATAAGTCAGAATAATGTGATGATGTTTGGATGAGAAAGTATACAGGATGGAAACACTGTAGGAACATCGGCATACTCTGTAGTTAGTTTGGTATCACTGGACTTTAAAACTTCACCTCTTGTGTTCTAATATGCTGTGTACACCACCTCAGGCTGCTGGAACATACAGTTCTTGGAAAGTGTAATAACATAAAAACTGATGAAGTAGTCTTTGGCAAGTTCAACACACAACAAAGTATTATAGCTATTAGCAGTTGGTACATAACATCCATCCATCTGCCGCTTTATCCCGCTAGTCGGGGTCACTGGGATCTGGAGCCAATCCCAGCGTCATTGGGCGATGGCGGGGTACACCATGGACAGTTCGCCAGTCCATCGCATGGCCAACATTCACTCACGCACACACTCACACCTACAGGCAAATTAGAGTGAGGATCAACCTAACATACCTGTGTTTGGACTGTGGGAGGAAACTGGAGTAACCCACTCAAACACGGAGAGAACATACACACTCCACACAGAACCACCCGGACCGGGAATCCCACCCAGATCATCTTACTGTGAGGAGACAGTGCTGACCACTACACCACCATACTGACCACTACACCACCATACTAACCACTACACCACCGTACTAACCACTACACCACCATACTAACCACTACACCACCATACTAACCACTACACCATCATACTAACCACTACACCACCATACTAACCACTACACCACCATACTAACCACTACACCATCATACTAACCACTACACCACCATACTAACCACTACACCACCATACTGACCACTACACCACCATACTAACCACTACACCACCATACTAACCACTACACCACCATACTAACCACTACACCACCATACTGACCACTACACCACCATACTGACCACTACACCACCATACTGACCACTACACCACCAAACTAACCACTACACCACCGTACTAACCACTACACCACCATACTAACCACTACACCATCATACTAACCACTACACCACCATACTAACCACTACACCACCATACTGACCACTACACCACCATACTGACCACTACACCACCAAACTAACCACTACACCACCGTACTAACCACTACACCACCATACTAACCACTACACCATCATACTAACCACTACACCACCATACTAACCACTACACCACCATACTAACCACTACACCATCATACTAACCACTACACCACCATACTAACCACTACACCACCATACTAACCACTACACCACCATACTAACCACTACACCACCATACTAACCACTACACCACCATACTGACCACTACACCACCATACTGACCACTACACCACCATACTGACCACTACACCACCAAACTAACCACTACACCACCGTACTAACCACTACACCACCATACTAACCACTACACCACCATACTAACCACTACACCATCATACTGACCACTACACCACCATACTAACCACTACACCACCATTCTAACCACTACACTACCATACAAACCACTACACCACCATACTGACCACTACACCACCGTACTGACCACTACACCACCATACTAACCACTACACCATCATACTGACCACTACACCACCATACTAACCACTACACCACCATACTAACCACTACACCACCATACTGACCACTACACCACCATACTGACCACTACACCACCGTACTGACCACTACACCACCATACTGACCACTACACCACCGTACTGACGACTACACCACCATACTAACCACTACACCACCGTACTAACCACTACACCACCGTACTAACCACTACACCACCGTACTAACCACTACACCCCCATACTAACCACTACACCACCATACTAACCACTACACCACCATACTAACCACTACACCACCGTACTAACCACTACACCACCGTACTGACCACTACACCACCGTACTAACCACTACACCACCGTACTGACCACTACACCACCGTACTAACCACTACACCACCATAGTAACCACTACACCACCATACTGACCACTACACCACCGTACTGACCACTACACCACCGTACTAACCACTACACCACCGTACTAACCACTACACCACCATACTAACCACTACACCACCATACTAACCACTACACCACCATACTGACCACTACACCACCATACTAAACACTACACCACCAAACTGACCACTACACCACCATACTAACCACTACACCACCATATTAACCACTACACCACCGTACTAACCACTACACCACCATACTAACCACTACACCACCGTACTAACCACTACACCACCGTACTAACCACTACACCACCGTACTGACCACTACACCACCGTACTGACCACTACACCACCGTACTAACCACTACACCACCATACTAACCACTACACCACCATACTAACCACTACACCACCGTACTAACCACTACACCACCATACCAACCACTACACCACCATACTAACCACTACACCATCATACTAACCACTACACCACCATACTAACCACTACACCACCGTACTGACCACTAGACCACCGTACTAACCACTACACCATCATACTAACCACTACACCACCATACTGACCACTACACAACCGTACTAACCACTACACCACCATACTAACCACTACACCACCGTACTAACCACTACACCACCATACTAACCACTACACCACCGTACTAACCACTACACCACCATACTGACCACTACACCACCGTACTAACCACTACACCACCATACTAACCACTACACCACAATACTAACCACTACACCACCGTACTAACCACTACACCACCATACCAACCACTACACCACCATACTAACCACTACACCATCATACTAACCACTACACCACCGTACTAACCACCACACCACCGAACTAACCACTACACCACCATATTAACCACTACACCACCGTACTAACCACTACACCACCATATTAACCACTACACCACCATATTAACCACTACACCACCATACTAACCACTACACCACCATACTAACCACTACACCACCGTACTAACCACTACACCACCGTACTAACCACTACACCACCATATTAACCACTACACCACCATATTAACCACTACACCACCATACTAACCACTACACCATCGTACTAACCACTTCAGATTACTTGCCATAATAATAATTGTCATTCAGCAATAATTTATACAGTGTATATTGATTGGTGATAAAAACATAAAGGTAGAGTTATTAAATAACTACCAATTTATTATTCTTATTCTTATCATTATTAGTTTGGAAGTTGTTATCACAAAAACATTATGAACATCTGTTTAATTACTGGTTTTTGGTTATGGGTGTTTTTTATATATTCCAGTTGCCAGTTTGGTAACACTTTCTATGAAGCCTAAACTTCTAACCACTTCTGTGGTTCAACCTTGAGGTTAATTTTAAACAATATCCCACACGTGACTTCATTCATCGCCAACACCCAGCAAGGAAAAGAGCGGAGATCCTTGGGAGAAGTGTTCTTTACAAGAGGTACAAGGTTCTTCAGTTCTCCGTTGACCTCCGGAATAAGAGAAATCAGCGTAACTGGGTTCGGGTAGTCCTGAGGATGAAGGAGAAAATTGCCATACGGAGCGCCGCGGAGGAGTGGTGTCCGGAGGACTTCTGGCCCTTTGCTGTCAGAGGATAAAGGGAAGGATGGCCATGCGGAGGGTTGGGTAGTCCTTAAATTCTCTGGTGTAGGCTTTGTGCTTCCCTTTAGCCCAGATTGTCATCTGCACAAATCCCAACAGCGTGAAGAGAACGACTGCAACAGACCAGTTCAACATGATTACACATGCTGGTGATAATAAAGGAATGAAGGGATGAACGGATGAAGGAACAGTGCTGGTGATAATAAAGGAATGAAGGGATGAAGGATCAGTGTTGGTGATAATAAAGGAATGAAGGGATGAAGGAACAGTGTTGGTGATGATAAAGGAATGAAGGGATGAAGGAACAGTGTTGGTGATAATAAAGGAATGAAGGGATGAAGGATCAGTGTTGGTGATAATAAAGGAATGAAGGGATGAAGGAACAGTGTTGGTGATGATAAAGGAATGAAGGGATGAAGGAACAATGTTGGTGGTGATAAAGGAATGAAGAGATGAAGGAACAGTGTTGGTGATGATAAAGGAATGAAGGGATGAAGGAACAGTGTTGGTGGTGATAAAGGAATGAAGGGATGAAGGAACAGTGTTGGTGATGAAAAAGGAATGAAGGGATGAAGGAACAGTGTTGGTGATGATAATAAAGGAATGAAGGGATGAAGGAACAGTGTTGGTGATGATAAAGGAATGAAGGGATGAAGGAACAGTGTTGGTGATAGAGGAATCAAGGGATGAAGGAACAGTGTTGGTTATGATAATAAAGGAATGAAGGGATGAAGGAAAAGTGTTGGTGATGATAAAGGAATGAAGGGATTAAGGAACAGTGTTGGTGATGATAAAAGAATGAAGGGATTAAGGAACAGTGTTGGTGATGATAAAGGAATGAAGGGATGGAGGAAGTGTTGGTGGTGATAAAGGAATGAAGGGATGAAGGAACAGTGTTGGGGATGATAAAGGAATGAAGGGATGAAGGAACAGTGTTGGTGGTGATAAAGGAATGAAGGGATGAAGGAACAGTGTTGGTGATGATAAAGGAATGAAGGGATGGAGGAAGTGTTGGTGGTGATAAAGGAATGAAGGGATGAAGGAACAGTGTTGGGGATGATAAAGGAATGAAGGGATGAAGGAACAGTGTTGGTGATGATAAAGGAATGAAGGGATGAAGGAACAGTGTTGGTGATGATAAGGGAATGAAGGGATGAAGGAACAGTGTTGGTGATAAAGGAATGAAGAGATGAAGGAACAGTGTTGGTGGTGATAAAGGAATGAAGGGATGAAGGAAGAGTGTTGGTGATGATCAAGGAATGAAGGGATGAAGGAACAGTGTTGGTGATGATAAAGGAATGAAGGGATGAAGGAACAGTGTTGGTGATGATAAAGGAATGAAGGGATGATGAAGGAACAGTGTTGGTGATGATAAGGGAATGAAGGGATGAAGGAACAGTGTTGGTGATGATAAAGGAATGAAGAGATGAAGGAACAGTGTTGGTGGTGATAAAGGAATGAAGGGATGAAGGAAGAGTGTTGGTGATGATAAAGGAATGAAGGGATGAAGGAACAGTGTTGGTGATGATAAAGGAATGAAGGGATGAAGGAACAGTGTTGGTGATGATAAAGGAATGAAGAGATGAAGGAACAGTGTTGGTGGTGATAAAGGAATGAAGGGATGAAGGAAGAGTGTTGGTGATGATAAAGGAATGAAGGGATGAAGGAACAGTGTTGGTGATGATAAAGGAATGAAGGGATGAAGGAACAGTGTTGGTGATGATAAAGGAATGAAGGGATGTAGGAACAGTGTTGGTGATGATAAAGGAATGAAGGGATGAAGGAACAGTGTTGGTGATGATAAAGGAATGAAGGGATGAAGGAACAGTGTTGGTGATGATAAAGGAATGAAGAGATGAAGGAACAGTGTTGGTGGTGATAAAGGAATGAAGGGATGAAGGAAGAGTGTTGGTGATGATAAAGGAATGAAGGGATGAAGGAACAGTGTTGGTGATGATAAAGGAATGAAGGGATGAAGGAACAGTGTTGGTGATGATAAAGGAATGAAGGGATTAAGGAACAGTGTTGGTGATGATAAAGGAATGAAGGGATGAAGGAACAGTGTTGGTGATGATAAAGGAATGAAGGGATGAAGGAACAGTGATGGTGATGATAAAGGAATGAAGGGATGAAGGAACAGTGTTGGTGATGATAAAGGAATGAAGGGATGAAGGAACAGTGACTCCTCTGTAGACACCGTGTTAATAGAGATTTGTTTATGTCTGTAATCACTTACCTGGAACACACTGTGTCATAATGGAGAAGCTCACCCAGACGCCCACCTGCAGTATAGAGGAGAAGGGTGGGAGTGAGGGCTGAGCTGGAAAAGGGCAAAGCTATTGTAGCGTCTAACACACTGACTAATATTACTGTTATGAATAGCCCCTCAGGATGTAGAAGTAAAGGGGCTCTGTAAATAAAACTCATTGTTAATATTATTCTAAATCAGTTTTATATCTGAGGCATGTTTGGTGGCTGCAGTTGAAGCTTTTTAAAATCTAAACTAAATCTAAGAGGCTAATGAAATGAACCTTCTTGGCATAACATCTAAATAATTATGTTATACCCTGTACTTTAACTGTGCTGATGGTATGTTGTGATGCTGTCTGTGCTGATGGTGGGTTGTGATGCTGTCTGTGCTGATGGTGTGTTGTGATGCTGTCTGTGCTGATGATATGTTGTGATGCTGTCTGTGCTGATGGTGGGTTGTGGTGGTGTCTGTGCTGATGGTATGTTGTGATGCTGTCTGTGCTGATGGTGGGTTGTGGTGGTGTCTGTGCTGATGGTATGTTGTGATGCTGTCTGTGCTGATGGTGGGTTGTGGTGGTGTCTGTGCTGATGGTGGGTTGTGGTGGTGTCTGTGCTGATGGTATGTCATGGTGATGTCTGTGCAGGTGGTGGGTTGTGGTGGTGTCTGTGCTGATGGTATGTTGTGATGCTGTCTGTGCTGATGGTGGGTTGTGGTGGTGTCTGTGCTGATGGTATGTTGTGATGCTGTCTGTGCTGATGGTGGGTTGTGGTGGTGTCTGTGCTGATGGTATGTTGTGGTGGCGTCTGTGCTGATGGTGTGTTGTGGAGGTGTCTGTGCTGATGGTGTATTGTGGAGGAGTCAGTGCTGATGGTGGGTTGTGGAGGAGTCAGTGCTGATGGTGTGTTGTGGAGGTGTCTGTGCTGAGGGTATGGTGTGGTGGTGTCTGTGCTGTTGGTATGTTATGGTGGTGTCTGGGCTGATGGTGGCTTGTTGTGGTGTCTGTATGTTGTGGTGGTTTCTGTGCTGATGGTATGTTGTAATAAAGTCGGTGCTGGTTGTGTCTGTACTCTGGGCTAATGATATGTTGTGGTGGTGTCTGTGCTGGTGTTGTCTTTGCTTATGGTATGTTGTGGTGGTGTCTCTGCTGATGATATGTTGTGGTTCTGTTTGTTCTGATGGTGTGTTGTGATGCTGTCTGTGCTGATGGTGTGTTGTGGAGGTGTCTGTGCTGGAGGAGTCAGTGCTGATGGTGTGTTGTGGAGGTGTCTGTGCTGATATGTTGTGGTGGTGTCTGTGCTGATGATATGTTGTGATGCTGTTTGTGCTGATGATATGTTGTGATGCTGTCTGTGCTGATTTTGTTTTATTTTGAAGTCTGTGTTGCTGGTGTCTGTACTCTGGGCTGGTGATATGTTGTGATGCTGTCTGTGCTGATGGTGTGTTGTGATGCTGTCTGTGCTGATGGTGTGTTGTGATGCTGTCTGTGCTGATGATATGTTGTGATGCTGTCTGTGCTGATGGTGTGTTGTGATGCTGTCTGTGCTGATGGTATGTTGTGATGCTGTCTGTGCTGATGGTATGTTGTGATGCTGTCTGTGCTGATGATATGTTGTGATGCTGTCTGTGCTGATGGTGTGTTGTGATGCTGTCTGTGCTGATGGTATGTTGTGATGCTGTCTGTGCTGATGATGTTGTGATGCTGTCTGTGCTGATGGTGTGTTGTGATGCTGTCTGTGCTGATGGTATGTTGTGATGCTGTCTGTGCTGATGGTATGTTGTGATGCTGTCTATGCTGATGATATGTCGTGATGCTGTCTGTGCTGATGGTGTGTTGTGATGCTGTCTGTGCTGATGATATGTTGTGATGCTGTCTGTGCTGATGGTATGTTGTGATGCTGTCTGTGCTGATGGTATGTTGTGATGCTGTCTGTGCTGATGATATGTTGTGATGCTGTCTGTGCTGATGGTGTGTTGTGATGCTGTCTGTGCTGATGGTATGTTGTGATGCTGTCTGTGCTGATGGTATGTTGTGATGCTGTCTGTGCTGATGATATGTTGTGATGCTGTCTGTGCTGATGGTGTGTTGTGATGCTGTCTGTGCTGATGGTATGTTGTGATGCTGTCTGTGCTGATGGTATGTTGTGATGCTGTCTGTGCTGATGATATGTTGTGATGCTGTCTGTGCTGATGGTGTGTTGTGATGCTGTCTGTGCTGATGGTATGTTGTGATGCTGTCTGTGCTGATGGTATGTTGTGAGGCTGTCTGTGCTGATGATATGTTGTGATGCTGTCTGTGCTGATGGTGTGTTGTGATGCTGTCTGTGCTGATGGTATGTTGTGATGCTGTCTGTGCTGATGGTATGTTGTGATGCTGTCTGTGCTGATATGTTGTGATGCTGTCTGTGCTGATGGTGTGTTGTGATGCTGTCTGTGCTGATGGTATGTTGTGATGCTGTCTGTGCTGATGATATGTTGTGATGCTGTCTGTGCTGATGGTGTGTTGTGATGCTGTCTGTGCTGATGGTATGTTGTGATGCTGTCTGTGCTGATGATATGTTGTGATGCTGTCTGTGCTGATGGTGTGTTGTGATGCTGTCTGTGCTGATGGTGTGTTGTGATGCTGTCTGTGCTGATGGTGTTGTGATGCTGTCTGTGCTGATGGTGTGTTGTGATGCTGTCTGTGCTGATGGTGTGTTGTGCTGCTGTCTGTGCTGATGGTATGTTGTGATGCTGTCTGTGCTGATGATATGTTGTGATGCTGTCTGTGCTTGTGCTGATGATATGTTGTGATGCTGTCTGTGCTGATGATATGTTGTGATGCTGTCTGTGCTGATGGTGTGTCGTGGTGGTGTCTGTGCTGATGATATGTTGTGATGCTGTCTGTGCTGATGGTGTGTTGTGATGCTGTCTGTGCTGATGATATGTTGTGATGCTGTCTGTGCTGATGGTGTTGTGATGCTGTCTGTGCTGATGGTGTGTTGTGATGCTGTCTGTGCTGATGATATGTTGTGATGCTGTCTGTGCTGATGATATGTTGTGATGCTGTCTGTGCTGATGATATGTTGTGATGCTGTCTGTGCTGATGGTGTGTTGTGATGCTGTCTGTGCTGATGATATGTTGTGATGCTGTCTGTGCTGATGATATGTTGTGATGCTGTCTGTGCTGATGGTGTGTTGTGATGCTGTCTGTGTTGATGATATGTTTTGATGCTGTCTGTGCTGATGGTGTGTTGTGATGCTGTCTGTGCTGATGATATGTTGTGATGCTGTCTGTGCTGATGGTGTGTTGTGGTGGTGTCTGTGCTGATGGTTTGTTGTGATGCTGTCTGTGCTGATGATATGTTGTGATGCTGTCTATGCTGATGGTGTGTTGTGATGCTGTCTGTGCTGATGATATGTTGTGATGCTGTCTGTGCTGATGGTGTGTTGTGGTGGTGTTTGTTCTGATGGTGTGTTGTAGTGGTGTCTGTGCTGATGATATGTTGTGATGCTGTCTGTGCTGATGGTGTGTTGTGATGCTGTCTGTGCTGATGGTGTGTTGTGGTGGTGTCTGTGCTGATGATATGTTGTGATGCTGTCTGTGCTGATGGTGTTGTGATGCTGTCTGTGCTGATGATATGTTGTGATGCTGTCTGTGCTGATGGTGTGTTGTGATGCTGTCTGTGCTGATGGTGTGTTGTGGTGGTGTCTGTGCTGATGATATGTTGTGATGCTGTCTGTGCTGATGGTGTGTTGTGATGCTGTCTGTGCTGATGATATGTTGTGATGCTGTCTGTGCTGATGGTGTGTTGTGATGCTGTCTGTGCTGATGGTGTGTTGTGATGCTGTCTGTGCTGATGGTGTGTTGTGATGCTGTCTGTGCTGATGATATGTTGTGATGCTGTCTGTGCTGATGGTGTGTTGTGATGCTGTCTGTGCTGATGGTGTGTTGTGATGCTGTCTGTGCTGATGGTATGTTGTGATGCTGTCTGTGCTGATGATATGTTGTGATGCTGTCTGTGCTGATGGTGTGTTGTGATGCTGTCTGTGCTGATGGTATGTTGTGATGCTGTCTGTGCTGATGATATGTTGTGATGCTGTCTGTGCTGATGATATGTTGTGATGCTGTCTGTGCTGATGATATGTTGTGATGCTGTCTGTGCTGATGATATGTTGTGATGCTGTCTGTGCTGATGGTGTGTTGTGATGCTGTCTGTGCTGATGGTGTGTTGTGGTGGTGTCTGTGCTGATGATATGTTGTGATGCTGTCTGTGCTGATGGTGTGTTGTGATGCTGTCTGTGCTGATGATATGTTGTGATGCTGTCTGTGCTGATGGTGTGTTGTGATGCTGTCTGTGCTGATGGTGTGTTGTGATGCTGTCTGTGCTGATGGTGTGTTGTGATGCTGTCTGTGCTGATGATATGTTGTGATGCTGTCTGTGCTGATGGTGTGTTGTGATGCTGTCTGTGCTGATGGTGTGTTGTGATGCTGTCTGTGCTGATGATATGTTGTGATGCTGTCTGTGCTGATGGTGTGTCGTGGTGGTATCTGTGCTGATGATATGTTGTGATGCTGTCTGTGCTGATGATATGTTGTGATGCTGTCTGTGCTGATGGTGTGTTGTGATGCTGTCTGTGCTGATGGTATGTTGTGATGCTGTCTGTGCTGATGGTGTGTTGTGATGCTGTCTGTGCTGATGGTGTTGTGATGCTGTCTGTGCTGATGGTGTGTTGTGATGCTGTCTGTGCTGATGGTGTGTTGTGATGCTGTCTGTGCTGATGATATGTTGTGATGCTGTCTGTGCTGATGGTGTGTTGTGATGCTGTCTGTGCTGATGGTGTGTTGTGATGCTGTCTGTGCTGATGATATGTTGTGATGCTGTCTGTGCTGATGGTGTGTCGTGGTGGTATCTGTGCTGATGATATGTTGTGATGCTGTCTGTGCTGATGATATGTTGTGATGCTGTCTGTGCTGATGGTGTGTTGTGGAGGTGTTTGTGCTGATGGTGTGTTGTGGAGGTGTCAGTGCTGATGGTGTGTTGTGGAGGTGTCTGTGCTGATGATATGTTGTGATGCTGTCTGTGCTGATGGTGTGTTGTGATGCTGTCTGTGCTGATGATATGTTGTGATGCTGTCTGTGCTGATGGTGTGTTGTGATGCTGTCTGTGCTGATGGTGTGTTGTGGTGGTGTCTGTGCTGATGATATGTTGTGATGCTGTCTGTGCTGATGGTGTGTTGTGATGCTGTCTGTGCTGATGATATGTTGTGATGCTGTCTGTGCTGATGGTGTGTTGTGATGCTGTCTGTGCTGATGGTGTGTTGTGATGCTGTCTGTGCTGATGATATGTCGTGATGCTGTCTGTGCTGATGGTGTGTTGTGATGCTGTCTGTGCTGATGGTGTGTTGTGATGCTGTCTGTGCTGATGGTGTGTTGTGATGCTGTCTGTGCTGATGGTATGTTGTAATGCTGTCTGTGCTGATGGTGTGATGTGATGCTGTCTGTGCTGATGATATGTTGTAAGAAATCAAATAAACTCGTTGAAACTTCTAGCTGTGGTTTGGCAGTCAGTGGAATTAGTGTTGTTATTCGAGCAGTTATCATTGTGTGAACTGGAGGGGTTTAAGCTTCCATTACTCCTGAGCTGCGTTAGCCTCTTAGTTCCGGTCCAGTGCAGGAACAGGCAGGAAATTGTGTAAATATGTTTCTTTGCCAAATTATTCCTTTAAGCACATTAAGCACCCCAAACCTCCATTCCTCGACAACAAACTCTCACTTTGGAACAGTGTAATCCTTAAAGGGTGGAGTGGGTCCAAGGTTTTGTAAAAAAACAGTCAGTAACACTAACGAATTGACTGATTAATTAAGCCTTGAACATGTGAGCTTTGGTAAGAATGAAAACATGGAGCCGTGCCAGCTCTAAATGAGAGCTTAGGGGCTGTAACCGAAGAGCTTAATGAATTAGTACGCATGGGGGCATCTGAGGACGTTTCTCTGACCTCGTAAGTGTAGTTAGGGCAGGACACGAAGAAGAACAGCCAGGTGAAAGGGTTTTTAGACGGATGAGGGAACCGCCGACACTTGTGGCCTGCAAGCCAATCACAAGACAGCGTGGACTCAGATCCATGATGAGATAAATCTTAATAAATCCCAGAGGAAGCTGCAGTTACAGTAACAAATCACAAAGAGGAGCTATAAATCATATTTTACAAGAAGTCTCACAGGACCAGACGTGAGCTGTTAATGAGAATACACTTCTGGGGACAAACTTTCAGCATGCCCCCTTTTAACACCCCCCCCAGATGCCTCTAGTCTGTGTTCTCAATGTCTGGACTACTAAACGAGATCAGGCCTGGTCCTGCGGGACTACAAGAGACTCGAGCGGCGCTACTGTTTTGAATATATGAACTGAGGACGTTGGTAATGAATCATTAAAAACTCTTCCACAGTTTGCTTTGCTCCCAGTGCTGGCGGAGGTCTTTCCTCAGTCACCCACCTTCTCCTATTAAGCTGTTGAGTGACCAGTGGATAGAGAAGTTTCCGGCCTCACACAGCTGGAACGGAAACACAACATACAGATCACTGTGATTGTATTTGCATCGTACGGGCAGACGTTAGGATGTCGTTATGTTACGTACCACAAAGAGAACGAGGGCGTAGTTGATCTGCGTTTCTCCGTAGGCTGTAATGTAACGCACAGATTCATCATCTGTTATTATACAGAACTTTATACAGATGCTTAATTTAATTCTAACATTTAGCAATTCTACAATTCTAGCACAGGTCACGTGATTTTCCAATTCAGAGCATCACCACATCACTATTCAGTAATGCCTGGTTCACACTACACCACTGTTTGAGTCGGCAGGTCTTTGTACCGTTCCCACTACGTGACTGGTTGTGCTGTAATATCGAGTCTTTCAGTTGTCGTGGCTTTCACACTACATTACTGATCGGCGACACGGGATCACCATTTACACGACTTTCACTCTGGAGAACCGCCCACTCTTCTGGCGGCTGTCCAAAAACACGGGAAAACACACGAAAACTTAACTCTCGTTAGAACTAAACGTATGTGACAACTAGCAATAACTCGTAGACCTACGTTATTTCCAAAACGGACGTCAACAAACAAGCAACACAAGTTGTTACTGCGCTGACCTGCAGTGACAAATGAAAGAAGAAAAAGGAATGAATATGGATGAGAAGATTGATAAAGGCTAGGGACTAGTGACTGTCTGTTCTGCAGAGAGAGTTGGAGATAAATATTTAATATTTTATCAATGAAAACAACGTGTCGCCCGCAGCTGCAGAGAGATTGCGTGAACGGTGATGCGGTTCTCTCTCCATGATCTCATTGGCTGTAGCTAGAGGCTGCTATTGACTCTCAGTCGCCGACTGGCCTATATATATGTATATACATCCATCTTCCTTATCTTCTACATTATCAAGGGTGGGGTAGGTGCCAATGGACACCCTGGACAGCTCACTAGTCCATCGCATGGCCAACACACACTCACGCACACACTCACAGCTACAGATAATTTAAAGTGAGTGATCAACCTAACATGCATGTGTTTGGGATGCAATTTTTTAGACTTTCAGGTTTAATTAAAGTGGCTGAACAAAAATATTCTATGAAATGTTTACAAATTCCAACCATTTTTCTACAGAGCCTCTTCATTTTAGGGGCTCAAAAGTAATTGGACAAATTAACATTACTGTAAATAAAATGTTCATTTTTTAATAATTTGTTGAGAATTCATTGCAAGCAATGACTGCCTGATATCTGGAACCCATGGACACCACCAACCGCTGGGTTTCCTCCTTTGTGATGCTTTGCCAGGCCTTTACTCCAGCTGTCTTCAGTCGCTGCTTGATTGAGGGTGTTTCTACCGTAAGTTTTGTGTTACACTGTGAATAGTTGCAGTTACAGTAACAAATCACAAGGAGATCTGGTGATTGACTCGACTTATTCTACTTCTTTACCTTAAAAAACTCCTGGGTTGATTTCACATTGTGTTTCGGGTCACTGTCCATCTGTACTGTCCAATCAACCTTGCTGCATTTGATTGAATCTGAGAAGAAAGTATATCCCTGTACACTTCAGAATTCATCCAGCTGCTTCTGTCCTCTGTCTCATCATCAATAAACACCAGTGATCCAGTACCATTGGAAGCCATGCATGCTCATGCCATGCCAGGATGTGGTGTGCTTTGGATCATGAGTTGTTCCGAGCCTTTTTCATACTTTCCTCTTCCCATCATTCTGATACAGGGCGATCTTAATATCATCTGTCCATAGAATGCTGTTCCAGGACTGTGCTGGCTTCTTTAGATGTTTTTGCTCTCCTGAAGTCTTCTCTTTATGGTAGACTTAGATACTGATACTAAGGGTTTTTTTTCTTCACCATGGAAAGGATTCTACGATCTTCCACCACTGATTTCTTCCGAAGACGTCCAGGCCTGTTTGAGTTCCTGAGCTCACCAGTGCACTCTTTTTCCCCCAGAATGTACCAAACTGTTAATTTGGCCACCCCTAACATTCCTGCCATCTCTCTGATAGAGTTCTTCTCTATTTCAGTGTAATGACGGCCTGTTTCACTGGAGATCTCCTTTGACTGCATGTCGTTGGTTCACGGCAACATCTTCCAAATGCAAATGCATACCTGAAATCAACTCCAGACCTTTACCTGCTTAACTGATGATGAATTAATGAGGGCAAAGCCCATAAAATAGCTTTTGAGATAGTTGTCCAATTACTTTTGATCCCCTGAAAAAAGGGTCAGCTTCATATTAAAGAGCTGTCATTCCTAAACCCCTCCTCCAGTTAGGAATGAATCCCTTTAAATTAAAACTGAGGCTGCACTTTAAGCCCACATTAATTATATAACTGTATCTTGAATGTGGTTTAGTAAACAGCTAAAATGCCACAACTTGTCTCACTGTCCAAATATTTCTGGGCCTAACTGTATCACTCACTGTCCAAAGAAAAGCATGTATCTCCATTTTTGTTACTTTTTTATTTTTATCATTCTGGTTCCATTGATTTACATTAAAAGTAAAGTAGGTTGCTGGTTTCTCCTGTTTGGAGATGTTCTTTTGGCCAGTGATGAAATATACATACTGTAATTATTTAAATTTTTAATTATTTAAATTTAAATCATGTTTTCTACTTTGAGATTTAATATTCATTTTTGGAATATGATGAGTTCTGAATATTTAGAACTACAGCTTTCATAATCGATTCACACACTTCATGTCCTCCTGGTTCTACCTCCTGGTGAAGCTGTACTGCTGTGTGTATATATATATATATATTAGATAGATAGATAGATAGATAGATAGATAGATAGATAGATAGATAGATGTAATATTGCCTTGTATCTCTGAAAATATTTAAGGAAGAACATCTTAAAGCAAGAAATTTAATGTAAGTCAATGGAAAAAGACTTTTCTTCCAAGTCTACCGCTTATTCCGTGGATCCGGGTCATGGGGGTAGCAGTCTAAGCAGAGAAGCCCAGACTTCCCTCTTCCCAGCCACCTCCTCTAGCTCCTGTTCCCAGGCCAGCTGAGAGATATAATCCCTCCTGCGTGTCCTGGGTCTTCCCCGGGGTCCCCTCCCGGTTGGACATGTCCAGAACACCTCCACAGGGAGGTGTCCATAAGGCATCCTAACCAGATGCCCGAGCCAGCTCAGCTGGTTCCTCTCAACGTGGAGGGGTAGCAGCTCGACTCTGAGCCTGTATAATCGAACCCCTCACCCCTCTTTCTTCACCAGGACAGACCGGCACAGAGCCCGCATCACTGCAAACACTGGACCAATCCGTCTGTCAACCTCCCGCTCCATCCTTCCTTCCCTCACTCGTGAACAAGACCCCGAGATACTTAACCTTCTCCACTTGAGGCAGGAGATCATTTCCAACTTGGAGTTTCAGTCCATTCATCAATTTGGACACAATATTAGGAACAACAAGCATTTTCAAAGTATGAGGCAAACAGAAATGGAGATACACCGTTTTGTTTAGACAGCAGGAACGTGTAGCTACAATCAGACGGGCTGTTTGAAAGCTGTGCTTTCAACTTCTGGTGGCAGTACGAGTGAAGACTGATTAGGGGAGAGAGGAGAACACTGAGAACTTGGGCTGGAGTTCTGCCTGCAGCTTGAAGGCTGGACCCTTCGTGACTGTGGTGGGACTGAAAGGACTGAGGAATGGGGAAGACACAAGGAGGTGGTGGGGATACCAAGAACTTCATCATGAGAACAGAAGGTGAGGAGGCCTCTTACTGGGCGGAGTGTAGAGCGGGTGGTTGATGTAATAGGCCAGCCAAGCAGCAAAACCCCAGTAATAAGCGCAGTTCTGTAGAATCAGCCAACACAGGAGAAATGATCACAGCAACCTCAGTCTGTACCATACAGCCACACAACATGAACAGTAACTACAGTGAACACTAACTTTAGTCCTCCAAAGATTTTAGAACACTTCATCACGACCCCCACAGGACCACCACAAAGGAGGCACACAGAGATGATGGATCATTCTCAGCACTGCAGTGACACTGATGAGTGGATCAGACACAGCAGTGCTGCTGGAGTGTTTAAACACTGTGTCCACTCACTGTCCACTCTATTAGATACTCCTACTACTTGCTGGTCCACCTTGTAGATGTAAAGTCAGAGACAGTAGCTCATCTGCTGCTGCACCGTTTGTGTTCTCTAGTTCTTCATCAGTGGACACAGGACGCCGCCCACAGGACTCTGCCCACAGGACGCTGCCCACAGGACGCTGCCCACAGGATGCTGCCCACAGGACGCCGCCCACAGGACGCTGTCTACAGGACGCCACCCAACTGTTTTGGTAGGTGGATTCTCAGTGCAGCAATGACAATGCTGTGTCTGATCCACTCACACCAGCACAACACACATCACACATACACTAACACACCACCACCATCATGTCAGTGTCACTGCAGTGCTGAGAAGGACCCACCACCCAAATAGTACCTTCTCTGTGGTGGTCCTGTGGGGGTCCTGACAGAGAATACAGAGAATCAGATGAACTACAGTCTGTAATTGTAGATTCTATACGGTGAGTGGAGCTGATATAATGGATAATGAGTGTAAATACCAGGAGGTGTTCATATCAAATATAGATCTAACAGCGGATCTAGTGCCTTATCTTTACAAAGTCCACTCTGAAGTTTAAAAGACATTAAAATAAAATATGCCCAAGTGCTTACACATTCTGCAGCGTATGCAAATACACGCTTAGCATACTAAGCTGAAGCTCTTTCACATCCACTGCTTAAAGCTGAACATTAAAGAACATCTACTAGTCCTCAGTACTCACCCTCACCATAATTCTTAGAGGCATGGTTCCATGAGAGAAGCGGTGCACAAAGATGGTCTCCACCAGCCTCTTAATGTAGTGGAACGAGTGACAGGCACAGGCTAGACTGGACAAAGACATGAGTAAAACTCAACCCAAGCATTGGTCCCTCAAGCAAGCCAAATTATCTCCCAACAGACTGAAATACGATGGCTTAAATCAAGTAAACATGTCCGGAAATACATTAAAT
The DNA here is from genome assembly GCA_021613375.1 of Megaleporinus macrocephalus. Taxonomy (NCBI): domain Eukaryota; kingdom Metazoa; phylum Chordata; class Actinopteri; order Characiformes; family Anostomidae; genus Megaleporinus; species Megaleporinus macrocephalus. The sequence goes on from CM038705.1 coordinate 48,794,813, forward strand.
AATAATGGATACTGTACTGTACAAAAGTGGAAGGCATGTGAGATGACCAAAAAATATCACAGAACTTGGAGGAAGAACAGCAGAAAATTCACAAGACATAACCAGAAAGACTTCTTAGTAGAGTATCTAAACTTTTGTACATATCACAATTACTGTTTACATGTTTTCTATGTTATGTGTTTATCAAATATAAACCAACTGTGCATTTATTTAGCAGTATGTCATATTTGGGGATTTGGAGACCTCTGTGGTGGAAATATGTAATTGCACACAATGCCAATTTGAATTTTGTGTTTGTGTTGACTTTAAAATTCAAAGAGAACTCAGTCAAAACTCATTGTTCTGAGGATTTGAGTCCTTATCATCACATCTCCGATGTTGATTTTTCAGTTGAGACTTTGAGCTGAACCTGCTTTTCAAGCCTGTATGTGTGGCGTTAATGTGTAAAGGGTGTTATTTGGTCAGGAGTGCTCAGGCGTTTGCATGGATATGTAGGTTTACCGGACGACAGGATGAGGGCTGCTAGTGAAGGTGTATTTCTGGGTGTAGATGTAGGGAACTCGGAAGTAGAAGAGAAGGTATATCAAGAGGGGTCCCACATACTCCGACAGAAACACCTGCAGGTGAGAAAGAACCACATGCTATCAGACATACGCCTCTTATGTGCTTCAACACAAATATCACAGAGAAGATAACATCCCATAGTAACTGGGCTTTAACTTTATGTACTGTATCGCTGAATGACAGCACATGCAGAGGTGTGTATATTAGGAGTTGCACAGACTAGCCAACTTTAATACTTAGTCATGAAACCTTAAGCTTGATGTCAACTAGTTGCTGATCACTTGATTATGACAGTACAAACATGGACACCTCAGAGAAGACAACAGATGAGAAGCCGGGTCTGCATCTCTGGTTTTATGAAGGTTAGCAATGTGATCCAGGACTCTTTGAAAAGGGGACATCAGGCTCTACTGACCTGTCCAGGTTTGGCTTGGTTGTAACATTTCTCTGCTGAGCTACAGATCTTCAAAGACCAGATATTGAACGCTGTTATCTTATAATGTCGTGTTGTTGGAGAGGCAGCTTGTTATGGTGCTCTGAATGTCTCTGGCTCTCTGGATCTCTGCTGTGGGTGAGGATCTCGGTAATGCAGCCTAGTGGCACCCTCATACTAGATTTTTCTTTTTCGGGACCCAGGACCGCTTGCTTTGCAAGGTCAGTACATCTGATCAGGTGGGAAATCTATTTTGAAGCCCAGGAGTGGTCAAGGGAACCGACTCCGGTCTTGTGGTTCATATCCATGTGTGGAAGCTATCTGCTCCTGGCACCACGTGTGGTACTAATCAACTGCATCAATTGTGTTACATACTGAAATGGCGTCACATCTGGTCACTTGACTAGGACTTGAAGTTTAAGACTTAGGACTTGACTCCAGAATCGCTTGTATTGGCTTGGGACTTAATTGTCAAGACTTGAGATTTACTTGTTACTTGCAACTTATTGACTTGCTCCCATGGCTGGAACATACACATTAGGGGACAGTGTGCAGACTTGAGATACCGACCCTATGGCAGCCCTATTCTAAGCGCCCAGGGAGCAGTTGGGGGTTTGGTGTCTTGTTCAAGGGCACTTTAGTCATGTGTGCTTGATTAATTTTGCCATGTCAACTCATCATGTCACACGTTGTTGTAACTCAGAGAAATGCTGTGTATCCAAAAAGCATTTTTTCTTTATATCCCAAAAAAATAATAAAAAGCAGGAAAATGATGAAGCTACGTTTTTGCAAACCTGCACACAGAATTGTTCACTGATCTACAGTTCAGATGGTATTCTTGTATGTAACCGCAAATCAGTGATAATGAGAACCTCCCAGAATCAGCTCTGATTGCAGACTCAGAAATGATTCAGTCAGATCCAAATTTGGAGATTCCAGGGTCGTATCTCTGGTTCCCTGAAGACGAGCAAGGCGGCCCAGAGCTTGTTAGAAAGCCCACATCATGGCAGACTGACCTACCAACTTTTAAAGTGTTGTTTTATTCATGATGACATCAGTAATCAGTTGACGTCCACTCAACTTTCATCATATAACTGTGGTCTTTAATAACTATGAAGTTATGCAGCCCCCTAGTGTAGAGTCACCCAGAAACAAACATAGCAACTCAGAAGTAACATATCGTCGCTGTCCAGTAAAAAACATATATCTCCATTTTTCGGTTTTCTACATCATTTGAACACACCAATGGGCGTTTACATTGAGTGAAAATCTTATGATGAATGGACCAATAGGAGTGCTCCAAAATGGCTTGGAAATAATTCTGGTTCCATTGACTTACATTGAAAGTAAAGTATGTTTTTGGTCTCTCCTGTAAAGTTGTAATTTTGGGGATACTTGTGAAGGGGAGGGCCCAGAAACTAGAAACAGGTGAGGGGTGTGGCAAGAGGGTGGAGACAGGGAGGAGCTAAGAAGCAAAATAAACAGAAGCACATGGAAAGAACATGAGGGCAGGAAAGGCACAGAAGACAGGGAGAGAAACGGCATGGCGTGATGCTTGTTTGTTTATTGGTTTGTCCAATTTAGATTCTTTTTCATTTCTTATTTTTCTTCTTATTTATTATATATTTTTATATATTTTTGTCTGCGAACTCCCACAGTATTCAAGATATTGACACCATTTCAACACGGGAACATTCAGTCTGCCTGTCATTCTCACTCATTGTCAGTCATTCTCAATCATTCTCAATCTTTCTCAATCATTGTTAAATGACAAGTTCTTTTCCCCTCATAGGAATAAATGGGCTGGGTTGTCTGGGCACTTGATACACATCCATTAGCAACATCCTATTACCCATGCAGCATATCACAGCAACAACCAGCAACCACCTGGCAACCACCTAGGATACCACATATCAATAAAACTGGTTCCACTGACTTACATTAAAATTAAAGTATGTTTTGATTCTTGTTTTTCATTGAACAACAACGACATATATCTGCTGTGGACCTTTTTAGCCCATCCTGCTTGAAGTGTGTTTAGACATGTTCTTTGTTTTTGGATCCTTTTGGTGTAAAATAAAATGATAGAGTTCAAAAGTGAGAGAGGCATGACTGATGCTATACAGATGGTGTACCAACAGAACCCCCCCTGCCCCCGCCCAGAGTATCTTAATGTAATAACTAAAATTGAACTGAGTAAAAAGTAGATTACCTTCCTCGCTAATACACTTAAGTAGAGCATGCTGAGATTTGAAAAGCCTCCCAAGAGCATTACCAATCAATAAGTTCAATAGTAATAAATCAATAAAACCCGTAATAGAATCAGTCCTTCCCGCCGCTCTGCATCTTCACCCTGGAAGTGTTAACCACAGTAAACGGTGTGATGCACTGAGAAAGTAATTGACTAAAGTAATTGGTCGACTCTCCACCCTCGACATCAACATCATTGCTGACCCGTCACACTCTGGTCACTCTCTTTTCCATGGTGACTGAGAGGAAGTCATAAAGTGAGGACAAACTGTTACCAACGCAGCTTCTCTCCACAGACTGTAAACCTGTTTACCTTCATCACAGTCCTCTACAGTGATGAGCTGCATGTGTGTATTAAAGCAATGTATATATAGAACACTTATGTATGTCTACTGGTTATCGCCTTCCATTCACTTTACATTAGAGATATAATTCAATTTACATTATATACAGAGTACGTTTTCTACTGTCTGCACAAAAATATCTGCTGCTGAGGATAAAAGGCTCTGCTTATTATATTATTACATACATATGCATATACAGGTTTTGTCTTTTACCCACCCTCTTGTATGGGTTGTTTATTTAGTGGTCATTAAAAAATTATTGAGCAGGTAAAAAAAAGTATACAAGAAAATAAACAAGAAAAATTAAAAAAGCCATACATACTAGAACAGATTAACATTTACAAATGCCAGACAGAGTCTAGAAGCACACAGGGGGTATAAATACAGATCAGGAACCAAGGAACACCTGTGGAGGTGAGGGCCCATGAACTAGAAACAATTGAGGGGTGTGGCAAGAGGGTGGAAACAGGGAGGAGCTAAAAAACAAAATAAACAGAAGCACATGGAAAGAACATAAGGGCAGAAGAACAGTCTCAATCTTTCTCAATCATTGTTAAATGACAAGTTTTTCCCCTCATAGGAATAAATGGGTGGGTTGTTTGGGCACTTGATACACATCCATTAGCAACATCCTATTAGCCATGTAGCATATCACAGAAACCACCAGCAACCACCTGGCAACCACCTAGGATACTATAGCAACCACATACCAACAATCTGGCAATCCCCAGGAAAACACATCCTCACAGCAATGTTCCAACATCAGTACCTGACCTCACTAACACTCAATCAAATCTTCACATCAATGTTCAACAACAGTACTTAACCTCACCCACACTCAATCAACTTCTCACAGCAATGTTCCAACATCAGTACCTTACCTCACTAATGTTCCATCAAATCCTCACAGCGATGTTCAATATCAGTAGTAGTCCCCTCATAGGAAAAAGGGGTGGGTTGTTTGGGCACTTAATACACATTCATTAGCAACATCCTATTACTCATACAGCATATCACAGCAACCACCAACAACTACCTGGCAACCACCTAGGATACTATAGCAACCATGTTAGTATGTTCCAACATCATTACCTGACCTCATTAACACTTAATCAAATCCTAACAGCAATGTTCAACATCAGTACCTGACCTCACTAACACTCAGTCAAATCCTCACAGCAATGTTCAACATCAGTACCTGACCACACTAACACTCAGTCAAATCCTCACAGCAATGTTCAACATCAGTACCTGACCTCACTAACACTCAATTAAATCCTCACAGCAATGTTCAACATCAGTACCTGACCTCACTAACACTCAGTCAAATCCTCACAGCAATGTTCAACATCAGTACCTGACCACACTAACACTCAGTCAAATCCTCACAGCAATCTTCCAACATCAGTACCTGACCTCACTAACACTCAATTAAATCCTCACAGCAATGTTCAACATCAGTACCTGACCTAACACTCAATTAAATCCTCACAGCAATGTTCAACATCAGTACCTGACTTCATTAACACGCAATCAAATCCTCACAGCAATGTTCAACATCAGTACCTGACTTCATTAATACTTAATCAAATCCTAACAGCAATGTTCAACATCCGTACCTGACCTCACTAACACTCAATTAAATCCTCACAGCAATGTTCAACATCAGTACCTGACCGCACTAATAATCAATCAAATCCTCACAGCAATGTTCAACATCAGTACCTGACCTCACTAACACTCAATCAAATCCTCACAGCAATGTTCAACATGAGTACCTGACCTCACTAACACTCAATCAAATCCTCACAGCAATGTTCAACATGAGTACCTGACCTCACTAACACTCAATCAAATCCTAACAGCAATGTTCAACATCCGTACCTGACCTCACTAACACTCAATTAAATCCTCACAGCAATGTTCAACATCAGTACCTGACCTCACTAATAATCAATCAAATCCTCACAGCAATGTTCAACATGAGTACCTGACCTCACTAACACTCAATCAAATTCTTATAGCAGTGTTTTGTGTCTAGTGTAAAGCTTTTTCAGTAGAACAGAAGCTGTTAGAGCTTAAGCTCCATATTAATAGCTTCATTTAGAAGAAGCTGGTGTCTATAAACGTTTCTTGTGATCAGTGTTATTCCTAGTGCATCATTCACTGTTCACGTCTCTGCTCTTACCATCGTCCAGCCCAACTGTGGGCCAAGATCTCTGAAGTAGAACTTGGCTGACGTCCCAACAGGGAGATTCTGGAGCATCTCATCATCTTTAAGCACATTTTCTTCTGAAATACACAAATACATCATCAATGATTCAGAGCTCCTCACATAACTGTACAGAGTTTCATACACATCGTTTTAGAAACATTTTAATTACATCAACTTTATAGCAACCTTCTCTCACCTACTGGTCACCCACTGGTCACCCACTGGTCACCCACTGGTCACTTTATTAGGTACACCTCCTCGTCCACTGTATCAGCTCAACTGACCATACAGGAGCTACACTTACAGACTGTAGTTCATCTGATTCTCTGTATACTTTATTACTCTGTTCTTTTATGATCAGGACCCCCACAGGACCACCACAGAGCAGCTACTATTAGGGAGGTGGATCATTCTCAGCACTGCAGTAACACTGGCGTGGTGGTGCTGTGTTAGTGTGTGTTGTGCTGGTGTGAGTGGATCAGACACAGCAGTGCTGCTGGAGTGTTTAAACACTGTGTCCACTCACTGTCCACTCTATTAGACACTCCTACTACTTGCTGGTCCACCTTGTAGGTGTCTCGATAGGTTTGGTTGGTGGACAATTCTCAGTCCAGCAGTGACACTGAGGTGTTTAAACACTCCAGAAGCAGCACTGCTGGGTCTGATCCACTTACACCAGCACAACACACACCATCTAACACACCACCATCATGTCAGTGTCACTGCAGTGCTGAGAATGACCCACCTCCCTAATAGTAGCTGCTCTGTGGTGGTCCTGTGGGGGTCCTGATGATTAAAGAACAGAGTAATAAAGTATACAGAGAATCAGATGAACTACAGTCTGTAAGTGGAGGTCCTGTATGGTCAGTGGAGCTGATACAGTGGACAGTGAGTGGAGCTCCTGTATGGTCAGTGGAGCTGATACAGTGGACAGTGAGTGGAGATACAGGGTAGATGTACCTAATAAACTGTCTGTGGATTCTTGATTCTGGATCTTTAATGAATATCGACTGTCTAAACATCTGCACTTCACTTTCAAAGCAAGCCAGATGGCACTGTCGGCGTGTGATTGCTCTAAATGTACATTTCCTGAAAACATCTCAAGGCATGTTATTCATGTTTTGGAGATGAATCACGGTGTCTGGGTTTTTCTAAAGACTCTCTGGGAGCTGAGAATGTTCCGCTCTTCTTTTTTCTCCTGACATGAACAGTTAGAGTGAACTGCTTTCATTTTAATAGACGCTGTGATGAATTAAGGTCTGCGCCAACGTAAGACAAGAGCATCTGAATAAGAAACTCTCAGAGGCCCTCGAACGCCTCTACCGGAACAAAGCCATTAATTTTATATCAGCTCGCAGTCCACGAATCTCCAGTTGACCTTTTTTAAACAGGCTCTAAAGACGAGACGAAGGAATAATTAAATACTCGTTTTTAGAAGTCTGGCGGGAAGACGTTAACCCGTATCACTGACTTCAAATCCAGAGTCTTTCACTCGGATGAGTTCTCCTTACGTCTTTAGTAGAGATCTGAAAACATCTCAATGTTCACAACAATGTTCAACATCAGTACCTGATCTCACCAACACTCAATCAAATCCTCACAGCAATCTTCCAACATCAGTACCTGATCTCACCAACACTCAATCAAATCCTCACAGCAATCTTCCAACATCAGTACCTGATCTCACCAACACTCAATCAAATCCTCACAGCAATCTTCCAACATCAGTACCTGATCTCACCAACCCTCAATCAAATCCTCACAGCAGTGTTCCAACATCAGTACCTGACCTCACTAATACTCAATCAAATCCTCACAGCAATGTTCAACATCAGTACCTGACCTCACCAACACTCAATCAGATCCTCACAGCAATGCTCAACATCAGTACCTGACCTCACTAACACTCAATCAAGTCCTCACAGCAATGTTCCAACATCAGTACCTGATCTCACCAACACTCAATCAAATCCTCACAGCAATGTTCCAACATCAGTACCTGACCTCACTAACACTCAATCAAATCCTCACAGCAATGTTCCAACACCAGTACCTGACCTCACTAATACTCAATCAAATCTTCACAGCAATGTTCCACATCAGTACCTGACCTAACTAAACTCAATCAAGTCCTCACAGCAATGTTCCACATCAGTACCTGACCTCTCTAATATTCAATCAAATCTTCACAGCAATGTTCAACATCAGTACCTGATCTCACAAACATTCAATCAAATCCTCACAGCAATGTTCAACATCAGTACCTGACCTCACTAACACTCAATCAAATCCTCACAGCAATGTTCCAACATCAGTACCTGACCTCACTAACACTCAATCAAGTCCTCACAGCAATGTTCCAACATCAGTACCTGATCTCACCAACACTCAATCAAATCCTCACAGCAATGTTCCAACATCAGTAACTGATCTCACCAACACTCAATCAAATCCTCACAGCAATGTTCAACATCAGTACCTGATCTCATCAACACTCAATAAAATCTTCACAGCTATGTTCCATCAGTACCTGACATCTCTAACACCCAATCAAATCCTCACAGCAATGTTCCAACATCAGTACCTGACCTCACTAACACTCAATCAAATCCTCACAGCAATGTTCCAACATCAGTACCTGACCTCACTAACACTCAATAAAATCTTCACAGCAATGTTCCAACATCAGTACCTGACCTCACTAACACTCAATCAAATCCTCACAGCAATGTTCCAACATCAGTACCTGATCTCACCAACACTCAATCAAATCCTCACAGCAATGTTCCAACATCAGTACCTGACCTCACTAACACTCAATCAAATCCTCACAGCAATGTTCCAACACCAGTACCTGACCTCACTAATACTCAATCAAATCTTCACAGCAATGTTCCACATCAGTACCTGACCTCACTAAACTCAATCAAGTCCTCACAGCAATGTTCCACATCAGTACCTGACCTCACTAACACTCAATCAAATCCTCACAGCAATGTTCCAACATCAGTACCTGACCTCACTAACACTCAATCAAATCCTCACAGCAATGTTCCAACACCAGTACCTGACCTCTCTAATATTCAATCAAATCTTCACAGCAATGTTCAACATCAGTACCTGACCTCACTAAACTCAATCAAGTCCTCACAGCAATGTTCCACATCAGTACCTGACCTCACTAACACTCAATTAAATCCTCACAGCAATGTTCCAACATCAGTACCTGACCTCACCAACACTCAATCAAATCCTGACAGCAATGTTCCAACATCAGTACCTGATCTCACCAACACTCAATCAAATCCTCACAGCAATGTTCCAACATCAGTAACTGATCTCACCAACACTCAATCAAATCCTCACAGCAATGTTCCACATCAGTACCTGACCTCACTAACACTCAATCAAGTCCTCACAGCAATGTTCCACATCAGTACCTGACCTCATTAATACTCATTTTTAGAAGTCTCGCTGGAAGACGTTAAGCCGTATCACTGACTTCAAATCCAGAGTGTTTCACTTGGTTGGTGTTCACTATCAGTCCTGCCACTGATGAGTTCTCCTAACGTGTTTGATGGAGATCTGAAAACGTCTTGCACTCACTGGGATGTAGTTTGAGGGCTTGTCTTGCAGGAGACCACTGCGGATCTGAAGAATTCAGAAAGAACAGCACATACAAATATTGTTACAATTTAAAAGTATTAATATTCACACTGCATACTAAATACTGGTATTTACCCCTTACTGATACCTGGAATTAGGACAAAACTATTATTAACTGAGACTTACACGACTTGTGGAACAGGCCTTTGATGTCACTGATAGTTGAATGTGGTTCAACCTGCAAACAAATACAAGTAGAGCTGACTGTCCACACCAGATTACCAGTCCTGTAATGTGTAATTTAGTAAAGAACAGTATGGTATAGTATACAAAAGTATAACAAAATACTATATTATGGTATAGTATAGTAAAGCACAGTTAATATAGTATACAGTAATATAGTATACACTGTGTAGTACAGTGTTAAATAGAAGAGATGCACCAAATCAGCTTTTTACTTTTGATACTGATTCTGATACTGAACTGTGTATCGGCTGAAACTGAGTCACAATCAAACATCAGTGCTTATTTAAATTGTGTTTAAAGTCTGTGTACTGTATGCCTGACTAGAAATCCAATAAAATTAAATAAATAAACAGATTCAGCTCCTAAAACTAACACTAAGAGATGAACGTCAGTGATGAGGAACAGATCTGTGGATTGTAGTAAGGAATCGGCCAAAAACCTGTATTAATGAATTATTTAATTATTCTAACGTTAATTTTATAAATATGGCTTTTCTTTTTTATGATTATGAAACAAAGATCTCTTAAGATGACCCAATATATATATACATTATATAATGTACAGGGTGTCCAGTCTTATCCATGGCTGCAGGTTTTTGTGCTACCAAGACAGGAGCTCACATAATCAAGACTGAGAAACTGGTTGAACTGGTGGTGGTCTCGGGCGTTCACCTGCAGCCACACCAGCCTACGTGGAGAAGACTGGACACACCTGGTTAAACCTTTCATCGTGTGTTTCTAGACCTGGTAGAATTTCTCCTTTGCTTTTTGACCCTCAGTAGACTCTGTAGTTTTCAAAGCAGGAAGTAAAAATGGAGGGAAAAGGGATGGGTTTGAAATCACTCCCAGGGGGACAGTGGGGGTCTGTGTTTGGTCAGTCAGGAGAAGATGGATCTACAGTAACTGAGTCATGTTTGAAGCTCAGGTTTCACATCTGATCATCTGAGAGTCTTAAACCTCTGGGGAACATTTCCTCTGGAGGCCTAAAGGATACCAGAATCTCAGATACAGGGTCTTCAGTTGATTTTCATGAAGTAACCGTGGACTTTCCTGACCATCTATCTAATGTTCCACACCGTTCTCCTGACGACAGGTGAGTGTACACGATATATTCTATACAGAGCAGCGCAGACCGGGCTGGTTCCATCACTGGGCTTTTCAGATAATGTTTTAGTTTCGAACCTGCATTTGCTTAAAGCCCATGTTTGTGGAGCCTGTGTTTATGTGGAGTCTGTGTTTGTGTTTGTTGGAAACCGTGTTGGTTTGGAGCCTGTGTTTGTTTATTTAAAATCTGATATCTGCATTTGTTTGGAGCCTGTGTTTGTTTGGAAACCAGGCTTGTTTGAAACTCTAATTTGTTGGAATCTGTATTTGTTTATCTCTAACTTTTGTTTTGAGAGCAGTGCTGTCCAATGAAAACCGAGTAAACTCCAAAATTACAACTTTACAGGAGAGACCAAAAACCTACTTTACCTTCAATGTAAGTAAATGGAACCAGATTTTTTTCAAACTGTTTTTTTTTCCAAGCTGTATTGTATTCACGCGATGTTAAGAACCATTTGCGTTTTCAAATGATGTAGAAAATTCAAAATCAAGAAAAATGAAGATGCATGTTTTTCATTGGACAGTGACGATATGTTCCACTGTGGGTTGTTTGGTTGTGAGATTGGAAATGTTGGAAATGGTAAATATGCTATTAAGCAATATGAACACCAGCTCTAGTTATTTACTTTGATTATTCCAACCATCTTCATGATCTGACTTCACAGTCTACACCTTTTTTTAATATCTAAGTAAAATAATCTAATTACTTTTGTGTCACATGTCCTTTTTAAATTATATAACTGATTAATTACCAACATTTTTAAATAGATGTATGTAAACTTACTAGTCACTTTGTAAGATTCTCCACTCACTGTCCACTGTATCAGCTCCACTGACCATACAGGACCTACACTCACTGTCCACTGTATCAGCTCCACTGACCATACAGGACCTCCACTCACTGTCCACTGTATCAGCTCCACTGACCATACAGGACCTCCACTCACTGTCCACTGTATCAGCTCCACTGACCATACAGGACCTACACTCACTGTCCACTGTATCAGCTCCACTGACCATACAGGACCTCCACTCACTGTCCACTGTATCAGCTCCACTGACCATACAGGACCTACACTCACTGTCCACTGTATCAGCTCCACTGACCATACAGGACCTCCACTCACTGTCCACTGTATCAGCTCCACTGACCATACAGGACCTCCACTCACTGTCCACTGTATCAGCTCCACTGACCATACAGGACCTACACTCACTGTCCACTGTATCAGCTCCACTGACCATACAGGACCTCCACTCACTGTCCACTGTATCAGCTCCACTGACCATACAGGAGCTCCACTTACAGACTATTCTGCAGGTGGGTCATTCTCAGCACTGCAGTGACACGGATGTGGTAGTGGTGATGTGTTAGCGTGTGTTGTGCTGGTGTGAGTGGATCAGACACAGCAGGACCCAGCATATTAGCCTTCTATCTGAATAGATCACATCATATATGATCCAGATAGTTTATTATTTTTAGGTCTTGTATAATCCACTCAAAACACATGGTTTATTCCCAACGGTCCACCAAAAGTACTCGTGCTGGCCACCTGCGGACCTGAAGTGCTTTTTCAAAAAAGCTCAGAGACCCTGTCGAGAGTCGAGCGTTCTGAAAAAAAAAGTCAATCAAGCTTTCAGCTCTTGAACAAATCTCCTGTATTATTTTGAGCGGAAACAGTGCTGTGCGAAAGTTGGGCATTTGGGAACATTTTTATATCCTCGCCGTCCAAAGAGGAACGAGTATCTCCAAAACAGTAACACACAAAATAGTAAAACACTTTGTTATTAAATATTAATCAGTATTAATCCAGTAAATAGTGCTTTTCAATACCTTAGTGTGTTTATTTAACCCTTTCCAAGCTTCTCCTTGTGGAAACAACCCTGTATTATTATCAGTTCTCATCTAATACCTGCTTTAACTGCTCAGTACTTCATTAAGATAAATCAAGATTTGCTGCTGAAGGAACTGAACACATTCATACAATGTCTGGGGTGTCCAGGAGAAATCTGGAACCTAACTTTGTTCTTCAAACTGGATCAAGATCTGATCTACTTCTCTCACAATAACATATTCATGTTACTTTGTATTGTATGTATGATTATTTACATCTGTTCTAATCAGATCTGCTGTTCTTACTGGTGAACTCACACTTATACTATTCGGATAAACAGCTTGGGTGATTAAGACTTTTACACAGTAGTGCAAAAATAAAAGTTTGTGTAAATGTTTGGCTCTCCCAATAAAATCTGTTCCTTTCAGTTCATAAGTACAACATTTAAAGGGTTGTTATGGTTAGAATTTTCACTGTTGAGGTTGAACCAGTATTGTTATTGGCTGAATATGATATGTGGAAAATTTAATGTAAACTCTGCTGGTTCTACTCACCTTGTCCAGAAAACACAACTGCTCTTTGGTTTTAGCGTCCAGAATCTCCACCTACAGGAACACAGGCAGACGAGGGTGGGCACTCTGTAGTTTGTTAATTACATCAGCATAAATCAGACTGAATTAGAGAGCGCCTGACCTCAGGCTGGGGTCACTCTGCCCCCTACCTTCACTCTGAGAGTCAGAGAGCACTGACCTATTAGAAAGGTCTCTGAACTGCCGCGTATGACACGGCTGGGTTAAAGGTCCTGGTGGAGACAGTTGGGTCTGTTGTGGCAGGACGTGATCAGGCTGCAGCAGATAAGCATGTTGGGTGTACGGAATTCAATCTAAAGGAACATGGAGTCGTGCTGCCGGTTTGATGCTTCTGCGAAGATGTGAAGTCTCACAAATGTGACTTTGCGTGGCTGTAATGCCTCTAACAAAGTCACAGTATCTTGTTATGAACACTTTTCTTGGAAGTTTTATCCTGCAGCCCTTCAAGACCTCTTCCAGAAAATAAAAGCTTATAAAGTGAAAGGGAGCCAACCACTTGCTGCCTTCTCAATCAATATAAACAGCAACAGCCATGTGGTACCGTATCAGTATTTTCCAAAAGCAGCATTTTGTCCGTCCCCAGAAAACCACTGAATAAACAGAGTAAAAAATATAACTAGTTAAAAGTTTAATAATTGTATAAGTCAGAGTCAGGAATAGTCAGAACAGGACTTCTTTCTTCCTTAAAAGAAAAAAAAATGTCTCCATCATTTTTTATATATATATTATATTATTTATATGTTGTTTCCATTGATGCACATTGAAAGTAAAGACAGTTTTGTAAAGTTGGAGATGCTTATTTTTCATTAGGCAGGGACAGCGCATTGCGGCTATGAGTCTGCCTGGACCGTCCGCTCTAGTGGGGGCGCATTGCGGCTATGAGGCTGCCTGGACCGTCCGCTCTAGTGGGGGTGCATTGCGGTTATGAGGCTGCCTGGACCGTCCGCTCTAGTGGGCGCGCATTGCGGCTATGAGTCTGCCTGGACCGTCCGCTCTAGTGGGGGTGCATTGCGGCTATGAGGCTGCCTGGACCGTCCGCTCTAGTGGGGGTGCATTGCGGTTATGAGGCTGCCTGGATCGTCCGCTCGAGTGGGCGCGCATTGCGGCTATGAGTCTGCCTGGACCGTCCGCTCTAGTGGGGGCGCATTGCGGCTATGAGTCTGCCTGGACCGTCCGCTCGAGTGGGGGCGCATTGCGGCTATGAGTCTGTCTCGACCGTCCGCTCTAGTGGGGGCGCATTGCGGCTATGAGTCTGCCTGGACCGTCCGCTCTAGTGGGGGCGCATTGCGGCTATGAGTCTGCCTGGACCGTCCGCTCTAGTGGGGGTGCATTGCGGCTATGAGGCTGCCTGGACCGTCCGCTCTAGTGGGGGTGCATTGCGGCTATGAGTCTGTCTCGACCGTCCGCTCTAGTGGGGGCGCATTGCGGCTATGAGTCTGCCTGGACCGTCCGCTCGAGTGGGGGCGCATTGCGGCTATGAGTCTGCCTGGACCGTCCGCTCTAGTGGGGGCGCATTGCGGCTATGAGTCTGTCTCGACCGTCCGCTCTAGTGGGGGCGCATTGCGGCTATGAGGCTGCCTGGACCGTCCGCTCTAGTGGGGGTGCATTGCGGCTATGAGTCTGCCTGGACCGTCCGCTCTAGTGGGGGTGCATTGCGGCTATGAGTCTGCCTGGACCGTCCGCTCTAGTGGGGGCGCATTGCGGCTATGAGTCTGTCTCGACCGTCCGCTCTAGTGGGGGCGCATTGCGGCTATGAGGCTGCCTGGACCGTCCGCTCTAGTGGGGGTGCATTGCGGCTATGAGGCTGCCTGGACCGTCCGCTCTAGTGGGGGTGCATTGCGGCTATGAGGCTGCCTGGACCGTCCGCTCGAGTGGGGGTGCATTGCGGCTATGAGGCTGCCTGAATCGTCCGCTCGAGTGGGGGTGCATTGCGGTTATGAGGCTGCCTGGACCGTCCGCTCTAGTGGGGGTGCATTGCGGCTATGAGGCTGCCTGGACCGTCCGCTCTAGTGGGGGTGCATTGCGGCTATGAGGCTGCCTGGACCGTCCGCTCGAGTGGGGGTGCATTGCGGTTATGAGGCTGCCTGGACCGTCCGCTCTAGTGGGGGTGCATTGCGGCTATGAGTCTGTCTCGACCGTCCGCTCTAGTGGGGGCGCATTGCGGCTATGAGGCTGCCTGGACCGTCCGCTCTAGTGGGGGTGCATTGCGGCTATGAGGCTGCCTGGACCGTCCGCTCTAGTGGGGGTGCATTGTGGCTATGAGGCTGCCTGGACCGTCCGCTCTAGTGGGGGTGCATTGCGGCTATGAGGCTGCCTGGATCGTCCGCTCGAGTGGGGGTGCATTGCGGTTATGAGGCTGCCTGGATCGTCCGCTCGAGTGGGGGTGCATTGCGGTTATGAGGCTGCCTGGACCGTCCGCTCTAGTGGGGGTGCATTGCGGCTATGAGGCTGCCTGGACCGTCCGCTCTAGTGGGGGTGCATTGCGGCTATGAGGCTGCCTGGACCGTCCGCTCGAGTGGGGGTGCATTGCGGTTATGAGGCTGCCTGGACCGTCCGCTCTAGTGGGGGTGCATTGCGGCTATGAGGCTGCCTGGACCGTCCGCTCTAGTGGGGGTGCTTTGCGGCTATGAGGCTGCCTGGACCGTCCGCTCTAGTGGGGGTGCATTGCGGCTATGAGTCTGCCTGGACCGTCCGCTCTAGTGGGGGTGCATTGCGGCTATGAGTCTGCCTGGACCAGGTGCTTGTTCTTAGCTATATCCCAGCTACATGTGCCGGCTGCTTACATGAGCAGCGCTACACTGTGGATATGAGGCCTTCTGGTCTCCGCTATGAGGCCCATATCCTCACTCATGCCATATCGCAGTGGCGTGCCTAGCTGGGCTGGATGGGTGGCTTTGTAGCTGGTGGTGTCCAGCTGTGTGTAAACACTACCCTTCATGATACAAGCCATCTGTTTGACACACTGTAGTCGCCCTGTTAAGATTCAAGAGTTTTATTGTCGTATGCACAGCAGAACAGACACTTACACTGTACAATGAAATTCTTACTTTGCTGCTCCTCCGTTCACCAATAGATAAAGATAACAAAAAAGAAATAATAAAAATGTATACAAAATATATAAAGTTATAATATATTATAAGTCATAAAGGGCAAGTAACAAATGTAAACAATAGTGTTTTGTGCAAGTAGCGAATGTAAACAGTACTCTGACAGCAGCAGTACAGTGAGTGTAAGGTGAAATCACAACATTACCTGTGCTAACAGTGGGTTGTGTTATTTTATGTTTTGTTTATTATGTAATTTGTTATTTTTGTATGTTGTAAAGAATCCTTGAGCTGGAAAAGGTGTTACATAACCAAAACTGGTGATGATTGTTGCCAGTGTGCACCTGTTACTGTAGGTAAATCACAGCATGGCAGTAAAAGTAGCCCTCATTTGGGAAAACATGAGCATATCTGCTTCAATATTTACCAATAACAGGTCAGGAAATGCCTATAATTAACCCATTAATTACCCTGTTTGTTGTAGCCTGTTGAGAAACAAGCGCTGTTGTAAGAAAACAACTGTAATTTCAGACTGAGGTTGGACTTTACTGGAGAAGTTGGGCCTCAGCTTATCACTGAAGAAGGGAAAAGCATTCGTGATGGCCACATTCTGGAGAACAACACAATACAACAGTGGTCTGCTCGTAGCATTCAAGCACATCCCATAACTGTCAGCACCCAATTTTGCGCTCTACCACTGACCGATTGCACCCGTGTATCATCGTATAGTGTTTGCAGAGTCCTGAGGGGGTTGCATGATCGCCTCAGTGTTGTTACATGGGCCAAAGCAACTTCTCAAAAGTAGAACATTTCCTTGAGATCTTGCTGGCAATCACATGCAGCTCTCCTCACTGTGAATGTCCATGGTGTTAATTTTTTTAAACATGGTATTTTTATTGGTTTTTTATCAAATTTTACAAGAAGATTTGTACATTAAGATATAAATAAGTAGTATTTAAGACAAAGAAGACTTCACCAACATAAAATAAAATCCAACAAGAACTAAACAAGATCCAAAAAGAGAGATCTGTACACCTTTCAAATACAGATAAAAAATAAATTAAAAAGAATAATTAAACAATCTGTAACCTTGTAAATGCATTTCATCATCAAATTGGATCGAGGGAAAGACCCTCCACATAAGACAGACATTGTTTCCAGCGAGAGTAAAACTTCTCATTTGACCCTTGCAGAGTAAACCGAGTTTTCTCTAAAGTTAGAAATTGCATTATATCTTTTATCCAATGGCTTCTAGATAATGTGGGTTATTCTGTTGTAACGCCAAATAGTCCGATAAAAGGAGAGGGGTCAATTTAAATCAGTGCATTAAAAACTTTGGCTTTTTATCAGTTGCTCAGTGTTGCACGACTCTGCAAAGTGATGCTGGTGCGAAGATGCTGGTTGAGGCGTTTATATTTTCCTGTCAAACTTCTCCCCCGGCTTCAGTTCATTCAGACCTCAGGAGCCAGAGTTCTCTCTCCTTATCCAGCACTCTGCACACACAAGCGCTGCCCATCCTCCAGCAGCCCCACTGCTATCCTCCTGTATTAAGCACACACTTCTCCTGCTAACTTTCAAAGCCCTCCATGCTCTCCCCTCTGCAGACTCGCTGAGCTCCTTCATCCTCACTCCCGCATCTACAGGCACTGTTCTACTTGCAGTCCCTCCTATAAGACTCTGGACGGGTAGATCTCACGGTACGACAGCTCCTAAACTTCGGAGCTCACTCCCACAGTCTCCTCATGAGTTTTCTACCTTCTCGTTTTTATATAACCCTCCTGCTTTACTGCACACTGCTCCTCTTCCTCTGTCTTAAGTCCACCCCCCACGATGTTAAGCATCTGTGGGTTTGTGATTTTTATTTATTTAGTTTATTAAAAGAAATGTTTTTACTTTTTGTTTCTCACACCTTGTCCTGTTTCTCTCCCTGTCTTTCTCTGCCTTTGTTTGCTGTCCTGTCATTCCCATGTGGTTCTGTTTTGTTTTAGTTCCAACCTCCTCCTTGTCTCTGCCCTTTTGTCTTGCCCCTCCTATGTTACTAATTTGTGGCTCCTCCCTTTCCCGGGTGCTCCTAATGAATTTATACCCCGGGATTGTCTACCATTGTTCGTGTATACGCCGCCAGTTTGGTCTGCCATTGTTCGTGTATACCCCCGGTATCGCCTGGCATTGACCGTCGGTATCATCTATCATTGACCGCCTATACCCCGGTATCGTCTGTCATTGACCGCCTATACCACCGGTATCGTCTGCCATTGACTGCCTATACCCCCCGGTATCGTCTGCCATTGACCGCCTATACCCTCAGTATCATCTATCATTGACCGCCTATACCCCCCGGTATCGTCTGCCATTGGCCGCATATACCCCGCGGTATCGTCTGCCATTGACTGCCTATACCCCGGTATCGTCTGCCATTGACCGCCTATAACCCCCGGTATCGTCTGTCATGGACCGCCTATACCCCGGTATCGTCTGTCATTGACCGCCTATACCCCCGGTATCGTCTGCCATTGACTGCCTATACCCCGGAATCGTCTGCCATTGACCGCCTATACCCCCCGGTATCGTCTGCCATTGACCGCCTAAACCCCGGAATTGTCTGCCATTGACCGCCTATACCCCCCAGTATGGTCTGCCATTGGCCGCCTATACCCCCGGTATCGTCTGCCATTGGCCGCCTATACCCCCCCCGTATCGTCTGCGTTTGACTGCCTATACCCCCCCCGTATCGTCTGCCATTGACCACCTATACCCCCCGGTATCGTCTGCCATTGGCCGCCTATACCCCCCGGTATCGTCTGCCATTGGCCGCCTATACCCCCCGGTAATGAGTAGAGTCGAGTCCAGTGATTTACATTAGCTCCGAATTGTCTTTAAACGTTGGCCTGCTCAAGCTCTGTGTAAGGGAACCTAACATACCTGGCAGTGACCCAAATGATCCCAGACTATGACTCGGACATGACTCTAATATCCCAGACCTCCTTTTGGCATGTGCCAGTGGCCAGAAATCCAAGGCTAGTTAACCGGGATTGCTCTGTGTTTCTGTCAGGCAGAGAGTTCAGCTACACATGTAGGCCTAAAAGAACGTCCCTGAGAAATCTCAGTCTGCTCATCGTCCTCTTCTGCCAGAACATAGGCACATGCTCACATCTGATCAGACATTCTCCTCCAGTAGCGCCAAAACAGCCATTA
This sequence comes from Megaleporinus macrocephalus, assembly GCA_021613375.1. Classification (NCBI taxonomy): domain Eukaryota; kingdom Metazoa; phylum Chordata; class Actinopteri; order Characiformes; family Anostomidae; genus Megaleporinus; species Megaleporinus macrocephalus. The sequence goes on from CM038705.1 coordinate 48,814,238, forward strand.
TTCCAACAACGCGAATGACCGCCGGAGGAGGTCGTTATTCATGTACAACTGATTATGGCAGTGATTTGCTTTAGCAGAGAAAACTATGTTCAGCATGACTATTTACTTAAAATTATAACATGTGATCACAAGGTAACGATGAGGTAATGATTTCTGCAGTACCTCCCATTCCCACTAGGTTTCATAAATCCCCCCCCCCCTCTCTCTCTATCTAACTATATATATATATATATATATATATTAGTCGCTGTCCAATGAAAAACAGGTATCTCCAAATTGCAATTTTACAGGAGAGACCAGAACTTTTTCCAGGCCATTTTGAAGAATTTCTATTGGTCCATTTATCATAACATTTTCCCACAATGTAAAGGTCAGCTGCTTCATTTAATTGGTGTGTGTGTGTGTGTGTGTGTGTGTGTGTGTGTGTGTGTGTGTGTGAGAGAGAGAGATCAGCGTTTTTGGCGATTCCGATCGCCGATCACCTTTCAGCTTGTTCGACTGATAGCCGATATCGGTGTAGGGCGGGGCTACATGTACTTATAAGCGCAAGCAAGTCATGAAACATGGTCAAAACTGTTTTACTGGCATTTTTAACATGCTCATGTGAAGCAGCGCAATATTTAAATATAAAAAATCGGCCTATACCGATACATAGTAGATCGATCCTTCCATCTCTCTCTCTCTCTCTCTCTCTACATATGTATATATATATATATATATATATATATTTTTTTTTTTTCCATTGGACAACGACTATATATATATATATATATATATATATATATATATATATATATATATATATATATATATATATATATATATATATATATATATATATATGTGTGTATATACATATATGTTTGTGTATATATAGTCGTTGTCCTATGAAAAATATGTATTTCTATTTTTCTACATATATATATTTGTAACTGTCTGAAGAGTCCTGTTTCAGGAGTACTCTCACTTTGAACATTCGTAAATAACGACTTTTATGTAATTAGTTGTCCAGCATTGTTTTTATGCATGAATATGGACCTACAGCCTGATAACCCATCATCTGCCTGCTTTAGTGGAGGTGGAGGCTCATGGTAGCCACACCAATGCCACCCCAAGCCCCTGTAGTTGAATTCCTAATGCTGAGATGTTTGTTAGCCTCTCTCTGTGTGGGTGTGTAAGAAAAGCTGTGAGACTGTTGAGCTGCTAGTGAGCAATGAGGGACAAAAAGTTCTGCTACTGCTGTGAAAAGTTTACACCTCCCCCCAAAGACAGCCAGCTCACCTGCAGCGTTCATACAAACCAATCCTGAGAGTACCTGACAATACCAAACCGCCTTTAAACTGAATGTGAACATGTTGAGTTTCTTGCTCACCTACAAAAATAGAAATCTACTTCACTTCTGCCGTCAAACTGTGTTCCATCAACCTCACTGAAGGAGAAAAGCCTGCATAGATCTTCAGTTGAGAGACTTTACAAATAGACATCCCTTTTTCATGACTGCTGTGAATAAACAGCTACAGATTCTAACACGACTGTCTTTAACTAGTTCGCCAACAAGAGTCGTTGTGTGTTGCTAAGCTGAACTAAACTCTTCTGACTCGCAGTTTAGGAGCCGGAGTTCCCGTCACTATCATTTACACACTCGAACGTGAAGATCTCGGAGCAGAAAGATTAGACCCGAGCAAAAAACGGAGACCTGAGCAACGAGGCTCATAACGCGAGCGTAGCCGAGAGCTAATGAACAGCCGGTCTGAGCGCGCGAGCGGCTGCTAAATCCTACCTGTTTCATCCCGGCGCGGAGCAGCAATCCAGACCGAGCGTCTCCTGATGTGAGAAGCTTAGAGCTGACAGGTTGAAGCTCTCCGCGTGCCGAGTGCCTCAGGAGCGCGAGGCGCCCCGTTTAGTCTTAATGAGGACATCACGAGCCAGACGTTAGCATCTGCGCTTTGAGCTAATATTGATCATTGGCGGTGGGCTCCTCCGGATCAGGCCCCGCGTGTTTATCACGTCTATAAATCTCCAGCTGACGAAACTGCAGCTCTTCTCGTGCTTCCAGCGCGACATGGTGCTCCTGGATGCCTCGGGCGTGCGGTGCGGATCTTTTTAATCTTAATTAGAGGCTGTCGGGGGCTGATGTACGGCTGTATGCGCGGGAGAGGAAGGCAGGAGTAATTTGCCCTGAAAGCACCGCAGGCCTGGACATCAGCACAACTGTCACCCTCTCTGCTCCTCCTTTACTGGAAAGTGTAATAAGCTTCTAATGGATACCATAAGATTTGCTGAATGCACAGCTAAGCTACAGCCGCGCCAGTCGAGCTTCAGAGGCCGACAGCCTGCAGCAGAGGTTTGAAGACTCCTGCTCGAATGTCATGTTTTCTTAAAGCCAATTTCATCCACGAGCATTTCAATACGACCTGTATTACAATAAACTTAGCACACAGTGTCTGTTAGTTAGTGTGAGATTACTGGGGGAGTAAAGAAACATCTAAACAAGCCCGATAAAGTTAAAACCCAACTTTCTGACCACAAAGAATAGAAGTATGTGTCTAATCCACAGACGTACTGACTCCTCTATGTGTCTAATCCACAAGCTATATATATAAATATATATATATATATATATATATATATACACACACACACAATTAGCCCAATAACATCCTTAACTTGGATTGGCGGCTGTACCAGGAGATTTAGACATAGGACTGAGAATTGCTGATAATAGAACTATATACAAAATAAGCCTCTATACAAAAATATACTTTAATAGAAAAATTTTTATTCTTTAAAAATCATTTGATACACTTACATTAATTGTGAAATGGACAATATTGTTTGTGAATTGCATGAAAATTGCATGAAATGAAATTCTAAAGTGATCCTAAACTTTTGAGCAGTAGTGTTATGTGTGTGCGTGTGTGTGTGTATGTGTATATATATATATATATATATATATTATATATATATATATATATATATATATATATTAGTTTGTGTGTGTGTGTGCATAAATTTTTTATTCTATGTTATTGAGAATAACTAAGTGAGCAAAAGACTAACTGTCAGCTACGATTAAATGAGGAACTGCAGGGTGTTGTGACAAAGGGGTCTCGAGCAGGGCTGCGGTAGTCCTCGTGAAATATGGCTCATCAGCTCTCATGATCGGCTGAGAATATATTGGGTGATGACAGATTATCATCATATTAGGTGGAAAATCAGCTTCTATCTCTGCTCTCGAGGCTCAAAAACCCAAAAGAACTGTTTGTTGTTTGCAGGCGGAGAGACTCTGACTTTAAAACCATAAGTCGGGGAAACAGAAAACTGGCGTCCTCCTCCTAAACATTCAGCTTTCAGTCATGACATACACGGATGTGCCAGCGCTTTGTTCCTGATCCTCATCATTCCACACAATAGAGCTGCATAGAGCAATCAAATAAACCTAAATTACCCAAACGATCATTGATCCTGATGGTAATTGTTGAAAATAGTCTTTCAAAGCAAGTCTTAAAACCTCCCAGGAAGAAAAATGAGGCTGTAAAGATTTTCACAAATCAGTCCGGTCCGTTTGGACTGCTGTTGATTAGACAAAGACGGGTTAAATCTAACCTACAGCCCATTCAACCAGTCTCTGGTACTGCAGGGTCCCCCGTGTCCAGTCACTAAAGGGGTCCATTCCACAGCAGTCTGTTTAAGACAGAATGTAGTTGAAAATGAAACACAGGTCATAGTTGGTACCCAAGGAAAAATAAAGAAGCTCCACAATGGGTCTAATCTACAGCCGTACTGACCCTCACTCCTCAGGGTCTAATCTACAGCCGTACTGACCCTCACTCCTCAGGGTCTAATCTATAGCCGTACTGACCCTCACTCCTCAGGGTCTAATCTACAGCCGTACTGACCCTCAATCATCTGGGTCTAATCTACAGCCATAATGACCCTCACTCCTCAGGGTCTAATCTACAGCCGTACTGACCCTCACTCCTCAGGGTCTATTCTACAGCCGTACTGACCCTCACTCCTCTATGTGTCTAATCCACAGCTGTACTGACCCTCTCTCCTCTGTTTAATCTAATCTCTGGTACTGCAGGGCCCCTGCTGTCCAGTCACTAAAGAGGTTCATTCTATCCCTCCCCCAATCCACTCCCCCAATCCAAACCCCCAATCCACTCCCCCAATCCACTCCCCCAATCCAAACCCCCAATCCAAACCCCCAATCCAAACCCCCAATCCACTCCCCCAATCCACTCCCCCAATCCACTCCCCCAATCCACTCCCCCAATCCACTCCCCCAATCCAAACCCCCAATCCAAACCCCCAATCCACTCCCCCAATCCACTCCCCCAATCCACTCCCCCAATCCACTCCCCCAATCCACTCCCCCAATCCAAACCCCCAATCCAAACCCCCAATCCAAACCCCCAATCCACTCCCCCAATCCACTCCCCCAATCCACTCCCCCAATCCAAACCCCCAATCCACTCCCCCAATCCACTCCCCCAATCCACTCCCCCAATCCACTCCCCCAATCCACTCCCCCAATCCACTCCCCCAATCCACTCCCCCAATCCAAACCCCCAATCCAAACCCCCAATCCACTCCCCCAATCCACTCCCCCAATCCACTCCCCCAATCCAAACCTCCAATCCAAACCCCCAATCCAAACCCCCAATCCACACCCCTAATCCACTCCCCCAATCCACTCCCCCAATCCACTCCCCCAATCCACTCCCCCAATCCACTCCCCCAATCCACTCCCCCAATCCACACCCCCAATCCACTCCCCCAATCCACTCCCCCAATCCACTCCCCCAATCCACTCCCCCAATCCACTCCCCCAATCCACACCCCCAATCCACTCCCCCAATCCACTCCCCCAATCCACACCCCCAATCCACTCCCCCAATCCACTCCCCCAATCCATACCCCCAATCCACTCCCCCAATCCACTCCCCCAATCCACTCCCCCAATCCACTCCCCCAATCCACTCCCCCAATCCACACCCCCAATCCACTCCCCCAATCCACTCCCCCAATCCACTCCCCCAATCCACTCCCCCAATCCACACCCCCAATCCACTCCCCCAATCCACTCCCCAACAGACAGCTTTATTTGTCTAGCTGATGAGTTAACGCAGGTCATTACTAGGTGTGGTTCAGGGTGATATCAACTCCGGCTCCTCTGTGCTGCCACAGTGCTGTCTGGTTAGCAGCACCAGGCCGGCCGTTTCTGCTTAACACGGCGCGTGTGGGACTGTCCTGCTTACACACGGCGCGTGTGGGACTGTCCTGCTTATACACGGCGCGTGTGGGACTGTCCTGCTTATACACTGCGCGTGTGGGACTGTCCTGCTTACACACGGCGCGTGTGGGACTGTCCTGCTTACACACGGCGCGTGTGGGACTGTCCTGCTTACACACTGCGCGTGTGGGACTGTCCTGCTTATACACTGCGCGTGTGGGACTGTCCTGCTTACACACGGCGTGTGTGGGACTGTCCTGCTTATACACGGCGCGTGTGGGACTGTCCTGCTTACACACTGCGCGTGTGGGACTGTCCTGCTTATACACTGCGCGTGTGGGACTGTCCTGCTTATACACGGCGAGTGTGGGACTGTCCTGCTTATACACGCTGCTTTAATGGAAAGAAATCTGTCCTGCAGTCAGACAGATTCTCTGAGGGTCCATCATAGTGGACAGTCTGCGTCCAGCCGGCCGGCGTGTCCTTGAAAATCCCTGTAAAGACCAATTATCAAAGATGGAGAGCCTGTTCACCACAAGACTCAGCTCCTCATGTTAAAAGAGAGAGAGAGAGGCAGGGAGAGAGAGAGGCAGGGAGAGAGAGAGGCAGGGAGAGAGAGAGGCAGGGAGAGAGAGAGGCAGGGAGAGAGGGAGGCAGGGAGAGAGAGAGGCAGGGAGAGAGAGAGGCAGGGAGAGAGAGGATAGAGACAAACAGCCAGACAGACAGACCCTCTTCTGTGTCTAATCTATAGCTGTAGTGACTCTCACTGCTCTGTGTCTAATCCACAGTCAGACTGACTCTCACTGCTCTGTGTCTAATCCACAGTCAGACTGACTCTCACTCCTCTGTGTCTAATCCACAGCCATACTGACTCTCACTGCTCTGTGTCTAATCCACAGTCAGACTGACTCTCACTGCTCTGTGTCTAATCCACAGTCAGACTGACTCTCACTGCTCTGTGTCTAATCCACAGTCAGACTGACTCTCACTCCTCTGTGTCTAATCCACAGTCAGACTGACTCTCACTCCTCTATATGTCTAATCCACAGTCAGACTGACTCTCACTCCTCTGTGTCTAATCCACAGTCAGACTGACTCTCACTCCTCTGTGTCTAATCCACAGTCAGACTGACTCTCACTCCTCTGTGTCTAATCCACAGTCAGACTGACTCTCACTCCTCTGTGTGTCTAATCCACAGTCGGACTGACTCTCACTGCTCTGTGTCTAATCCACAGCCATACTGACTCTCACTCCTCTGTGTCTAATCCACAGTCAGACTGACTCTCACTCCTCTTTGTGTCTAATCCACAGTCAGACTGACTCTCACTCCTCTGTGTCTAATCCACAGTCAGACTGACTCTCACTCCTCTGTGTCTAATCCACAGTCAGACTGACTCTCACTCCTCTGTGTCTAATCCACAGTCAGACTGACTCTCACTCCTCTGTGTCTAATCCACAGTCAGACTGACTCTCACTCCTCTGTGTCTAATCCACTAAGCACTGTCTCCTCACAGTAAGATGATCTGGGTGGGACTCCCGGTCTGGGTGGTTCTGTGTAGAGTGTATATGTTCTCTCCGTGTTTGAGTGGGTTCCTCCAGGTACTCTGGTTTCCTCCCACAGTCCAAACACAGGTATGTTAGGAAACTTGTGTTGACCATGTGATAGACTAGTGGGCTGTGCATGGTGTACCCCGCTTTTGCCCAGTGACGCTGGGATTGGCTCCGCCCCCCCTACATTACCCTGACTAGTGGGATAAAGAGGAAGACGATGGATGGATAAACTTTTACTGAAATGTTGTTTGTATGTGGTTTGATAATCTTGAAGATCTTTGGTTAAAGTCTGTGATGTCAGTGAAATTGCTGTCAGGTATCATATACAGTTTCAAACACTCATTTTGAAGATCGAGAGGGATCGTAAATTCCAAGAATGGGAAGCGTCCGCTCTCTTGTTCCATGTTATATATCAGAACTGACAGTCCTGGCCTCCCAGGTTGAGGGCGAACACAGCAGTCACCTGACCTGCCATCCATCAAAAACCTCCACACACGTACACACAAAGAACCCTGAGCCGTAAAAACAGCCCCGATTTCAATCAGGCAGAGTAATCGATGAAAGCGCGGCACTGATTTTGGAACGCGGTGCTAAATCTGTCCTGTCTTCCCTCCGGCTGAGTGCATGCAGGAGTAATGAGCGAGAACGGAGACGTCACCAGCGCCCGGCTTCGCGGGACCGGTGCCAACGCCTAGATCCCCCAGCGCTGCAGGCCGTATACCGCCGGCAATAAATATCCATCAACACAATAAACTTTACTGCCAGTGGTGTAAACGCCTGCTTCTCATCTGAGCAGCTTTAATTCTTCCAACTTTAGTTATTTTTAAAGTTATTTACATGCAAAAGTTTGGAGACCTTTACTGTTTTAGAGTCGAATGACTGCTTCACACTACACGACTGTCTGAGTGGTCAGGTCTTTGTGATGTTCACACTACACGACTGTCTGACTGGTCAGGTCTTTGTGATGTTCACACTACACGACTGTCTAAGTGGGCAGGTCTTTGTACCGTTCACACTACACGACTGTTTGAGGGGTCAGGTCTTTGTGATGTTCACACTTACATGACTGTTTGAGTGGTCAGGTCTTTGTGATGTTCACACTTACACGACTGTCTGAGTGGTCAGGTCTTTGTGATGTTCACACTTACATGACTGTTTGAGTGGTCAGGTCTTTGTGATGTTCACACTTACACGACTGTCTGAGTGGTCAGGTCTTTGTGATGTTCACACTTACACGACTGTTTGAGGGGTCAGGTCTTTGTACCGTTCACACTACACGACTGTCTGAGTGGTCAGGTCTTTGTGATGTTCACACTACACGACTGTTTGAGTGGTCAGGTCTTTGTGATGTTCACACTACACGACTGTTTGAGTGGTCAGGTCTTTGTGATGTTCACACTACACGACTGTCTGAGTGGTCAGGTCTTTGTGATGTTCACACTACACGACTGTTTGAGTGGTCAGGTCTTTGTGATGTTCACACTACACGACTGTCTGAGTGGTCAGGTCTTTGTACTGTTCACACTACACGACTGTTTGAGTGGTCAGGTCTTTGTGATGTTCACACTACACGACTGTTTGAGTGGTCAGGTCTTTGTACCGTTCACACTACACGACTGTTTGAGTGGTCAGGTCTTTGTACCGTTCACACTACACGACTGTTTGAGTGGTCAGGTCTTTGTACTGTTCACACTACACGACTGTCTGAGTGGTCAGGTCTTTGTACCGTTCACACTACACGACTGTCTGAGTGGTCAGGTCTTTGTACTGTTCACACTACACGACTGTTTGAGTGGTCAGGTCTTTGTACTGTTCACACTACACGACTGTTTGAGTGGTCAGGTCTTTGTACCGTTCACACTACACGACTGTTTGAGTGGTCAGGTCTTTGTACTGTTCACACTACACGACTGTTTGAGTGGTCAGGTCTTTGTACCGTTCACACTACACGACTGTTTGAGTGGTCAGGTCTTTGTACTGTTCACACTACACGACTGTTTGAGTGGTCAGGTCTTTGTACCGTTCACACTACACGACTGTTTGAGTGGTCAGGTCTTTGTACTGTTCACACTACACGACTGTTTGAGTGGTCAGGTCTTTGTACTGTTCACACTACACGACTGTCTGAGTGGTCAGGTCTTTGTACTGTTCACACTACACGACTGTTTGAGTGGTCAGGTCTTTGTACCGTTCACACTACACGACTGTTTGAGTGGTCAGGTCTTTGTACTGTTCACACTACACGACTGTTTGAGTGGTCAGGTCTTTGTACTGTTCACACTACACGACTGTCTGAGTGGTCAGGTCTTTGTGATGTTCACACTACACGACTGTCTAAGTGGGCAGGTCTTTGTACCGTTCACACTACACGACTGTCTGAGTGGTCAGGTCTTTGTGATGTTCACACTTACACGACTGTCTGAGTGGTCAGGTCTTTGTGATGTTCACACTTACACGACTGTTTGAGTGGTCAGGTCTTTGTGATGTTCACACTTACACGACTGTCTGAGTGGTCAGGTCTTTGTGATGTTCACACTACACGACTGTCTGAGTGGTCAGGTCTTTGTGATGTTCACACTTACACGACTGTCTGAGTGGTCAGGTCTTTGTGATGTTCACACTTACACGACTGTTTGAGTGGTCAGGTCTTTGTACCGTTCACACTACACGATTGTTTGAGTGGTCAGGTCTTTGTACTGTTCACACTACACGACTGTTTGAGTGGTCAGGTCTTTGTACTGTTCACACTACACGACTGTTTGAGTGGTCAGGTCTTTGTACTGTTCACACTACACGATTGTTTGAGTGGTCAGGTCTTTGTACTGTTCACACTACACGACTGTTTGAGGGGTCAGGTCTTTGTACTGTTCACACTACACGACTGTTTGAGTGGTTAGGTCTTTGTACCGTTCACACTACACGACTGTTTGAGTGGTCAGGTCTGGACATTACGGTTGTCCATCTGGCATGGCATGATTACTGACCGGGCCGTGGGGCCAGCGCCAAGGGGCCCTTGATGTCAGGGTGCCCGGGCCCAAACATATGCGATGCCTATCAACATTTATTATACAAAATATTTTTATTTCCGACGCCCCTTTATTTTAAGGATCCTCTGACTTTTAGGGACTCTTGGGGCCTCTAGCAATGCTTTTAGGGCACCTAGCCATGCTTTTGGGGGACCTAGCCATGCTTTTGGGGGCCCTAGCCATGCTTTCGGGGGACCTAGCCATGCTTTTGGGCCCTAGCCATGCTTTTGGGGGCCCTAGCCATGCTTTTGAGCGCCTTATGAAAATGGACGAGGCGTTGTGGCACTGCTCTGACTTTGACTTCTGGCTATTAGGGGTCCTACGAACGAGGGGGGCATAATTTTAGAGGGCTCTGGTTATGAGAGCCACTACCTCTGATGAATAAAGTAAAGGAAGCTGATAAATTACAGATGGGCTTCAGTCAGTAAATACAAATAGTATCTAGAACTTTGAAGGTCTCAGACCATCGATATGTTTCAACCCTCCGTGTTTGGTGCCATCTTACTCTGGAGGCTAGACTGTAAATTGAAAGCAGTAGCTGTTCTGGGTTTAAAGAATATTTGAACCCAAACCAGTAGCAGGGACTTGTCTCCACTGTCCGTATGCAGACCTTCACCCTCGATGGTGCCGTTATGTGAGTAGAACCAGCAGCGCTTCTCTGGGAAACAGTCACTGAGACTCTCTATAAAGGCAGAGGTTCTGCTTTAGGCCTGTCCTCTACATGCCACCGTTCCCCCCACCGTCTACACTGCGCTGCGTTTATCAGTACAGCTACGCAAGGTGCTGCAATATCTGCCTCTAAAAACAGCCTCGAGGCGCTTCTCCCAGTGACCTCCTGCCGACCCAGTTCACAGCCGCGGCTCCATCAACATTAAAACGAGAAGATCTGAACAGAACCTCTAAGAACGTTTCCTCTATCGTGCTCTGCCTTTTGAAGATCAGCTGGTTGAGTGGAGAAGAACTTGCTCTTGGCTAGAGGCCCAAAGCAAACGCATCAAAGAAACTTCTTAGTTTTTCACCGAGATCCAAACACACAACTCGCAATTCATCTGAAACTAAACCTCAATTAATGCTTCAAACTCTAAACCCCTAAATCAGATTCCTCTCCTAAACACAGGGCACATATACTCTCTTCTATAGGAGCTGCTTAATTATTAATAGAGACTGTAAATGAATTAATATCTTCAGTTCTGTTTTTATTAAATACAGTTAGAACTGAAAGAGCTGTAATTGATTAGATTTCTTACCTCAAAGTATGTTGTTCTGCTCATTTTCAATGTTTTCTTTTTTCTGTAGTTCTTCTGTAGTGCTCCTTTTCACTGATTCCCCTCTCTGTCCATTCTCTCTCTCTCTCTCCCTGTGAATCCTCTCTCTCTCTCTCTCTCCCTGTGAATCCTCTCTCTCTCTCTCTCTCCCTGTGAATCCTCTCTCTCTCTCCCTGTGAATCCTCTCTCTCTCTCTCCCTGTGAATCCTCTCTCTCTCTCTCTCTCTCTCTCCCTGTGAATCCTCTCTCTCTCCCTGTGAATCCTCTCTCTCTCTCTCACCCTGTGAATCCTCTCTCTCTCTCTCTCTCTCTCTCTCTCTCTCTCGCGCTCTCCCACTTTCTCTCTCTCCCCACTTTCTCTCTCTCCACCATACTCTCTCCTCTTTCTCTCTCTCCCTGTCAAGCCTCCCTCTTCCCTCTCTCTCTCATCCCTCTTTCTCTCCCTCCCCTTTCTCCCTTCCCCTCGTCTCTCTCTCTCTCTCTCTCTCTCTCTCTCTCTCTCCCCCACTTTCTCTCTCTCTCTCTCTCTCTCCCTGTGAATCCTCTCTCTCTCTCCCTGTGAATCCTCTCTCTCTCTCCCTGTGAATCCTCTCTCTCTCTCCCTGTGAATCCTCTCTCTCTCTCTCTCCCTGTGAATCCTCTCTCTCTCTCCCTGTGAATCCTCTCTCTCTCTCTCTCCCTGTGAATCCTCTCTCTCTCTCTCCCTGTGAATCCTCTCTCTCTCTCTCTCTCTCTCTCTCTCCCTGTGAATCCTCTCTCTCTCTCTCTCTCTCTCTCTCTCCCTGTGAATCCTCTCTCTCTCTCTCTCTCTCTCTCTCTCTCTCTCCCTGTGAATCCTCTCTCTCTCTCTCCCTGTGAATCCTCTCTCTCTCTCTCTCTCTCTCCCTGTGAATCCTCTCTCTCTCTCCCTGTGAATCCTCTCTCTCTCTCTCTCTCTCTCTCTCTCTCTCTCTCTCTCTCTCTCTCTCTCTCTCTCTCCCTGTGAATCCTCTCTCTCTCTCTCGCGCTCTCCCACTTTCTCTCTCTCCCCACTTTCTCTCTCTCCACCATACTCTCTCCTCTTTCTCTCTCTCCCTGTCAAGCCTCCCTCTTCCCTCTCTCTCTCATCCCTCTTTCTCTCCCTCCCCTTTCTCCCTTCCCCTCGTCTCTCTCTATCTCTCTCTCTCTCTCTCTCTCTCTCTCTCTCTCCCCCACTTTCTCTCTCTCTCTCTCTCTCGCTCCTCTTTCTCTTTTTCTCTCTCTCCACTCTCCCCACTTTCTGTCTCTATCTCGTTCTCTCTCTCCACTTCCCTCTGTCTCTCCGTCTTACTCTCTCCTCTTTCTCTCCCTCCCCTTTCTCCCTTCCCCTCCCATGTCTCTCTCTCTCGCTCTCTCCCACTTTCTCTCTCTCGTTCTTTCTCCACTTCCCTCTTTCTGTCTCTCCCTCATACTCCTCTTTCTCTCTCTCTCTCTCTCTCTCTCTCTCTCTCTCTTTTTTTTTTCTCTCTCTCTCGCTCTCCCACTTTCTCTCTCTCTCCCCACTTTCTCTCTCTCCACCATACTCTCTCCTCTTTCTCTCTCTCCCTGTCAAGCCTCCCTCTCCCCTCTCTCTCATCCCTCTTTCTCTCCCTCCCCTTTCTCCCTTCCCCTCGTCTCTCTCTCTTTCTCTCTCTCTCCCCACTTTCTGTCTCTCTCTCGTTCTCTCTTTCCACTTCCCTCTGTCTCTCCGTCTTACTCTCTCCTCTTTCTCTCCCTCCCCTTTCTCCCTTCCCCTCCCATGTCTCTCTCTCTCGCTCTCTCCCACTTTCTCTCCCTCTCTCTCGTTCTTTCTCCACTTCCCTCTTTCTGTCTCTCCCTCATACTCCTCTTTCGCTCTCTCTCTCTCTCTCTCTCTCTCGCGCTCTCCCACTTTCTCTCTCTCGCTCCTCCCCTCCATCTCTTTCCTCCGTCTCTTTCTCTCACTCTCTTTTTCCTTACTCTTTTTTGTCTCTCTTTTCTATCTCTCTATTTCCTCTTAACTGTGATGTGATGTACTTTCTGACAGTGAGTAAGACAGCTACGAAGGGTAAAAGCAAAACTAGATTTAAGAACTTCCAAAAGTCTCTACATTAAAGGTGCAGTATGTAAAATCTTTGTTCAGCTTCTTGGTCAAATTTTCCCGTTCCACCTTAAATAGTGTGGCAGACACCAAAATGTAACCGACGCACCATTTTATGATGTCTGAAAACAAACATTAGGCAAATGGAACTTATTCTTATTTGATCAAACTCAATATTTAACACAAAAAATTAAATAGAAAAATAAAAATTTGAATATTCACCAGAAGAGAAAACATGAAGCTAAATAAGGCACTGAGACTGCAGCAGAGACTCTGACATAGTGGCAGAAAACCTAATGTCCACTGTAGTTTCTGGGGATGGAGTTGGAGTTTATAAGATTGCAGTATGCAAACTCACCACTAGGGGTTACATACTGATGCTTTAATGTACTGATGCAAATGTCTTGGCAGTTTTAATTACATTAAAAAAAGAGTAAGAAGTGGATCAGTAGACCGTATGTGGTTGATATATTTAATAGTGTTTAATAAGCAGATGCTTAACTCCGCCCCTTCCTGTTAAAACTATGGAAAGTGGATAATTTCAGCCTCCTGAAGGATCCACATGTTTAAAAGGGGATTTAACAGACTTTTCCAAATTTTAGGATAGACTCATTATTGAATGAGGCACAATGCAGGACAACAGGGGTCATTTGCATATCAGCCTTAAAGAGACAGTAACAACATTTACTGTTTGAATTATTAGAGGAGCCGCAGCGTTTGTTTTTAATGGAGGTACCGCACGCTGGTGCTGGCACTGACAGCATGCTCACGTGTGCCAACAACTCTGAACACTGTTCACTTCCTCAGTGCACCGCAGCGCCACCATGCTATATTTTGCTGACTCTACATTAAATGAATTGTGACCAGATCACTAACCTTCTTGCCCCTTTTTTGTAAGGACAGAGGAACTGACACATCAGTAGATATTCCATAAAATTAAAGGTACCTGTATTATTAGCTGCATTAGTCCAACATCAAAACTAGATGCTTCATAGAGCGAAGAAAAAAGGAAAGCTGGTAAAAATCAGAGATTGAACTGGTTGTATAAAGATTATCGAACATATTAGGTGGCCGTCAGGGAGGAAATACAAGCCTCAGGTCAGAACCAGGACCTCCTACAGTTAGACTGCGGGTATTACATTCATCATCCAGCAGGAGGTCCTGACTGTTTATGTTTCTGGCTGCAGAGCTGCTACTCTAAAACCTGGACACTGCATTTGTGGATTTAGCCGGACTAGAGTACCGTTAGCTGCACATCTGCAATTAGCAGCTATTGTGTAGAAGGAGTGTCTTGAGGTGTATTGGATAAACATCTCTTATACTGGGGGTTGGGTCTATAATGTTTATATCACAGACTTTAATATACTAAAATATATAATATATATTAATACAATGTATGTGTGTGTGTGTGTGTGGTTCTAGTCACAACATCCATTAAATACAAGACATATAAACAAGAAACACAGTTTAGCTTCTCACCATCCGAATAACCTCACACTCATTCAGTGATGTTGAGTTTCTAGACTCTGGGGTGGTCAGTCAATTGTTCTGAGAACAGCAGCAGCTTCTTTGTTTGACGGGTCTGTATCTCCTTTTCTCAGTAAGGAGCTTCTTGAACAGATACACGTCCTTTCAGACCCCATAGCACTGAGGTGTCTTCTCACAGAGGAAGAATGGACAGAAACACCTGCGGATGTTCTCAGATCTAAAGGTGGAGCTTGATGTTCATCTCTCTCTCTCTCTCTCTCTCTCTCTCTCTCTCTCTCTCTCAAAGATTAAAGTGCTGCTGGTTATCTGATCTCCAGGTGGTTGTTAGGAGCCCAAGTTTTCTCTGTAGCTATTATTTGTTTTTTAAAGTCGAGTGCTTCCTTTGACTCTTCATCTTCAGAAATGATTCCTTATGAAACACAACTTGTGGCTGATGGTTGTTTTGGTTGGAAATTGAATAAATGAAGGAGGATCTCCATCTTTTGCACAGTATGTTACGCATACTGAGTAGGCTGGGTTCATGGATTCATGCTGCTGGCGCCAAAGTCTGACCGTACCATCTGTGTGCCTGAGCAGAAAATGGAGATTCATCAGACCAGGCTCCATTTTCTCTGGTCACCAACTGTCCAATTCTGGTGAACCCGTGTCCACCGCAGCCTCGCCTTTCTGTTCTTGGCTGACAGAAATGGAACCGTATGTGATCTTCCGCTGTTGTAGTCCATCTGCTTCAGGGTTGGACATATTCTGGGTTTCTGAGATGCGTTTCTGCTGAACATGATTATCTGAGTTACTGTAGACTTTTTTTGTCAGTGTGAACCAGTCTAGCCATTCCCCACTGACATCTCTCATCAAGAGAACTGGGGGGATTTACTTTAACCCCCCTTTCTGAGTAACTCTAGAGTCTGTTCTGCATGAACATTCCAGGAGATCAGTAGTTGTAGAAGTAGACTGGGCTCATCCCATCTAACAGCAACAATCATGCCATGCTCAAAGTCATGTATGTCACACCTCTTTGATGTGAACATGAGCTGAAGCTGCTGGACCATACCTGCATGATTGTATGCACTGCAATGCTGGTCAGATAATAGGTTGTTTGTAAATGATGTCACATGACTGTGTTACTATGATAAGAACAGTAGATGGTGGTCAGGAAGTGTTGTTCCACATAGGGCGTGCTATAACTTTCTCTATAACTGAGAAACTATGAGGAGCTTTTATCTAGAACCAAAAGTTTTTGTTCTTGAGGAGAAAAATACAAAAACTGACTGAAAACCAGCAGCAGAACCGTCTGACCCTATTGTCTGCGGTCAGGATGAGAGTCTGAACTTCCTGTTCCAGTTTCTTGTAGCTGTAGTTTTAAACCTCTCACCAGTGACCAGTCACATCACCCCCAGACCAACTGTTCACTCTACAATACTCACTCCTACCGAGCACACGAGGGTGAAGCAGCTCATTCTCCAGTTTTTCTGTTCCACCTTAAACAGTGCAGCAGGAGCCAGAACGTACCTGCACCTCCATTTAAGGTGGAAACAGGAGAACTGGTGAAGGAGAAGCTGAGCTGATGGTGCTGGTGGTCAGTAGGAGTGAGTATTGTAGTGTGTAAGGGTGATCTGGGGGGGTGAACACTGGTGATGGATTTAAAAGCGTACGTTACGGTAAGTAAAAAGCGTAACGTTAATGACGAGAGGGGCGGAGTTGAGTGTGTGGTGCTGGTTGATCCACAGGACAGTAAACCACAGACGTTGTGGAGCTCCTCGGTATGGAGGTCCATCAACCGCCAACTCAAGTTGTAGCTCAACACTTTAGTATGTGGTGGTTTGTTTTCTTGTTGGTTCTTAATCTGCTGATCGATAGCAGCTCATCTTTCAGTTCAGCTCAAACCTCTCTTCATCACATCAGCACCACCTCTAACATCTACTCACCTCCATCTCCTCCACTCTGTTCTTCACCTCCATCTCCTCCACTCTGTTCCTCACCTCCACCTCCTCCACTCTGTTCCTTACTTCCATCTCCTCCACTCTGTTCCTCACCTCCATCTCCTCCACTCTGTTCCTCACCTCCATCTCCTCCACTCTGTTCTTCACCTCCATCTCCTCCACTCTGTTCTTCACCTCCACCTCCTCCACTCTGTTCCTCACCTCCATCTCCTCCACTCTGTTATTCACCTCTCCTTCAACAGGTTTCCAACGTAGTCAGGATGATGCAAGTGAAAACAACCTCTAGGTTCAGACACCCCTCTTGTTCAGCCTCCAGGCATTCAATATAGTGTTTCTAGGTACATTAGCACCACTTTTGGTGGGGGCAGGTATTGCACCCTGGCAGACAGGAAACAGGAAACCAGAGACGCATGTTAGTTCCTGGTGGGGATCTCGGCAGCTTTACATACCTGTTAACATCTGTCGTGAGCATTGCCTGTGAGTTATATCTTACCTCTTATAAGTTTATCTTTTAGTATCAAAGAGTATTTATAATCGATAGGACGTTTGTTTGTGTTAGTTTACTGAAGCTTGCCGGGGTTTAGGTTGTTGGGCTAGCATAATGTACAATGTGTTTGTACACTATCCTTTTTTCTAAGACATGCTTAGCTAATATGTTTAAACATGCATAATGGTATGATAGTAATTTGAATTTTATCATTTTTAGTTTATTCCTTTGTTGTACCAACCTGCCCTTCAATAGTCTAGACTAAAATTGGAGCTAGAACGCTAAACTCTGACTCTCGTGTTGGTATTCTGGGAGTTTGGCTGGCTGTCTAATTTTGGTTTAGCCAAACCATTTATGAGGACAGCACACCTCTGCTCAAGAAAACAAACCACAACATACAGAAGTGTTGAGCTACAATGTGTGTGTTGGCGGTTGGTGGACCAACGGCTGTTAACTTACCGTAACGTACGCTTTTAAATCCATCCCCAGTGTCGTAACCCAGTCCAGGGTTTAAGCTTTTTATTCGAAGGGCTTGCGATACCGACGTTCCTCTGAGCTCTTACACCCTGGTCTGCCCTGGTCCAACCTGGTCTCAAAGATGACTGTGCTTGCTTGTCTTTTATGGCCCTCCTTCCTACGCCCCGGGCCAAATGGGCCTACCTGGCCACCTGGTGGAGTGGTTCTCAAGCCTAGGAGGTCTAAAAATAACATCACAGGGTCTTGTTCTTCAGCCTAGGATTGCCTGTCATAAATGCCCCCCACTGCCGGGGATAACAAAGCCAGGACCCTCCTGTGCTTTCCTGGCCACCTGTCTTTCCATACATTTCGAACAAACGCTGTAGTGTGTTTTTTAAAATAAAATCCAACACCAGATAGAACACCAGTTCCATCGATCAACATTTCTTTATCTAACGCTTTTCACAAGCAGTGTTGTCTCAAAGCAGCTTTACAGGAGGATGGTAAGAAAAGAGTGCCTGCATAGCAAACTGTGAGAGAAAGGGTACCGAGGTCCAGGCCCCCCCAGAGCAAGCCAGAGGTGATGGTGGCAGGAAAAACTCTTAATAACAGTAGCGAACCATGACCCTTAAGCCTCGGCCCTCTCCCTCAACCACCGTCTGAAAAAAAATAAAAATAAAATACTGTTTCCTCTCCGAATAAACTGCAAGTCAAAAACTGAGACGACAGAAATGCAACAAACAATAACATCTGTACAACACAGACAACTTTTTAATCTGAATAAAGTTCCTCCTTATAAATAAGCGATCATCACAGCGCCGTCTGCGCAGAAACACGAGGGGAAGATATAAAGCTGCACGTTTCAACATTTCGAGCACTGTTTTTCCTCCTTTGTTGTTTTTTTTCTCTTGCGACTCCGTATTTTCCCTCGAGTGTGAAGTGCAGTAGCGTCGGCTACATCATACAGTTAAGCCCCGCCCACTTAGAGAGAAGATATGATATGATTGGAGATGCATTAGAGAGTAATAATAAAGCTGATATTAACAGAATGCTGTGCAAACAGGTGAGTTCTGAGTCTAGCTTTAAATGTAGAGAGCTCGACCACCTGCTGTGGTTCACCCCCAGATCACCCTTACACACCACAATACTCACTCCTACTGACCACCAGCATCATCAGCTTAGCTGCTCCTTCACCAGTTCTCCTGTTTCCACCTTAAACGGAGCTGCAGGTACGTTCTGGCTCCTGCTGCACTGTTTAAGGTGGAACAGGAAAACTGGTGAATGAGCTGCTTCACCCTTGTGCGCTCGGTAGGAGTGAGTATTGTAGAGTGAACAGTTGGTCTGGGGGTGATGTGACTGGTCACTGGGGAGAGATTTAAAACTACAGCTACAAGAAACTGGAACAGGAACGTCAGTCTCTCGTCGGCTCGCAAACATCTCATCTCAAAAGCTACTGGTGATTTTTCAGTTAAACAGATTCTCAGTGACTGTAAACAATGTAAACCACAGAGATTCTGAGAGTGTAATAGCGCCCCCTATATGTAAAAACACTTACTGCCCTTACACAGGTTTGTTGACGGTGGAGTGGGGGGATCCCAGTGTCTCAGGGTGGTCTCATGTCCATGTTACCTTCTAGTTCTCTCCTTTTAGTTTAGGCTGTTATAGTTAGATCTGCCGGAGTCGCCAGCCACACTCTAAAATTCTGAATATTCATATTCTCTACAGTCATACTCCTGAGCCCAACTAACTCTCTCTCTTTACTCCTCCTGAGGTAATGACTGTCCTCCTGTCAGTTGAAGGACTGACCATCAGGGCCTCCTCCTCACCATCACCAGCTAGCTCTCCTGTCCATCTGTATCAACTGCTACACCCTCAGTTACATCACTGTACACCATCCAGATGCACCAGCATTGAGATAGGATGGGACTGTTTCAGCCCACGCCCACTTTACATAAAGCCTCAGTCAGAGACTGCCTCAGTCAGAGACTGCCTCAGTCAGAGACTGCCTCAGTCAGAGTCTGCCTCAGTCATAGACTGCCTCAGTCAGAGACTGCCTCTACCTGTGCAGCTTCTAAAGCTTTGCTATCCAGATTTCAAACAGAAACTCTTTTCTTTGGTGTTTAGTTTATTAAACTGTAAATACTGTTTGATCAGAGGAGGACGGGTCTCCACTTGTGAGTCTTGGTTCCTCCCAAGGTTTCTTCCTCCAGTCTGAGGGAGGTGTTCTTGCCACTGTTGCCTCTGGTTTGCTCACTGGAGGGTATATGTTGTAACTGTCTGTTTTCAAAACTCTGTAAAGCTGCTTTGAAACAACATCGTTGTAAAAAGTGCTACACAAACTTGACTTCTGCAGTTCCTGCCGTAGCAGCGTAGCGGGGTGGAGTCAGAATGAGTAGGTGTACAGGTGTACAGGTGTTCTTAATCAGGTACATGTAGTTAAATGACGTAATCACTGCTCCAGTGAGTGCTCTGTTTGAGGACGGGCGACTCTCTCTGTCGGTAAAGCTCGGATTTGTTTGATATGCTCTGCCTCACTCTGTATGCGTGTAAGGGCGAGATCAGTGAAAAGCTACAGAGAGCTTCTTTCTCTCTGTATGGACAAGAGCCTCTTGTCTTTGTCCTCGTTCTTTCTGAAAGCCACTGGTGCTTATCGCCTCCTTGGGCGGCTGAACCGTGAAGCACCGGCCGGCTCGGCCCCTTGTTTACTCTTATACGCTGGAGAAGGCAGGAAAGGAGAGGCACTTGGTCTCAGTCCAGCGAGCGGGCAGAGTGAGGCGACCATCCGGCGAGTGATCGCATTCTCAAGTGCCCACATATCATATCGGCGGTGCGCAGAGCGGCTCAGTGTGGCAGCCATGGCGGTGCTGGCTGGAGGAACAGCTGGTGAACTGGTGGGCCATCTGGTGGGCTGACCATTCTCAAGTACTCACATATCATCATATCAGCGCTGCCCAGCCTGGCCCGCTGCCCCTCGAGGCACAGCGCTGCGGGAGGCCTGGAGTAACGGCGACTTCTGCTGGGATTAATCAGCATTACATCTCATTAGGGTGGCTGTATTTGAGCCGCTGCCCAAAGCTGTAGAGGATTATTATTATTATTATTATTAGAGATATTATTATATGGATGCTACAGTGGTGCTGGTTTACACCAGTTAAAACCCTCTTCTGATGATGTAGGTTTAAGTTTATTTGTCATTTGCACATCATGTCAGGACATAACATGCATTGAAATGTTTGGGGTGAAGCTCAGATAATAACTCTACAGCAGGGCAGCATTATATATAGTAGTAAAAACAATAAATAGATAATATTGAAGTAAAAAATAAGCTAGAATATATACATTTAGTAATAACGGATATATATATGTGTGTATATGGATATATATATGTGTGTGTGTATGTATATATATATATATATATACAGTGGCTTGCAAAAGTATTCATACCCCTTGAACTTTTCCATATTTTGTCACATTACAACCACAAACATAAATAAATTCATTGGAATTTAATGTGAAAGACCGATACAAAGTGGTATACAGTTGTGAAGTGGAAAGAAAATGATGCCTGACTCTGAAAAAAAAAACTGAAAAGTGCGGTGTGCAAAAGTATTCAGCCCACAATCATCACAGTCCTTATAGGGGGAGACACAGGCTCACAGGCTTCCACTGAACCCCTCACACTCCAACACAGATTGAATAGACACATTTGAATAATTTATTTGTCTGTTTTTATAATAGTTTAGACGTTGATTGGCAAACTGTAAGTAAATAAAATTATATTTACTTAAAAAAAAAAAAAAAATATATATATATATATATATATATATATATATATATATATAATGTGTTTTAAGAATATTTTAGGCCCTCTATCTCATATTCCTGTAAGAACTTAAGCCTCCACTTATTAAATATCAACCACACCAGCTCTCTTCTCCAGTGGACGCTGAAGGCCACACCTGGGTCAACCACAACTGAGTGAAAAGCTCCTTTCATCTGGACCGGAGAGCCGAGAGGGCCTGATTATCGCACTTAACTTCTACATTTACATTTCAATGTCACCAGCAATTCAGGATCAATCATATTTTCCCCACCCGCCGCCTTTTCATCCCGTGCTCTCGTGGAGGACATTTTCCGAGATGGTCCAGTCTCTGACTCGCGGAGACAGCCGGGAGGTTTCCCCTCAAGGTCAGAGGAGTCCTCTATCGACTTTCCTATCAGACGGAATCATGGCTCGTTGCTCTGAGGCTGCCACTGAAAAGATCTGTGGGCTTTGTGCCACGCGAGCCGAGTCCTTACAACACCTCGGGGCCGTCCAGTAAGAGCGCGGGGCGGGGGCGGAATTCAGATGAAGCGATCCGGTCTCTCGCTGAAGGCAATCTGGACACTTCAGGGGGAAAATGACTAGCAAGGCTGCTGCCAGCCAGAGCTTTTCTTCACCCTTTTCAGCTTTCAAGGGCAGAGCTGAAGCTCTCTTCTCTCTCTGGTGTCAGCAAATGAGGCTGTGTGCAATGCTTACACTGAAAATCCATACGAGAGGAGACTCAGGCTAATGCTAAAATGCTAATGCCAGGACAATCATGCCAAAATAGCATGTACTAGTAACTCTGATCAGATCAGACACCAGACAGGGGTGTCCTACAGTCGAGCTAGAATCTTAATGCGATATATGTTATTGCGCCCACTAGGGGGAGATGTAATCGTGCTCCACACACTCCAGAACTTTGGATGCTCTGCATTATGAAACGTTTCTCACCTTTAACCTACCGCAGGAGCGAGTACGGATTGGTTTTGTCTGTTTCGCTTCACTCCAGCAGATGAGATACGTGGGGCTGGAAAAGCGGGAATTCATCTCTCGGAAGCCGCCCGAGAATCATTTTTAAGATTGCACAGGATGAGCTCTTCCTTCAGCCTAGCCAGGCACCCCAAGGCTCACTCCACACAACAGTAATAGCCTGAAGATCTTTAAACACTGGCTTTACGTGTTAATTAACTTCTTCATCATGCAAGAGCTCCAGACGAAAGTTATTGATCGGCGAAAAACATATAATTTATCGTTACTGTTCAAAGAACACATATTCCCTTTTTGGTCGATTTTCGTTTTTCTGCATCATTTCAGTGCAGCAGTTGCCGTTTACATTGTGGCAAAGTTTCTTGGTTAACGGACCAATAGAAATGCTTCAAAATGGCTTGGAAAGAATTCTGGTTCCATTGACTTACATTGAAAGTGAAGACAGTTTTTGTTCTCTCCTGTAAAGTTCACATTTTGAAAATACTTGTGTTTCTGTGGTAACCATGATAAGCCGGATTGCTTTCCTTACCCAGAATGCTGGAGCTATGGAACTAATGAAGTACCACTTTAGAATAAGACTAACCTTACAAACCCTTGATTAATGGTTTAAAATGAGTTGGTTATTGGTCGTACACACTTTAGAAGTTATTAGTAAACAGTTATAACACATTACGATTGAGCTGCTCTATGTGGTGAATGTAAATGTGTATTAAAGCTGACTGGTTAGATGCTGACTGATAGAAAAGACAATGAGCAACAGTGTAAATGAATGTAGGTTCACTGATATTCTACCAGCAGGTCTTTGTTCAAGTCAAATTTATTTGTATATGTTGTGTTTTTTTTTTTAAACATGACATCACAGCATGAATCCCCCTGTAAGCAAGCCAGAGTTGATGGTGACAAGAAAAAACTCCCTCAAGACTGGAGGAAGAAACCTTGGGAGGAACCAATACTCATGAGGGAGACTCGTCCTCCTCTGGTCAAAATACAAAGAATACAAAAAATACAAAGAATCCTGATGACATTTAAACAGAGTGGTTTGATGTGAAACACTCTGATGATGAGAGAAACAGTGATGGGAACCAGTTGTCTTCATGTCTACAACACTAATATACACAGGAACACAGTATGGCTGGTTTGGTTCCAGGTTTGGGAAATTAAGCTTGTTTGCAGGTTTTTTGTTATTATGGTCTTTAGTGATGAAGAAAACTCGGTCCTGGACTGTTAAAGTTTGGAAAAGCCTAGAGGGGAAGAAATATGTTCTAGTGATTCTGTTGACTAGGACCCATGTTGTTGTTGTTGTTGTTGTTGTTGTTGGCGGCTCATAGCTCGGGTGAGAGCAAGACTCGAGTGTTGATTTCACTGCTGACATTTAAACAGACAGCCAAGACAGATGCTGAACAAGACTGCAGTGATTTCCTTCCAACTTTAGGATGATTAAGATGGGAACAAAGCTATTCTGAGTGGTTTGACATGAAAGAGGAACCACTGTTTACAGTGGTGGTGATGATGTTTACAGTGGTGGTGATGGTGTTTACAGTGGTGGTGATGGTGTTTACAGTGGTGGTGATGATGTTTACAGTGGTGGTGATGGTGTTTACAGTGGTGGTGATGATGGTGTTTACAGTGGTGGTGGTGATGTTTACAGTGGTGGTGATGATGGTGTATACAGTGGTGGTGATGGTGTTTACAGTCTTAGATATTGTTTACAGTGGTGGTGATGGTGTTTACAGTGGTGGTGATGGTGTATACAGGGGTGGTGATGGTTTTTACAGTGGTGGTGATGGTTTTTACAGTGGTGATGGTATATACAGTGGTGGTGATGGTATATACAGTGGTGGTGATGGTGTTTACAGTGGTGGTGGTGATGGTGTATACAGGGGTGGTGATGGTTTTTACAGTGGTGGTGATGGTGTTTACAGTGGTGATGGTGTATACAGTGGTGGTGATGGTGTTTACAGTGGTGGTGGTGATGTTTACAGTGGTAGTGATGATGTTTACAGTAGTGGTGATGTTTACAGTGCTGGTGGTGATGGTGTATACAGTGGTGGTGATTTTTACAGTGGTGGTGGTGTATACAGTGGTGGTGATGGTGTATACAGTGGTGGTGATGGTGTATACAGGGGTGGTGATGGTGTTTACAGTGGTGGTGGTGATGGTGTATACAGGGGTGGTGATGGTGTTTACAGTGGTGGTGGTGATGGTGTATACAGTGGTGGTGATGGTGTTTACAGTGGTGGTGGTGATGTTTACAGTGGTGGTGATGGTGTTTACAGTGGTGATGGTGTTTATAGTGGTGGTGATGGTGTTTACAGTGATGGTGGTGATGGTGTTTACAGTGGTGATGGTGTTTACAGTGGTGGTGGGGATGTTTACAGTAGGGGTCATGTTTACAGTGGTTGTGATGGTGTTTACAGTGGTGGTGGTGATGGTGTATACAGTGGTGGTGATGGTGTATACAGTGGTGGTGATGGTGTTTACAGTGGTGGTGGTGATGGTGTTTACAGTGGTGGTGGTGTATACAGTGGTGGTGATGGTGTTTACAGTGGTGGTGGTGTATACAGGGGTGGTGATGGTGTTTACAGTGGTGGTGGTGTATACAGTGGTGGTGATGGTGTTTACAGTGGTGGTGGTGTATACAGGGGTGGTGATGGTGTTTACAGTGGTGGAGGTGTATACAGTGGTGGTGATGATGTTTACAGTGGTGGTGATGGTGTTTACAGTAGTGGTCATGTTTACAGTGGTGGTGATGATGTTTACAGTGGTAGTGATGATGTTTACAGTAGTGGTGATGTTTACAGTGGTGGTGGTGATGTTTACAGTGGTAGTGATGATGTTTACAGTAGGGGTGATGTTTACAGTGGTAGTGATGATGTTTACAGTGGTGGTGATGGTGTTTACAGTGGTGGTGATGGTGTTTACAGTAGTGGTGATGTTTACAGTGGTGGTGATGTTTACAGTGGTGGTGATGGTGTTTACAGTAGTGGTGATGTTTACAGTGGTGGTGATGATGTTTACAGTGGTAGTGATGATGTTTACAGTAGTGGTGATGTTTACAGTGGTGGTGATGATGTTTACAGTGGTGGTGATGGTGTTTACAGTAGTGGTCATGTTTACAGTGGTGGTGATGTTTACAGTGGTAGTGATGATGTTTACAGTAGTGGTGATGTTTACAGTGGTGGTGGTGATGTTTACAGTGGTAGTGATGATGTTTACAGTAGGGGTGATGTTTACAGTGGTGGTGATGGTGTTTACAGTGGTAGTGATGGTGTTTACAGTGGTAGTGATGATGTTTACAGTGGTGGTGATGTTTACAGTGGTGGTGATGGTGTTTACAGTAGTGGTCATGTTTACAGTGGTGGTGATGATGTTTACAGTGGTAGTGATGATGTTTACAGTGGTAGTGATGATGTTTACAGTAGTGGTGATGTTTACAGTGGTGGTGATGATGTTTACAGTAGTGGTGATGTTTACAGTGGTGGTGATGGTGTTTACAGTGGTAGTGATGATGTTTACAGTAGTGGTGATGTTTACAGTGGTGGTGATGGTGTTTACAGTGGTGGTGATGTTTACAGTGGTAGTGATGTTTACAGTAGTGGTGATGTTTACAGTGGTGGTGGTGATGTTTACAGTGGTAGTGATGATGTTTACAGTAGGGGTGATGTTTACAGTGGTGGTGATGGTGTTTACAGTAGGGGTGATGTTTACAGTGGTGGTGATGGTGTTTACAGTGGTGGTGATGATGTTTACAGTGGTGGTGATGTTTACAGTGGTGGTGATGGTGTTTACAGTGGTGGTGATGATGTTTACAGTAGTGGTGATGTTTACAGTGGTGGTGATGATGTTTACAGTAGTGGTGATGTTTACAGTGGTGGTGATGGTGTTTACAGTGGTAGTGATGATGTTTACAGTGGTGGTGATGTTTACAGTGGTGGTGATGGTGTTTAAAGTGGGGGTGGTGATGGTGTTTACAGTGGTCGTGATGTATACAGTGGGGGTGGTGGTGGTGTTTACAGTGGTCGTGATGTATACAGTGGGGGTGGTGGTGGTGTTTACAGTGGTTGTGATGATGTTTAAAGTGGGGGGTGGTGGGAACCAGGGGTCTCAAAAACACAAATATACACATCTTATTTACTATCAAACCCACCAGTGAACCTACATGTCTACTGAGTGTTAGTGGCACATACTGACTTTCTTTGAAGACTAAGCGGCCTTGCTGTGTTTCTCCGCCATGACTGGGTTTAAATAAATCATCACTGTCCAAACAAAACATGTATCTTCATTGTTTAGTGTTTTTTATGTGTCTGCGTAATTCCAGCTAGGCAGATGTTCTTCATACTTTATGAATTTTCATGAAGACTCGACCAGCAGAAAATCTCCAGAATTGCTTGGAATAAAACCTCTTTACCTGAACTTACTTTGAGGGTAAAGAACACGTGTTCGCTTCTGTAAACTTAACATTTTGGAGATGTTTTAGACAAAATCTTCTAAAAACTATCAGAAAAAACACTTTTCAAATAATGCAACATCTTCACAAACATATCAATAGCTTTCTGTCAGGGGCTTTTCAGAGACTTCTGGTTCCATTCACCACCACTGTGACCAGTTCTGACAGAGCATTTCACATCAAACCCCTTTGAATAACTTTGTTTATATTGTATATATTTAATTATGCAGAGAAGTAGTAATATTTGTTCCACCTTAAAATGCTGAGCAGAGTGTATAGTTTAAGGGGAAGTAAGCTGTGGCAGTCGGAGTGGGGCTTGTTTTCTCTCTCTCTCTCTCTCTCACACACACACACACACACACACACACACACACACACACACACACACACACACAGGGTGAACCAGTGTTGGCCAATTTCAATAAATTAGTGTTCCCTGTTTTAGTAAAATAACTGAATTTTGTTCAGTAATTTTAAACTGAAAGAGTATGTGTTATTACCATTTAATTACTCAACAAATGCTTTATAACTAATCTGCAGAAAACCTGAACACAGTTATGTTTATAACACATTTGTAACCTTGTGTATAAGTGTTTCTGTTTATTATGGTACTTGCTTATTAATAGTTGGTGCATTGTTCAGAAGCAGAACTTTATAGTGTTACAGGTTTTAGTAAAATCACTCAGTTTAGTACAATCTGAACTGAAAGACAACATTTAATTAATACTTAATTAATTACTCAACAAATGCTCTATAACTAATTTATTAAATGTCAGGAGTGCATACTATGATGTAAAATGCTGCCGATGTAGGCCCTCACTAAGTTTTAAGACGGACCCACTGACTCTGGTTTAGTGAGAGAAGTGAGTGTTTGTTTAGTGAGAGAAGTGAGTGTTTGTTTAGTGAGAGAAGTGAGTGTTTGTTTAGTGAGAGAAGTGAGTGTTGGTTTAGTGAGAGAAGTGAGTGTTTGGTTAGTGAGAGAAGTGAGTGTTTGGTGAGTGAGAGAAGTGAGTGTTTGTTTAGTGAGAGAAGTGAGTGTTGGTTTAGTGAGAGAAGTGAGTGTTTGTTTAGTGAGAGAAGTGAGTGTTTGGTTTAGTGAGAGAAGTGAGTGTTTGTTTAGTGAGAGAAGTGAGTGTTGGTTTAGTGAGAGAAGTGAGTGTTTGTTTAGTGAGAGAAGTGAGTGTTGGTTTAGTGAGAGAAGTGAGTGTTTGGTTAGTGAGAGAAGTGAGTGTTTGGTGAGTGAGAGAAGTGAGTGTTTGTTTAGTGAGAGAAGTGAGTGTTGGTTTAGTGAGAGAAGTGAGTGTTTGTTTAGTGAGAGAAGTGAGTGTTGGTTTAGTGAGAGAAGTGAGTGTTTGTTTAGTGAGAGAAGTGAGTGTTGGTTTAGTGAGAGAAGTGAGTGTTTGTTTAGTGAGAGAAGTGAGTGTTTGTTTAGTGAGAGAAGTGAGTGTTGGTTTAGTGAGAGAAGTGAGTGTTTGTTTAGTGAGAGAAGTGAGTGTTGGTTTAGTGAGAGAAGTGAGTGTTGGTTTAGTGAGAGAAGTGAGTGTTGGTTTAGTGAGAGAAGTGAGTGTTGGTTTAGTGAGAGAAGTGAGTGTTTGTTTAGTGAGAGAAGTGAGTGTTTGTTTAGTGAGAGAAGTGAGTGTTGGTTTAGTGAGAGAAGTGAGTGTTGGTTTAGTGAAAGAAGTGAGTGTTTGTTTAGCGAGAGAAGTGAGTGTTTGTTTAGCGAGAGAAGTGAGTGTTTGTTTAGCGAGAGAAGTGAGTGTTTGTTTAGCGAGAGAAGTGAGTGTTTGTTTAGCGAGAGAAGTGAGTGTTTGGTTATTGAGAGAAGTGAGTGTTTGGTTAGTGAGAGAAGTGAGTGTTTGGTTAGTGAGAGAAGTGAGTGTTTGGTTAGTGAGAGAAGTGAGTGTTTGTTTAGTGATAGAAGTGAGTGTTGGTTTAGTGAGAGAAGTGAGTGTTTGTTTAGTGAGAGAAGTGAGTGTTTGTTTAGTGAGAGAAGTGAGTGTTTGTTTAGTGAGAGAAGTGAGTGTTTGGTTAGTGAGAGAAGTGAGTGTTTGGTTAGTGAGAGAAGTGAGTGTTTGTTTAGTGAGAGAAGTGAGTGTTGGTTTAGTGAGAGAAGTGAGTGTTTGTTTAGTGAGAGAAGTGAGTGTTGGTTTAGTGAGAGAAGTGAGTGTTGGTTTAGTGAGAGAAGTGAGTGTTTGTTTAGTGAGAGAAGTGAGTGTTGGTTTAGTGAGAGAAGTGAGTGTTTGGTTTAGTGAGAGAAGTGAGTGTTGGTTTAGTGAGAGAAGTGAGTGTTTGTTTAGTGAGAGAAGTGAGTGTTTGGTTAGTGAGAGAAGTGAGTGTTTGGTTAGTGAGAGAAGTGAGTGTTTGGTTAGTGAGAGAAGTGAGTGTTTGGTTAGTGAGAGAAGTGAGTGTTTGTTTAGTGAGAGAAGTGAGTGTTTGTTTAGTGAGAGACGTGAGTGTTTGTTTAGTGAGAGAAGTGAGTGTTTGTTTAGTTAGAGAAGTGAGTGTTTGTTTAGTTAGAGAAGTGAGTGTTTGTTTAGTGAGAGAAGTGAGTGTTGGTTTAGTGAGAGAAGTGAGTGTTGGTTTAGTGAGAGAAGTGAGTGTTTGGTTAGTGAGAGAAGTGAGTGTTGGTTTAGTGAGAGAAGTGAGTGTTTGGTTTAGTGAGAGAAGTGAGTGTTGGTTTAGTGAGAGAAGTGAGTGTTTGGTTAGTGAGAGAAGTGAGTGTTTGGTGAGTGAGAGAAGTGAGTGTTTGTTTAGTGAGAGAAGTGAGTGTTGGTTTAGTGAGAGAAGTGAGTGTTTGGTTAGTGAGAGAAGTGAGTGTTTGGTGAGTGAGAGAAGTGAGTGTTTGTTTAGTGAGAGAAGTGAGTGTTGGTTTAGTGAGAGAAGTGAGTATTTGTTTAGTGAGAGAAGTGAGTGTTGGTTTAGTGAGAGAAGTGAGTGTTTGTTTAGTGAGAGAAGTGAGTGTTGGTTTAGTGAGAGAAGTGAGTGTTGGTTTAGTGAGAGAAGTGAGTGTTTGTTTAGTGAGAGAAGTGAGTGTTGGTTTAGTGAGAGAAGTGAGTGTTGGTTTAGTGAGAGAAGTGAGTGTTGGTTTAGTGAGAGAAGTGAGTGTTTGTTTAGTGAGAGAAGTGAGTGTTTGTTTAGTGAGAGAAGTGAGTGTTGGTTTAGTGAGAGAAGTGAGTGTTGGTTTAGTGAAAGAAGTGAGTGTTTGTTTAGCGAGAGAAGTGAGTGTTTGTTTAGCGAGAGAAGTGAGTGTTTGTTTAGCGAGAGAAGTGAGTGTTTGTTTAGCGAGAGAAGTGAGTGTTTGGTTATTGAGAGAAGTGAGTGTTTGGTTAGTGAGAGAAGTGAGTGTTTGGTTAGTGAGAGAAGTGAGTGTTTGGTTAGTGAGAGAAGTGAGTGTTTGTTTAGTGATAGAAGTGAGTGTTGGTTTAGTGAGAGAAGTGAGTGTTTGTTTAGTGAGAGAAGTGAGTGTTTGTTTAGTGAGAGAAGTGAGTGTTGGTTTAGTGAGAGAAGTGAGTGTTGGTTTAGTGAGAGAAGTGAGTGTTTGTTTAGTGAGAGAAGTGAGTGTTGGTTTAGTGAGAGAAGTGAGTGTTTGGTTTAGTGAGAGAAGTGAGTGTTGGTTTAGTGAGAGAAGTGAGTGTTTGTTTAGTGAGAGAAGTGAGTGTTTGGTTAGTGAGAGAAGTGAGTGTTTGGTTAGTGAGAGAAGTGAGTGTTTGGTTAGTGAGAGAAGTGAGTGTTTAGTGAGAGAAGTGAGTGTTTGTTTAGTGAGAGACGTGAGTGTTTGTTTAGTTAGAGAAGTGAGTGTTTGTTTAGTGAGAGAAGTGAGTGTTGGTTTAGTGAGAGAAGTGAGTGTTTGTTTAGTGAGAGAAGTGAGTGTTTGTTTAGTGAGAGAAGTGAGTGTTTGGTTAGTGAGAGAAGTGAGTGTTTGTTTAGTGAGAGAAGTGAGTGTTTGTTTAGTGAGAGAAGTGAGTGTTTGGTTAGTGAGAGAAGTGAGTGTTTGGTTAGTGAGAGAAGTGAGTGTTGGTTTAGTGAGAGAAGTGAGTGTTTGTTTAGTGAGAGAAGTGAGTGTTTGTTTAGTGAGAGGAGTGAGTGTTTGGTTAGTGAGAGAAGTGAGTGTTTGGTTAGTGAGAGAAGTGAGTGTTTGGTTAGTGAGAGAAGTGAGTGTTTGTATAGTGAGAGAAGTGAGTGTTTGTTTAGTGAGAGGAGTGAGTGTTTGGTTAGTGAGAGAAGTGAGTGTTTGGTTAGTGAGAGAAGTGAGTGTTGGTTTAGTTAGAGAAGTGAGTGTTTGTTTAGTTAGAGAAGTGAGTGTTTGTTTAGTGAGAGAAGTGAGTGTTGGTTTAGTGAGAGAAGTGAGTGTTTGTTTAGTGAGAGAAGTGAGTGTTTGGTTAGTGAGAGAAGTGAATGTTTGGTTAGTGAGAGAAGTGAGTGTTTGGTTAGTGAGAGAAGTGAGTGTTTGTTTAGTGAGAGAAGTAAGTGTTTGGTTAGTGAGAGAAGTGAGTGTTTGGTTAGTGAGAGAAGTGAGTGTTGGTTTAGTGAGAGAAGTGAGTGTTGGTTTAGTGAGAGAAGTGAGTGTTTGTTTAGTTGCGCTGCTTAAAATAAACACTAAATGAAATCGTTCTCAGTAGTTTATCGGTTTGGGTCCAGATTGGACAACGACTGGGTCCAGATCCGGACTGCAGTCCCCCTGTTAGTGACCGCTGGTATATACTAACAGGTCTGGTATCAGCTGTTCTTTATGAACGTATCTATAATGAAAATACTCCACATGCTGTTTCAGGCTTTGTTTGTAAACTAAATTGTTTGTTACGTGTGACTAGCGCTGTTGCTAGTTGTAACTGGGGATAATGACCCCCCCTCCCTCCCCCCTCCTCCTCCCTCCTCCCCTCGTGTAGTGAATGCTCTGACAGTCACATAGACATCCATGATTGAGATTCACGTCAGGAGCGAGAGCTGGAAACTCTTTCACTGGGGGGATGAAGTGATCACAGAAGTGAGTGATTGCGTGTGACAGCTGCTGCTGTAGCGTTCGGCTGAACGTTATTGTTTATGATGGGATGTGTTGTAGTTATGCTGTGGTGTTCAGCTCTTTGTTGCTGGTGCAGCTTCTCCAGCTGAGCTTTGATTGGACTGACGTCTCTGTTGGCTTCATCTTCTCAGGTCTGTTTGTTGTGCTTCTCCATGTTGGACTGGACGCTGGGTTTCCAGGGTTACCCTCTTTTGAACGGCTGCCATGGCCGAGGCGAGGCCGGGTCAGCGCTGTGGAAATAAGCACTGGCGTGTGAGGGGATGAAAATTTGAATGATGGAAACGTCTGAGCTGAAAAACCAGAGACTAAATCTCTACTATGATGAAGCTTATTCTGGCTAGCACTGCTGTGAGGGTTCTTCTGGCTCTTCCTGTTTCTCTCACTCTCTCAACGTTTGCCTGAGTCATCACACAGAGGTCACCAGAGCTGCTAGAAGTCACCAGTCCGGGCCGTTCTGTGTGGAGTGTGCATGTTCTCCCAGTTTTCTCTGGGTACTCCGGTTTCCTCCCACAGTCCAAACACATGCATGTTAGCTTGATCCTCACTCTAAACTGCCCGTAAGTGTGAGTGTGTGTGTGTTGACTATGCGATGGACTGGTGTCCATGGCTCACCCTGACTAGCGGGATAAAGTGGAAGTTAATGGATGGATGGATGGTTAGATGGATGGATGGTTAGATGGATGGATGGATGGATAGATGTTCAAACTGAGCTTCTTCTTGCATCAGGTCATGAAATCTCACTAGCTCTGTCACTCTTTCTCTATCTGGGGATGACTAGGAGAGGACGGTCAATCTCTCTATCCAGGGTCGTCTAAAGGAGGACAGTCACTCACTCTCTCTCTATCCGGGGACGACCAGAGGAGGTTGGTCACGCTCTCTCTCTATCTGGAGTGGACCAGAGGAGGTTGGTCACTCTCTCTCTTTATCCGGGTTTGACCAGAGGAGGACGGTCTCTCTTACCAAGGGAGTTCTTCCTGCCGCTGTCGTCTCTGGCTCCTCTGGGGGGACTTGGAGCTGGAACCTTTTCATAAACTGCATTTCTGTGAAGCTGTTTTGAGAAGACTGGTTAAAAACACTAAACAAAAAATGTTGATTGAGTGACTGATTGATTGATAAAGGTATGTGCACCTGTTCTGATAGTTTGAAAGTCTTTATCTGATCAATAAGTGTATGTTTCACTACTAAGAACACTGGATATCATTGGAACAGATGTATGTATTGGTGATCGGCCGATATTTCTCCAGTTTAGCCGATCCTGAGAGCTAATCGATGGTACTACACAATTGAGCTTAATTTCTGTTTTTCTAGCTAGCGTCCGGCCAGGTCCTTGTAATTCCTTTCTGAACCACTAAGTGGAAACACATACCCTTTCATTTTCCACAGACTGACTAAAGTGGCGCACCTCGGAAGAAC
Organism: Megaleporinus macrocephalus; assembly: GCA_021613375.1. NCBI lineage: Eukaryota > Metazoa > Chordata > Actinopteri > Characiformes > Anostomidae > Megaleporinus > Megaleporinus macrocephalus. The sequence continues at coordinate 48,847,437 of CM038705.1, forward strand.
AGTTGCTTGTTGCCGCATGTGATACAGACTCATCCAGGACATCAGCGCGTCTCGTTGAGGAACCAAGACAAAGACATTTAACACGACTAATCTGATACGACACTTCAGAGACACCACACAGCTGAACACAGTGAGTATCAGTAAACAGCAGAGCTAGAACACACAGCTAACACAAAACAAATAACCCAGACCACCTACAGACCAGATCTGACCGGTACGAACAGAACAGCAGCTACAATTCAATATTCTACATTTAATGATTACAGATTTAGTTTAAAATAACAGAGTCTGCGTTTAATGACTACAGGTCTGACTGTATTTATTTAATTATCTTTTTTAGTTTTAAATTAAGGGTCTAAATGTAATGATTGCAGTATTGGAGATATTTGTTTGATTTACTTTGTTTATTTACTGTTAATTTTGTTATAAATATTATACTGTTTTATATGAGCTCGTTAAAAATAATAATAAACCAGTTTAGACCATGTTTCATGACTTGCTTGCGCTAATAACTACATGTAGCCCTGCCGTGGCATATAGCCCCACCGCCCTCGATCGGTATCGGCCATCGGCCAATCGTGCTGAAAGGTGATCAGCGATTGGAATCAGCCTTTCTGCCGTGCTCTGGCTGCTCTGGACTTTGTAGTTGCTCGCTGTGCAAAGAAAAGCATGTATTTGTCCATTTTTATTTTTATACGACTGCTGTTTACATTATATGAACATTTCCTGATGATTGGACCAATAGGAATGCCTGGAAATAATTCTGGTTCCATTGACCTACACTGAAAGTTAAGAGAGTTTTTGTCCTCTGCTGTAAAGTCACTTTTTTTTATTTTTTTATTTCTTTGGACAGAGATGATATGCAGCTCACTACTTTCTACCAAAATATTAGCTGAAATAATTTCCAGCCTTGCGTTTCTGGCTGAAGTCTTGGAACGCGTTGAACCTCAAGATCACCTCAATCTGCATAATCTGCTATTTGAACCATCCAAGTCTGCTTTTAAACCTGAGCACAGCACTGAGACGGCCTCGGCTGTAAATGATCTCTCGGTCTCAGTTGACTCAGGAGCCATTAACATTCTTATCTTGTTGGACCTCGGTGCTGCCTTCGACACGGTCTGTCACACTTATGCTAAATCAGATGGATAAATGGCTGGGATTAGCTGCTGCGGCGCACACTCGGTTCAGATCTGGACGGTCTAATTGTTCCCACTTTGTACTGCTGGCCAGTAATGAGTGGAACGCTTTACATGTCGTGGCGTTCCACAAGGGTCAGTGCTTGGGCAGTGATTGTTTAATATTCTCTACCTTGGGGGTAACTACAGTCTTTGAGCTTATATTGATTATGAAACACTTATTTTAACACAAAGGTTTGTGGTACAGCCCCAGTGTACCTTTGTGACTAGGGGAAGCTGTATGTTCCTCCACGTTCTTTACGTTCTCTCATCCTCCAGCAGCCTGTCTGCAAGCTGAAAGCTATGGGTGATAGAGCTGCTCCTGTAGAGCACCTCGATTATGGGACCTGACACTATTATGAATGGACTTACAACGTCTTAAAGTTCTTGCGATCTCTTATGACCGGGTTGTCTTTAAGGGTATTTGAAATAGACGATCACAGACCAACACACACTCACTATGTTAGTATGTTTGTTTATTTTATTCATTGTGTTTGTAGTGATTTAATTTGAGTTTAGTTTGTGTTACTGTGAATAATAATAATAATAATAATAATAATAATAATAATAATAATAATGAGTGTAATTACATTTCCCAGCACTCACTCATGAATACAGACCACCCTAATAGACAGCAGGGCAAGTGCGTTTGTTAAGGAGGATACAGATCTGGAAAAGAGCCTGCCAAGAACCTTAAGGAGAACCCATCCTCCTCTGGTCCACACCGGAGAGCAAGGGCGTAGGAGCGGGTTTGACATTGGGGCGGAGCACATTTGCTAATATAAAATCAAAGCCCACCCTATCCCCTAAAATATTGATGATTCCACTCTAGGTAAGGTAGTGAATCACTGTATGTATAGTGACGTAGGACAACATTTGTGGAATTACAGTAAATTACTAATAAATAAACAAAATACAACATTATCTGTACTGTTTATTCGATAAATGCAATTAAAGATATTTTACAAACTAAACTAGATACTCCACATTACATGGTACTGCTGTTAAAAAACTTTCAAATTATACATGCAATGTCTGGATTATATACATATATAACCAAAAAATATATTATTTTCTTTGGAGTATGATGCTGAAATGAAATTATAAAGAAATGTGTGTTAAAGGTTCCTGACTAGACAAAACTAACATTAGTGTTAGACAGTAAGGCTGTGTCCCAAACAGCACCCTCTGAACATTACATACTGCACTACTGACAGCACTTCTAACGATGGGTTCCTTTTATTTATTTATTAATTTATTTACTTTATTTATTATATTTTATTTTTATACGTATGTAGTGTAGTAACAGTCTGCAGTTTGGGGCGTGGCCAGAGAGTAATGTAACTTTACGTTTCAGAGTGCTTTCTGATTAAAGTTAATATAAACGTTAGCTAACCCAAACCCTCCTAGTCTGTTACCATGACAACACATTATACTAAAGCTGGTTTATTACAGTATATATGATCATCACTGCTATTCATTGCTCTCATCACTGACCTCACGTTTAAAGCTGGCGTGAGCTACCCGACGCACCAACGAGACTGCAGGATATTTTTGAACAGGCATCTCAACACAAGCCTTAGCCGAGTGAAAGACCCAGACCACCTAACAACAAACACAGTGCATGAATAGTGAGCGCTGCCAAAATGAGCTTTAAAATCAAAGTTTTTAAACAGTTTCTGCTTTTCTGGGTGGGGCAAATCTACCTGTTACTGATATTATGGTAATAGATGGTAATAACAGAAAGTTGATTTGGTAAGTCTCCACAAATACAAGGTTACAAGAAGTACACTACCACTCAAAAGTTTAGGATCACTTTAGAATTTCATTTCATGCAATTTCCATGCAATTCACAAACAATACTGTCCTTTTCACAATTAATGTAAGTGTATCAAATGATTTTTAAAGAATAAAAATGTTTGTATTAAAGTATATTTTTGTATAGAGGCTTATTTTACATATAGTCTATTATCAGTAATTCTCAGTCCTCTGTCTAAATCTCCTGGTACGACCACCAATCCAAGTTAAGGATGTTATTGGACTAATTGGTTGTTAGGACACTCTTGCTCAATTGTGATGCACAGCTGAAAAACATTCTACTAATAAGTGAGTATAAAAGGGAACAACATTCTAGGTTAGTTTAGTATCTGAAGATCAGCAGTTGATGGCTTGCTGACCGTCTTACAATGACCAGAAAGAAACAACTTTCTTTAGAGACCCGTCAGTCCATTGTTGTGTTAAGGAAGAAGATACTCCATTAAAACAAGAACATTTCACTGTGATCCCAAACTTTTGAGCGGTAGTGTATATATGTTGATGATTATTTCTCTCAGGTCCTACTTTGGAGACTCTGTTTTCTTGGGCAGCAGTTTAGAAGCTGTTTTTAAAAACAGCATACTTCAAAAGAGAAGAAAAAAGCAAAAACCATCATTTATCACTTGAAAAGCTACAGAGCCGTGAAGGACGGAGCTGAAACAGCGTGAAACAGAGGAAAAAGAAGTCTGAAGACCGTTTTGCCCGTCGCTGAAACCTTTTTTGAGTGTGCTTCCAGTAAGTAGAGTGAAAGTGTTGATTTCTCATCATCTAGTCTTTAGTGTTTGCATTGTCATTGATTTATCTTTCCTTCTGCATGCTTCGTTCCTAACGTGTGCATCGATCTAGTCCGTATCTCTCGTCGTTAGCCCCGCGGGATTCAGCACCACGTCCATCTGTAAAGGAAATAAAAACCTTGAGCGCTGCTCCGGAGCCCCTCTGTGTATTCGCTGCACTACATGTTTGAATACGTTGAAGGATGTGCTTCAGTAGGACTGTTTATTTGAGCTATAGAAATCACGAAATCACGCTGACCCGGCTCTACACGAGCACAAACCAGCATTAGTGGCCGCAGCATCACGTACGGCGTGTCGGACCCCCGTCTGCTTCACTTTCAGACCAGCGAGAGTCGAATAGAAAGCTGTGCGTGCAGGAGAACCTACCGAGGCAATGAGGATCATATTAATACTAAAGTCTTTCAGTCTTTCAGTCTTTCAGCAGAGGTGTTCAGGGTCATCAGCTCGGCCTGCAGCCTTAAAGGTGGTCCGTAGGCAGATGTGTGTAAAGTGGCTTAAATCAATACTCAAGCAAATCCTGTAGCAAGTAAGTGTAGCTTCCCAACAAACTCTGAGCACAGCCACTCCTGACCTCCTCAGGGGCCCCAGGCAAAGGGGCTCATCCCTTCATTCCTTCATCATCACCCACACTGTTCCTACATCCCTTCATTCCTTTATCATCACCAACACTGTTCCTTCATCCCTTCATTCCTTTATCATCACCAACACTGTTCCTTCATCCCTTCATTCCTTTATCATCACCAACACTGTTCCTTCATCCCTTCATTCCTTTATCACCCACACTGTTCCTTCATTTCTTCATTCCTTTATCATCACCAACACTGTTCCTTCATCCCTTCATTCCTTTATCATCACCAACACTGTTCCTTCATCCCTTCATTCCTTTATCATCACCAACACTGTTCCTACATCCCTTCATTCCTTTATCACCCACACTGTTCCTACATCCCTTCATTCCTTTATCATCACAAACACTGTTCCTTCATCCCTTCATTCCTTTATCATCACCAACACTGTTCCTTCATCCCTTCATTCCTTTATCATCACCAACACTGTTCCTTCATCCCTTCATTCCTTTATCATCACCAACACTGCTCCTACATCCCTTCATTCCTTTATCATCACCATCACTGTTCCTTCATCCCTTCATTCCTTTATCATCACCAACACTGTTCCTTCATCCCTTCATTCCTTCATCATCACCAACACTGTTCCTTCATCCCTTCATTCCTTTATCATCACAAACACTGTTCCTTCATCCCTTCATTCCTTTATCATCACCAACACTGTTCCTTCATCCCTTCATTCCTTTATCATCACCAACACTGTTCCTTCATCCCTTCATTCCTTCATCATCACCAACACTGTTCCTTCATCCCTTCATTCCTTCATCATCACCAACACTGTTCCTTCATCCCTTCATTCCTTTATCACCACCAACACTGTTCCTTCATCCCTTCATTCCTTTATCATCACCAACACTGTTCCTTCATCCCTTCATTCCTTCATCATCACCAACACTGTTCCTTCATCCCTTCATTCCTTTATCACCACCAACACTGTTCCTTCATCCCTTCATTCCTTTATCATCACCAACACTGTTCCTTCATCCCTTCATTCCTTTATCATCACAAACACTGTTCCTTCATCCCTTCATTCCTTTATCATCACAAACACTCTTCCTTCATCCCTTCATTCCTTTATCATCACAAACACTGTTCCTTCATCCCTTCATTCCTTTATCATCACAAACACTGTTCCTTCATCCCTTCATTCCTTTATCATCACCAACACTGTTCCTTCATCCCTTCATTCCTTTATCATCACCAACACTGTTCCTTCATCCCTTCATTCCTTTATCACCACCAACACTGTTCCTTCATCCCTTCATTCCTTTATCATCACAAACACTGTTCCTTCATCCCTTCATTCCTTTATCACCACCCACACTGTTCCTTCATCCCTTCATTCCTTTATCATCACCAACACTGTTCCTACATCCCTTCATTCCTTTATCATCACCAACACTGTTCCTTCATCCCTTCATTCCTTTATCATCACCAACACTGTTCCTTCATCCCTTCATTCCTTTATCATCAATTTTTTATCAAGTTTGTTCCAGTTCGTGTTGCATAAAATCTGGATAATGGTGGTGGTTGTGTATGAGGGGCAGAGCTGGATAGGAGCGCTGGACTGAGAACTGTCAAGCTCTTTATTAGCCACGCCCACTTAGTTCCCATTAAGATCTGCTTAGTGATTTTTAAATGATATCTTTATATATTTAATATAACACTCATTTATTATATCTTTATTAATATTTATTAATTAATATTTATGAATTAATATAACACTTAATATAATAAATGTAGTATCATACAAACATTCTAAACACATTACTAACAGTGAACAGCTTTGACTGCTCAGTACTTCATTAAGCTAAATCAAGATTTGCTGCTGAAGGAACTGAATACATTCATACAATGTCTGGGGCGTCCAGGAGAAATCTGGAACCTGGATTCGATGTGTCCTGGTCTCGGCCCTGACTTGTTTATTTTAACAGTCTTGATTTGAGCTCGATGTGTCATGGTCTTAGTCCTAACCCAGTTCAATGCATCCTCATCCTGGATTGGTTCTAAAGGTCTTGATTACAATGCTAGAGCACAAGGAACCATTTCACTCCAAATATATAGCACTGCTGTCTGCAGAGCATTCTGGAATAAGTTTGCAAAGCTGACTTGTAGCTGGAATCTGAATGCGGTCCAGTCTCAGCCTGTCTGGTTGTCAACAGATAAAAAAAAAGTTCTGCTCAGGCAGTGTTTGTGTGGGTGGCTACTGGAAGGAGCTTCCTGTCTGCAGACCTGGCGCAGAATTAAAATTTCACGGTGAGCCCGAATGCAGTTAATTGCTGCCTCATCGTTCTGACACCGGGAGCTACATGAATAGGAAGAGCTGATACGGCAATAAAACCAATCGTTCTTTGCAGCCCCACTTCTTCACAGCAGCACAATAAAGGAATTAGCTTAATTTCTTAATCTATGCTAAAGGCCTGGCGGTGCGGATTGAGCCAGCGGAAATCTCTAAGTGGCCCTTTCTTTAACAGGATGCTTTTATTGGACTTTTTTGGCTTTCAGACGGCAGCAAAAGACTGTGTGTGTGTGTGTGTGTGTGTGTGTGTGTGTGTGTGTGTGTGTGTGTGTGTGTGTGTGTGAGCACTGAGCTGAGGAAAGTACTCACGCTTCAGTCAGACAGAGCTGGCGGAGGTCCAAACCCAGCAACAGGGAAGATAGGGGCACATTCAGTTCCCTTCACCTGAGACTCTGCAGAGCACGATTGATTTCCCTTCCTTTCTGTTTGGGGTTTGATTTCTAGTCAAAACAGCCAATAAATACAATGTTCAAGACTGAGCACCGCTTATGGACACTCCTGGTGATTTCACATTGTTTTAGATACTGAAAATATAGAAACATGACTTAAAATGAAGTTTGCTGCTTAATTTACTTTAAAATAGATGATTTAATTACGTTGACAGAAAAACCCGACTCGCTACTGAAACTCCTGAACGCTACCGCGTGACGTCACTGGTGGACAACAGTGAACAGCGGCGGTACAGCAGCACTATGACTGACTGGGACTGAGAATGTTCCAGAACTGCTTCTTCAGATTCTGATGATATTTCTGAATTTGAATGTGAAAGAGCTGTAATGTAGAAATAGACCACCATATCACTTAGTCCTGAGACGTTTAGACCACCATATCACTTGGTCCTGAGACTTTTAGACCACCATATCACTTGGTCCTGAGACGTTTAGACCACCATCTCACTTAGTCCTAATACTTTTAGACCACCATATCACTTGGTCCTGAGACTTTTAGACCACCATATCACTTAGTCCTGATACTTTTAGACCACCATATCACTTAGTCCTGAGACTTTTAGACCACCATCTCACTTAGTCCTGATACTTTTAGACCACCATATCACTTAGTCCTGATACTTTTAGACCACCATATCACTTAGTCCTGAGACTTTTAGACCACCATATCACTTAGTCCTGAGACTTTTAGACCACCATCTCACTTAGTCCTGATACTTTTAGACCACCATATCACTTAGTCCTGATACTTTTAGACCACCATATCTCTTAGTCCTGAGACTTTTAGTCAAACCACACCTACAACAGCAGCTCATCCTTAGTGTAAACTGTATCTAGCTAAATAACCAACATTACTGAAGACAACAGCCTAGCAACCAGCCTAGCAACCAGCTAAACTCAGATATAGAGGTACAGTTATTGTAGTAAATATGATTAAAGTGAACTCGCTCTTATACGAGTCTATAAACCTTCATAACTCAACTACATTAGCTTAGCATAAGCACCGAACTTAGCAAGTGAAGCTAACGTTAGCTAACATCAGCTAAAGCAGGCTCAGTAACTGAGCTTACCTGGTTTACCTCCACGTACACGGAGGCTCTTGATCTCCTCTCGCTGGTTTCCTACACGCCCATATTGTTGAACAGCGTCAGACTTAAGATCCAGTCGTCGTGTAAGCCTACGTCCCATAGAGATAATCTTCAGACGTGATCTACAGATGACGGAGTGAGAGGCCGGTCCTTTCCAGTGTGTCTGTTTAAAGTTTAAATTTAGTCACTTTCTAGATATTTGGGGGTCTTTGCGCTGTTCGAGCACGGGGGTCTCACTGTACATCCAATTACTGCAGCCAGAAACAACACCACCTTTCTGTCACTGTGTATTACTGTAAGTGCATCTTCTAGCTTTGTTGTCCACCATCTACGTCACACACATAACGTCTACGGCAGTTTCCGAACAGTAGGCGGAGCTAAACAGTCTTTTAAGTCGTATTTCTTGACTTTGTAAAAAATAAACCGTTTTCTGACTTTTAATAATCAGGTTAGAAACTCAAATTCTGCTGTAGTTATGTGTTTGACACGTTCATATTAGCTGGTGCTCAGCCTTTAAATATACATTTCTAGATCCACTTTTATATCGCCGCTGGTTTTTGTCACCACCACGCTGAAGAAATCTGAATAAGCTTCTCGAATCTTAACCACTAAACTATGTGGACATGTTAAAAACAAAATTGATGGAATTCTAATAAGGTAGAAAAATAAATATATATATATATATATATATATATATATATATATATATATATATATAAAGTTATTTTTCTGGTAGTGAAAGTATGGAAGGAGAAGAAAGAATAAATAGTTTTTCAAACTATAATTTCTGGTCTCTGGTCTTGACCTGATATGAATATATTTATATAAGCATACCTGGAAAACAGTATTAATTTTATTAAATTGTTCACTGTGGCGAGGCAACTGCAGATCATAGCATGCTGAGTAAATAAACACAAACATTCTTCATTAACACAAACAAAGTTTGACCAGAGAAAACAGAACCTCGCATTAGCTTTACTTTCTCAACAGAAATAAGCTCCTAACCTCTCAACTACGAGGTAAAACACTGGATTATCAGTGAAAATGCTAATTAATCTGTATTATATTTGAATGGAGTAGAATATTTTTAACTTAAAACATGTCTTAATAATTATTTCTGAATAAACACGGAGCTGAGCACAATGAAAAACAGACTGCTGCTGACGAACGGTAGCTCAGAAGAATCAAACTTGGTGAATCTGCAGTTCACCAGTCACCACTAGGGGCTGCCCTAACTCAATTACAGAGTATTTAAATGCTTAGTTTTATGAAATTCTCATTAAATTCACATAAAATTCACATAAAACATGGACGTATTTTCTTACTCTGTTACACAGGCAGGTCACTTCAACCACAGAACTCTACAACACACGCGCACACACACACAACTAACGCACAAACACACACACCTTTTAGCCACTTATTAAAATCTCGTGAGTCTACAATCAGTAGCTGGACGCCTGGCCGCTAGGCTGCCGAGTCCTGGTTTACTTCTTTAAGCTCCCCAGTAAAACTGCACCACGTCCAGCCTCCATTAAGATCTACTGCTTGTCGGATGTGAGGCCTGTGGACTCCTGACTGAAGGCTTGTTTCTTGACGAGGGCGGACGATCAGCCCAGTCCCTCCCAAACAGCAGCCCCGTCCCGGATTTCAGTGCAAGACAGGCATTGCAAATAGTTTCTATGAACCTGGCTCGGCTTCCGAATATCTGTCAGCTTGAAATATTTACTGGACGCTGCTTGGCTTGTGCTTTCTCTGTGAAAGGCGTTAGTATGTTGCTGTTAAAAGGAGCCAACGCTCTAATCTTTGCCACGAGCTGGTTCGCCAGGCCTTGTAGTGATTTATTACCCAATTACCATGCCGGCTCACCCAGTGTTTACGTGTTGCCTGCTCCCGGATGCCTGCGTTGTGTCCCCCCCCCCCACCCCTCATATATATGCACACATGCAGACGTGCATACCCACAGACTGAGTTTTCCCTTCAGTGCCACGACTCAAAGCCAAGACTACAGAAATCTTAGTCCATTCATATTTTGGAAAAGTGAAATTTTCCCAGTGCTGCTGTTGAATCACGGAATAGGAACCTGGCACCAACACGGACTCACTGCTGCAGAGCTGCGCTTCCCAAATGTGTTTTATGGCACACGCCCACTTTGCATCCAATGCATTTTAATGCGTCAGCGCCGAAAAAGTTTTCAACTTCATGCAAATGACTCTGCATACGCCTGGCCAATCAGGCAAGAGTAGACTGGTCTTAGACACAGAGGTTAAATTTAGGTGCAGTAGCTTAACAACCTGAAAACAGATACTGGATATTCCCCCAACTTTCCAAAGCTATTATTCATATCCATAATAATATCAGTATATTACTATAACATTAACATTAATAACAACAATAACAATAAGAACAGGAAAACTAATCATTTGTGTGCATTACAATTCATATTTTACACACAGCTTGCAATACTGACTTCTGATTGGTTGGCATTATTGCTACTGAGTTCTGATTGACATTACCTTTACTAACTGCTACTCAGTGTTGAGCTCTCATTGGTTGGCATTACTGCCACGGAGTTCTAATTTGTTGACATTGCTACTACTGAGGGCTGATTGGTTGGCTTTACGGCCACTGAGTTCTAACTGATTGGCATTACAGCAGCTGAGAGCTGATTAGTTGGCATTACTGGTAATGAAAGCTGATTGGTTGTTATTGCCTCTACTAACTGCTACTTAGTGTTGGTTGGTTGGCATTACTGCTACTGCGAGCTAATTGGTTGGCATTACTGCTACTGAGAGCTGATTGGTTGGCATTACTGCTACTGAGAGCTGATGGGTTGGCATTACTGCTACTGACTTCTAATTGGTTGCCATTACTGCTGCTGAGAGCTGATTGGTTAGCGTTACTGGTAATGAGAGCTGATTGGTTGGCATTGCCTCTACTAACTGCTACTCAGTGTTGATTGGTTGGCATTACTGCTACTGAGAGCTGATTGGTTGGCATTACTGCTACTGAGGGCTGATTGGTTGGCATTACTGCTACTGAGAGCTGATTGGTTGGCATTACTGCTATTGAGAGCTGATGGGTTGGCATTACTGCTACTGACTTCTAATTGGTTGGCGTTACTGCTACTGAGTTTTGATTGTTTGGAGTTACGGCTACTGAGAGCTAATTGGTTGGCATTACTGCTACTGACTTCTAATTGTTTGGTGTTACTGGTACTGAGTGCTGATTGTTTGGAGTTACAGCTACTGAGAGCTGATGGGTTGGCATTACTGCTACTGACTTCTAATTGGTTGGCGTTACTGCTACTGAGTGCTGATTGGTTGGCATTACTGCTACTGCGAGCTGATGGGTTGGCATTACTGCTACTGAGAGCTGATTGGTTGGCATTACTGCTACTGAAAGCTGATGGGTTGGCATTACTGCTACTGACTTCTAATTGGTTGGCGTTACTGCTACTGAGTGCTGATTGGTTGGAGTTACTGCTACTGAGTGCTGATTGTTTGGAGTTACTGCTCCTATAAATAAGTAAATGTAAATGCACTAAAGTAACAATACACCATAAATGAACGATAACAAAACAACATTAATAACTTTGCTCAGCGTACGTGGACCAGCTATTAAGCGTATAGAGGAAAGGAAAGATTTTCAGAGCAAAACACAGAAATACTGAGCTGCTAAAATAGGGTTCGCTTGAAGAAGCACTATTGCTTTGAGATTAAGTGCTGAGTGAGGACAAATCTCCTCTCCCTGACCCCACCTGCCCCCCATTACACATATTAGCATGCAGCGATGTAGTGCTAACTGCTCAGAGGAGAGTTCCCACATCCCCTCCAGGTGTGTTAAATATGGACAGCACTGTTGGTGTTTGAGCCGTGAGTGATTTCCTGTGTAAGAGGCCTCGACAACAAGATGTAGAGGAGGCCTTGGAGTTTGTCTCCGCACTTAGAACAGTCGTGTGGATGTACGAGCTCGGCATGTGGCTCCTCAGGGCTCGTGCGCGAGGCTGACGTCCCTCTAGCCATGACAGCGAGAAAGGACCAGGGATGCAAGACACGTCCGCATGATTTATTCAGGAAGGCAGACAGTGAGGAGTTACTGTAATATGCAGCCATAGATAAAAGGCCCTTCACATCTCCAGCAGCTCAACAGCCCTGTAGCTCTCGCGCTCTCGCGCTCTCTCTCTCTCTCTCTCTCGCTCTCGCTCTCTCTCTCTGTCTTTGTCTCCCCCTGTCAGTGAGCTTTCTGCTGACAGTAAAGCCTGTTTGAAGTAAAACAGACAGGAGGAGATGCTCAGATCCGTTCCCAAGCCGCTAGCCGGGCAGACGATAGCCGGGCTCTTCCAAAATGTCTAAGGTCATACAGCATATGGCAGCGGGATCTGAAGGCCCTGTTGAAAGGAGGCGGGGCTGGCAAGCTCAGAGACTCTGTTTGGTGAAAAACCTAATTTACACAATTTCCCCCGTAAACTGAATCTAGCTGATCAGCTGAGGCGGGTTTGGTGTCTGAAGTTTGCTTCTTTAGTTTTGTGCTTAAGCTACGAAGCTAATAAGTAATAGAAACTTATACCAGATACTGGTTACTAGGTAGCCTGAATCCTACTGACTGCTGAGCATTTAGCATTACTGTTACTGATCGAAGTGCTGATTGGTTAGTATTACTGCTACAGAGAGCTGATTGGTTGTCATTACTGCAACGGAGTCCTGATTGGTTAGTATTACTGCCACTGAGTGCTGTGCATTTAGCATTACTGCTACTAATTGGAGAGCTGATTGGTTGGCATTACTGCTGCTGAGAGTTGACTGGTTGGCATTACTTCTACTAAATGCTGATTGGTTGGCATTACTGCAGCTGAGAGCTCATTGGTTGGCATTACTGCAACTGAGAGCTGATTGGTTAGCATTACTTCTACCAAAATGCTGATTGGTTGGCATTACTGCAACTGAGAACTGATTGGTTGGCATTACTGCAACTGAGAACTGATTGGTTGGCATTACTGCAACTAAGACCTGATTGGTTGGCATTACTGCTACTGTGTTCTGATTGGTTGGCATTACTTCTACTAAGAGCTGATTGATTTGGTATTACTGCTGCTGAGAGCTGATTGGTTGCCATTGCTACAACTAAGAGTTGATTGCTTGTCATTACTGCTACTGAGTGCTGATTGGTCGACATTACTTCTACTAAAAGCTGATTTGGTTGGCATTACTGTTGCTGAGCGCTGATTGGTTGACCTTACTGCAACTAAGAGCTGATTGGTTGGCCATACTACTACTAAGTTCTGATGGGTTGGCATTGCTGCTACTGAGTTATGATCATTTGCCTTGCATTACATTTCTTTCTGTTTTTATTTACATTTTACACAGCATCCCACCTCTTTTTGAATTGGGGTTGTACATGAGTTATATAACTGAAATTCAAAGGGAGCAGGGGAAGAAGACCCTGCAGTGTCCACTACCTTCTGGAAATTCACCCGTCGTCCCAGAGCTGAGGTTGTAGTTGTAATTTGAACAAACACATATGCTGACCTATAGCAGAGGTCACATCTCCATATTGGTCTTGAAGGCACGGCAGTCTTGACGGACACCAATTGGCCTTTTAATTCCGAATAACGAGACGTGGTTGTTTCAGACGATCGTTTGTTGCAAAACAGAAAAAGAGACAAATCGTTGACTTGTGCGTCGATGACCTTTACCTCCAGCTCTCCTCACCTCACACTGGACTCCAGATTGTTTACGTTACTCTTACATGCCGTTCATGCTTTATTTATTTCATTCAGGAGAACATAGAAACGTTCAAGATACTGCATCAGATCCTGACCTGCAGAAAACCAACACGCAGCATAGAAGCTCCTAGCACGCAAATAATAATACTCGGATGATCAGATATATATTATATAGTTTGTTTATATTTAGTTTTTAGTCCTTTTCAAAATCTATTAGAAACAATGTCATATTTCTGTGTGTTCTTTGTAGAGAATGTGTAAACCTTTTCTCACATAAAAAAAATCAATAAACCATGTCATTTGATCAGGGCTTTCGGTTCAGACCATAAATATACGCCAATATATTGATAGCATCAATATTTCTAGAAGATAAGCCAATATTTTGATATGATCTTCCAAAAAATGAGTAAATCTATTGATATGATCCGTCATAATCTCCCAAACCATAAGCCAATATTTGAATATGATCAGCTATAATCTTCCAAAAAATAAGTAAATATATTGATATGATCTGTCAAAATCCCCCCAAAAATAAGCCAATATTTCGATATGATCAGTCATAATCTCCCCAAAAATAAGCCAATATTTCGATATGATCAGTCATAATCTCCCAAAAATAAGCCAGTATATAGATATGATCAGTCATAGTCTCCAGAAAAAAGCCAATATATTGATATGATCTGTCAAAAGCTACCAAAAAATAGCCAATATATTGATATGATCTGTCACAATCACCCAAAAATAAGCTAATATATTGACATGATCTGTCAGAATCCACAAAAAAATAAGCTAATATATTGACATGATCTGTCAAAATCCACAAAAAATAAGCTAATATATTGACATGATCTGTCAGAATCTCCCAAAAAATAAGCCAATATATTGATATGATCTGTCAGAATCTCCCAAAAAATAAGCCAATATATTGATATGATCTGTCAAAATCCACAAAAAATAAGCCAATATATTGATATGATCTGTCAAAATCCACAAAAAATAAGCCAATATATTGATGTGATCTGTCATAATTTCCCAAAAATAAGCCAATATTTTATATGATCTGTCAAAATCTTCAGAATATACTACATTGTTTTAACACAATCCCAGAGTTTCTTCAGAAACTTAAAGTCAAACCTTTAAATATGCTGCTGCCAGAAACAGACTTCTACCTGACTAACGCAGATGATACCAGCCTTATAGAACTCCTGGGACTAAAAAAAATTGCACCTCTAGTTTGAGTAAAAAGTGAGGGAGCTGCCTCGGGTGCCTCTAACTCCACAAGGATTCTAAAGCTAATCTTCCACTATTCTCAATTAACTATGAATTAGAAATCGAGTGTACAGTCTGAGTTTGTTGGTGGTGATTATAAGTGTGGTTGTAAAGAATAGGAGAAGATCTACTCGTGTGGGTTTTCTCTGCTCAGTTAATCAGAGTGCTGTGTATGTGCCAGTCGCTGACTCGCTCCGTCCTGTGTTCCAGTGTCTCGATGCTGTTGGCATTTTCCGGGCTGTTGCTGGCTGGCCGTCTGCCTTCTCTCTGAGGACGTGTGGCCTGGACACAGGTCTGCCCTGCACAGGAGAGGAGGGGGTGGGGGAGGACGAGGGAGGAAAAAAATAAGCCATCACATCCTCTACTGAGAACACACCGTTTAACATACTGGAACAAATCAAACACACATTCTGCCTCATTTTCCTCCCACCATGTTTACGACTGACCAGTGTGTACAGTCTGTTGTGTATTGAAGTGTGTAGACGTGTGTCTCTGTAGAGGATGTGCAACTTATTCACACTTAGAAACTGAATTAAACAGGGGTACCTAAACGTTTCCATATGACTGTGTGTTGGGAAACGTGTAGTCATTTAAAAATGTTATGTTTCCCACAAATACACAAACAAATGCAGATAAAATGGCGCCTCACTGTCTGTATGTGATGTCCTTGTTGGTCAGTGTGAGAAAGTCTGTTGTAGTGAGGTTTGAATTGCCTTGTAACAAAGCAAACACTGCAGATATTAAAAGTAATGACTTTAATATTGTAAAGGGAATCCAAAAGCATAGTCACTTTTTTATATAATTGGTCAATATTTCCAGGCAATAAGCCAATATTTGTATATAATTAGTCATAATAAGTAAATCTTTTGATATCAGTCAAAATCTCCAGAGTATAAGACAATATTTTGACGTATTTCATCAATATTTCCAGAAAATAGACCAATATTTGTATAAAATTAGTCACACTCTATTTTCTTAATATTTACAGAAAATAAACCAATATTTCCTTAATTTCCTTAATATTTTTTTAATATTTACAGAAAATAAACCAATATTTGTATATAGTTAGTCATAATCCCCAGAGAATAAGTAAATATTTTCATTGATATAAAAAAACCCAGAATATAAGCCAATATTTTGATATATTTTATCAATATTTCCAGAAAGTAAACCGATATTTTGACATAATTTGTCATAATCCCCAGAAAATAAGTACATCTTCTGATATCAGTAGAAATCTCCAGAGTATAAGCAACTATTCTAACATATTTTGACATAATTAGTCATAATCTTCAGAAAATAAGTAAATCTTTTGATATCAGTGGAAATCTCCAGAGTATAAGTCAGTATTTTGTCATATTTGTATAGAATTAGTTATAATCTCCAGAAAATAAGTAAACCTCATGAAATCAATCAAAATCTCCAGAGTATAAGCCAACATTTAGATATATTTCAGCAATATTTCCAGACAATAAACCAATATGTTGACATAAATAGTCATAATCTTCAGAAAATAAATAAATCTTTCGATATCAGTAAAAATCTCCAGAGTATAAGCCACTATTTTGACATATTTCCAGTAAGTAAACCAATATTTTTATATAGTTAGTCATAATCTCCAGAAAATAAGTGAATCTTTTGATATCAATCGAAATCTCCAGAGTATAAGCCAACATTTAGAAATATTTCATTAATATTTCTTGTAACACAGACAAAGCAAACGCTGTATATATTAAAGGTAACAAGGCTGAAAGATCTTGAGGGGAATCCAAGAGCGTAGTCACAGAAACAGTCCAGATCAAAACCGAGAAGAACCACAGAAAATACATGGACAGGACAAAAACGTACTCAGTGAACAGGCTGGGGTCAAAACTAAAAGACTGACAGGCAGACAGATCCAAAAGGGCTCGGCAAAAAGAGAAGAACCAGAAAACCGACAGAGGTTGAGGTTTATCTATTTATATGCCTCTCCAGGAAAACAAACCTTCAGATCAAGAGGAAGAACCTTAAAGAGGAACTAGACTCTAAAAAAGGTGAGCCCATCCTCCTCTGGTTCACATCAGATAGTAAAACCAGTACAAACACAATAAGATTAAGTTCACTACTTAGTGTATAAATGAATAGGAGGCAGAAAGGAGGAGAAGAAGGACTGAGAAGAGCAGGAGAAGAAAACATCACTGATTTAATAAGTAAGCAGAATCTTTGGAGGTATCAATACATCATGCAGGTGAGTTTACCACAAAGCACTGGACAGCAGGAGCTCAATGATGGAAAAAACTGGTCCAGAATGCAGGAGAACAGGAGAACCAGGTCACTGCAGACGAAGCAGGAGCTCAGATCACAGGTCGGGCAGCCGTTCAGCATCAGACCAGACGGGTTGGGCAGTTGTTGAGCTCAATGAGCGAAACACACACATAGATAGTTAGTTAGTTCTGCTGTGAGTAACAGAGATCAGTATTTAGTGTTAATACTTTAATGTTCAGTCTACGTTTATAAAAATAACAGAAGCCAAAACCACCACTATTTAAAAATAAAACATTAAGCCCACCTAACAGCGCCAAGGTAACAGTTTGCACTGTTTGTGTTGCCCCAGTCACCTTCACTGAAATCAGCTATTATTAAATGCTTCACGAATTTATCAACAGAAGCGCCACCAGCACTGCAGAAAAACTGATTAACGGTTTGTAATACATTAGCATAATTAGAAATGCATTATTTAATAACAAATGTTTAGGACTGAGGCTTTTACTGCCTCTATTTTATGTGCCCAGTTAATAATTAGTTTCAGTGGTTTAATTTATATAGTGCCCATCTTAAACCCAAGGGCGCTTCACAATTACAAGAGAGTAAATCAACAGGAAACTGTTCACACTCTCCTCAGCTGGCAGGGAGGAAGTTCTCCCAACTGTTCGCAAAGTTTCTCGCCCAAGACCCAATTAGACTCCTTCGCTACCATGTAAACTCTCACACTCTATGGCCCGGTCAAACTCATCGACCGTAATGTAAATTCTCTTACCTCGCAGCCCAGTTAGACTCCTCCACCCTGGTGTAAATCTTGCTGCCAGCGGTCAGCTCTCTCAGTTTACAGCTCGTCAGACTCCTCATCAGCGGTGTAAAGTCTCTCAGCCAGCGGCCCAGTCAAACTTTCCTTCTTGGCCTACAATCTTCCTCACTTCAATATATATTAATTCTGCTTTTGCCCAGGTCAAACTTGTCCACCAAGATGTCAAGTCTTTTAAGTGGCAGCCCAGCCAACCTAAATGTACAGCCTCTCACAACACCACCCAGTCAAACTCCCCCACCACCATATAACCTCTCTTGGACAGTGGCCCAGTCAAACTCCACAACCACAATGTTACCTCTTTTGGACAGTGGCCCAGTCAAACTCCACCACCACAATGTAAACTGTCCCACCACAATGTAACCTCTCTTAGACAGCGGCCCAGTCAAACTCCCAACACTATGTAAACTGTTTTGGACAGTGACCCAGTTAAACTTCTCTACCACAATATGAGCTCTCTTGGACAGTGACCCAGTCAAACTCCCCCACCACAATATAAGCTCTCTTGGACAGTGACCCAGTCAAACTCCCCCACCACAATGTAACATATCTTGGACAGTGACCCAGTTAAACTTCTCCACAATGTAAACTGCCCCATCACAATGTAACCTCTCTTAGACAGCGGCCCAGTCAAACTCCCCCGCCACTATGT
>CM038705.1:48871389-48963889 GCA_021613375.1 Megaleporinus macrocephalus
CTAACAAGGTTTACTGCTCGGCTCCGCTAATGACAACGGCACGTAATGAAAAACACTAAAACATGAGAGGCGCTGTAAGGGGGGCCGCGCTGTGAGGGGGCCGCGCCGCTCCACCGCGATTAAAGAGAGACAGACTCTCTGGCATCCGCCGGCTCCGCACATCGTTTTCAAGGACCAGTCATCGTCGAGTCATCAGAGCCTTTCTGCTGGAGACGCAGGCTGGAGAGAAGGGGCTGCCGTGCTGCCGGGGGGCTAGTGCTCTCAGTCAGGCTCCGAGTGGGAAACGCTGCTTTATCTCTGGATTGTAATCTATAATAAACTATTGAGCGTGGAGGACGGGCTGCGAGCGCTGGTGCTCTGAAGGTGTTTCTTCTGAACCAGGCCGTGTGTGCTCTCGTTCTCCGGGTCTCCTGAGATGAGCGCGGTGTGGGTACAGAGCACTAGGAACATAATGCCATGGTAACTGTGGGGCTGCGGCAGAGCTGGGACGTGCTTAGTGAAACAGCAGGAAGGTTCACAGTGAACTCAAAACATGCGCAGCAGTTCTACTGATGTTCCTCCCGTAGGTTCCGGAGTAGTGTTCCGGAGAACATCAGGAGTTGAAGCTCAACTGATGCTATTCTTGACATCTTAAACACTTCTGAACAAGTTCATGTACGTTTTTTGAACAGTGCGACGGTGAAGGAGAACCGCTTTGAAGAAATTTGTGAGTTTAAAGAACGTGAAGAACCAGATGTACCAATTTCAGATCAGTTTAGGCCTAAATTTAGTCATGTTCCGTGTTCTCACTCTACTGAAACATTCTCCGTTCTCACTCTAGTAGAATGTTCTGTGTTCTCACTCTACTGAAACATTCTCCATTCTCACTCTAGTAGAATGTTCTGTGTTCTCACTCTACTGAAACATTCTCCGTTCTCACTCTAGTAGAATGTTCTGTGTTCTCACTCTACTGGAACATTCTGTTCTCACTCTAGTAGAATGTTCTGTGTTCTCACTCTACTGGAACATTCTGTTCTCACTCTAGTAGAATGTTCTTTGTTCTCACTTTACTAGAATGTTCTCTGTTCTCACTCTACTGGAACATGATCTGTTCTCCCTCTAGTAGAATGTTCTGTGTTCTCACTCTACTGGAACATTCTGTTCTCACTGTAGTAGAATGTTCTGTGTTCTCACTCTACTGAAACATTCTGTTCTCACTCTAGTAGAATGTTCTTTGTTCTCACTTTACTAGAATGTTCTCTGTTCTCACTCTACTGGAACATGATCTGTTCTCCCTCTAGTAGAATGTTCTGTGTTCTCACTCTACTGGAACATTCTGTTCTCACTGTAGTAGAATGTTCTGTGTTCTCACTCTACTGGAACATTCTGTTCTCACTGTAGTAGAATGTTCTGTGTTCTCACTCTACTGGAACATTATCTGTTCTCACTCTAGTAGAATGTTCTGTGTTCTCACTCTACTGGAACATTATCTGTTCTCACTGTAGTAGAATGTTCTGTGTTCTCACTCTACTGGACCGTTCTCTGTTCTCACTCTAGTAGAATGTTCTGTGTTCTCACTCTACTGGAACATTATCTGTTCTCACTCTAGTAGAATGTTCTGTGTTCTCACTCTACTGGACCGTTCTCTGTTCTCACTCTAGTAGAATGTTCTGTGTTCCCACTCTACTGGAACATTATCTGTTCTCACTCTAGTAGAATGTTCTGTGTTCTCACTCCACTGGACCGTTCTCTGTTCTCACTCTAGTAGAATGTTCTGTGTTCTCACTCTACTGGAACATTATCTGTTCTCACTCTAGTAGAATGTTCTGTGTTCTCACTCTACTGGACCGTTCTCTGTTCTCACTCTAGTAGAATGTTCTGTGTTCTCACTCTACTGGAACATTATCTGTTCTCACTCTAGTAGAATGTTCTGTGTTCTCACTCTACTGGACCGTTCTCTGTTCTCACTCTAGTAGAATGTTCTGTGTTCCCACTCTACTGGAACATTATCTGTTCTCACTCTAGTAGAATGTTCTGTGTTCTCACTCCACTGGACCGTTCTCTGTTCTCACTCTAGTAGAATGTTCTGTGTTCCCACTCTACTGGAACATTATCTGTTCTCAGTCTAGTAGAATGTTCTGTGTTCTCACTCTACTGGACCGTTCTCTGTTCTCACTCTAGTAGAATGTTCTGTGTTCTCACTCTACTGGACCGTTCTCTGTTCTTACTCTAGTAGAATGTTCTGTGTTCCCACTCTAGATAAGTATAGCTTAGGGATTGATCAAGATCATGTTGGCCTTACTCAAATATATGCATAGAATATCTACAGCTGACTGTTATAAAGAGATAACGTAGCTATTTAACTATAACATATCTTATTATTCTGTAACATTAATTATCTAATACACATACAGGCAGCACTACACTAACAGCTTAGCTTTAATAACACACAGACTAACCTACAGCACAGCAGCTACAGCCTCTCTCACTCTTTATAAACAGTAAACAGACCACCTGCAGCTCCATTAGCCTGCTAAACTAAAATAAACCCTCAGATAATCACTCCCAGCTAACAATAACAGAATAAAGAGTGATCAGGAATATGGGTTAGGGTTCGAGCTAGACTGATAATGGCTGTAATGTGTTGGTTCTGAGTGATAAAGTACAAAAATACTGCTTTACTAAACTTACTAGACACACGACACCAGACAAATACAGCACTGACACTGTGCGCGGGAGGGTACACTGAGAGACTGGATCAAAGCATTTTGCAAGGCAAGGGGGGGCTGCTGTATTTTCATTGTTAAAATAATTGGTTTAAATATATACTCTCTATATACTCTCTATGGTTTTAACATTTCCAGCTTGTCAGAGACAAATTAGCATTCAAATAAAAAAAAGGTTTTTTATTTACTATAATATTTAGGGGTGCTGGGATTCTATTTATAGGGCTAGCTCCGCCCCTGCTTAAAACATTGGAAACATGCTGTTGGCTGGGTTACGTTGGGTCAGGCTGAGAGGACCAAACTCCCATCATTAGTCATTCCAGATCTGCTCTGAACTCTGGACTATTGATTGTTGCTGTCTGATCTTCTGCTCTGTTGATACGCTGAGTGTCCAGAAATGCTGGCTTAGTAAAAGACTGCAGTAAGTGGACACACGCATGCGAGTCACTCATATGTATTAGCGTGTGGTTGAAAAGCAAAACAGAGAGAGAGAGAGAGAGAGAGAGAGAGAGAGCGTGCTGACCATTCTGTCTCTGCTGGCACAAGATAAGTAGACGAAGCAAACATCGACTTTAATGGTCTTCTCTGAGTGGGCCCCTTGTTGCTGGGTTTGACCCTCCGTGTCACGTCAATGAAATCTTCAATTTTCCTGTTGCGTTGGACTGCAAAGCAGTGGGCATTTAAAACTGAGGGGTGTTTTTTTCCCTCCCCCCTGTCCGCAGAGTCACCCTGCCCTTAATAAAGAATGATTACTGAGAGGGAGGGGTACTGCAGATGCAGACAACGTAGACAACACAGATAATTGGAGATGCGTGAGAAGAGAAGATGAGTATAGAGAGGCAGACAGCCTGACAGACATGAGGGACAGAGAAAAGTTTAACATGTTTTAATCCCTAAATTCTAGCCTTAATAGTCAGAAATGGACCCCTAATCACTAATGTCTATAAGGGAGCACTACACAGAACACTAATATAGTCCCCTAATCACTATTTCCTACATTGGAGGAATATATAGAACACTGCTATGGTCCCATAATCACTATTCCTTACATTGGAGGACTATATATAATACTATTATAGACCTCTAATCACTATTTCCTACATTGGAGGAATATATAGAACACTGCTATGGTCCCATATTCACTATTCTCTGTAAGGTAAGACTATAAGGAACACAACTATAGTGCCCTTATCGCTATTTTTATAAGGAAGCACTATGTAGAACACTACTATAGTCCCGTATTTACTATTCCTTACATTGGAGGACTATATAGAACACTATTATAGACCCCTAATCACCATTCGCTATAAGGGAGCACTATAAAGAACACTACTATCATCCCCTAATCACTATCCCTACATTGGAGGACTATATAGGACACTACTATAATCCCCTCATCACTATTCCCTACATTGGAGGAATATATATATATATATATATATATATATATATATATATATATATATATATATATATATGACACGACTATTGTCCCATAATTGCCATTTTCTGTAAGGGAGCACTATAAAGAACACTACTATAGCGCGCTAATCACTATTTCCTAAATTACAGGACTATATGGAACACTACTGTAGTCCCCCAATCCTTATTCCCTGCGAGGGAGAATTTATAGAACACCACTGTAGTGCCCTAATTGTTTCAGCAAAGTTCTTCCACAGCATCAGCGGCTTCCGCTCTGCACCGGCAAAAGTAGAGCTTTTTTGTGCCCCTCTCTCGCCTGTGGAGAGCCCCTGTAGCTGAGGTCACTGTGTTTGCTAGCATCAAAACAAGTGGATAAAAAACAAGGCTAGGCTGGTTCAGTTCAGCCGGACTGTGAACGCAGCCTGTGGGGAACATTATGTGCTAGCTAGCCAACGTTAGAGGAAAAAAGAAAAATGTCATTCTTGGATCCATGCCTGTTTCTCGCTTCCCATGCAAACATCTCTGAGCAAAACTGAGCCGCACTTCGTCCTCTGCTTCAGCAGCTCTAACACAGCCAAATCCTTTTGATCTACAGTGATGTTTAATACCAATTTGCCTTCATAACCATGGTCAGTGTTGAACGTTTCCCTGTTACCCTGTTCTACTGTTCTACTTTTCTACTGTTCTTTACTAGCAGGCTAATGCTGGCTCCATGCTTACTTTCACCTGTTCCTGTAATCGTGTAGCCAACAGAATGGCGTGAGTGATGATTAGATGTGAAGGCCTCTGTAAGGGTTGTCGCTCTGTCCTGCTATACTGAGAAGCATCACATTTAGAAAAGCTAAGCTTTTAATTTTTCTTATTATAGTAGGGAAATGCCGCCTGTTGCCAGCTGCTATAAGTACAGGCTTGTAAAGACAGGAGCCAGGGGGAGCTGGCCGGGGTGCTGAGAGAGGCTGCCAAAGGGAGATCCAGTTGGAGCAGCTGCATCCAGGACAGCCAAGCGAACAACAAGCCCGCGGCTCCGCTTTCTGAAACAGCGCGCTTTATTTTCCTGAGCCTGCCGCCAAGGCACGACTGCATTTCAGTGCAGAAACAGTACAGAGCAATTCTCTGTATATTCAAGTCTGAACTGTTTTACTGTATAGCTGTATAAGTGTCTCAATTTTGCTAGTCATAGACCTGCTGGGCATCAGTGATCCATCAACTCAGGGTCTTCAGAGAAAGTCTATTGATTTCTGGGAACTGAAGTATGTGGTAAATTTGAATTCATTAGAATCTTCATCCCTACAAATATTGCAATATTATGGTGTTTACAGCAGAAAACAAACTCATTTTTCTTTGGATAGTGACAAACTACATACCAAAAGTATTCACTCACCCATCCAAATTATTGAATTCAGGTGTTCCAATCATTTCCATGATGGCCACAATTGTATAAAACCAAGTACCTAGTCCTGCAGACTGCTTCTACACACATTAGTAAAGAGTGGGTCGCTCTCAGGAGCTCAGTGAACTCCAGCGTGGTACCGTGATAGGACCCCACCTGTGCAACAAGTCCAGTCATGACGTTTCCTCACTACTAAATATTCCACAGTGGACTGTCAGTGGTGTTAGAACAAAGTGGAAGTGATTGGGAACGACAGCAACTCTGACACCAAGTGGTAGAACACGTACAATGACAGAGCGGGTCAGCGGATGCTAAGGAGCATAGAGCACAGAGGTCACCAACTTTCTACAGAGTCAATCACTACAGACCTCCAAACTTCATGTGGACTTCAGATCAGCTCAAGAACAGAGTGTAGAGAGCTTCATGAAATGGGTCTCCATGGCCGAGCATCAAGTCCAACATCACCAAGCACAATGCAGAACGTTGGATGCAGTGGTGTAAAGAACGCCGCCACTGGACACGCAGTGGAGACGTGTTCGCTGGAGTGACCAGTCATGCTTCTCTGTCTGGCAATCCGATGGACGAGACTGTTTGGTGGTTGCCAGGAGAACGGTACTTGTCTGACTGCATTGTGCCGAGTGTAAAGTTTGGTGGCGGGGGGATTATGGTGTGGGGTTGGGCTCAGCTCCTTTATTCCAGTAAAATAATTTACATTAATCCATGTCCACAGGTGATAGAACACCTTTAGGATGAATTAGAGCGGAGACTGTGAGCCAGACCTCGTCCAACATCAGTGTCTGACCTCACTAATGTTCTTCTGGAAGAACTGTCCAACATTCCCATAAACACTCTCCTGAACCGTGTGGAGAGCTTTCTCAGAAGACCTGACGCTGTTATAGCTGCAAAGGGACGTCCTGTTAAACTCTATGCCTTAAGAATACGATGTCACTCAAGTTCATATGCGTCTGAGGACAGATGTCTGAACACTTTTGGCAATATCTTTATTATTTCATAAACAAAAACCAGACAATGCAGTGGTGAAACTGGGCCACGGTAACCGCACTCAGACTAATGAGACTTTCCATTCAGAAGAATGGCAGCCGGACAGTCCAGGCCCGGTTTCTGTCTCTGCTGTTTGCAGTCGAGCAGAGAAAATCATTAAAATTAAAAGTGCTTCTTAGCTTTCAGAGCCTGTAGGTGCTTCTCTGTTTTAAATAATTGAAGAGGGCTCGATTGGCTGTCTGTGTCAATTTGCTTTCACTTTCTCTCTCTGATGTTTTATAGAGTTGGTGAATTACGCTGCTGCTGAAATGTAACTGGGAGGGGACGGTGCAAAGGCCATCAAACACTGGACGCGCAGAGCAGCGCAGCATAGAATTCAAGCAGAGAGAGCTGATAGCAGCCAGCCAAGGTTCATTCTTACACTCTACTCATAGAAATAGAACGTAATGAAGCTTTAAACATCACTTATCACGCTTGGTCTCCGTTTACATCCTACTCCCAAACCTGTATTCCAGCTTAAAGATATGATCCGGTTAGGGTTAGGGTTAGTTACTAATAAATTACTGATAAATACATTATCTGTACGTCTGATTATTATTAGATAAATCCAATTAAAGATCACTTTACAAACTAAACTAGATACTCCACATTACATGCTACTGCTGTCAGAAAACTTTTAAACTATACATACAATATCTGGATTATATACACATATAACTAAAAATATATTATTTTATTTGGAGTATGATGCTGAAATTAAATTATAATAAATGTATGTTGAGGTTTCCTGACTAGACTAGACTAATATTAATGTTAGACAGTAAGGCTGTGTCCCAAACAGCTCCCTCTGGAACATCACATACTGATTACTGACAGCACTTCTAATGCTGGTGTCCTTTTATTTATTTTATTTCTTCATTATTTTTTTTATTTATAATATTTAATTTTTTTACACATTTAACGCAAGACATTATACAAACGTTTTTATTGTAGTATATATGGTCTTCGTTGCTATTCATTGCTCGACGCTCCAGCGAGGCGAGAGCTCGGGTCAGTGAAGCTGCTGACTGCAGGATATTTCTGAACAGGCATCTCAACACAAACCTTAACAAAGACGCAGACCACCTAACAACCAGAGCCCGTAACAACGAACACAGCACGTGAATTATGAAATGCACGTTTAAAATAGTTTTTTTAAACAGTTTTCGCTTTTTTTAGAGAATCTGCCCTCGTGGCTGTGTGATGCTTGTGTGTAGATCTGACTGTGTGGTTGGTGAAGCTCAGAGACTCGCTGGCGTGGTTGTGCCTAGACTGATTGTTATGTTGTTGTTGATCTGTATGTGTCTGCTCAGTAGCAGCCTTAATCCATATACTCAGATTAGATCAGCACCTTCTTCCTAATCACCAGCTTCTTCTTCCAGTTTTCTTCCAAGTCCACCTTGAATGGTGCAGCCTCATGTACCA
This sequence comes from Megaleporinus macrocephalus, assembly GCA_021613375.1. Taxonomy (NCBI): domain Eukaryota; kingdom Metazoa; phylum Chordata; class Actinopteri; order Characiformes; family Anostomidae; genus Megaleporinus; species Megaleporinus macrocephalus. Next base: position 48,879,373 of record CM038705.1, read on the forward strand.
GAATGGAACTGCTGTGCCTTTTAAGGTGGAACGGAAACATCTGAATGAGAAGCTGGCGAATGGGAAGCTGAGCTCGTCCTTTGTTTACAGTGTGTTTAGAGGGGACTCGCGCTGGTGGACTTCCTGGTGGACGTGACTGTGTTTGTACTGCAGTTCTGCTCTGAACTGTGGTTTGAAGGTCTTTACTGTGTTCTGCTGCTCCTGACAGCCCACCAGCACCATCAGTAGAGTAGTTGTGTACAGATATATCTTGACTAGCTTCCGATCTCTGTGCACATGTCAAGCCTCATGTGAACCGCTGTGGATTTCTATGCTCTTTATATAGCTTTAATGTAGTGTAGTAAGAGTAGACCCCTGTCCTCCTCCCTGTGGGGGCTTCAGAAATGTACTGTTGCATCTCTGATGTTGATGTATATGCTTTAAATGGGCCATGCGATGTCTGAGTAGCTCAGTGCTAAAATACCATCTTCTATATTAATTTTTTTATATTTATGATCTGAGCTAAAGATCTAGATCTAATATTCAAGCTGTCTACTGACCCTGTGCTTGTCCACCTCCACTGTCCACTGTATCAGCTCCACTGACCATACAGGACCTCCACAGTGTCGTCCACAGTGTCACTGCTGGACTGAGAATTGTCCACCAACCAAAAGTATCCAGACAGCAGTGTCCTGTGGGCGGCGTCCTGTGTCCACTGATGAAGAACTAGAGGAACACAAACTGTGGAGCAGCAGATGAGCTACTGTCTCTGACTTTACATCTACAAGGTGGACCAGCCAGTAGTAGGAGTGTCTAATAGTCTTAGTCCTGAGTCTTAATGTTGAATGTTAGAAACTTCATGATGCAAATGCAACTCTCTGAGTGGGAAGCCAATCAGCTGCAGGTGTTTACCTGGCTATTATTCTTCTAATGAATTGATTATTTAGAAGATTACTCACCTCGCTCAGTCAGAAGCTGTATTTGGATTGTCCTCAAGGTGAGTACGTGGACGTACGACTGAGCTGGTAGTCGGATTATTAATATATTTCCAGGCTGCGTGTAAACGAGGCTATTAGACACTGGACGTGTTTGGTAATACAGTGAGGTTCTCGTATTAAATGTCGAACCCACATGTTTTACTGAGTCAGAGCTGCTTTTTTTATTGAGTTTGTGTTTATATATTTGTAGATTCTGAGGTTGTGTGTGTTTTCTCTGGTACCCTATTCCTCAGTCCCGGTCCCTAATTACCCATGCAGTGTTTGGGGGTTTGGGGGCTTTTCCCTGCTGTAGTACACCTGATTCAGCGCTACAACAGCTTAATGATTAGCTAATGAGACGAATCCGAGCTGGGTTGTGTGGTAGAGCTGTATAACGAGCAGAACAGGAGCAGAGCAGCGCTAAATAAACCACTAACATTCATCAAATCTGCTTTATTACCCTCAGATTTAATCACGACACTGAAACGAGCAACAGCAGCTCCTCACCGTCCCACAGTCTGTTTCAGTGGCCTGAGGATGAGCACAGCTGATTGGCTAACATTACTACTACTGAGTGCTAATTGGTTAACATGACTACTACTACTGCATGCTGATTGGTTAACATTACTACTACTGAGTGCTGATTGGCTAACATTACTAATACTGAGTGCTTATTGGTTAACATTACTACTACTGAATGCTTATTGACCAGCATTACTGCTTCTGTGAGCTGATTGGTTGGCCTTACTGTACCTGAGTACTGAGTGGTTGCATTTCTCCTGCTTGAGTGCTGACTGGTTTGCATTACTCCTACTGAGTGCTGACTGGTTGGCATCACTCCTATTGAGTGCTGACTGGTTGGCATCACTCCTACTGAATGCTGACTGGTTGGCATTACCCCTGCTTGAGTGCTGACTGGTTGGCATCACTCCTGCTTGAGTGCTGACTGGTTGGCATCACTCCCACTGAGTGCTGACTGGTTTGCATTACTCCTGCTTGAGTGCTGACTGGTTTGCATCACTCCTGCTTGAGTGCTGACTGGTTGGCATCACTCCTGCTTGAGTGCTGACTGGTTTGCATCACTCCTGCTTGAGTGCTGACTGGTTTGCATCACTCCTGCTTGAGTGCTGACTGGTTGGCATCACTCCTGCTTGAGTGCTGACTGGTTGGCATCACTCCTGCTTGAGTGCTGACTGGTTGGCATCACTCCTGCTTGAGTGCTGACTGGTTGGCATTACTCCTACTGAGTGCTGACTGGTTTGCATTACTCCCACTGAATGCTGACTGGATTGCATCACTCCTGCTTGAGTGCTGACTGGTTTGCATCACACTGGTTTTGCAGTGCTGACTGGTTTGCATTACTCCTACTGAGTGCTGACTGGTTTGCATCACACCTACTGAGTACTGACTGGTTTGCATTACTGTAACTTCTCTCTGATCAGTTGGTGAGCTGAGCAGCTCATTGGCTGAGTGAAGCTGTTTGCTCACTCTTACAACTGCACCTGTAACTGGACTGTGTGTTTGAACAGCTTCTCTCGTCTCCGCTGGTCTCCAGGTAACAAGTGTTCTTCCCGGGTCAGGAGGAGGATCGACAGGGAGCAGAAACGACGTTTCTAGGCGCAGCGCTTGACATTAAAGGAGTATCCTCTGGGAATCTCCTCACCCCTGGTGCTCAGGAGGAACCAGATATGGTGGACACCCATCAGACACATGCACAACCTGGACTTGGACTGAGTAGAGCAGAGTTTCATGAGGCTGTGAGGGTCACGGTGAAATCTGAACAACCCTGAAACGTAGAATGTAAATAACGGGCGGAATGATGAGTTCATTCCGAAATCTGACACCTCCCGTGTGTGTGCGGAATCCAGAGGAGTGCTGGGAATAAACGTAGTCAGTTTCCATTAATGACGGCATTACTCTCGCGCCGCCGTAGCCGAGCCGAGCCGAGAGCGGCCGGAACCCATCCCCCGGATTAATCCGCGCAGACTAACCGGTTTAATAAGGTGGCTAAATTACATTAGCGCGCCGCCACGCCGTGTTTCAGCTGAAGATCCTGTAATAGCCTGAGAGCAGGATATGAGACATGCTGTAATCAGGACGGAAGCTGAGCTGGCGTTTCTTCTGATCTTCTGATGCTGGAATCGGGGGCTACTTTGGCTTCTTGCGTCTGTAAAAAAGATTCGCTTTTGCAGGGGACATCAGAAAAAGCGAACGGATCCACCGCTGGATAAAGTTTTGATGATGACAGTCTCTTGCTATTGATCTTGGTGGTCCCGTCTGCTGGCTTACCGGGCGAACTGAACCAGCGCCAGACGCTTCCTAGCAGAGCGCTTGTCCAATTCCATTTAAAGGCCGGAATCGTTTGGATATGAAAGCTTGAATACAGTGTAATTTGATGGATTAGCTCCGCGGTCTCCATGTCCGTCGAGAGACCTGTGGAACACTAATGAGCACGAAAAGAAATCATCTTCCAGGAACATTCCGGATCGATCCGTCTCCGGAGCACGTCTGGATAAAATACTGTTCATCGGCGTGAGCGCGGCTTCCAGTGGGATTGTTTTATTGCTCTAATGCTGCTCTGTGACGGCGCAGAGATGATTCTCCTGGAATCTCTTCGGAAGAAACAATAAGGAGGAGAAGAGAGTGACCTTCAAAATAGATGTTCACAACCTTGAAACTGAGAAGATGTCTAGAAAAGGCTTGGGCACCTACTTCATTAAATTACTGTTCCTCTCCCCCACCGACCCTCACTGCTCTTCCTCTCCCCCACCGACCCTCACTGCTCTTCCTCTCCTCCACCGACCCTCACTGCTCTTCCTCTCCCCCACCGACCCTCACTGCTCTTCCTCTCCTCCACCGACCCTCACTGCTCTTCCTCTCCTCCACCGACCCTCACTGCTCTTCCTCTCCTCCACCGACCCTCACTGCTCTTCCTCTCCCCCACCGACCCTCACTGCTCTTCCTCTCCCCCACCGACCCTCACTGCTGTTCCTCTCCCCCACCGACCCTCACTGCTCTTCCTCTCCCCCACCGACCCTCACTGCTCTTTCTCTCCTCCACCGACCCTCACTGCTCTTCCTCTCCCCCACCGACCCTCACTGCTCTTTCTCTCCTCCACCGACCCTCACTGCTCTTTCTCTCCTCCACCGACCCTCACTGCTCTTTCTCTCCCCCACCGACCCTCACTGCTCTTCCTCTCCTCCACCGACCCTCACTGCTGTTCCTCTCCCCCACCGACCCTCACTGCCGTTTCTCTCCCCCACTGGCCCTCACTGCTCTTCCTCTCCTCCATCGACCATCACTGCTCTTCCTCTCCTCCACTGACCATCACTGCTCTTCCTCTCCTCCATCGACCCTCACTGCCGTTTCTCTCCTCCACCGACCCTCACTGCTCTTCCTCTCCCCCACTGGCCATCACTGCTCTTCCTCTCCTCCACCGACCCTCACTGCTCTTCCTTTCCCCCACTGGCCATCACTGCTGTTCCTCTCCCCCACCGACCCTCACTGCTCTTCCTCTCCTCCACCGACCCTCACTGCTCTTTCTCTCCTCCACCGACCCTCACTGCTCTTCCTCTCCCCCACCGACCCTCACTGCTCTTCCTCTCCTCCACCGATCCTCACTGCTCTTCCTCTCCTCCACCGACCCTCACTGCTCTGCCTCTCCCCCACCGACCCTCACTGCTCTTCCTCTCCTCCACCGACCCTCACTGCTCTTCTTCTCCTCCGCTGACCCTCACTGCCGTTTCTCTCCCCCACTGGCCCTCACTGCTCTTCCTCTCCTCCACCGACCATCACTGCTCTTCCTCTCCTCCACCGACCATCACTGCTCTTCCTCTCCTCCACTGACCATCACTGCTCTTCCTCTCCTCCATCGACCCTCACTGCCGTTTCTCTCCTCCACCGACCCTCACTGCCGTTTCTCTCCCCCACTGGCCCTCACTGCTCTTCCTCTCCTCCACCGACCATCACTGCTCTTCCTCTCCTCCACCGACCATCACTGCTCTTCCTCTCCTCCACTGACCATCACTGCTCTTCCTCTCCTCCATCGACCCTCACTGCCGTTTCTCTCCTCCACCGGCCCTCACTGCTCTTCCTCTCCCCCACTGGCCATCACTGCTCTTCCTCTCCTCCACCGACCCTCACTGCTCTTCCTCTCCTCCACTGACCATCACTGCCGTTCCTTTCCTCCACTGACCCTCACTGCTCTTCCTCTCCTCTGCTGACCCACCAGGCACTTCTATACTTCACCTACTAGACTAATGAGTACACTACTATACTTCACCTACTACACTAATGACTACACTACTATACTTCACCTACTACACTAATGACTACACTTCTATACTTCACCTACTACACTAATGAATACACTTCTATACTTCACCTACTACACTAATGAATACACTTCTATACTTCACCTACTACACTAATGACTACACTTCTATACTTCACCTACTACACTAATGAATACACTACTATACTTCACCTACTACACTAATGACTACACTTCTATACTTCACCTACTACACTAATGAATACACTTCTATACTTCACCTACTACACTAATGACTACACTTCTATACTTCACCTACTACACTAATGAATACACTACTATACTTCACCTACTACACTAATGACTACACTTCTATACTTCACCTACTACACTAATGAATACACTTCTATACTTCACCTACTACACTAATGAATACACTTCTATACTTCACCTACTACACTAATGAATACACTTCTATACTTCACCTACTACACTAATGACTACACTTCTATACTTCACCTACTACACTAATGACTACACTTCTATACTTCACCTACTACACTAATGAATACACTACTATACTTCACCTACTACACTAATGAATACACTACTATACTTCACCTACTACAATAATGACTACACTTCTATACTTCACCTACTACACTAATGACTACACTTCTATACTTCACCTACTACACTAATGACTACACTTCTATACTTCACCTACTACACTAATAAATACACTTCTATACTTCACCTACTACAATAATGACTACACTTCTATACTTCACCTACTACACTAATGAATACACTTCTATACTTCACCTACTACACGAATGAGTACACTTCTATACTTCACCTACTACACTAATAATACACTTCTATACTTCACCTACTACACTAATAATACACTTCTATACTTCACCTACTACACTAATGAATGCACTTCTATACTCTCACCTACTACACTAATGAGTACACTTCTATACTTCACCTACTACACTAATGAATACACTTCTATACTTCACCTACTAAACTAATGAATACACTTCTATACTTCACCTACTACACTAATAATACACTTCTATACTTCACCTACTACACTAATGAATGCACTTCTATACTCTCACCTACTACATTAATGAGTACACTTCTATACTTCACCTACTACACTAATAATACACTTCTATACTTCACCTACTACACTAATGAATGCACTTCTATACTCTCACCTACTACACTAATGAGTACACTTCTATACTTCACCTACTACACTAATGAGTACACTTCTATACTTCACCTACTACACTAATAATACACTTCTATACTTCACCTACTACACTAATGAATGCACTTCTATACTCTCACCTACTACACTAATGAGTACACTTCTATACTTCACCTACTACACTAATGAATACACTTCTATACTTCACCTACTACACTAATGAATACACTTCTATACTTCACCTACTACACGAATGAGTACACTTCTATACTTCACCTACTACACTAATGAATACACTACTATACTTCACCTACTACACTAATGAGTACACTTCTATACTTCACCTACTACACTAATGATACACTTCTATACTTCACCTACTACACTAATGAATATACTTCTATACTTCACCTACTACACTAATAATACACTTCTATACTTCACCTACTACACTAATGAATGCACTTCTATACTCTTACCTACTACACTAATGAGTACACTTCTATACTTCACCTACTACACTAATGAATACACTTCTATACTTCACCTACTACACTAATAATACACTTCTATACTTCACCTACTACACTAATGAATACACTTCTATACTTCACCTACTACACTAATGAATACACTTCTATACTTCACCTACTACACTAATGCATACACTTCTATACTTCACCTACTACACTAATGAATACACTTCTATACTTCACCTATTACACTAATGAATGCACTTCTATACTTCACCTACTACACTAATGAGTACACTTGCATACTTCGTCTACTACACTAATGAGTACACTTCTATACTTCACCTACTACACTACTGAGTACACTTCTATACTTCACCTACTACACTACTGAGTACACTTCTATACTTCACCTACTACACTAATGAATACACTTCTATACTTCACCTACTACACTAATGAATACACTTCTATACTTCACCTACTACACTAATGAATGCACTTCTATACTTCACCTAATACACTAATGAGTACACTTGCATACTTCGTCTACTACACTAATGAGTACACTTCTATATTTCACCTACTAGACTAATGAGTACACTTCTATACTTCACCTAGTACACTAATGAGTACACTTCTATACTTCACCTACTACACTAATGACTACACTTCTATACTTCACCTACTACACTAATGACTACACTTCTATACTTCACCTACTACACTAATGAGTACACTTCTATACTTCACCTACTACACTAATGACTACACTTCTATACTACTACACTAATGACTACACTTCTATACTTCACCTACTACACTAATGACTACACTTCTATACTTCACCTACTACACTAATGAGTACACTTCTATACTTCACCTACTACACTAATGACTACACTTCTATACTTCACCTACTACACTAATGACTACACTTCTATACTTCACCTACTACACTAATGAGTACACTTCTATACTTCACCTACTATACGAATGAGTACACTTCTATACTTCACCTACTACACTAATGACTACACTTCTATACTTCACCTACTACACTAATGACTACACTTCTATACTTCACCTACTACTCTAATGAGTACACTTCTATACTTCACCTACTCTAATGAGTACACTTCTATACTTCACCTACTCTAATGAGTACACTTCTATACTTCGTCTACTCTAATGAGTAATCTACTATACTTGAATTACATTATAATTTAACTGTAATTGAATATACATCCACCAGCTGAGCTCTAGGAGATCCCAGGAGTTTTCAGTAAGCCTGTAACAGTTCAGAGTTTACACAGTGTGCGCTACAGCTCTATTAGTTAACAGCAACAGTGACATGAGATCCGCTCACTGAATTGATTCTCATTGTTTCTGTAGGTGCATGAAGTAGATCTGAAATGTAAATCAATGAATCAGAGGATTCGTTGAAACAGACTGTTTGAAGGAATCGATTGAGTAGACAGACTCAAGCATTTCATCACTAGCAGACAATCAGGAGGAACAGAGAACATTACTCAGAGCAAATTGACAAATAATTATAAATTGATGGAGCAGTTAAGACCCTCTTATTGATGGTATTCAAGTGAGTCATGAAGGAAACCGTGTCACTGTTTTAAAATTCAAGCAGCAGCTCAGATTGTGCTTTAATACTCAGGTCTGTACTTCACCTACTATACTAATGAGTACACGTCTATACTTTACCGAGTACACTAATGAGTACAATTCTATACTTTACCGAGTACACTAATGAGTACACTTTTATACTTTACCGAGTACACTAATGAGTACACTTCTATACTTTACCGAGTACACTAATGAGTACACTTCTATACTTTACCGAGTACACTAATGAGTACACTTCTATACTTTACCGAGTACACTAATGAGTACACTTCTATACTTCACCTAGTACACTAATGAGTACACTTTTATACTTTACCGAGTACACTAATGAGTACACTTCTATACTTTACCGAGTACACTAATGAGTACACTTCTATACTCTCACCTACTACACTAATGAATACACTTCTATACTTCACCTACTACACTAATGAAAACACTTCTATACTCTCACCTACTACACTAATGAATACACTTCTATACTTCACCTACTACACTAATAAATACACTTCTATACTTCACCTACTACACTAATGACTACACTTCTATACTTCACCTACTACACTAATGAAAACACTTCTATACTTCACCTACTACACTAATGAAAACACTTCTATACTTCACCTACTACACTAATGAATACACTTCTATACTTCACCTACTACACTAATGAAAACACTTCTATACTCCACCTACTACACTAATGAAAACACTTCTATACTTCACCTACTACACTAATGAAAACACTTCTATACTTCACCTACTACACTAATGAAAACACTTCTATACTCTCACCTACTACACTAATGAATACACTTCTATACTTCACCTACTACACTAATGAGTACACTTCTATACTTCACCTACTACACTAATGAGTACACTTCTATACTTCACCTACTACACTAATGAGTACACATGTATACTTCACCTACTACATTAATGAGTACACTTCTATACTTCACCTACTACACTAATGAATACACTTCTATACTTCACCTACTACACTAATGAATACACTTCTATACTTCACCTACTACACTAATGAATACACTTCTATACTTCACCTACTACACTAATGAATACACTTCTATACTTCACCTACTACACTAATGAATACATTTCTATACTTTACCTACTACACTAATGAATACACTTCTATACTTCACCTACTACACTAATAATACACTTCTAAACTTCACCTACTACACTAATAAATACACTTCTATACTTCACCTACTACATTAATGAGTACACTTCTATACTTCACCTACTACACTAATGACTACACTTCTAAACTTCACCTACTACACTAATGAATACACTTCTATACTTCACCTACTACACTAATGAATACACCTCTATACTTCACCTACTACACTAATAAATACACTTCTATACTTCACCTACTACACTAATGAATACACTTCTATACTTCACCTACTACACTAATAATACACTTCTATACTTTACCTACTACACTAATGACTACACTTCTATACTTCACCTACTACACTAATGAATACACTTCTATACTTCACCTACTACACTAATAATACACTTCTAAACTTCACCTACTACACTAATAAATACACTTCTATACTTCACCTACTACACTAATGACTACACTTCTATACTTCACCTACTACACTAATGACTACACTTCTAAACTTCACCTACTACACTAATGAACACACTTCTAAACTTCACCTACTACACTAATGACTACACTTCTATACTTCACCTACTACACTAATGAATACACTTCTATACTACTACACTAATAAATACACTTCTATACTTCACCTACTACACTAATGACTACACTTCTATACTTCACCTACTACACTAATAAATACACTTCTATACTTCACCTACTACACTAATGACTACACTTCTATACTTCACCTACTACACTAATGAGTACACTTCTATACTACTACACTAATAAATACACTTCTATACTTCACCTACTACACTAATGAATACACTTCTATACTTCACCTACTACACTAATAATACACTTCTAAACTTCACCTACTACACTAATAAATACACTTCTATACTTCACCTACTACATTAATGAGTACACTTCTATACTTCACCTACTACACTAATGAATACACTTCTATACTTCACCTACTACACTAATAAATACACTTCTATACTTCACCTACTACACTAATGACTACACTTCTATACTTCACCTACTACACTAATGACTACACTTCTAAACTTCACCTACTACACTAATAAATACACTTCTATACTTCACTACACTAATGAGTACACTTCTATACTTCACCTACTACACTAATGACTACACTTCTATACTTCACCTACTACACTAATGAATACACTTCTATACTTCACCTACTACACTAATGAATACACTTCTATACTTCACCTACTACACTAATTACTACACTTCTATACTTCACCTACTACACTAATTACTACACTTCTATACTTCTTATTCAAGATTCAAGATTCAAGATTCAAGAGTTTTATTGTCATATGTACAGCAGAACAGACAGTTACACTGTACAATGAAATTCTTACTTTGCTGCTCCTCCATTCACCAATAGATAAGATAACAAATAAAAGAAATAAAAAAATATATATACAAAATATACAAAGTATAACAATATAAGTTGAAGTAGATAAAATTATTTTTTTTAGTTAAAGAATAAAAAATAAAAGTTATGTGTGCTTTTATGTGCAAGTATGAAGAGCAGCAGCCATAAAGTGCAAGTTGCAAGTAACAAATGTAAACAATAATGTTGTGTGAGTAGCGAATGTAAACAGTATTCTGACAGTACAGTGAGTGTAAGGTGCAGTTTAAATCAGACCAGTTAAAACCAGTTCAGAAAGGAGAGGTTGGAGAGGTAGTGCGTGAGGTGTTCACAAGCCTGATGGCCTGTGAGTAGAAACTGTTTGTCAGTCTTGTGGTCCTGGACTTCACACTCCTGTAACGTCTGCCTGAAGGTAAACGTGTGAAGAGTGTGTGCTGGGGGTGTGTACTGTCCCTGATTATGTTGTGGGCCCTCCTGGTGACCCTGGTGTGGTAGATGTTCTGTAGTGAGGGGAAGGCTGCTCCTGAGATGGACTGTGCAGTTTTGATCACACGCTGGAGAGCCTTTCTGTCCTGAGCAGTAGAGTTTCCATACCAGACGATGATGGAGCTGGTAAGAACACTCTCAATCATACTCCTGTAGAAGGTGCTGAGAATTTTGGTTGGCATACCAAATTTTCTCAGCCTTCTCAGAAAGTACAGTCGCTGCTGGGACTTCCTGATGATGATCTGAGTGTTGTGGGACCAGCTGAGATCCTCACTGATGTGAATGCCAAGAAACTTAAAGGTTTTCACCCTCTCCACCTCAGTCTCCCCTATGTACAGGGGTGTGTGTAGCTCTCGCTTCCTCCTTGGATCAACAATCATTTCCTTGGTCTTGTCTGCATTCAAGGAAAGATTGTTGTCATGACACCAGGCCACCAGCTCAGCCACCTCCTTCCTGTACGCTGTCTCTTCCCCACCAGTGATCAGTCCAATGACTGTAGTATCATCAGCAAATTTGATGATGCTGGTGTTGTTCTGGGAGGCCACGCAGTCGTATGTGAAGAGCGTGTACAGAAGGGGGCTCAGCACACAGCCTTGAGGGACCCCTGTGCTCACTGTTCTTGTGCTGGATGTGCAGCTGCCGACTCTGACTGACTGGGGTCTGTCTGTTAGAAAGTTCAGCACCCAGTTGCAGAGGGCTGGTGTCAGTCCGAGGGTGAGGAGCTTTTCTGAGAGTCTGTGTGGGATGACCGTGTTGAATGCTGAACTGTAGTCAATAAAGAGCATTCTGACATATGTGTCCTTGCCCTCCAGGTGTGTGAGGGCTTTGTGAAGAGTAGCGTTGATTGCGTCGTCTGTAGACCGGTTCCGGCGGTATGCGAACTGTAAAGGATCTATAGTGTTGGGAATGGTCTTCCGGATGTGAGTCATGACTATCCTCTCGAAGCACTTCATCACGATTGAAGTGAGTGCAACAGGGCGATAGTCATTTAGGCATCTCACATTACTTTTCTTTGGGAGGGGCACGATGGTGGTGGTCTTAAAACAGGATGGCACAAAAGCTTGCGTGAGTGACAGATTGAATATGTCTACAAACACATCAGCCAGTTCTGATGAGCAAACCCTGAGCGCACGCCCGGGGATGTTGTCTGGGCCTGCTGCTCTGCGTGGGTTGATTCTCATCAGGTTCCTGCGCACATCCACTGTTGTTACAATGAGTGATGGGTTCTGTGTGCTCTCCTTGGCCGCAATGTCACTCATTATACACTAATGAGTGCACTAAGTCAATGTAAGCAGGTTTTATTAGAAGTGAGTTTGGAGCGTTTCTATTGGTCCGTTCATCATGAAACTCTGACAGGATGTAAAGAGCAGCTGTCGTGTTTAAATGATGCAGAAAAATGAAAATCAACAACAATGGAAATATTTTTCTTTGAGTAGCAACGATCTGCTGGATGTTATTGCTTGTTTGTGTGAAGGGAGTTTATACTTTATGGGTTTGGTGGATCTCCGAGTCAGGTGGTGTCCGGGTGGAGGCCGACGCGCAGCAGTCAGCTCATAATTCTGGTTAAGCTGATGCTTCATCGCAGCCACAGTTGATTGTTTGACTCCGTTTCTGTATTTCTCTTCTCCTCAAGCGACTCTGGTGACTCTGCCTCTTGTCAGGCTGCTGCTGTAAATAAGGCTTTGACTGGTCGCAGGAGTGAAACTCAAGGTTTTGCCCTCATCCCGAGCCGCAGCCGCGGTGCCGGTACTGCAGGGGTATGGAAATGAGTCGTAGTAAACAAGGAGGGAAAAGATGTTTGAAACCGGGTCTTGCCGTTGACTTGGCTGTGAGTTGCTCTGGTGGGCTGCTGTGACTGGCGGCTCGCTGCGGGGGGAGCTGTGTTTATGTGTGAGAATGATTAGGCATTGTTCAGCAAACGGTACATACAGCTTACATTAATCATGTGGGGCGAATACGGAGCTCTGGCGCTCGGTTTATGAGGCTTAGCCTGCTCTTTGTGTTTGCTTTAATTTGCCTGACATTAGAATCGGCTGAGATGTTAATTAGCGCTCACTTATTTATGATCAGATGATAAAAGGCCGTATGTTGTGCGTGTCGGCAGGGAGCTCTGGCTGCTGTATCAAAGCTGCCTCGAGTTCATGGGCCATTATCCCGAAGGGAAAATCCTTTAACCGGAATACGCTGCATGTAAAGTTTATGGGTGTCAGACGGTGGGACCTGATTTTGAAACTCTGGATTTTACGTGAATGGCTCCCGAAACGTTTTAATGAATCTTTGTCAAAATGTTTTAAAGAGTGAAGAGTTTTGCCGGAAACAGGAGGATATGTGAAGTATCTGTACACCCCAGTACCGGAACACACACACCTTCCAGCTTTTTCCCTTCTGCAGGGGTCACAACAGCATGCCACAGATGCCCTTCCTGACACAAACCTCGTCACATACCCAGACTTGGGACAACACACACACACACACACACACACACACACACACACACACACATGCATGAGGATCCTAACATGCATGTGTTTGGACTGTGGGAGGAAACTGGAGTACCCGGAGGAACCCACTCAAACACAGAGAGACCAAACACACTCCACACAGAACCACCCAGACCGGGAATCCCACCCAGATCATCTTACTGTGAGGAGACAGTGCTGACCACTACACCACCATACTGACCACTACACCACCATACTGACCACTACACCACCATACTGACCACTACACCACCGTACTAACCACTGCACCACCATACTAACCACTACACCACCATACTAACCACTACACCACCGTACTAACCACTACACCACCGTACTGACCACTACACCACCATACTGACCACTACACCACCATACTAACCACTACACCACCATACTAACCACTACACCACCATACTAACCACTACACCACCATACTGACCACTACACCACCATACTAACCACTACACCACTATACTAACCACTACACCACCGTACTGACCACTACACCACCATACTGACCACTACACCACCATACTGACCACTACACCATCATACTGACCACTACACCACCATACTGACCACTACACCACCATACTAACCACTACACCACCGTAATGACCACTACACCACCGTACTGACCACTACACCACCGTACTAACCACTACACCACCATACTAACCACTACACCACCGTACTAACCACTACACCACCATACTGACCACTACACCACTATACTAACCACTACACCACCGTACTAACCACTACACCACCATACTAACCACTACACCACTATACTAACCACTACACCACTATACTAACCACTACACCACCGTACTAACCACTACACCACCATACTAACCACTACACCACTATACTAACCACTACACCACCGTACTAACCACTACACCACCATACTAACCACTACACCTCCATACTAACCACTACACCACTGTACTAACCACTTCACCACCGTGCTATTCACTACACAACCGTGCCGCCTACACCCCAGTACATAAACCAGACAGACAAACTTGCTTACTTACTCACGTGCTTTCAAGATCAAAGGTGTTAAAAGTATTCATATTCATTACTCAGGTAGGAGTATAGATACTAGGGTTTAAATACTTCTGTAGAAGTTGAAGTATCAACTCCAGCTTTTTAACTTCAGTAAAAGTGCAAAAGTACTACTTACTGCTTTCAGTACTACTTAAAGTATAAAAGTAAAAGTAATGTAAGGAAAAAATGCAGTTAAGGACAAAAGCTTTCAAAAGGAGTGTAAATGTAAGGAGTAGAAAGTACTGATAATGGAGTGTAAATGTAAGGAGTAGAAAGTACTGATAATGGAGTGTAAACGTAAGGAGTAGAAAGTACTGATAATGGAGTGTAAATGTAAGTAGTAGAAAGTACTGATAATGGAGTGTAAAAGTAAGTAGAAAGTACTGATAATGGAGTGTAAAATGTAAGGAGTAGAAAGTACTGATAATGGAGTGTAAATGTAAGGAGTAGAAAGTACTGATAATGGAGTGTAAATGTAAGTAGTAGAAAGCACTGATAATGGAGTGTAAATGTAAGTAGTAGAAAGTACTGATAATGGAGTGTAAAATGTAAGGAGTAGAAAGTACTGATAATGGAGTGTAAATGTAAGGAGTAGAAATAAAAGTCAGCGGAATAATAATTAATCCAGTAAAGTATAAATAACCAAAACTTCTACTTAAGTAAGGAAACTAAGTATTTGTACTTCGTTACTTGACAGCTCTGTACAAAACAGAAATAGTATGTGTGTATGAGTGATGACAGCAGTGCACACATATATATATATATAATGTAGTAAAAGAGTAATAATGTAAATATATACACAGTCACCACTTATAGGACACATTCTGATGTCCCAGCCCCCCAAACTCATACATTTACATCAGTTTTAATGGATTTGCCAGCCTAGCTCTCATACTGGGTCTCTACTAATTTCCATTTGCTGTAAGTTGTCTGTGTCGTAGTGATCACCGCTCACATATACACTCATGTACTCCTCAGATCTGTGACTAGACTTGAAAGTCGTGAGTAGTTTGTGATGTTTGTGATTGTGAGATGAATTTGAGGAGAGGAACCTGCAGCTGCTGCTGTTACCATACGTTTATCTTAGAAGCCTGTTTACACATACGTCCAAGTATGACATTCATAGCAGCAGGCTGGTATGCGGGGGGTGTTGTCGTCCTTGTGTTGATTCAGTTGTGTGTATTGCGTGTTCTATTCAGTGGGCTGTTTCAGGGCCAGTAGGTTCAGTAACTGTACACGATGCTGGGAAGGCAGCTAAGGAGCCACCTCAGGAGCAAAGCCCACCACAACCAGAATGTCATATCTGCATACGTGGAAATATGTGGTTCGCTGAGCAGATGTCCTTACCAGACATGGTGGGATGCCCAGAAGTGTGTGTGTGTGTGTGTGTGTGTGTGTGTGTGGGTATCTGTTCTGTTCCAGTGTTAATGAGAAGGCTGGGGAGAAGAGATCAGCTTCACATTCCTGGCATTCTGCCACAAAGCACCTGAGCTCCACTCGGCTCTGCGAGGTAGTGTCCATCTCACTCTCGTAAACCCTCTCGCTCATTCTGCCTCTCTGCTTTCCTCCGTCTGTCTGTCTGTCTGTCTGTCTGTCTATAAATCAGGTTCCATTAATCATACGCAACAAAACAAGCCATAGAAAAAATCCCAGCACTGATCCATATAGCTCTGCTGTGTCTGTCCTGTCGCCATGTAATTCGTTTTGAGACCTCCCCCTGACTGTGATTGGTCATATTCACCATGTCATTCGTTTTGAGACCTCCCCCTGACTGTGATTGGTCCTGTTTACTGCATTGTTTTTTGAGACCTCCCCCTGACTGTAATTGGTCCTTTTTACTGCATGGCTTATTACTAGTCTTTGTGTTGTTTGTTCTGAGACCCCGCTGACAGGGCTTTGTTCTAATCACTGCATTATTTGTGCTGAGACCTCCTCCTGACTGTGATTGGTTCTGTTCACCGTGTGGTTTGTTCTGAGACCCCTTCACTGTGTTTAGTCTTATTCACCACATAAATCTTCGCTTTGACCATGATTGGTCCTAATAACTGTGTTTTTGTTCTGAGACGTTGTCCCTGATGGCTAGTGGTCTTAATCACCAATTTAAGACCCCCCTTTGACTATGATTGGCCATAATCACTGTATATGCTGTTGGTTTAACAACTGGCAGCGTAGCGTGCTGGGTAAAGCTAATTAGATGTCTTGAAGGAGATGTGTGGGGCGGTTTTCTCTGCTCCGTTTGCAGTATTGAACTTTTTCTTTATTACAGTCAACTTTACTGCTTACCTAGTCTTGCAAGTCAGACCTCTGAAGCTTTGCGTCTCTTAACGTGGCCCCAGCTGTCTGCTTTGACAGTTTAACGAGCTCGCAAAACGAGCTCACAGCTAAAACAAAGCCAATGCATTACACTGGTATGAACTTCAGCAAACATATGAGAATGTCTTGCTTAGAAGTCACTAAATGATTTAAAGAAAGCTACTGAGCGGCTTCTAAACAGTTTCACTAAGTTTCTACATCTTGTTCTAAATGGCTCAGTCAGTTGCAAGCGCTTTTAGAGAAGTGTAGAGAAGTGCAGTCACATAGTCTTGGTCCCCTCAGGTGTCTTGAGTATCAGGACTATATCTGGATAAGACACATAAACAAACCAGAGTAGAATTTAAAACAGAAAGAGAGATGATCACTCCAAACACTTCAGGAGGTGGCCTGAGCCATGTTATAACAAAGCAAACACATCCAACTATCCACAACCAGAACCCAAAACTCCTCCAAGTAAAGCCCAAACCTCTCCCAGTACACCCAAAATCTCTGAGTACAACCAAATCACCTTGCAGGATGACCACAATGAATTCCAGTCTGACCCCTGCTCTTCCCAGTACAGCCAAAACCTTTCTCAGTTCAAACAAGGCTCATCCCAATACAACCAAGACTCCTCCCATTACAACTCAGACTCCTCCCAATACAAACAGACCCCCTCCCAGTTTATAAAAACCCACTCAATTCAACCAAAACTCCTCCCAGTACAACCGAAACCCATCACAGGGCAACCAGTACTCCTCCTAGTTCAACTGCAACCCATTCACAGGACAAACAAGACTCCTCCCAGTACAACTGAAACCCACCACAGGGCAACCAGTAGTCCACCCTGTACCACTGAAACCCATTCACAGGACAAACAAGACTCCTCCCAGTACAACTGAAACCCACCACAGGGCAACCAGTAGTCCACCCTGTACCACTGAAACCCATTCACAGGACAAACAAGACTCCTCCCAGTACAACTGAAACCCACCACAGGGCAACCAGTAGTCCACCCTGTACCACTGAAACCCATTCACAGGACAAACAAGACTCCTCCCAGTACAACTGAAACCCACCACAGGGCAACCAGTAGTCCTCCCTGTACCACTGAAACCCATTCACAGGACAAACAAGACTCCTCCCAGTACAACTGAAACCCACCACAGGGCAACCAGTAGTCCACCCTGTACCACTGAAACCCATTCACAGGACAAACAAGACTCCTCCCAGTACAACTGAAACCCACCACAGGGCAACCAGTAGTCCTCCCTGTACCACTGAAACCCATTCACAGGACAAACAAGACTCCTCCCAGTACAACTGAAACCCACCACAGGGCAACCAGTAGTCCTCCCTGTACCACTGAAACCCATTCACAGGACAAACAAGACTCCTCCCAGTACAACTGAAACCCACCACAGGGCAACCAGTAGTCCACCCTGTACCACTGAAACCCATTCACAGGACAAACAAGACTCCTCCCAGTACAACTGAAACCCACCACAGGGCAACCAGTAGTCCTCCCTGTACCACTGAAACCCATTCACAGGACAAACAAGACTCCTTCGAATACAACTCAAACTCCTCCCATTACAAACCCCCTCCCAGTTTATAAAAACACGCTCAATTCAACCAAAACTCCTTCCAGTACAACCGCAACCCATTCACAGGACAAACAATACTCCTCCCAGTACAACTGAAACCCACCAGAGGGCAACCAGTAGTCCACCCTGTACAACCAAAACCCATTCACAGGACAAACAATACTCCTTCCAGTATAACCCAAACTCCTCACAGTATAACCCAAACACCTCCCAGGGCAACAGAAACCCCTGTCAGTCCACCATAACTCTACCTAGCACAACCAGTGCTCCTCCCAGTACAACCAAATCCCATCACAGGACAAACAAATACTCCACTCAGTACAACAGAAACCTATCACAAGACAACCAGTACTCCTCCCAGTACAACCAAAACCCATGACAGGACAAACAATACTCCTCCCAGTACAACAGAAACCCACCACAGGGCTACCAGTACTCCTCACAGTACAACAGAAACCCACCACAGTTTAAGACCCCACGGAGCACATGATTGGTGTCTGTGAGGAAGATTCTCACATGGTCAGGACCAGACGATACAAAAGGCTGTGATATGGACGGGCAGTGAGGATTCTGAGGTTTCAGGACACTCAGCACATTTAGGTTTATCTTATATCTTAAGTGAAGAGCATTTGGGTGAAATCTGGGTGGACCCCTCAAGCCCCCCCTGAGGAACCAACACTTATGAATAACTGCGCACGGCGTTAACTTTTATATGCAGTATTTATGTGGACACAGTCACATAACGGTCTGTTATAAATCAGCCAGGAAGCCGCCCAGCTGCCGCTCCAGCTGCCGCTCTGATGAGGAAGTTCTGTTTCTTCATTAGTCTCGCTCTCCGCTCTCGTAATAAGAGGAACAGGGAACATGCTAGCCCACATATAAATTCATTAAGCCTGAAAAACCCGGACGGAGCTTTTCCTGCGGGCTCTCCCGCACGCCTTTCCCGGAGCTGCTGCGTTTAGACTCGTATTAGCTTCTCAAACAGTCCGAGGAAAGATAACTCCAGCAAATGACATGGTAATTACACAGCCGGATCCAGCCGTTTCTCAGCCCGCGTGGGTGATTTCTGCCCGACCTGCGCGTCTCAGTGTGCGTGGCTGCGATATTCCGCCAGGGCTTTATTCCAGAGAAGAAAAAGTGAAGAAATTACCATTTCATTTCTCCGGCGCTGAGAGGCCGCCTGTCTCTCGGGCCGAAACGGGGCCAGCTCACAGCCGCCTCTCCCGGCAGAGCTGAATGATAAAATGTTTATTACATTAGGGCTTTGGGGGGATGGAGATTAGATTTAAAGAATGATTGTATTTTAACAAAAGAATCTGGCCCTTTTTTTGTATGCTATTGATTTGGACTCTGACAGCTGCTGGAGCTGGAGCTGAGTCTCCGGCCGTACAGGTGTAAGGAGGATGAGTGACGTGGGGCCTCTGGTGAAAAACAGGAGAATGGCTGCATCGGGTACAGAAAGTCCATCGCTCAGTGTAATAACATCTTTAAAACCTTGCTGGTCCACCCTGTAGATGTGAAGTCAGAGATGATGGCTCATCTGTTGCTGGACCAGAGCTTAAATATAGCAGGGATGTCCCAAAACACACACACACACACACACACACATATATACACTACAGCTCAAAAGTTTGGGATCACAGTGAAATGTTCTTGTTTAATGGAGTATCTTCTTCCTTAACACAACAATGGACTGACGGGTCTCTAAAGAAACTTGTTTCTTTCTGGTCATTGTGAGTCGGTCAGCAAGTCATCAACTGCTGATCTTCAGATACTAAACTAACCTAGAATGTTGTTCTCCCTTTTATACTCACTTATTAGTAGAATGTTTTTCAGCTGTGCATCACAATTGGTCAAGAGTGTCCTAACAACCAATTAGTCCAATAACATCCTTAACTTGGATTGGTGGTCGTACCAGGAGATTTAGACAGAGGACTGAGAATTACTGATAATAGACTATATGTAAAATAAGCCTCTCTACAAAAATAGACTTTAATACAAACATTTTTACTCTTTAAAAATCATCTGATACACTTACATTAATAGTGAAATGGACAATATTGTTTGTGAATTGCATGAAAATTGCATGAAATGAAATTGTAAAGTGATCCTAAACTTTTGAGCGGTAGTGTATATAATGTGTGTGTATATATATATATATATATATATATATATATATATATATATATATATATATATATATATATATATATATATATATATATATATTGAAAGGCAAAAATAGTCCACAAAGAAAACACATTTATTTCAGAATAGGTTGTTTGCAAATCACATCACTGCATTGTTATGCTGCAAACTGCAGCTGGAGGCCAAGATGTGCCTCATAGTCCCACAGGACCAACACACAGCAAGGACTATTTGGGTGGCGGATCATTCTAAGCACTGCAGTGACACTGATGTGGTGGTGGTGTGAGTGGATCACTTGCTGGTCCACCTTGTAGATGTAAAGTCAGAGACAGTAGCTCATCTGCTGCTGCACAGTTTGTGTTCCTCTAGTTCTTCATCAGTGGACACAGGACGCCGCCCACAGGACACTGCTGTCTGGATAGTTTTGGTTTGTGGACGATTCTCAGTCCAGCAGAGACACTGAGGAGGTGTTTAAACACTCCAGCTGCAGCACTGCTGTGTCTGATCCACTCACACCAGCATAACACACACACTAACACACCACCACCACGTCAGTGTCACTGCAGTGCTGAGAATGACCCACCTCCCTAATAGTATCTGCTCTGTGGTGGTCCTGTGGGGGTCCTGATCATTAAAGAACAGAGTAATAAAGTATACAGAGAATCAGATGAACTACAGTCTGTAGGCGGAGCTCCTGTATGGTCAGTGGAGCTGATACAGTGGACAGTGATTGTAGATTCATATTATATGGTGAACGTTGTTGGATGACATTGGATGTTGTTTTTAGGTTCTAAGAAGTGAACGAGGCTGTATTAGTGGGATTGTCAGTGCTGTGGTGGAGCGTGAGACCCTGACAGGTGGTAGGTTCTGCGCCGGAGGGCATGCCCAAGAGCGGTTTAGCTCAAAGAACCCGAGTTGACCCTCGAGTTCTGTTCCTGAGCCAGGACTGAGCAGAGCCGCACTGAAACCAGCCTTGAATAACAGCTGTAGAACAGAGGATTATTATTATTCATGCTGACCAAGAGGTTCAGCCCCCTATTAGAACAGACATGTGCCCATTAGAATGCAGAGGTCGGAGCTCCTCTGGCTCAAAGGGGCTTTAAACTCTTGAAAGCTCTGACATCACAACAAAGCGTGAGCTTTTTTTTTTTAATCGCTGCTTCTTCAGTTTTGCAGCTTAAAAAGTGGCAAACGTTCTATTTCAAACGTTATTGAAACCGATCAGCGTTCTTTTCAACGTTTGTTTAACGTTTTGAAGATCCAGGTGTTCCTGCATGAACGCTTGGGAGAGCAGAGCAGAGCATCACTTCCATCTATTTAATTCAAACACAAATGTCTGGTCGCGCGAGAATAGATTTGCAGATGCGACTTGGAGTCGTGTTCCCGGCAGGACTGCGGAGAAAGCAAACATGCGATGGCAAATATCAATACTCGGGGGCAGCGGGATAGCGGTGGGATTGCGGCTGCTTTCGTCTCCCCCCTCGCCGAGGGGTTTTTATTGCTGCCTGCGGAATTGGAAATGAGTTCCACGGCGGACTGTGGGGTTTGATTTGTTTCTTGTTCCTACAGTTGCCTCCACCTGACAGGTCACCGCGGGGGAACGCAGAATGCATCAAGCCCCCCAACCGGATCTGCCTGCTAAAGAAGCACTTAGGAAACCAATCGGGATCCGCGGACGCCCGCCGATATTTTTATGCACGGTTGAAATGAAGCTCCAAATTACGCCGCGAACCTGAGACCTTCGCTGATTGCTTGATTGGATTCATCGTGATGGTTCCTCGCTTGCCGTGCAGTTCCGGACTTGAAACAATTGGTTGTGGGGGGAACGCTGGGATCCAGACGCCTATCACTTTAACCCTTAAAAGCTATCGTAACAACAACAAAAGAAGATTAATAAACATGCTGTGATGAATAATCACTCCTAGGTTATTGAATTGAGTGGAGGAACTGTGTGGAAGGTACAGATGCTACTCTTTGAGTCCCTACCATATTGCACTACGTGGCCTAAAGTATGTGGACACCTACACATCACAACCATGTGACTCATCTCATTCATTGGATTAATATACACACCCTCTTTGCAGCTACAGCTAATAGCCACTCCTCTGGGCAGGCTTTCATAAGATCTTGGAAGGTCAAGCACTGATGTTGTGATGTCAGGGGCGTTGAGGTCAGGTTCTGGACCTCCACACCAGAAACCTCAACTCTGGTCTTGAAAGATCTGCTTTGTGTACAGGGTCCAGACATGCTAGATGTTTTTTTCCCTAAACTTTAGCATTAATAAATGGAGCTTAACACCACCCCAGAGTCCAGTGGTGGAGCTTTACACCACCCCAGAGTCCAGTGGTGGAGCTTTACACCACCCCAGAGTCCAGTGGTGGAGCTTTACACCACTCCAGAGTCCAATGGTGGAGCTTTACACCACTCCAGAGTCCAGTGGTGGAGCTTTACGCCACCCCAGAGTCCGGTGGTGGAGCTTTACACCACTCCAGAGTCCAGTGGTGGAGCTTTACACCACTCCACAGTCCAGTGGTGGAGCTTTACACCACCCCAGAGTCCAGTGGTGGAGCTTTATGCCGCTACAGAGTCCAGTGGTGAGTGTTGTGCTCAGAATTGAGAACAAAAGCTTGCAATGGTCTACAAAGTTCTAATATAATAAATATCAAGAAGGAGGCGCATTTGAAAAGTGTGGATCAGATCCCAACTTATCAATAAATTACTATTAATATATAATTAACAATGTGTTTTCGTTTTAATGCTTTTAGCATATTCTTAAAAGACATCCCAAAATATTGAATAAAACATCTTAAAATACATTCTGGAGTCTGGCTTATACATACACAATCATTAAATAATAAATAATAAATCCAGCCAGCGAGCCAGCTGCCCTGGTCTTCATCTTAAAAACTCTGACTGAGCATTGAGGTCTACTAATGACTTTCATGATCCATCTTTTACTAAATATTACCAGAACTCTCCGTAATCATGACCACTGCTAACCCTCTAACACATTTATGGGATTTGCAATGTTACGTATAGACCAACTCAGAATGTTTGTAGAACGTTTTCTAGTTCTTGGTATTTTTTTAAGCAGCATTAAATACAAACAGAACACAATGAACTAATATATGGTCAGTAGTGGTAAGTCCAGCTTTACTCCACTCCAGAGTCTAGTCATGGAACCTTACACCGCCCCAGAGTCCAGCAGTGGAGCTTTACACCACCCCAGAGTCTAATGGTGGAGCTTTACACCACTCCAGAGTCCAATGGTGGAGCTTTACACCACTCTAGAGTCTAATGGTGGAGCTTTACACCACTCTTGAGTCTAATGGTGGAGCTTTACACCACTCCAGAGTCCAATGGTGGAGCTTTACATCTTTTCCTGCTACAGCTAAAAGAGTGAAACACTGTTGGGGAAACTACTCTTTGTCACTTGCTTTTGCAGCTCATGGCTCCCCCAGTTCTCCTTCTTTCATGTAAAGTTTCATTTTAATGCGTAAGTCGGAAAATTCAGTCATGCTCTGGAACTCCACCATGCTTGAAGGAGAAGGAGAACGTGGTTCTTGAGTAATAGGACGTTTGAAGGAGAAGGTGGTTCTTGAGTAATAGGACGTTTGAAGGAGAAGGTGGTTCTTGAGTAATAGGACGTTTGAAGGAGAAGGTGGTTCTTGAATAGAAGGACGTTTGGAGGAGACGGTAGTTCTTGAGTAGAAGGACATCTGGAGGAGAAGGAGTGAGCACGAGACCTCTTGTCTGCCTCTTCCCGGCAGTTTTACTGGATGCCAAAAATATCCAGATAAATAATTCATCTCCGGCGAAATGTTCGGTCAGTCTTTGTCCCTCTCACACCAAATAAACCATACAATTTTGTGTCTGTCTCAAAACCTAGTGAGTGTGTAAGTAGGCTGTCTAGTTAAAGTATCAGCGTTCTCTCCTCATCTCCTCATAAAACAGGAGAGGCCAATGTAAGTCAATGGAACCCAATTTTTTTCTGAGCTATTTTGGAGTATTTCTATTGGTCCATTCGGAAATAAGGCCTCAGCTTTCATTTATATGCGGACGACACTCAGATTTACTAAGTACTAAGGATGATACGACACATGCGTTAGAGTTAATCTTAGATTGTCTCTATGAAATAGTTGGTAGACAGCCTTCTCTGCTGGAGATCACTAATTTTAATCTTAGTATAGATGGTATGCAGAATTGGGTGTTACTTTTGATAGTCACTTAAATTTTGATACCCGTATCAAAAAATATTACTAAAGTGTCTTTTTATCATCTTAGAAACGTTGCTAGGTCCTTTCTATCACCTGCTGATGCTGAAAGGCTTGTTCATGCTTTTATTTCCTGTAGGTTGGACTATAGTAACTCTCTTTTTCTGGTTTACTTAAAAAAAACTCTTTAAAGGCTTCAGTATGTTTAGAATTGTGCTGCCAGAGTTTTAACCTGTACGTCTCCTCGTGCTCATATTACTCCTGTGCTGGAAAAACTGCACCGGCTCCCTGTTCGTGCCTTGTATTGATTTTAAAATTCTCGTACTGACGTATAGTGTGGTGCATGGTACAGCTCCAGGGTATGTAGTTGATTTGGTAAAGTACTATACTCCTTCTCACTCTTTACACTCTGTTATACTCTTACTCTACAGCAGCCGGTCTGTAAACTTAGGTCAGTGGGGGAGCGAGCATTTTCTTATAGAGCTCCTCGGCTGTGGAATGCCTCACCAAACACTCTAAAAACACTCCTACAGTAGTATCTTTTAAGAAGTCACTTAAGACACATCTGTTTAGATTAACTTTTAATTGTAATTTATTTATTTTATTTTTTTAAAAATTCAATTTATATACATACATTTTTGTATTGAGTGTTATGTTTATATGTAGCACTTTGGCTTTGAGAAAGGCGCATTATAAATTATTATTATTATTATTATTATTATTATTATTATTATTATTATTTATGTGATTTTCACGTAGTCTGAATGGCAGCTCGCGTGTTCAACTCAGAAAAAAGTATAAAATAAATTAAATATTTTTACATTCAACTCTGCAGTGAAATAAAATTCTAGGGCTCATGACTGCAAAGAGTTAATTTCTCATCTAATCAAGCTGAAGGTTATATTATTGGAGTAGAACATGTAGATGTATATACTATAATCAGCATTGAGAAATTTCATCACTGACAATGTCCCTCTTTTGGATTTATCTCTCTCAAATAAGTTCTTGTGTTGTTACTCTGGATGTAACACTAGGGTTCTGTCTCAAATCCTAGACGGCTCCCTAAGTAGTGCACTGACACTGACTGGATCAGCTGTGTAAGTAGCAGTGTTCTCTCCTCGTCTATCTTCATAAGACTGATTACTGAGACGCTCTAGTTGGAGAGAGACTGCGGCATGGCTTGTTCCTGTCCACAGCATGTTAACAGTGTTTACTGACCTCAGCTGCAGCGCCTCCTCAGCGTCTCGTGGGTTTTTACTGCAGTGTTGATGGTTTTGGCTCTGGAGGAGTGAAGTAGACGGAAGTTTCGAGTAAATACTGAGTCAATAAGCCGGTAAGTTTGTCCTGGTGTGGGTTTGTGCTAACAGCTCCCCCTTGTGGAGGATATTAGTGAGTTATTGGCTTATGAGCTGATTCACAAGTAAAACTTTGGGTGGGTGTGTCTCAAAGAGCTTTCTAGTTTAGTAGTTTGGGGAATTTGACCAGTTTTTGAGGTCTTTCGAATCTTTTGTTTCCCATAATGCACCACAGAACCAGTGAACACTGACTGTTCGCTATGTTCTCTGGCCGTAAGTAGCACCCTGCCTGCAGATACACTATGTTGCTTCAAGTATTTACTCACCCATCCAAATCATTGACTTCAGGTGTTCAATCACTTCCAGGGCCACAGGTGTATAAAACCAGCTCCTAGACACACAGACTGCTTCTACAAACATTAGTGAAAGAATGGGTCGCTCTCAGGAGCTCAGTTATTATTACTGTTAATGATTATTTATGAGCTGGACTGTCTAATAGAAGCTGAACTGAGCTCCACAGTTTAGAAGCAGGAGAGCTGAAAGAGAGTCTCCAGGTTCTCTGTTTGTTACTGAAGGTGTTTTTAAAGAATCTGCAGGTCTAAGATCAGCAGCTGGAACATAAACAGAGAGACGTTCTGTGATGTAGCAGGTTCTAGATTATCTAGAGTTTATAGACGAGTACAGTGATCAACCTTGACCATCACAGTGATCAACTCTGACCATTACAGTGATCAACTCTGACCATTACAGTGATCAACTCTGACCATTACAGTGATCCACTCTGACTATTACAGTGATCAACTCTAACCATTACAGTGATCAACTCTGACCATTACAGTGATCAACTCTAACCATTACAGTGATCAACTCTGACCATTACAGTGATCAACTCTGACCATTACAGTGATCAACTCTGATCATTAAAGAGATCAACTCTGACCATTACAGTGATCAACTCTGACTATTACAGTGATCAACTCTGACCATTACAGAGATCAACTCTGACTATAACAGAGATCAACTCTGACCATTACAATGATCAACTCTGACCATTACAGTGAACAACTCTGACCATTACAATGATCAACTCTGACCATTACAGTGATCAACTCTGATCATTACAGTGATCAACTCTGATCATTAAAGAGATCAACTCTGACCATTACAGCGATCAATTCTGACTATTACAGTCATCAACTCTGACCATTACAGTGATCAACTCTGACCATTACAGTGATCAAGTCTGATCATTAAAGAGATCAACTCTGACCATAACAGCGATCAACTCTGACTATTACAGTCATCAACTCTGACCATTACAGTCATCAACTCTGACTATTACAGCGATCAACTCTGACCATTACAGTCATCAACTCTGACTATTACAGCGATCAATTCTGGCTATTACAGTCATCAACTCTGACCATTACAGTGATCAACTCTGACCATTAAAGTCATCAACTCTGACCATTACAATGATCAACTCTGACCATTACAGTGATCAACTCTGACCATTACAATGATCAACTCTGACCATTACAGTGATCAACTCTGACCATTACAGTGATCAACTCTGACCATTACAGTCATCAACTCTGACCATTACAGTGATCAACTCTGACCATTACAGAGATCAACTCTGACCATTACAGTGATCAACTCTGACCATTACAGTCATCAACTCTGACCATTACAGTGATCAACTCTGACCATTACAGTCATCAACTCTGACCATTACAGTGATCAACTCTGACCATTACAGTCATCAACTCTGACCATTACAGTGATCAATTCTGACCATTACAGTGATCAACTCTGACCATTACAGTGATCAACTCTGACCATTACAGTGATCAATTCTGACCATTGCAGTGATCAACTCTGACCATTACAGTGCTCAACTCTGACCATTACAGTGATCAACTTAAAGTTTAAAATATCTGTTTAGTCACGAGCTGACTGTGTTTAAGCTATAGCTGAGGTGAATCAGGGATAGCTTGGAATTAGAATTTCATTGGGGGGGGGGGGGTATCTTTTGAAGATAATTTTTAATTTTATTAAACAGTGCTGTGTGTGAGACAGACAGGCGGCTGTATCTGGTCTCAGGGTAAAGAGCAAGTGAGTCTTAATGAAATATCTGAAATTCAGCTTCACAGTGGATATTGTTGGTACATTCTGTACCATCATCCAGTGTTCCCACCTCCAGGGAACAAACACAGCCAGTGCCTGAAATTCCTATTTATTGTTTGCTGATTCACTACATCCAGAACTTGCGCAAATCAAGACACAGCCTATGAATATAAACCTGCTTGTTTGGAATGAATTGTTTATTAATTTAATAAATAAATTTTATTTAATTATTTCGAATGACTTATTTATTAACAGCAGGATTAATTCACTTCAGTGTACATCAATCAGCCGTCCTGGTACGTCCTCTCACTGTCCATATCAGCTCCACTGACCATATAGAAGCTACACTTACAGACTGTAGTTCATCTGATTCTTTGTATACTTTATTACTCTGTTCTTTTATAATCAGGACCCCCACAGGACCCCCACAGGACCCCCAGAAAGCAGGTATTACGGTTAGCACTGCAGTGACACTGATGTAGTCGTGGTGTGTTAGTGTGTGCTGTGCTGATGTGAGTGGATCAGACACAGCAGTGCTGCTGCTGATGTGTTTAAAAACCTCAGTGTCACTGCTGGACTGAGAATCGTCCACCAACCAAAACTATCCAGACAGCAGTGTCCTGTGAGCACTGATGAAAAACTAGAGGAACAGATGTGTAGCAACAGATGAGCTACTGTCCCTGACATTAGATGACATTAATCTGGATTAGAAGGTAGTTCCCGAGTAGAAGGACAACTAGAGAAGAAGGTAGCTTTTGAGTAGAAGGACGTCTGGAGGAGAAGGTGGTTCTCAAATAAAAGGACGTCTGGAGGAGACAGCAGTTCTCGATTAGAAAGACGTCTGGAGGAGGAGGTAGTCTTTGGGTAGAGGGACGTTTGGAGGAGAAGGTGGTTCTTGAGTAGAAGGACGTTTGGAGGAGAAGGTGTTTCTTGAGTAGAAGGACGTTTGGAGGAGAAGGCAGTCTTTGGGTTGAAGGATGTTTGGAGGAGAAAGTGATTCTTGAGTTGAAGTATGTCTGGAGGAGAAGGTAGCTTTTGAGTAGAAGGGTGTCTGGAGGAGAAGGTAGTCCTCAAATAGAAGGACGTCTAGAGGAGAAGGTAGTTCTGGAGTAGAAGGTCGTTTGGAAGAGAAGGCAGTTCTTGAGTGGAAGGACGTTTGAAGGGCAAGGTGGTTCTTGAGTGGAAGGACATTTGAAGGAGAAGGTGGTTCTTGAGTAAAAGGACGTTTGAAGGAGAAGGTGGTTCTTGAGTAGAAGGACATTTGAAGAAGAAGTTGGTTCTTGAGTAGAAGGTCGTTTGGAGGAGAAGGTAGTTCTTAAGTGGAAGGACGTTTGAAGGAGAAGGTGGTTCATGAGTGTAAGGACGTTTGAAGGAGAAGGTGGTTCTTAAGTAGGAGAAGGAGAAGGTGGTTCTTGAGTAGAAGGACGTTTGAAGGAGAAGGTGGTTCTTGAGTAGAAGTATGTTTAGAGAAGAAGGTAGTTCTTGAGTAGAAGGACGTTTGGAAGAGAAGGTGATTCTTGAGTAGAAGGATGTTTGGAGAAGAAGGTGGATCTGGAGTAGAAGGATGTTTGAAGGAGAAGGTGGTTCTTGAGTAGAAGGACATTTGAAGGAGATGGTGGTTCTTGAGTAGAGGGACGTTTAGAGAAGAAGGTAGTTCTTGAGTAGAAGGACGTTAGGAGGAGAAGGTGGTTCTTGAGTAGAAGGGCGTTTGAAGGAGAAGGTGGTTCTTGAGTAATAGGACGTTTGAAGGAGAAGGTGGTTCTTGAGTAAAAGGACGTTTGGAGGAGAAGGTGGTTCTTGAGTAAAAGGACGTTTGGAGGAGAAGGTGGTTCTTGAGTAAAAGGACGTTTGGAGGAGAAAATTGGTTTTTGAGTTAAAGGACGTTTGGAAGAGAAGGCAGTCTTTGGGTAGAAGGATGTTTGGAGGAGAAAGTGATTCTTAAGTTAAAGTACGTCTGGAGGAGAAGGTAGCTTTTGAGTAGAAGGGTGTCTGGAGGAGAAGGTAGTCCTCAAATAGAAGGATGTCTAGAGGAGAAGGTAGTTCTGGAGTAGAAGGTCGTTTGGAGGAGAAGGTGGTTCTTGAATAGAAGGACGTTTGGAGGAGAAGGTAGTTCTTGAGTAGAAGGACATCTGGAAGAGAAGGAGCGAACACGAGACCTCTTGTCTGCCTCTTCCCGGCAGTTTTACTGAATGCCAAAAATATCCAGATAAATAATTCATCTCCGGCGAAATGTTCGGTCAGTCTTTGTCCCTCTCACACCAAATAAACCATACAATTTTGTGTCTGTCTCAAAACCTAGTGAGTGTGTAAGTAGGCTGTCTAGTTAAAGTATCAGTGTTCTCTCCTCATCTCCTCATAAAACAGATTACTGAGGCGCTCTAGTTAGAGAGAGACTGTGTCAATAGTGGTTTAGCTGGTTGCTAAGCTACTGGCCGGCATCCAAAACAATAGCCTGAGGTTTAAAAACCTGCTAGCATAAATGCTAATGTCTGGAGTATAAAGTGTAAATGGTGAAGGACTCGTTACAGAGTTGATAATAAAATACTGTTTTGTGTGATTATATGACCAGAAACATATTAAAACTCCAGAGAATCAAAATAACTCACATTTTAAAACCACTTCACTGCTCCTAGATTAGCCTGCGCTGCATCATGGGATTGTCTTAGCGGCTGAGGAAGAGTTTGATGCTTCCTTAAAATCAGGTCTAAATAAGGTTCCTCAGTAGACAGCATGTTTAAGGTATGTAAGAATGGGGACAGTCTACATGTCGGGAGCGCTTACTATGATGTACAATGCTGCCTATGTAGGAGCTCAGTAGGATTTGAGACAGACCCGTAATAACTCCTGTAATATTACTGCACCGTGTAAAGCCGAGGTTACCCTGATGACTCTTATCCTGATTTTAGCCCCCGAGTCTCTGCGTAGTCGATAGCTGGGACTGACCCAGATTAGCTGGGTTATATCGAGCAGGCTTTCAGTCTACTAGTATGTACTCCAACAGCCTCCACCGGCCAGGACAAAATGGATCAGATACAGCAGTGCTGCTGCTGGAGTGTTTAAACACTGTGTCCACTCACTGTCCACTCTATTAGACACTCCTACTACTTGCTGGTCCACCTTGTAGATGTAAAGTCAGAGACAGTAGCTCATCTGCTGCTGCACAGACTGTGTTCCTCTAGTCCTTTATCAGTGGACACAGGACGCCGCCCACAGGACACTGCTGTCTGGATACTTTTGGTTGGTGGACGATTCTCAGTCCAGCAGTGACACTTAGGAGGTGTGTAAACACCATATCGTCGCTGTCCAATGAAAAACAAGTGTCTTTAAAATAGCAACTTTAAAGGAGAGACCAAAAACATATGTTATATTCAATGTAAGTCAATGGAACCAGAATTTTTTCTAAGCTATTTTGGAGCGTTTCTATTGGTCCATTCATTGTGAACTTTTCACACAATGTAAACAACCATTGGCGTGTTCAAAAAATGTAGAAAACTCAAAATCGACAAAAATGGATACATGTTTTTCATTGGACAGCAATGCTATGCTAGGTGTGGTGGTATCTGTAAGACCCCTACATCCTTGAAACTAATGCTATTTTCTGGTGCTGAACTGATGGGGGCGGGGGGGGGGGGTCATTTAAATTCCCTTTGTGCTGGAGGACAGGTGATCTTGACACAGACATGAGAGGATGAAATTGCGGCGGGGGGACTCGAATCATCCGGGCTCCTTTGCCCTTGATGTTGATTGAAAATGCCAAAGGACGGCACTCAAAGTCATCAAAGTGAACGCGGGACAATTTCTGATTTCAGAGAGACGGCCCGTCACGAGCGACAGCAAACGAGTCCAGAGTTTCCCCTCGAGATGCATTCAGATTTCCCCCCGCGGCGGATCTCCGGCCCCGCAGCTGCAATACAGGTGCGTTATGAACTTGATTGGCCGTTACAGGCTGAGTTTCATAGAAAAGGTTTATTCTGACAGACAGGATGGATGTTACAGTTACTGGGGTCTTATTTACAAGAACGTCACAATGCTTTGTACAACTCGGCGGCGCCAAAGGACGGGAAGGAACGACCGAATGTTATTCCAAGTTTCCAAAGCACAACACCGCCATGAGACAAAAGGAAAGTAAAGGGTTAGACAGGATTGTTCTAATTTACAAATAAATAAAGAAAAATAAGCATTCATGCGGGGAATAAGCCTCTTGATCACAGAAAACGAAGAGCCAGGAGGTAAGGCATGGTTATCTGAGAGGAGAAACCAAAACATTGTTCAGAACAAAGTCAGTATTCCGTTAATCTCTATCCGGATAGAAAAGGCAATGGCTTCAAATCGTCACTCCGTCGTGTCAATGCAAACGTCCGCTTTGGAAAAACAAAGATGAACAAAAACCCAACAAACAAAGTGCTTCATCATCATCATCGTCGTCGTTCCTCTTGGCTTAAGCTGCTTTATCTTTAGGATCACTGTAGACCATCGTGGAGATGTGAACATGCTGGTTATGGAGGGTCTTCCGTGTTCTCGTAAGTTGGACTAACAGACCACTTCTCCTGCCACCTCCTCCTTACCTAAGACCACTGCATCTGAATACTACAGGGTCTTACCCAGGGACTAGTGTGAGGTGGTTACCCAAATGAGGAACTGAACCCCAGCCTACAGCATAGAGGGTTGCAGTGTAGCCCACTATACCTAGTCTTATACTGACACCACTTTAGGACAAGGCTACTTTTATAAAGGGTTAATAAGGGGCAGTCGTGGGCTGGAAGGTGGGAACCAGCCCTGTGACCAGAAGGTTGCTGTTTCAGTCCCCTGAACCAGTGTGATGTGATTGAAGGACCCTGAAGCAAGTATGTGTGTATGTGTATGTGTATGTGTGTGTATCACTAGCCCCTAGTGTGTATGTGTGTATCACTGGCCCCTAGTGTGTATGTGTGTGTATCACTAGCCCCTAGTGTGTATGTGGGTGTATCACTGGCCCCTAGTGTGTATGTGTGTGTATCACTGGCCCCTAGTGTGTATGTGTGTGTATCACTGGCCCCTAGTGTGTATGTGGGTGTATCACTGGCCCCTAGTGTGTATGTGTGTGTATCACTGGCCCCTAGTGTGTATATGCGTATCACTGGCCCCTAGTGTGTATGTGTGTGTATCACTGGCCCCTAGTGTGTATGTGTGTGTATCACTAGCCCCTAGTGTGTATGTGGGTGTATCACTGGCCCCTAGTGTGT
This sequence comes from Megaleporinus macrocephalus, assembly GCA_021613375.1. Taxonomy (NCBI): domain Eukaryota; kingdom Metazoa; phylum Chordata; class Actinopteri; order Characiformes; family Anostomidae; genus Megaleporinus; species Megaleporinus macrocephalus. The sequence continues at coordinate 48,913,453 of CM038705.1, forward strand.
ATGTGTGTGTATCACTGGCCCCTAGTGTGTATGTGTGTGTATCACTGGCCCCTAGTGTGTATGTGGGTGTATCACTGGCCCCTAGTGTGTATGTGTGTGTATCACTGGCCCCTAGTGTGTATATGCGTATCACTGGCCCCTAGTGTGTATGTGTGTGTATCACTGGCCCCTAGTGTGTATGTGTGTGTATCACTAGCCCCTAGTGTGTGTGTGGGTGTATCACTAGCCCCTAGTGTGTGTGTGGGTGTATCACTGGCCCCTAGTGTGTATGTGTGTGTATCACTAGCCCCTAGTGTGTGTGTGGGTGTATCACTGGCCCCTAGTGTGTATGTGTATGTATCACTAGCCCCTATTGTGTATATGTGTATCACTGACCACTAGTGTGTGTGTGTGTGTGTGTGTGTGTGTGTGTGTGTGTGTGTGTGTGTGTGTGTATGTGTATAGGTGGTTTACAGATGTTTACTGATCGGACTTTTCTACCAGTCAGCTTCAAACCCGTCAGCTTCAGCTCTTTCATATATATCGGATGAAACAGCTACGTTTTTATTAATGTGATAACTGTTTACTAATACTTTGTGAAGTGCTTTTAAAGTGTTTACAACTAATAACTATTATTAAACTAATGTTAAACCGTTCATACACCATTTATGAGGAAGCCTTATTCTGAAGTGCTAGCGTTGTTGGTATAATGTAGTAGTGTGTTATATTGCTGCCCTTCATGCTGTAGACTGGGATTAGAGCACAGTTAACAAAGATCCTGCCAGGGTTTTATCACAGTAGTCCATAGTCTCTGTGTTTAGAGCATAGTTAACCCTGAATCTAACATGAACTACTGGGGTGCCTTGTAGTAACCATGTTGATACCATTATCCTACCATGGTATTACTCTGGTCTAGTTTATATTAACAGTAGGTACTGTATAGGTAACCATGATACTACCAAAAACTACTATGGTGCCTTAGGGTGACTATTTGTATACCATGATTCTGCTATGGTGTTACTATGGTAGTTCATAATCTCTATGGTTAGAGTACAGTTAACTCTGAATCCACCATGAACTACTATAGTATCCTATGGTACATATGTTTATACTATAGTACTATAGTAGTCCAGTCTCTGTGGATAAAGCACAGTTAACCCTGAATCTATTCCACGAACTATTACCACAGTATGGTGCCTTATAGTATGTTGATACTACGATCCTACCATGGTGTTACTATGGTAGTTTATATAAAAATAGGTACTGTATGAGTAACCATGATTCTACCTTAAACTACTATAGTGCCTTGATTCTGCTATGGTGTTTCTATGTTAGTTCTTAATCTCTATGGTTGGAGTACAGTTAAATCCAGAACTACTATGAACTCCCATAGTATCTTATGGTACATATGTTTATACTTTGACCCTGTCATGGTTTTACTATGGTAGTTTATATTATCTATGGTTGGAGCATAGTTAACTATGAATCCACCATGTAATACTATGGTACCTTATAATAACCATGCTTATACTATGATCCTAGCATGATTTTGCTATGATTTTACTATGGCAGGTCAAAGTCAATTTGGTTTCTGTATAGTTAACCTTGAATCTACCATGTACTGCTTTAGTGCCCGACAGTAACCATATTTATACTATGCCCCAGTCATGTTTGTACTAAGGTGGTTAATGCTAACTTTGGTTACTGTATAATTAGCCGCAATTCAAACTTCAGCTACTATGGTGCCTTGTGATTATCTATTTTTATACTATGATCCTGTCATGGTTTTATTATGGTAGTTTATAGTCATTATGGTTGGACTATAGTTAACCATGATTCTACAATATACCATTAAGATGCCTTATAATAACCATGTTTATACTATGATCCTACCAGGGTTTTACTATGCTAGTTCATGAACACCATGGTTAGAATAAATTTAATCATGAATAAACTTCTATGGAAACTATTTTACATCATGATCCTGCTATGGTTTAACTATGGCAGTTCATAGTCACTTTGGTTACTGTATAGTTAACCATGAATCTACCATGTACTACTTTGGTGCCCAACAGTAACCATATTTATACTATGCTTCTGCCATGGTTTTACTAAGGTGGTTTATGCTAACTTCAGTTACTGTATAGCTATGGTTTTACTATTTTAGTTAATAAACACTATGGTTAGAAAACAGTTAACCATAGTTACTATGTTGCTACTTACTATGGCAGTTCATAATAAGGTACTGTACTGTGTAGGTAGCTTTGAATCTACAGTGATCTGCTATGATTTTTGTATGGTATCTATGTTTATATTTAAGGACTATACTGCAGCTAAAAAAAGCATAATAACCTGGACAATACACAAACAGTGAGGTGTAATAGAAACATGGTGTAGATACTGGGATAGTATAGTAACAGTGGTTAACCCATAACAGTACAATCATATCAATGGACACCATATTAAAACCATGCTAGAGATACCTCAGTAAGAGTCATGTTGAATATACCACCATATCATAGTTTTCTACCATGATACCAATGGTGAACCAGGATGCCCATCTCTAATAAAACCATGCTGGAGATAACTCAGTAGCTGTCATGTTTTTCTTTATGACCAAATCATATACTGTGCTAAAACCTTAGAGAATATACCAACATATCATAGTTTTCCTCCATGATGGCCAATGGCGAACCAGGATACCAATCTCTAGTAAAACCATGGTAGAGATACGTCAATAACCATGTCATAGTTGTGCTTCCACCAAAAACCATGACACCATATTTCATTATTAAGGGTGTGTAGAAGCATAAAACAGCTTTGTGAGTGCAGGTGGGCGTTGACAGTATGACATAATCACGTCACTTCATGTTTGGGTGCTGCAGCTGGCTGAGGTTAGGCTCTATTCTTAGGAGGTCAGGAGATGTAGAGCTGAAGATGGCGGCAGTAGCATGAATCAGACCTGTTTAATTGGGTGTAGAGCTGCAGTGCTGCAGTATTGTAGTTTTGATTTTTGATATTTTTTTTATGTGGCACTACTGAAGGATTGTATCAGTTCCGACTTATCCATACTGCCCTCCCCAGGTGATGTGGAACACTCCAGCCCTGCACTCGTGAAGGTCTTTCCAATTTATGACTTCTTAAGTGTTGAGAAAACACTCGTTTCCAGGATCGGTGAAGTACTCGTGCTCCATGCTTTGGCAAAAGAAGGCCAAACAAGAAAACTAAAAAAAAATTCCACTTCATATTAAGTGGCTGTAATAACAGTGTAGGAACCTATCTACAACTATATAACTACTAGTGATGTAGCCACTGTTACAGATGGATTACAACAGCGTAGATTATCTAACTACACATAAGTATCAATTTCTATTTTGCCTCATGTAATTATGAGTATCTTGAGTTATAACAGCGTATTCTGTCTCATGTAATTACACATTGGTTATAACATGAGTAACATTTATAGACTAGAACAGTAAATGTTTAATAACTCGTAAGACAGTATTTACACCATAAAGCTGCTGTTGCAACTATCTAGCTACTCTTATGTAATTACTGGAGGCAGATAAGATTTTAATACATGTGTAATTACATAAGCTGTCCTGCTGTAGTACACCTGTAACAGTGGCTTCATCGCTAGTAGCTACATTGTTGTTCATGTGTAACTAAACAGTTATTACAGACACTGACTAGAACCTGGGAACCAAAAAACCAAGTGTCTCATCGTGACATACCCGCCGCATTCCTCAAATCTCCCTCAGCGTCTTTACGAGTCATCTTCGGTTTTGATGACGTGGTAGAGCGTGACGTTGAATATGACCTGGTGGCCGTTGTTCCAGGCGTAGAGCGCCCTCTCCCGGGCGTTGTAGTCCAGCATGGAGATGTGAAAGTACTGGTTGTGGAAGGGGATGTCCGTGTACTCGTAGGTGGACGTCTTGGTGTTGTAGGAGTAGTAGACCTTGGCTCCGGTCAGGTGGGAGTTGGTGATGTACAGCGTGCCGCAGATCATGAACGACTCTCCGGCGTTGCGCTTGGAGTACTCCGTGTTCCAGGTCCGCAGAACCTCCAGCGTCTGCGGCTCCATCTGCGAGATCACGATGTTCCCGGCATTCTGATTGGTGGCGTAGACGGCCCACAGGCCCAGCTCGTCGGCCATGAGGTCGATGTCGGAGAAGCCGCCCCAGGTGTAGGGGTAGACGTTGTGGAAGCCGGCGTACTCCAGGGCCCGCTGGGCCAGAACCCGACCCGTCTCAAAGCTGTACTTCACGATGATGTTGCTCTGCTCCTTGTTGTAGTACAGCGAGCCGTTGTACACTACGTGGTTGGTCCCGGCCCACTTGAACGGGAGGTAGTAGGTCCGGGACTCCAGGCCCGAGATGAAGTCTTCCATGGTCTTGTACTCGCGCACCACCTTGCTGTTGGTGTAGGTGTCCATGTACCAAACCTGCAACACGGAGATGAAAGCGTTCAGCAGTTTTCAAATCAGACAGCTTTGATCTCAAACGCTAATGTGTTGATAAAGTAGCTGTACAATCTTTTAACAGTTTGATTTTTGGCACCTGGTGAAACAAAGACTACTGATCTGTGTGTCCTGGATCTGTTCAAATAGAAATTATTCATATTCATCTTTTTTAAGTCATGAATATCAAAACAAGCCAACTGTGGACTCATCCTTGTTTATTTTACATTAATGTGACTAGAGTTGGTCCCACTGTCTACAATAACAGTGTAGTTACACACAAACAACAATGTTACTACTAGTGATGTAGCATTGTAACAGATCTATTACAGCACTACAGCTTATACTATTACATGTGTATCGATTTCAACATATTTTCTCTTGTGTTATTACACACTGTTAATAACGACTATAATTACATTGTTATTAGCATTTTTTCCCAGATGTCTTTTCCAGCTTTATATGGAAAGAACACAAGTACAGTCTTAATGTAAGTTATTACACACTTATTCATAACAAAATGCTAACTACAAATGCAGTTACAAGTATTTTAATAGTTGTAACAACATATTTTCTCTTGTGTTATTACACACTGTTAATAACTTGACTATAATTGCATTGTGATTAGCATTTTTTTCCCAGATGTCTTTTCAAGCTTTATAAGGAAGGAAGACATAAATATAGTCTTAATGTAAGTTATTACACACTTATTCATAAAACCGACAACTTCAAATGCAGTTATAATGTTATTACCATTGTGTAATTACAAAAGAGAGAATATACTGTAACAACTAAGATACTCTAATGTAATTACATAAGGCAATAAAAGAAATTGACATGCACATGTAATAACATACGCTGTACCATATTAGGTGTCTGTAATAACTGTGTAGTTACACACGAACAACAATGTAACTACTACTGATGTAGCCACTGATACAAATCTATTTCAGCAGTTCAGCGTATGTAACTTCACATTCACATCCATTTCCTTTTTACCTCAAACAATTACAAGTATTGATAGTTGTAACATATTTTCTCTTGTGTTATTACACGCTGGTAATAACTTGTCTACAATTACATTGTGATTAGCATTTTTTCCCTAATGTCTTTTCCAGCTTTTTAAGGAAGGAACACAAGTACGGTCTTAATGTAAGTTATTACACACTTTTTATAAAAACTGCTAACTACAAATGCAGTTACAATATTAATACGATTGTGTAATTACACGAGAGAGAAAACACTGTTACAACTATCAAGATACTCTAATGTAGTTACATGAGACAATAAAAGAAATTGAAATATACATGTAATAACATCAGCTGTACCATATTAAATGTCTGTAATTACTGTGTAGTTACACATGAACAACAATGTAACTACTACTGATGTAGCCACTGTGACAGTTCTATTACAGCAGTACAGCTTATATTACACATCAATTTCTTTTTTGCCTCATGCAATTACTTACAAGTATCTTCATAGTTCTAACAACATATTTTGTCTTGTTATTACAGACTGTTAATAACTATATATATTGACTAATATTACGTTGTGATTTGCATTTTTCCCAGATGTCTTTTCCAGCTTCATAAGGAAGGAACACATGAATACGGTCTTAATGTAAGTTATAAAATATTTATTTATAAAAAATGCAGTTACAATGTTATTACCATTGTGTAATTACATGAGAAAGATTGTGCTAGAAGTCGTTTTCTTATTTGTTTGAATTTCCCACAAATTGGTCTTTCCGTACAGAGGCTGGACGCCACACACTTCACTGTGTGATGGTTATTTCCCTTACAAACATTTTTATGATATTAGTGATATGACTCATTTGTGTCTGTGTCGAAGGCACAAAGCAATTAACTAGTTAGATAGTTGGTTAACTGTGATAGCTAGTTAGACAGCCAGCCTAAGTTTGTCTTAAACTGCTGTTAAATCAGTTAAAAACAATTGTACGAAACAGATGTTTTTCTAATGTGAAACGATTAACTCTATTCGATTGTCAGCTGTGTTGAAGGTCCATAAGGCCCAAACCTATTAGCTATCTAGTTAGTTAGTATGTGAGTTAGGAAGTTAGCAGGTACGGTAGTTAAGAACTAAGTAATTTAGGAAGTTAGTAGGTATTTAGTTAGTTAGTAAATTAGTTAGCTAGTAGGTAAGTTAATTTGTTAGCTAGTAAGTTAGCAATTTAGTTAGTAAGCTGGTAGGTTAGTTAGTTAGCTAGTAAGTCGCCAAGTAAGTTAGCAATTTAGTAAGCTAGTTAGTGTGTTAGTTAATAGGTTAGTTATTTAGCTAGTAAGTCAGCAAGTACGTTAGCTAGAAGTTAATACCTTAGTTAGCTAGTTAGTATGTAAGGTAGTAAGATAGTTCGTAAAGTAGTTAGTTAGTTAGTGCATAAGTTAGTATGTTAGTTCGTTATGTAATTAGTATGTAAGAAAGTTTCCCCCTGGGCGCTGTGGTGGCTGCCCACCGCTCTGGACAATTGTGCTCACTGCCCCCTAGTGTGTCTGTTCACTAGTGTGTGTATATGTGAGTATTTCACTGCACGGATGGGTTAAATGGGTTAAATATCTATCATCTATCTAAAAGCACTTCTTGCTATGAATAAAATATTCATCATACTTAAAATGTAGCGCTGGATCAACAAAACTCTATCAGCGCTTGGCAGAACTCAACAACACTAGTGGAAAACATTGTGCTGTTATGGGACTATAGTTGTGGGAGCCTCCTGGAGAAAAACAGAGATGTTATAAATTAGAGTTTGTCTGTAAACAGACGCTGTATTAAGAGTTATGACCTTCTTGGGAAAGTCCCGGCCCTCGAGGCCAACAGTGAAGCAGCTCACTGACAGGGAAGGGTTGATGATATTGTGATGCTAGTGGGAGCCACCCCGCCCACCACCCCACCGAGCGCCTCATTTTGGATATCTGTAGCCAAAGACCAATTTGAGCCAAAAGCTACATCCTTTATGAGGTTCTTCTCAGATTCTATCAGTGGTTTCAAGCCTGTTTTGAGTATTTTGGTTTCTTCCCATCACAAAGAGTCTTGTATGGCTATACTGTCCACCCCTCCAGCCCGGCACTCAATTTACGACTTCTTAATCAGTGTTGGATCAGAGAAAACACTAATTTCCAAGACCTACTGAACACTTCCTGTAGATCATGAGGGACTTCCTGAAGTACTCTGGGCTCCATGCTTTGGCCAAATGAGTTCCCACTTAATGTGAATGTCTGCAATAACTGTGTAGTTACACACAAACAACATATGTAATGGCAATGAAACTACTACTGGTTTTAGTCTCTTTCCATCCAGAGAGACAAGCGTTTGGTCTTGTATGGCTGGAAATAACGATCACCTCCAGTAAAGCTTTGGCGTGTCTACAGCATGTTGAGTATCTGATGCATACTAAAGGGCATGAAGAGCACAGTAAGCCTATTGGCCTGGCATGGTCGGAGTGGACGATATTGCTGGAGTGTTTCTAAAGTACAGCTACAGTGTTCTAAACTTGCTTGCTGCGTTGCCAGTATAAAGGGTCAATTTAAGTGTTACTGTCATAGAGATACACTGCTGTATACTCTGGAAACACAAATTTGACAGCTGACAGTTGGACTAACGCTGATTAGCTGATTATTGGGTTCAACTTTATATTAGAGTCTGTAGTTAATGTGTAGTTGCACATAAACAATCATGTAAGAATAATGTACCTACTGAAGACTACACTGTTACAGATGAATCACAGCAGTACAGCGTATATAAATACACATGTAAATACACAAGCATAGTAGTGAAAGCATATTTCTTATATGTAATTACAATGTGTAATAGGGCCAACTGCTGTTTTCCCACCACTGATTTCCTGACTGTGTTTACAGATTATCATGATTTATGTTATTAGTTTTTTGTTTTCTGCCAGATCTTCAACGCGTAACTCGTTTCACAGTTTTCCAAATATCAACACAGTTCCAGCTCCAGATTGTCTGGTCTGATCATGTGATTCGAGCTTGTGTACAGCTTTTTGATTGGAAGCACAGATTCTGGATAACAGCAGATTTATTCTGGATTGTTTTCCCATAGAGAATGAATAGGATGGAAAAGTGCACACCAATCTACTGAACTTCCCCTCCTACTGACCCCCTACTGAATGGTTGGTTTGAACCACACTTGTTTGTTTGTTGTTTTATCCATCCCTGTTTTTCCCCTATAGGGTCACATTCATTTTTGGACACACCCAAACATCATGGTTTCATTTAACCTACAGCCTCCAAACTCCCTGTACTCACTCAGAGCAGATCCCCAAACACACTGACCCGCACTCCTCCACTCCACCTGCGTTTCCTTCAGGACATTACACAATGATTAAAAGACTGAACTTTCAACAGATTACATCAACAGCTAGCTACATACTGGGGACGTTGGCATGTCCTGTGTGGCTGCAGTTGAAAGTTGTTTCATTACGAAGGTAATCAAACATGTCCTGTTACAATAAACACAGAACTGTTGGAAAAATAGCAGCTTATAGAAAAGTGATTACATGAATTGATAATGTGTAACTGCAAAGTGGGAACTGTCAGTATTCCAAGCTTTACATTCTAACATTCCAGCAGTGGCATCATCCTATCATCCTATAAGGACATGACAGGATGCAAGTTAGGACGTTAGTAGGTAAGCTAGCTTGGACGTAAGTAAGTTAGGAAGTTAGTAGGTTATTTAGTAAGTTAATAAGTTAGTTGGTTAGGAAGTAAGTAAGTAAGGAAATTAAGCAGGTAGTTGTCTAGGAAGTTAGTTGGTTAGTTAGTTAGATAGTTTGTTAATTAGCTGGTAGGTAAGTTAGTTAGCTAGTAAGTCAGCAAGTAAGTGAATTAGTAATTTAATATGTTAATAATTTAGTTAGTAAGCTTGTAGGTGAGTTATTTAGTAAGCAAGTATGTTAGCAAGTAAGTTAGTAATTTAGTAAGTTAGTTAGTACACAAGTAAGTTAGTTAGTAATTTAGTAAGTTAGTTAGTACACAAGTAAGTTAGTTAGTAATTTAGTAAGTTAGTTAGTACACAAGTAAGTTAATTAGTAATTTAATATGTCAGTAATTTAGTTAGTAAGCTTGTAGGTGAGTTATTTAGTAAGCAAGTATGTTAGCAAGTAAGTTAGTTAGTAATTTAGTAAGTTAGTACACAAGTAAGTTAATTAGTAATTTAATATGTTAGTAATTTAGTTAGTAAGCTGGTAGGTGAGTTATTTAGTAAGCAAGTATGTTAGCAAGTAAATTAGTAATTTAGTAAGTTAGTTAGTACACAAGTAAGTTAGTTAGTAATTTAATATGTTAGTAATTTAGTCAGTAAGCTGGTAGGTGAGTTATTTAGTAAGCACGTATGTTAGCAAGTAAGTTAGTTAGTAATTTAGTAAGTTAGTTAGTACACAAGTAAGTTAGTTAGTTATTTGGTATGTAAGTTAGTTAGCTAGTAAGTCAAACAACTCCTCTTACAATAAGAACAGAACTGAAATAGCAGATTATGGAAAAGTGATTACATGTATTGTTAATATACCAAGTGGGATATGTCATTATTCCCAGCTTTACATTCTAACACTGTGTTGGAATTCCAGCCGTGGCCAAAAATACAAAAATACAACTTGAATCTGATTCTGGAATTTTCCTTGTGATGAGAAAGAGAAAATGAAATGACTGCAGTTACACCAATGAAAAAAAAAAAGTTTGGTGCCACTGGGTTCTAATGTTAGCTAATCAAGTCCATTGTGGATCTTCTTGATAAACTATGGGGTTTTATTGGGTGTTTCTTGCTATGAACCCATAATCTTAATGTTCCAGTTGTCAGGCTTCTCGGTCAAACAAGGGCTGATGAAGGTAGCTAGCTAAAGTGGAGATATGGGATTAAGGCTAACTATCTTTACTTCAGCTGGGCAGCACAGAAAAAGGGTTAAACATGTGGATTCATCGCAGGAAACATCCTAAAAAACCCAGAGTTGGTATTAAGGGTCAGTTTAGCTTTTGCCTGCGAGTGTTTTGTTGTTTAATGGTTCAAGAATTATAAATCACATCAGCAACCACAGTTATTTCCTCTTTTCTTTCTTATCACAAAAAAGTTCTAGAATGATAACAGAGTCTGGACGTCTTAACAAGCAGATTGATGCTGAAAGACCATTTTTAGTCATAATGATTCCCACTGTTGGTAATCAAGGAGCTTCCTGTTCCAGTTTCTTGTAGCTATAGTTTGAAATCCCTCCCCAGTGACCAGTCACATCACCCACAGACCAACTGTTCACTCTACAATACTCACTTCTACCGAGTGCACGAGGGTGAAGCAGCTCATTCTCCAGTTTTCCTGTTCCACCTTAAACAGTGCAGCAGGAGCCAGAACGTACCTGCACCTCCATTTAAGGTGGAAACAGGAGAACTGGTGAAGGAGAAGCTGAGCTGATGGTGCTGGTGGTCAGTAGGAGTGAGTATTGTAGTGTGTAAGGGTGATCTGGGGGGGTGAACACTGGTGATAGATGTAAAAGCGTACATTACGGTAAGTAAACAGCATAACGTTAATGAGGAGAGGGGCGGAGTTGTGTGTTGGACAGTAAATGACAGACGTTGTGGAGCTCCACCAACCGCCAACACACAAGTTGTAGCTCAACACTTTAGTATGTGATGGTTTGTTTTCTTGGTGGTTCTTAATCTGCTGCTCGATATCAGCTCATCTTTCAGTTCAGCTCAAACCTCTCTTCATCACATCAGCATCACGTCTCCTCACCTCCATCCCCTCCACTCTGCTCCTCACCTACTGCCTCCATCAGGAGTTCCAGCATCATCAGAGCCAGGAAAAGTGAGCGTAGAACAAGCGTCTCTGCTGAGTGGCAGACGGATTGTGTTCATACACAAGATGGCCAAAGCAAGTATCACATAATGTGGTGCAATCCTCCACCGGCGCATCATCTTTTCTCCACTAATTAATTATCTGAGATTAGTTCTGCTCTAAACGATTAGGCCTGGGAGAGAAAAGAGAGAGAGAGAGAGAGAGAGAGAGAGAGAGGACGAACAAACCAAATCCCTGCAGAACTCACTCTGTTGTTTCTTGGAGATGCCAATGGGTCAGTCATCCATGCGCCGAAGCGGGTCCCCGATGTCTTTACAGTCACGGGTCCTGTGATTTTCATTAATTTCCCACACGCTGCAATAATGAAACACACTGATAAGATGTTAGGCCAGTTTTTTTTTTTCTTCCCCTCTTTCGCTCCTAACGAGATTCCTGCAGCCAATTTCATGGCTGCTCTGATGATGCGTGTTACTGTGTTCTGCATATTAAAAGCGTATTGCCGCCGAAATACGAGACAGCTTAGCACATCTACACCGAAGCCCCACCACCGAACCCCCACCCACCCCCCCTCCAACCCAGACTGGGACACAATTAGCACAGCTATCAATAATGAATTCAAACATCTGTTCGGCTTGCTTTGAGCAGCTTATTAACGCTGGTAAGTTTTTAGCAAATCTGTTTGGGGCCCAAAGGTGGTATTTAAAAGTATTTAACATTGTGTCATTCTGAAAGTATTCGATTATGCAGTTTGAGGTTTCGCTGTATTGCATCTAAAGTGGGTGGTGGTGGTGGGGTGGGGGGGGGGGTGTGGGGGGGTATCAGAAATTTGCTTATCTTTATTGCCCCGAGGCTTATCAGCGCGATTGGTTATAAACATAGTCCAGGGTTTGCGATTGCAGGCATAATGGGAGCGCGTTTAGAGCAATCCGGGCCGCCACTCAGGCCCGACTCATCCAATTATAAAGCAGGTACGTCAGCAAGCTGAAGCGCTGGAGGCCGAGGCTGGCGATGAACTTGATCCCCCGCTAATCACGTACATACGCTGTGGAAACATGGCGGAAGTGGCGGAACCTTTGCTCCAAACAGAAGCGCATCTGAGTGAGCGGTGAGCTGCCGCGTCCCGTCTCAGGTGCCAGGAGTTGTCAAAGCCAATATCTCCGGGATGAAGCCTCAGCGCCCCCGGCTGACCCCCGCTCTATGTTAATACCAGCCATAGCAGAACCTGTCTGACCGAAAGCTGCCTCGGAGAATATGAATTAGACCCAGACTCGGACGGAAGACACGATCAGGGTACTTAATTTTAGCACCGCTACGGGGAATAAGAGGCCTCTGTGTTTAACATTAACAGAGCTTGTAGCGGTTGTTCGCGTCCAGGTGATGATAGCTGGTAATGTAAAAGGGAAATGATCACCATAGAAACGGCCTTAATAAATTTCATCAAAAGATGAAGATATCAACAGGAAAATAAGAGACATGCCAATAAAGATAGAGGTAATGATTGTCACTCACAACAGCATTGATGTGATATTCAACATAGTGCTTAACATTTATTATAAAGATAGAGGCAGTGTCAGTCACTACAACAGTGGTGGTGGTTGTTATAACAGTCCTGACTGATGTTCATTATTTTTGCAATGATATGGTGTTTATGTTTATGTACTGACATACCAAACTGACTACTGACTACCTCTAATTTTAACCACAGAGACTGTGTCGGTCTTTATAACAGTACTAACTAATGTTAATTATAATAAAAGAGGCAGTGTCAGTGATTATAACAGTAGTGACTAATGTTAGTTATAACGATAAAGGCAGTGTCCGTGATTATAACAGCACTGACTAACGTTACTTATAACTATAGAGGCAGTGTCAGTGATTATAACAGTACTGATTAACATTAGTTATAATGATAAAGGCAGTGTCTGTAATTATAACAGTACTGCCTAATGTTAGTTATAACTATAGAGGCAGTATCAGTAATTATAACAGTACTGACTAATGTTAGTTATAACTATAGAGGCAGTATCAGTAATTATAACAGTACTGACTAATGTTAATTATAATAAAAGAGGCCGTTTCAGTGATTATAACAGTAGTGACTAATGTTAGTTATAACGATAAAGGCAGTGTCCGTGATTATAACAGCACTGACTAACGCTACTTATAACTATAGAGGCAGTGTCAGTGATTATAACAGTACTGATTAACATTAGTTATAATGATAAAGGCAGTGTCTGTAATTATAACAGTACTGACTAATGTTAGTTATAACTATAGAGGCAGTATCAGTAATTATAACACTACTGACTAATGTTAATTATAATGATAGAGGCAGTGTCAGTGATTATAACACTACTGACTAATGTTAATTATAATGATAGAGGCAGTGTCAGTGATTATAACAGTGCTGACTAATGTTAATTATAATGATAGAGGCAGTGTCAGTGATTATAACACTACTGACTAATGTTAATTATAATGATAGAGGCAGTGTCAGTGATTATAACACTACTGACTACTGTTAATTATAATGATAGAGGCAGTGTCAGTGATTATAACACTACTGACTAATGTTAATTATAATGATAGAGGCAGTGTCAGTGATTATAACTGTCCTGACTAATGTTAGTTATAGCGAGAGAGGCAGTGTCAGTGATTATAACAGTACTGACTAACGTTAGTTATAGCGAGAGAGGCAGTGTCAGTGATTATAACTGTCCTGACTAATGTTAGTTATAGCGAGAGAGGCAGTGTCAGTGCTTATAACAGTATAGATTATCGTTAGTTACACTGGTAGAGGCAGTGTCCGTGATTATAACTGTCCTGACTAACGTTAGTTATAGCGAGAGAGGCAGTGTCAGTGATTATAACTGTCCTGACTAATGTTTGTTATAGCGAGAGAGGCAGTGTCAGTGATTATAACAGTACTGACTAACGTTAGTTATAGCGAGAGAAGCAGTGTCAGTGATTATAACAGTACTGACTAACGTTAGTTATAGCAAGAGAGGCAGTGTCAGTGATTATAACAGTACTGACTAACGTTAGTTATAGCGAGAGAGGCAGTGTCAGTGATTATAACAGTACTGACTAACATTAGTTATAGCAAAAGAGGCAGTGTCAGTGATTATAACTGTCCTGGCTAACGTTAGTTATAGCGAGAGAGGCAGTGTCAGTGATTATAACAGTACTGACTAACGTTAGTTATAGCGAGAGAGGCAGTGTCAGTGATTATAACAGTACTGACTAACGATAGTTATAGCGAGAGAGGCAGTGTCAGTGATTATAACTGTCCTGACTAACGTTAGTTATAGCGAGAGAGGCAGTGTCAGTGATTATAACTGTCCTGACTAATGTTAGTTATAGCGAGAGAGGCAGTGTCAGTGATTATAACAGTACTGACTAATGTTAGTTATAGCGAGAGAGGCAGTGTCAGTGATTATAACAGTACTGACTAACATTAGTTATAGCAAGAGAGGCAGTGTCAGTGATTATAACAGTACTGACTAACGTTAGTTATAGCGAGAGAGGCAGTGTCAGTGATTATAACAGTACTGACTAACGTTAGTTATAGCGAGATAGGCAGTGTCAGTGATTATAACAGTACTGACTAACGTTAGTTATAGCAAAAGAGGCAGTGTCAGTGATTATAACAGTACTGACTAACGTTAGTTATAGCGAGAGAGGCAGTGTCAGTGATTATAACAGTACTGACTAACGTTAGTTATAGCGAGAGAGGCAGTGTCAGTGATTATAACAGTACTGACTAATGTTAGTTATAGCGAGAGAGGCAGTGTCAGTGATTATAACTGTCCTGACTAACGTTAGTTATAGCGAGAGAGGCAGTGTCAGTGATTATCACAGTACTGACTAATGTTAGTTATAGCGAGAGAGGCAGTGTCAGTGATTATAACAGTACTGACTAATGTTAGTTATAGCGAGAGAGGCAGTGTCAGTGATTATAACAGTACTGACTAATGTTAGTTATAGCGAGGTAGGCAGTGTCAGTGATTATAGCAGTACTGACTAACGTTAGTTATAGCGAGAGAGGCAGTGTCAGTGATTATAACAGTACTGACTAACGTTAGTTATAGCGAGAGAGGCAGGGTCAGTGATTATAACAGTACTGACTAACGTTAGTTATAGCGAGAGAGGCAGTGTCAGTGATTATAACAGTACTGACTAATGTTAGTTGTAGCGATATAGGCAGTGTCAGTGATTATAACTGTCCTGACTAATGTTAGTTATAGCGAGAGAGGCAGTGCCAGTGATTATAACAGTACTGACTAACGTTAGTTATAGCGAGAGAGGCAGTGTCAGTGATTATAACTGTCCTGACTAACGTTAGTTATAGCGAGAGAGGCAGTGCCAGTGATTATAACAGTACTGACTAACGTTAGTTATAGCGAGAGAGGCAGTGTCAGTGATTATAACTGTCCTGACTAACGTTAGTTATAGCGAGAGAGGCAGTGTCAGTGATTATCACAGTACTGACTAATGTTAGTTATAGCGAGAGAGGCAGTGTCAGTGATTATAACAGTACTGACTAATGTTAGTTATAGCGAGAGAGGCAGTGTCAGTGATTATAACAGTACTGACTAACGTTAGTTATAGCGAGAGAGGCAGTGTCAGTGATTATAACAGTACTGACTAACGTTAGTTATAGCGAGAGAGGCAGTGTCAGTGATTATAACAGTACTGACTAACGTTAGTTATAGCGAGAGAGGCAGGGTCAGTGATTATAACAGTACTGACTAACGTTAGTTATAGCGAGAGAGGCAGTGTCAGTGATTATAACAGTACTGACTAACGTTAGTTATAGCGAGAGAGGCAGTGTCAGTGATTATAACAGTACTGACTAACGTTAGTTATAGCGAGAGAGGCAGTGTCAGTGATTATAACAGTACTGACTAACGTTAGTTATAGCGAGAGAGGCAGGGTCAGTGATTATAACAGTACTGACTAACGTTAGTTATAGCGAGAGAGGCAGCGTCAGTGATTATAACAGTACTGACTAATGTTAGTTATAGCGAGAGAGGCAGCGTCAGTGATTATAACAGTACTGACTAACGTTAGTTATAGCGAGAGAGGCAGTGTTGGTCATGCTGTGTTAATAACAGTACAGGTGTCTGTAATGAGTGTAACAGTACTGACTGAGTTTGCTCATGCAGCTGCGCAGGCGGCTGTCGAGGCTGATGACTCTCTGGTAGAGCTGCTCGTAATCGTAGGCCCCCAGCTCCTCCTGGATGCCCGTCAGAACAGCCGACAGGTTCCGGATCTCCTCTTTGAACTGGGAGATTAGCTTAGCATCTGTTTTGTACTGCTCCAGCACGGGGATCAGCGGCTGCAGTTCATCCATCCGGTCCTTCAGCTCCTACACACACGCAACGCAGAACACAAACCTGAACACACAGACGCTCAGACACACACGCTGCAGGCAGCTGAGAGGGATTTGCTTTGTTGGACAAGCCTGCGAGCTCCGCTGCTGTTTGATCACGAGAATAAAACGTGGCATTCAACAAACAAGCGGAGCAAAGCGTTAACCAGGCACGTCGGCGGGATGCGTAGACGTTAAAACGCAGCAGCTTGACAAATGGGTCTGGACTGATGTCTGTCTGTCTGTCCATGTGGTTGTGTGGGGTTTAAAATTAATTATCTGGATTATAAACAAATAAAGATTTGACTGATATTGTTGCTGTCCGATGAAATCATGTATCTTTATTTTTTCGATTTTGAGTTCTCTTCATCATTTGAATATGACAATAATTGTTTACAATATATGAAAATTTTATGATGAATGGACCAATAGAAGTGCTCCAAAATAGCTTGGAAAAAATTCTGGTTCCATTGACTTACATTGAAAGTAAAGTATGTTTTTGTCCTCTCCTGTAAATCAACTGATCTTCATCTCATTTAAATTCATAATAAAGGCAGGCTATTAGAAACAATAGGTTTTATATTGCTACATCTTTAATAAGCTAATGGTTTAAACAGTTTAAGTCTCACTCACTGTCCACTGTATCAGCTCCACTGACCATACAGGACCTCCACTCACTGTCCACTGTATCAGCTCCACTGACCATACAGGACCTCCACTCACTGTCCACTGTATCAGCTCCACTGACCATACAGGAGCTCCACTTACAGACTGTAGTTCATCTGATTCTCTGTATACTTTATTACTCTGTTCTTTAATGATCAGGACCCCCACAGGACCACCACAGAGCAGATACTATTAGGGAGGTGGGTCATTCTCAGCACTGCAGTGACACTAACATGGTAATGGTTAGTGTGTGTTGTGCTGGTGTGAGTGAATCAGACACAGCAGTGCTGCTGCTGGAGTGTTTGAACACTGTGTCCACTCACTGTCCACTCTATTAGACACTCCTACTACTTGCTGGTCCACCTTGTAGATGTAAAGTCAGAGACAGTAGCTCATCTGCTGCTGCACAGTTTGTGTTCCTCTAGTTCTTCATCAGTGGACACAGGACGCCGCCCACAGGACACTGCTGTCTGGATAGTTTTGGTTGGTGGACGATTCTCAGTCCAGCAGTAACACTGAGGTGTTTAAACACTCCAGCAGCAGCACTGCTGTGTCTGATCCACTCACAGGACCACCACACACCACCACCACGTCAGTGTCACTGCAGTGCTGAGAACAGTCCACCAACCAAAACTATCCAGATTTATCCTGGACGCCCCAGAGAGTGTATGAATGTATTCAGTTCCTTCAAATGGAGTATTTACCTTGAAGTTTCTGGCCATGATGGTTTTCCGATCTTCCTCGATCTGTCTGAACTTGGTCCTGAGCCCCTTCATCTGGTTTTCCATCTTCATCACATACTGGAAGTCCCTCTGCGTCCTCAGGTTTAGCACCTCAATAGACTGGGACATGTTCTGCACCTGTACCGTGCAAACAGCTGGGTTACCAAGCTGGACTAGCGCTCCGTCTCAATGTACGGCACTGTTTCTCAGAATGTAGGTATTGTATATAAACTGAGTTACAGTTTCTCATTAGGTTGAATGTATAACTCTAAATGTAGGTATTGTATATAAACTGAGTTAGAGTTTCTCATTATGTTGAATGTATAACTCTAAATGTAGGTATTGTATATAAACTGAGTTACAGTTTCTCATTAGGTTGAATGTATAACTCTAAATGTAGGTATTGTATATAAACTGAGTTACAGTTTCTCATTAGGTTGAATGTATAACTCTAAATGTAGGTATTGTATATAAACTGAGTTAGAGTTTCTCATTAGGTTGAATGTATAACTCTAAATGTAAGTATTGTGATATAGACTTTGTTATATAATGTATTACTCAAAGTGTTGTACATCTGCTTTACTTTCTTTAGTTCTATTGTTATTGAAGGGGTTCCTCTGGGTTCAGTCCTTGGAGCTCTGCTCTTAATTACTCATATATATATACATATACATTTTTATAACAGATTTACGTTTTTATGTGGATGACAACCAGATTTATCTCAAAAATAAATCTATTAAAAATCCCACCGTCACACAGTTGTCACTTGTTTATCAAAAATTAAAATCTGGAGGAAGCGTCCTGATGTTAATTAGTCACATGACTGAACTCCTCACTGAATCTAAATCTACTCTCAATTAAACTCTCTATCAGTGATACAGGAGCTTCAATATCTGGGAATCATCTTCGGCTCGACTCTCTAGTTCTGTTCCTAAAACTTCAAAAGTAGACCTACACAGATCTTCAACTTTACTTGTTTGCACTTTTCTAACATTCTTGCAGACACGCACATTTGTTTCCTTCACAAGCTTCAGGTGATGGAAAATCCTGCTCCTCATCTTCTCGCTTGCTCTTATTGCTCCTGTTCACCAGAATCTCCACTGGCTTCCTCTAAACTCCAGCATGTGCTTCTAAATTCTTCTGCTCACTTATAAATCTCCTGACCTCCTCACTCTCCTCTGATCATCTCCTCCTCCATAAACCACATGCACAGTCAGTTCATCCTCAACTGATCTGATAATTCATCTGTACAGCCTCTGTGGATTTGGAGATCAGGAATTTTCTAGATTTGCTCATCGTCTCTGGAACAGTCGTCCTCCACACCTCCAGCCGAGCTCTCTTTCCATAATTACCTCAAATTTCAAACCCATCTATTCTGTCCGGCCTGTGACTCACCACTGAGCAAATTCCCCCTTCACTACATCTCTACCTCGTCTTCTTCACCTTATCTGCCTCGGCTGTGTTTCCCCATCTGCCTCTATAGTGTTTCCTCATCTGCCTCAGCTATGTTTCCCAATCTGCCTCTGCAGTGTCTCCCCATCTGCCTCTGCTCTGTTTCCTAGTCTACCTTGATTCTGTTTCCTAGTCTGTCTTTGCTCTTTGCTCTGTCATCTGCCTCTGGAGTGTCTCCTCATAAGAGCAACATCCAAACAACCACGTGTGACACCACAGCAACTATCTAGCAACATCCTAGTAACCATCAAAGATACCATAGCAACCACCTAGCAACAATATAGCAACCATCTTAGTAAACAACCTTCTAGTACCACCTAGTAAAAGTGATATGGACCAAACATTTCTGTTTTTTATTTAGAGTATACGATACATACCTATACTTACGATTCACATCATAAACGATACATACCTATACTTACGATTCACATCATAAACGATACATACCTATACTTACGATTCACATGATACACAGTACATACCTATACTTACGATTCACATGATACACAGTACATACCTATACTTACGATTCACATGATACACGATACATACCTATACTTACTATTCACATGATACACAGTACATACCTATACTTACGATTCACATGATACACAGTACATACCTATACTTACGATTCACATGATACACGATACATACCTATACTTACTATTCACATGATACACAGTACATACCTATACTTACTATTCACATGATACACGATACATACCTATACTTACGATTCACATGATACACAGTACATACCTATACTTACGATTCACATGATACACGATACATACCTATACTTACTATTCACATGATACACAGTACATACCTATACTTACGATTCACATGATACACGATACATACCTATACTTACTATTCACATGATACACGATACATACCTATACTTACGATTCACATGATACACAGTACATACCTATACTTACGATTCACATGATACACAGTACATACCTATACTTACTATTCACATGATACACGATACATACCTATACTTACAACAGACGCTACATACTTCTACATATAGGTATATATTGGACAACATCAAGTAACACGTTGTAGGCGCGGCAAACTAGGTGAAACAATACAACAAATTCTATTTTGTCAGGGACTCGTGGAGTCACATCGCTGTTCCTTAATTTTGTACCACTTTACAACCTGCTCCTCAATTCCGAAGCTCATGATTAGATCTGATTCTGGACATTTGATGGAAATTTGTCAAAATAGGGCTGAACTCTAGTCTTAATCTGAAACCCCAGTTCAATTAGCAGTTAAACACAATTTTGATAAGTTACAGGTGTGAACGGTACAGCAATTATATGTTCAAATAGAAAAAAAGCACCCGTTCTAGAAAAGGCTTGGGCAGCACCAAGTCCATCTTCAGAGATCTTCTCATGTTCAGGTGTCCACTGTATGCAGTGTCATCAAGAAGTTTGGAGCCCGTGTCACTGTGGTTGACCTCACTGGACTGGACATGCTGCAAAAATAACTAGTACTAAAGTCTGGCTCCATTGACTTAAACTTAAAGTAAACATTGTTTCTGGCCTCTGCTGTGACACTATTGGAGATGATTGTTTTTCTTTGGACAGCAACGATTTACACACACACATGGTGGGCAGCCCTATCCACGGTGCCAGGGGAGCAGTTTGGTGTCTTTGTCAAGGGGACTTCAGTCGTGTCCTTTTTCTTCAGGGATTATAACCAACAACCTTCTGGCCAGAAGACTGGTTCCCCAACCTTTAGCCATGGCTGCCCTCTGAAGACATCACTGAGTGGTGGTTCTCCAGATTCCTCAGTACAGAGAAAGTCCAGAGCTTGGCTGTCGTTCATGAGCGGGCCAGTCTAATTGAGGAAGTTACACCATTACCTCGCCTCATTTGCTGTTTCCTCATCTGCCTCTGCAGTGTTTCCTCATAAGAAGAACCACCTTAGATGCCATAGGAACCTCATAGCAACCACCCAGCAACACCTTAGCATCCATTGGTAATACAGACACGGTGGGCAGCCCTATTCACGGTGCCTGGGGGAGCAGTTAGGTGTCTTTGTCAAGGGGACCTCAGTTGTATTCTTTTGCCTCAGGGATCAGAACCAACAACCTTCTGGCCACAAGGCTGGTTCCCCAACCTCTAGCCCATGAGCACCCTATGAAGACATCACTGAGTGGTGGTTTTCCAGCTTCCTCAGTACTGAGAAGGTCCAGAGCTTGGCTGTCGTTCATCAGCGGGCCAGTCTAATTGAGGAAGTTGATTCCCCAACCTCTAGCCCACGATTGCCCCCTGAGGACATCACCGAGTGGTGGTTCTCCAGCTTCTCTGGTACGGAGAAGGTCCAGAGCTTGGCTGTCGTTCATCAGCGGGCCAGTCTAATTGAGGAAGTTACACCATTACCTTGCCTCATTTGCTGTGTTTCCTCATCTGCCTCGGCAGTGTTTCCTCATCTGCCTCTGCAGTGTTTTTCCTTATAAGAAGGACCACCTAAAATGCAACCACCTGAGATACCATAGCAACACCATAGCAACCCAATAGCAACACCTTAGCATCCATCTGTGATACACATGGTGGGCAGCCCTATCCACGGCGCCAGGAGAGCAGTTGGGTGTCTTTCTCAAGGGGACTTCAGTCATGTCCTTTTACCTCAGGGATTTGAACCAACAACCTTCTGGCCACAAGGCTGGTTCCCCAACCTCTAGGCCACGACTGCCCTCTGAGGACATCACTGAGTTTTGGTTCTCCAGCTTCTCTGGTACGGAGAAGGTCCAGAGCTTGGCTGTCGTTCGTCAGCGGGCCAGTCTAATTGAGGAAGTTACACCATTACCTTGCCTAATTTGGCATCACCACTGACTCTCCATCAGACTGTCCTGGAGTAATGAATGTTTAAAGAGTGGGATGATGAACAGCCTTTGGCCACCGAGGTGCACTTCCAATCTCGGCTGCTTCCTCCGTATCTACAGCCCGCCTAGCTTCCGCACACGGAGCGAGAAAGACGCATAAATCATAAACAAGGAAACGTGTTCGGCGGGTTCAGAGCGATCAGAGGTTTTTAATAAATCTACATATGAACGTTGGAGCGTTGGAGTCCCGCGGGAATAAGCATATTTCATTAATCATTAATACCGGTATTAAGTGCTCGGCTCACAAAGAGCTCAGCGCCGCAGCGGAGGAGTCGCCGGTCAGAGAGCAGGGACTGCGCGCGGGCTGATAAAGAGGAGAGCCGGAGCGGAGGGGGAAATGGGGGGTAATGGGTTGGAGAGAGTAGGTTATGGGTTGGAGTGAACAGTTTGGATGGATGAATGTGTGTCAGAGCGGCGCTCTGTATTCCAGCCCGGCTGAAACGTGCGGACCCCTCGGGCGAAATAATGCATTAGTCATCCGCCGACGCTGCGCTTCACTCACAGGCCGCGTGCGGAGAACCTGCTTTTGTGTGCTCGCCGCCCTTTAAAAGTTTGGGAACATCCTTGAAATTCACCGAGTTGTGCCTCGTTTCTCTTCATTCATGCCTCTGAAATCCTTCACTGATCATAAGGCAGACACACGCTGGCGAACACCGAGGTCGAAGGCAGGCCGTCATTTTCACAGCTACGCGTGTTAGAATGCATTTCCTGTGTGTACGTTATTTCATTTATAGTTAATAAACTGTTTCCACTTGAAGTTCAACGTCCACAGGGAGGCAGTGAGTGGAGAACAGAATGCTTTTCTCGACTGTCTCTGCAGTGTTTTCTCCACTGCCTCACTTGTTTTCTTCATCTGCCTCTGCTGTGTTTACCTACTTGTCTGTCAGTACTCTGTTTCCTCTTCTGCCTCTGCTGTGTTTTCTCCACTGCCTCACTTGTTTTCTTCATCTGCCTCTGCTGTGCTTCCTCATGTACCTCCGCTATGTTTTCTCATATGCCTCTGTGTGTTTCCTTATCTGTCTCTTTTGTGTTTCCTTGTCTGCCTCTGCTGTTTTTTCTCATCTGCCTCTGCAGTTTTCCTCATCTGCCTCTGCTGTGTTTTCTTGTCTGCCTCTGCTGTGGTTCCTTGTCTACCTCTGCTATGTTTTCTCATATGCCTCTGTGTGTTTCCTTGTCTGCCTCTGCTGTGTTTTCTTGTCTGCCTCTGCTGTGTTTCCTCATCTGCCTCTGCTGTGTTTCCTCATCTGCCTCTGCTGTGTTTCATCATCTGCCTCTGCTGTCTTTTCTTGTCTGCCTCTGCTGTGTTTCCTCATCTGCCTCTGCTGTCTTTTCTTGTCTGCCTGTGCTGTGTTTCATCATCTGCCTCTGCTGTGTTTCCTCATCTGCCTCTGCTGTGTTTCCTCATCTGCCTCTGCTGTGTTTCATCATCTGCCTCTGCTGTGTTTTCTTGTCTGCCTCTGCTGTGTTTCCTCATCTGCCTCTGCTGTGTTTCATCATCTGCCTCTGCTGTCTTTTCTTGTCTGCCTCTGCTGTGTTTCCTCATCTGCCTCTGCTGTGTTTTCTTGTCTGCCTCTGCTGTGTTTCCTCATCTGCCTCTGCTGTGTTTCATCATCTGCCTCTGCTGTGTTTCCTCATCTGCCTCTGCTGTGTTTCCTCATCTGCCTCTGCTGTGTTTCCTCATCTGCCTCTGCTGTGTTTCCTCATCTGCCTCTGCTGTCTTTTCTTGTCTGCCTCTGCTGTGTTTCCTCATCTGCCTCTGCTGTGTTTCATCATCTGCCTCTGCTGTGTTTCCTCATCTGCCTGTGCTGTGTTTCATCATCTGCCTCTGCTGTGTTTCCTCATCTGCCTCTGCTGTGTTTCCTCATCTGCCTCTGCTGTGTTTCATCATCTGCCTCTGCTGTGTTTTCTTGTCTGCCTCTGATGAGTTTCCTCACCTGCCTCTGCTGTTTTTTTGTCTGCCCCTGCTGTGTTTTCTTGTTTTCCTCATCTGCCTCTGATGGGTTTCCATGTCTGTGTCTGCTGTTTACTTGTATGCTTCTGCATTGTTTCCTACAAGAAGAACCACCCAAGATGCCATAGCAGCCTCATAGCAACCTCCTGAGATACAATAGCAACCCAATAGCAACCCCCTAGCATCCATCTGTGATACCTTAGCAACCATATAGCAACCACCTATCAACCACATGCCAACCCCCTAGCAAAATGATAGCAACCATCTGCGATACCATAGCAACCCAATAGCAACACCCTAGCAACCATCTGTGATACCTTAGTAACCATGTAGCAATCACCTATTAACCACATGCCAACCTCCTAGCAAAATTATAGCAACCATCTGTGATACCATAGCAGCCACTTGACATGCAAGCTCATAGCAACACCTGAACAACTATATCTGATATCATACCACCAACCACCTAGTAACACCCAAATAACACCCAGAAATAACATAGCAGCCACCTAGCAACCACCAAAGATACCATACCGACCACCTTGCAACACCCAAACAACCACCTTGCAACAATGTAACTGAGGATAAAGACAGTCTGATGTTTTCACAACTTCGTCTTAGCATATATTTTCTGTATGCACTTTATTTCCTTTATAGCTAAATAGCTTTCTACTTACGTCACTCCGACAAAGTTCGAAACCCACATGGAGGCAGTTCGTGAAGAACAGAGTGGAGGAGATGGAGGTGATGATGAGAGACTTAAACTGAACTGAAAAATAAGCTGCTATTGAGGCGGCAGATATAAAAACTACCTTCTCCTCCAGAGATCCTTCTACTCAAGAACTACCTTCTCCTGAAGAACTGGCTCCTCTCACAGAGATACTTCTACTCAAGAACCACCTTCTCCTCAAGAACTGGCTTCTCCTCCAGACATCCTTCTACTCAAGAACTACCTTCTCCTCCAGACGTCCTTCTACTCTAGAATCACCCTTTTCGTCCAGATGTTCTTCTACTCAAGACCTACCTTCTCCTCCAGACAACCTTCTACTCTAGAACCACACTCTTCTCAAGATGTCCTTCTGCTCAAGAACTACCTTCTTCTCCAGATAGCCTTTTACTCAAGAACTACATTCTCCTCAGGAACTACCTTCTCCTCAAGAACTGGCTTCTACTCAAGAACTGCCTTCTCCTTAAGAATTACCTTCTTCTCCAGACAGCCTTCTACTCTAGAACCACCTTCTCCTCCAGAAGTCCTTCTACTCAAAAACTATCTTCTCCTCCAGACACCCTTTAACTCAACAAACTGGAACATACTAAAGTGTTGAGCTACTTGTGTGCTGGTGGTTGGTGGACCTCAGTACAGAGAAGCTCCACAACGTCTGTGGTTTGATTTTCTTTTTTCTTTAACCAGCACCACACACTCAACTCCGCATCTCTTGTCATTAACGTTACGCTGTTTATATACCGTAACGTACGCTTTTAAATCACCAGTGTTCACCCCCAGATCACCCTTACACACTACAACACTCACTCCTACTGACCACCAGTGTTCACCCCCAGATCACCCTTATACACTACAACACTCACTCCTACTGACCACCAGTGTTCACCCCCAGATCACCCTTATACACTACAACACTCACTCCTACTGACCACCAGTGTTCACCCCCAGATCACCCTTACAAACTACAATATTCACTCCTACTGACCACCAGCACCATCAGCTCAGCTTCTCATTCACCAGTTCTCCTGTTTCCACCTTTAATGGAGCAGCAGTTGGCCACCAATTTAGTGTCTGCTGCAGCATTTAAGGTGGAACAGAGAAAAACATCTTCATCTGCTTCTACTGTGTTTCCTTGTCTGCCTCTGCTGTGTTTCCTCATAAGAAGAACCACCCAAGATGCCTTAGTAACCACCTGGGATACCATAGCAACCCAATAGCAACACCCTAGCATCCATCAGTGATAACTTTACACTGCAGCCTATTAACTGGTGCAAGAAAATCATCACTATCACCCTAAACATGTATAAATAATGTGTACTCTACAGTTGCCTTCTGTTAAAAACGATGATTGGACCAATAAAACTTCAAAACATCTTTAAGCAAAAACCCATTTACTTTAACTTACTCTGAAATAGTGTTTTTGGTCTCTTCTGTAAATTTATATACCGTACTTATATCATCTCTGTCAAAAGAAAAAACACCCAAAAGTCCATTAATCATTAAAATGAATTATATACATACAACCTACTGTGTAAAAGTCTGAGGCCCCTAAGCTGATAGTTTAAAGTCTCTATCTGATCAGTCAGTGTATGTTCTCCAGTAAGAACAGCAGATCTGATTAGAACAGATGTAAATAATCATACATACAATACAAAGTAACATGAATATGTTATTGAGAGAGAAGTAGATCAGATCTTGATCCAGTTTGAAGAACAAAGTTAGGTTCCAGATTTCTCCTGGACGCCCCAGACATTGTATGAATGTGTTCAGTTTCTTCAGCAGCAAATTTTGATTTAGTTTAATGAAGTACTGAGCAGTCAAAGCAGGTATTAGATGAGAACTGATAATAATACTGGGTTGTTTAGGAGAAGCTTGGAAAGAGTTAAATAAACACACTGATGTATGTAAAAGCTCTATTTACTCTATTAATACTGATTAATATTTAAATAATAAAGTGTTTACTGAGTAAATGGAAACTTCCTGTCTGGAATATATAGCTTAAAAATAGTAATCATTCCCAAATGAACATTATTATATACACTACTGCTCAAATGTTTAGGATCACTTTAGAATTTCATTTCATGCAATTTTTAATGCAATTCAAAAGCAATACTGTTCATTTCACAATTAATGTAAGTGTATCAGATGATTTTTAAAGAATAAAAATGTTTGTATTAAGGTCTATTTTTGTATAGAGGCTTATTTTACATATAGTTCTATTATCAGTAATTCTCAGTCCTCTGTCTAAATCTCCTGGTACGACCACCAATCCAAGTTAAGGATGTTATTGGACTAATTGGTTGTTAGGACACTCTTGCTCAATTGTGATGCACAGCTGAAAAACATTCTACTAATAAGTGAGTATAAAAGGGAACAACATTCTAGGTTAGTTTAGTATCTGAAGATCAGCAGTTGATGGCTTGCTGACCGACTCAAAATGACCAGAAAGAAACAACTTTCTTTAGAGACCCGTCAGTCCATTGTTGTGTTAAGGAAGAAGATACTCCATTAAAACAAGAACATTTCACTGTGATCCCAAACTTTTGAGCGGTAGTGTATACACATACTCTGTAACTCCTGTGAAATACAAACACGAGACAGGACGTATACAATACAACATAAAACATATAACTGCAATGAAATATGATTGGATGCTATTCCGTCCTCCAACTAAAGCCTTTAGAGGAACCACCCCAGTGACAGTTTAGTGCCCCCCGCATCAGTGTATATGTATTGTACACTTTTACACCCCCAGTGTGAATGTGTGTTGGGTTCTCTGGCACCTTCTCCAGTAGCTGGCGGAGCTGGCGGCTCTTGGCGTCTCTGGAGCAGAGGTTTTGCTCTGGAGCCACGACGGTGCAGATACAGCGTCCGTCTGCATCCTGCGCTGAGCTGTACACCTGCCAGCCCTCCTTCGGCCCGATCGTCTGCACACAAACACAGGTTTCACAGGTTACTTACAGCAAGAGCTGTGCTCGGTTGCTGAGTTGCGAGTCGGAGACCAGATTGTTATCGCAGTTGATTGACTCAGATTTGTTCAAATCAAAGTTCAACAGCGAGAGCAGATACAGCGGCTGGACGGAGACACAAACATCAAATATATCACCACCTGGGGAAAAATTTATATCTCTATTTAGGTTGGTTTTCATTTTCCTATATCATTTGAACCCTTCATGATGAATGGACCAATAGAAATGCTCCAAAACCCAGTATATAGCTACAAGTATTCACTCACTCATCCAAATCACTGTATTCAGGTGTGCCAATCACTTCCGTGTGGCCACAGGTGTACAAAACCAAGCACCTAGTCCTGCAGACTGCTTCTACACACATTAGTAAAGAGTGGGTCGCTTTCAGGAGCTCAGTGAACTCCAGCGTGGTACCGTGATAGGATGCCTCCTGAACAACAAGTCCAGTGGTGAAGTTTCCTCACTACTAAATATTCCACAGTGGACTGTCAGTGGTGTTCTAACAAAGTGGAAGTGATTGGGAACGACAGCAACTCAGACACCAAGTGGTAGAACACGTACAATGACAGAGCAGGTCAGCGGATGCTGAGGAGCATAGTGCACAGAGGTCACCACCTTTCTACAGAGTCAATCACTACAGACCTCCAAACTTCATGTGGCCTTCAGATCAGCTCAAGAACAGAGCATAGAAGAGCTTCATGGAATGGGTTTTCATGGATAAGCAGCTGCGTCCAAGCCTTACATCACCAAGTGCAATGCAGAGCGTCAGATGTAGTGGAGTAAAGAACGCCGACACTGACTCTAGAGCAGCTGAGACGTGTTCTCTGGAGTGACCAATCACGCTTCTCCGTCTGGCAAGAATTCTGGCTCCATTAAGTTTTTGGTCTCTCCTGTAAGGTTAGTATTTTGGAGAGGCTTGTTGTTCTTCGGACAGCGACTAAATACCTCAAATTAATTTACCAGCAGAACAGCTGAGAAGAACAGCTGCCTGAGAAGACACGACAACAACGCCGCCGCCGTCACAGGCGCTCACAGTCCTTTATTCCTTCATCCTTCGTTCATATCTTTCTTTTTCTTCCATCATTCCTTCCAGTGCATTGCTGGTATGTGCATCCTCACTCTCATTATTCTGTCTCTCTCATTCCAGTTCTCTCTCTCTCTCTCGCTCGCTCTCTCTCACTCATTCTCTCTCACTCTCTCTCTCTCACTCACTTTCTTCCTTTCACTCTCATCCTGGCTGTAATATTCTACCTCATCTCTTTTTTCTTTTACCTTCTCTCATTATTCCTTCTCTCTGTCTCCCTTGTACTCTCTCTCTCTCTCTCTCTCTCTCTCTCTCTCTCTCTCTCTCTCTCTCTCATTATTTCTCCTCCTCTCTCTGTTTCATGCTGTCTCTGCTTCTTTTCCAGGTTCTCAGGTTCGTAGTGTTGATGTTTCTCAGGCTGCACCTTCCTGTTTACCTGTGTTGTATTTATCCGTGTCCTGTTTACCTGTGTTGTATTTATCTGTGTCCTGTTTACCTGTGTTGTACATATCCGTGTCCTGTTTACCTGTGTTGTATTTATCCGTGTCCTGTTTACCTGTGTTGTACTTATCCGTGTCCTGTTTACCTGTGTTGTATTTATCTGTGTCCTGTTTACCTGTGTTGTACATATCCGTGTCCTGTTTACCTGTGTTGTACTTATCCGTGTCCTGTTTACCTGTGTTGTATTTATCTGTGTCCTGTTTACCTGTGTTGTACTTATCCGTGTCCTGTTTACCGGTGTTGTATTTATCTGTGTCCTGTTTACCTGTGTTGTATTTATCCGTGTCCTGTTTACCTGTGTTGTATTTATCTGTGTCCTGTTTACCTGTGTTGTATTTATCTGTGTCCTGTTTACCTGTGTTGTATTTATCCGTGTCCTGTTTACCTGTGTTGTACTTATCCGTGTCCTGTTTACCTGTGTTGTACTTATCCGTGTCCTGTTTACCTGTGTTGTACTTATCCGTGTCCTGTTTACCTGTGTTGTACTTATCCGTGTCCTGTTTACCTGTGTTGTATTTATCCGTGTCCTGTTTACCTGTGTTGTACATATCCGTGTCCTGTTTACCTGTGTTGTACTTATCCGTGTCCTGTTTACCTGTGTTGTATTTATCTGTGTCCTGTTTACCTGTGTTGTACTTATCCGTGTCCTGTTTACCGGTGTTGTATTTATCTGTGTCCTGTTTACCTGTGTTGTATTTATCCGTGTCCTGTCCTGTTTACCTGTGTTGTATTTATCCGTGTCCTGTTTACCTGTGTTGTATTTATCTGTGTCCTGTTTACCTGTGTTGTACTTATCTGTGTCCTGTTTACCTGTGTTGTACTTATCCGTGTCCTGTTTACCTGTGTTGTATTTATCTGTGTCCTGTTTACCTGTGTTGTACTTATCCGTGTCCTGTTTACCTGTGTTGTATTTATCCGTGTCCTGTCCTGTTTACCTGTGTTGTACTTATCCGTGTCCTGTTTACCTGTGTTGTACATATCCGTGTCCTGTTTACCTGTGTTGTACTTATCCGTGTCCTGTTTACCTGTGTTGTATTTATCCGTGTCCTGTTTACCTGTGTTGTACTTATCCGTGTCCTGTTTACCTGTGTTGTATTTATCCTTTTTACCTGTGCCCCATTTACCTGTGTCCTGTTTACCCTTGTCCTGTTCAATCTTGTCCTGTTCAACCTTGTCTAGTTTACCCATGTCCTGTTTACCTGCGTCCTGTTTACCTGTGTCCTGTTCACCCTTGTCCTGTTTACCCTTGTCCTGTTTAACCTTGTCCTGTTCACCTGTGTCCTGTTTAACCTTGTCCTATTCACCTGTGTCCTGTTCACCCTTTTCCTGTTTACCCTTGTCCTTTTTAACCATGTCCTGTTTATCCATGTCCTGTTCACTGTTGTCCTGTTTAACCTTGTCCTGTTCACCTGTGTCCTGTTTAACCTTGTCCTGTTCACCTGTGTCCTGTTCACCCTTTTCCTGTTTACCCTTGTCCTGTTTATCCATGTCCTGTTCACTGTTGTCCTGTTTAACCTTGTCCGGTTTACCCGTGTTCTCCTTACCCTTGTCTTTACCTGCCTTGTTCTATCTGTCTGTATCTCTCTCTCTCTCTCTCTCTCTCTCTCTTTCATATGCCCCTTTTCGGTCTCCTTCTCTTTCACTCTGTCTCTCTCCCTATTTGTCTTACTGTCTCTTTCTTTCTTTCTTTCTTTCTTTCTTTTTCTGTCTCCCTCTTTGTCTCCCTTTCTCTCTCCCTTTCTCTCTCTCACTCTCTTTCTCACTCTCTCTCCCCTCTCTCTCTGTCTCTGCTTTGATGTATAATTTGTACAGTTGAGTTGGAGTTGAGATGCGAGGCACATCGCCGTGCAGAACAAAAGCAAACAAAAGCTGAAAAATGGCCACTGATTCGAGAGAGAGAGAGAGAGAGAGAGAGAGAGAGAGAAATAGTTGAGATAAAGAAAGAGAGAAAGAATAGAGAAGTGTTATCACCTCGGCACGCACCTGCCAGGACAAACAAACACAGCTCATCATCTCTCCATCATCATCACTCCATCCTGATTAAATACACAATAGCAACACACCACTGCCATTCATGGTTCCTCCTTTCCTCTCTCTCTTCTTTCATTCTCTTCACCTCTTCATCACGTCTCTCTTTCTGTTTCTGCCCTCTCGCCTCCATAATAACAAGTCATTGTGCTGCGAATAACAAGGAAGTCTCGAGTATTGACTCTCAATTTCCAAGTCGAGTCAGATAAACTGCCAGATACCACAAAGATCACATTCAGCAGGATGAACGAAATGTCTGTCACTGGTTACACAGACCATACCCCTCCCTCTGTCTGATAATACCTCTCTCCTCTGTCTGATAATACCCCTCCCTCTGTCTGATAATACACCCCTCCCTCTGTCTGATAATACATCTCTCCTCTGTCTGATAATACATCTCTCCTCTGTCTGATAATACATCTCTCCTCTGTCTGATAATACATCTCTCCTCTGTCTGATAATACATCCCTCCCTCTGTCTGATAATACATCCCTCCCTCTGTCTGATAATACATCTCTCCTCTGTCTGATAATACATCTCTCCTCTGTCTGATAATACATCTCTCCTCTGTCTGATAATACCTCTCTCCTCTGTCTGATAATACATCCCTCCCTCTGTCTGATAATACATCTCTCCTCTGTCTGATAATACATCTCTCCTCTGTCTGATAATACATCTCTCCTCTGTCTGATAATACATCTCTCCTCTGTCTGATAATACATCCCTCCCTCTGTCTGATAATACATCCCTCCTCTGTCTGATAATACCTCTCTCCTCTGTCTGATAATACCTCTCTCCTCCGTCTGATAATACATCCCTCCTCTGTCTGATAATACATCCCTCCTCTGTCTGATAATACCTCTCTCCTCTGTCTGATGATACATCCCTCCTCTGTCTGATAATACATCTCTCCTCTGTCTGATAATACCTCTCTCCTCTGTCTGATAATACATCCCTCCTCTGTCTGATAATACATCCCTCCCTCTGTCTGATAATACATCTCTCCTCTGTCTGATAATACATCTCTCCTCTGTCTGATAATACATCTCTCCTCTGTCTGATAATACATCTCTCCTCTGTCTGATAATACATCCCTCCCTCTGTCTGATAATACATCCCTCCTCTGTCTGATAATACCTCTCTCCTCTGTCTGATAATACCTCTCTCCTCCGTCTGATAATACATCCCTCCTCTGTCTGATAATACATCCCTCCTCTGTCTGATAATACCTCTCTCCTCTGTCTGATGATACATCCCTCCTCTGTCTGATGATACATCTCTCCTCTGTCTGATAATACCTCTCTCCTCTGTCTGATAATACATCCCTCCTCTGTCTGATAATACATCCCTCCTCTGTCTGATAATACCTCTCTCCTCTGTCTGATAATACCTCTCTCCTCTGTCTGATAATACCTCTCTCCTCTGTCTGATAATACATCTCTCCTCTGTCGGATAATACATCCCTCCTCTGTCTGATAATACATCCCTCCCCTGTCTGATAATAC
The DNA here is from genome assembly GCA_021613375.1 of Megaleporinus macrocephalus. Classification (NCBI taxonomy): domain Eukaryota; kingdom Metazoa; phylum Chordata; class Actinopteri; order Characiformes; family Anostomidae; genus Megaleporinus; species Megaleporinus macrocephalus. The sequence continues at coordinate 48,946,534 of CM038705.1, forward strand.
ATCCCTCCTCCATCTGATAATACATCCCTCCTCCGTCTGATAATACATCCCTCCTCCGTCTGATAATACATCCCTCCTCCATCTGATAATACATCCCTCCTCTGTCTGATAATACATCCCTCCTCTGTCTGATAATACATCCCTCCTCTGTCTGATAATACATCCCTCCTCCTTCTGACAATACATCCCTCCTCCTTCTGACAATACATCCCTCCTCTGTCTGATAATACATCCCTCCTCCGTCTGATAATACATCCCTCCTCCGTCTGATAATACATCCCTCCTCCGTCTGATAATACATCCCTCCTCTGTCTGATAATACATCCCTCCTCTGTCTGATAATACATCCCTCCTCCGTCTGATAATACATCCCTCCTCTGTCTGATAATACATCCCTCCTCCTTCTGACAATACATCCCTCCTCTGTCTGATAATACATCCCTCCTCTGTCTGATAATACATCCCTCCTCTGTCTGATAATACATCCCTCCTCTGTCTGATAATACATCCCTCCTCCGTCTGATAATACATCCCTCCTCCGTCTGATAATACATCCCTTCTCTGTCTGATAATACATCCCTCCTCTGTCTGATAATACATCCCTCCTCTGTCTGATAATACATCCCTCCTCCGTCTGATAATACATCCCTTCTCTGTCTGATAATACATCCCTCCTCTGTCTGATAATACATCCCTCCTCCATCTGATAATACATCCCTTCTCTGTCTGATAATAGATCCCTTCTCTGTCTGATAATAGATCTGTGTGTCAAGACAGGGCCAGATAGGATTGTCCCTAGGCAAGTGACAAGACGGGCCTGTCTTAGGTCTATTCTAAGGAAAAGACCTACTGGTTGGCTTTAAGTCAAGTTCCAAGAGAAAACAGGCTTGTTGAAAGTCATACCCTGAGACAAGTCCCACATCAAGTCTCAATGGAAGTCTCAAGTCAAAAAGACAGGCTTGTTCCAAGTCAAGATGAACTAGTCTCAAGTCTGGTTCTAAGACAAGACAAGACTAGTCCCACATCAAGTCGCAAGTTAGTACAGGCTAGTCTCACAGGTCTAATTTAAAACAGATCAGTCAAGTCCAAAGAAAAGTATCAAGTCAAGACAGACTTGTCCCAAGTCCCAAGTTAACACAAGCTAGTGCCAAGTGTACTATCAAGTTAGGTTCAAAGGTAACACAGGATAGTCCCAAGTTAGCACAAGCTAGTCCCAGGTTAGGTTCCATGTTGAGACAGGCTAGTTGCAAGTCAAGTTTTATGTTAACACAAGCCAGTCCCAAGTTAGATTCAAAGTTAACACAGGCTAGTCCCAAGTTAACACAGGCTAGTCCTAAATTAGGTTCAACGTTAACACAGGCTAGATGCAAGTCAAGTTTTATGTTAACACAAGCTAGTTCCAAGGCAAGTTCCGATTTAACACAAGCTAGTTCCAAGTTAGGTTCCAAGTTAAGACAGACTAGTCCCAAGTCAAGTCTCAAGTTAACAGAGGCTAGTCCCAAGTTAACACAGGCTAGTCCTAAATTAGGTTCAACGTTAACACAGGCTAGATGCAAGTCAAGTTTTATGCTAACACAAGCTAGTTCCAAGTTAGGTTCCAAGTTAAGACAGGCTAGTCCCAAGTTAGGTTCCACGTTAAGACAGGCTAGTCCCAAGTTAGGTTCCACGTTAAGACAGGCTAGTCCCAAGCAAAGTTTTAAGTTAGGACAAGATAGTCCCATGGAAAGTCCCAAGTTATGACAGGCTAGTCCCCTAGTCGAGTTGCAAGTTAACATATGCTAGTCCCTGGTCAAGTCCCAAATCAAGACTACTGATTAGTGACATACTTCACTGCTGTTATTCAGTGGTGCATTTTATATGTAGTTTTTGTTCTTGGTGTTTTAATATATTAGACTCTGTACGTCAAGAGAAACTGTGTTTATTTACAGAAAGATGTCACGTTTGAGTTGTAAAGGGATGCGGTCACTTAATTTCACTCAGAACATGATCTCAAAATCTTTGTATAAGACCTACCAGTCCTGAATTAAGAGATTCTAATCCTTAGAGAAGATGATCTTTCTCTAATCCAGTCCTAAATCAGGACTAGGGACTTGATTCAGTTCTGTTATCTACTTACTTCCTTGCTTGGTATGCATACAGCAGATATCTGCCATAAACAGAGAGCAAGTATATGTACTCGTCTTCAGCTGCAGCGCTGTACGCAGTAAAACACCTCATACTTTCTCTCTACTGTGCGTCTGTAAGCAGTGTTTGCCAACAGCTGCACTGAGAGAGACAGAGAGAGAGAAACAGAGCAACAGTGAGAAACAGAGATACAGAGAGTGCGAGACAGATACAGGACAGAGACATAGAGAGAGACCGAGAGACAGAGAGAGACAAAGCAACAGTAAGATACAGAGACAAAGAGCGAGAGTGAGAGACAGAGAGACAGAGCAACAGTAAGAAACAGAGATAGAGAGACAGAGAAAGAGAGCGAGAGTGAGAGACAGAGAAAGACAGAGCGACAGTGAGAACAGAGAGCGAGAGAGAGACAGAGAGAGACAAAGCAACAGTAAGATACAGAGACAGAGAGCGAGAGTGAGAGACAGAGAAAGACAGAGCGACAGTGAGAAACAGAGAGTGAGAGAGAGACAGAGAGAGACAAAGCGACAGTGAGAGACAGATACAGAGAGAGCAAGACAGAAAGTGAGAGTGAGAGACAGAGTGAGACAGAGCGAGAGTGAGAATTAGATAGAGAAACGGAGAGTGAGAGACAGAAAGTGCGAGACAGAGAGTGAGAGTGAGAGACAGAGTGCGAGAGTGAGAGACAGAGAGAGAGACAGAGGGTGAGAGTGAGAGACAGAGACATAGAAAGAAAGAGACAGAGAGAGAGACAGAAAAAGAGACGGAGTGAAAGAAAGACAGAGATACAGAGAGGCAGTGATAGAGAGACGGAGAGAGATAAAGAGAGACAGTGAGAAAGGAAGTCAGAGATAGAGAGAGAGAAAGAGAGAGGTACAGAAAGCGAGAAATAAAGAGGGATATATATATATATAGAGAGAGAGAGAGAGAGAGAGAGAGAGAGAGAGAATGGTGGGAAAGTAATGACTGGCTCTGAACGTCAGAATAATTTACTCAGAAATGAACAGAAGAATGACGGAGTCTGACGTTCAGTCACAGCGATTAAAACAAAGAAACAAAGAATCACGCGCGGGGGCAGCCTTATGAGTTTAAAGGGAAACTCCACCACTTTTTCTAAATTTCTACATAGTGGTTCGGTGTGATATGCTCTGTTCTAGAGTCAGAGCTGGGGGATCCCCACAGGTCGGGAATGGAACCAGACGTCCACCAGACAGTTATTACAGTAAATGGCTATTAATTCATGGTCTGGTGTCTGAGATGTGGTTATAATAGCTTTCTCTATGTTGGAGAGGTACATGTTTACAGATTTAGGACTATTTCACCTCCATCAGCGTTCGTAAGTTCACCGGGGGGCTTTGATAGTAAATAAAATGCTTATATTTGCGTTTCCCATCAACACCACTGTGAAAGACCTGAACTCAGATAACAGCAGTAACAGCAACAGAGCCAGCTCAGTCTCAGTACAGGGTTATATGAGCAGCACTGGGTCCAGTTTATTTGACTGGTGTGAACACTCCACACTGGATCCACTTGAAGAAAGCTGGACTGAAGAAAAGACCTTGTCATAGGAAGTGAAAGATAGAGACGGACATTCAGAGGCTGTTAGACTGAAAGAGGAGGAGTTTTGACTTTAACTCATTACACAACTGAACACATGTACGAGCGCAGTCTTCCAGGAGGGGTTATATCCGCTTCCTCGTGTCGTATCTTCTTATCGACACCTTTGAACTTGACCGGTTAGCGCGGTGGCAGCCCGTGTGTGATGTAAACGGGTGAAAAAGAGGAGAGGGAAGGAGTAAGGGAGGCAGCGAGGGTTACAGCAGATTGAGTCAGGCACTGTTTTCACCTTCCGAGCTATGCGAGACACGCGGTCCCAGGACAGGACTGATCACAAAACAGCCAGACGTGCACAGACACTATAAAATAGTAAACGCTCACAGAGGACGCCGGTACCGTGGATCAGCCAGGTCACGAAACAAACTGTGCCAGAGTGACACACATACTGTCTAACTGCAAATTAATGGAAGTGATTTTGGAGCATTCCTATTGGTCCATTCAAAGAGCAGGTGACGCAATCACATAATGTGGAAATATGAAAATACATGCTTGTCTTGGGACATATGCAGTACAGTGTTAAAGTCTGAGGCCCCTAATCTGATTAAAAGTCTTAATCTGATCTGTAAGTGTGTGTACACCAGTAAGAACAGCAGATCTGATTAGAACAGATGTAAATAATCAGACATATAATACAAAGTAACATGAATATCTTATTGTGAGAGAAGTAGATCAGATCTTGAGCTCCAGTTTGAACAAAGTTAGGTTCCAGATTTCTCCTGGACGCCCCAGACATTGTATGCTTTAAAGCTTTAGTCACTGCTAACACTAGCATTAAGCACTATCAACTATCACCTAAAGCTACTGCAGCTAACTAGCCCATTAACTGCTTGTAGCTAATGCTAAGGCTTCAGCCACTGCAAACACTTAAAGCTTTTACCACTTACTGGGCTAATAACTGTTTTGTAGCTAAATCTAAAACTTAAGCCATCGCTAACACTAGCATTTAGTACTACCAACCATCTTTGAAGGCTACTACACCTAACTAGGCTATGAGTTTTCTAGCTAGTGCTTTAGCTATCGCTAACACTCACATTTAGCACTATCGCTTAAGGCTACTACACCTAATGCTGAAACTTTGACTTTTATTTAGTTGATTCAGCAGCAATCTTGATTTATCTTAATGAAGTACTGAGCAGTCAAAGCAGGTATTAGATGAGAACTGATAATAATACTGGGTTGTTTAGGAGAAGCTTGGAAAGAGTTAAATACCCTTTACGGGTTAAAATCTAGACTGAAAGAAAAAGTTTAGATAAAGGCAGGAGATCTGGGGGTTCATGGACACAGAGGTTTATGGTAAACTGAGATGTTGGTGCTGTCCCACCACTTCACGTGATCACACAGGCTTGTTGACGGTGGAGTTGGGGGATCCCAGTGTCTCAGGGTGGTCTCATGTCCATGTTACCTTCTGGTTTACTTCTTTTAGTTTAGGCTGTTATAGTTAGATCTGCCGGAGTCGCCAGCCACACTCTAAAATTCTGAAAATTCATATTCTCTACAGTCTTACTCCCGAGCCCAACTAACTCTCTCTCTTTACTCTTCCTGAGGTAATGACTGTCCTCCCGTCAGTTGAAGGACTGACCATCAGGGCCTCCTCCTCACCACCACCAGCCAGCTCTCCTGTCCATCTGTATCAACTGCTACACCCTCAGTTACATCACTGTACCCCATCCAGATGCACCAGCATTGAGATAGGATGGGACTGTTTCAGCTCACGCCCACTTTATATAAAGCCTCAGTCATAGACTGCCTCAGTCAGAGTCTGCCTCAGTCAGAGACTGCCTCAGTTAGAGACTGCTTCTAAAGCTATCCAGATTTCAAACAGAGACTCTTTTCTTTGGTGTTTAGTTTATTAAACTGTAAATACTGTTTGATCAGAGGAGGACGGGTCTCTCCTTGTGAGTCTTGGTTCCTCCCAAGGTTTCTTCCTCCAGTCTGAGGGAGTTTTCCTCGCCACTGTTGCCTCTGGCTTGCTCAAAATCGTTGTAAAAAGCGCTACACAAATAAACTAGAATTGAATTGAATTAAATAAACACACTGACGTATGTAACAGCACTACTTACTCTATTAATACTGATTAATATTTAAATAATAAAGTGTTTACTGAGTAAATAAAAGCTTCCTGTCTGGAAATAATAGCTTTTATAATATAACAATGTCCTCAAGTGCCTCAGACTCGGGCGCAGTATTGTATGCAGGATGAACGTCTTGTACTTAATGACTGGAAATTGCAGAAAAACAGAAAAGTCTGTGACTCGACTCCACTTTTCTGACATCCGAGGAAAAGGAAAAGATAAACATGAAGGGCAGGCGGACGAGAGTGGACGGGAGCGGGCCAGAGGCTCCGGTGGCTCGTCTGGACGGTGAGCGATGGCCCTGTCTTTTAAACGAGTTAACGTGAAGCTATGGGTGCTGCGCCAGGGCAGACGGTTAAGTGAAGCCACAGATCACGATGATGAATGATAATCTGGAGCTCAGCAATGAAGCCATAGAGGAGCCTAAACGAAAGCATTAGGAAAGGTAGAGACGGGGGTCTGGATCTCTGAAGAGATCCTGGAGAGAGAGAGAGAGAGAGAGAGAGAGAGAGAGAGAGAGAGACGTTCTAATTCTTCATCTCCAGCTATATTTTGTTGTGTCATGCTGGTGATCAATCTTTTATATGACAAAAGCCATTACGGAGACCGAAGACCCGCCGTTTTCATTACTTATCAGAGGAGCAGGATGTGTGTTTGGTTTTCTTTAGCCATGTAAGCACGTCTCTCTCTCTCTCTCTCTCTCTCCCTCTATCTCTCTCTCTCTCTCGCTCGCTCGAATCACCATTCACCGTGCGGTACAGCCCATAATGCATTATCTGGCCAAACACGGCGATGTAGAACAAGCGCCTGCTATCAGCCCAGCAAACTGATGAGACTGGAAACAAATGCTCTGCTCCTTCGCTTCCACCCGATCAGCAGCAACAGACCATCAGCCTGAATCCCCCTCTCCACCGCAGGATCCGCCTCTGATTAGAGTTTAGAGTCGCAGACTCAATACCAAAACCCCAAACCTTCTCCGCTGTAGACCTGAGGAGTCGTGTTGTGATTCCGCACACGGCTTCACGCTCAGGCCGCTGCTGCTTTCCTCTGTGACAAAACCGAGTACCATTTTTAAAAAAACATCTGATAAACCAGCGCTCAGACTGTGGGGGGCGCTATCTTCACAATGCAGTTGAACAAGATCTGGCCATGCGGCAGATTTCTCAAGTATTAATACATTTATAACACTCAGCAGACACTCTTACCCAGAGTAACCGGTAGTTACCTGAAGTACCTGTACACAGGTAGGCGAAGGTAGTGTTACAGTTTACCTGTACATAGAATTTAGAACTAGAATTAGCCACGTGTTTGCACACACCGGTATTTGACCTCCACATTTAACCTATCCGTGCAGTGAACAAGACTGGATTCCTAACCTTCAGGCCACAACTAGACGAAGGTACCTGGGGCAGTTGTGTTAGAAGTCTTACCCAAGAACTCTTATAGGTGTAGTGTAAGGTTGATACCTGTGTAGGGTGGTCTACAGTAGGGAGGGCAGCAGTGTAACACACTACCATATGTTCTAGCTACAGGTTAATTAATTCAGTTCAGAACAAAAAATGATTAATTTATTCCAGTCCAGCTACATCCTGGGTCGACGCAGTCCAGCGCCCTACAGTTTTAGGTACCACTTTACTAAAGCATTGACAACCTAACATAAAGGAAGAACATGATGTAATACTACAACAAGGGTTAACTAATGTGTAGTAAACATTAATGTTAAAAATAATGTAAACATTAATTAATGTCCTACACTGGTTATGTGGGAGGTTCTGGGAAATACATGGAATCACTGTCACTGTAATTCTGAATATTATATACTTACACTGTAACAATAACAGGTTTGTATTCTTAATATATAATTACGTTACCCCCCACCTCCCCGTGCAGTGCTGAGTTTTAACCAGTCCAATCTGGCACTATTCAGTGAAACACTTAATCAGGATTAGTCCATGTTTTCTTAAGTCCCACCGTGGAGCTGCCACCAGTATGAAAAGTGCTCAGTAATAATAATATTAATAATAATATATTTGTGGCATCTTACTACTACAGAAGGATGGGAGGATGATATGAAAAAGTGCAAAGTCACACACTGATGTATTTTTACATACTAAAGTAATTAGCAACAACAGAGAAGCTATAAATACCCAGTAAAGCCTGGGGGTGTACCAGTATCTGTATAGCGATGAGGTTCTAGTGAAGATAGCAGACAAACAGCCTTACTTAAAAGCCGACAATGAGCCTGACCAAGCCTGAAGAGTCAGCACCATCACGATTGGCCACCTCAAAGAAAGCAGGATGCTCCTGCAGTCATGCTGTTAATGCTTTATAAAAGTTTATCCGACTGAGTGGTTTGTTCAGTAAAGGCCTGGTCAGTGGGGTTAGTTTGACCAGAGAAGGGCCGGTTACATAATAAGTGGGATAATTTGGGATAAAGAATCTCTGTGATTGAAACATCATCACCCAGACATTTACATTAGGAGCTGCACATTACAACAATAACAACACACTGTGCAGATAACTGGAACGTAGACTAGCATTCGTTTAGTAAAGCAGGTTCGTTTAACTCACAAAGCTCAACAGCATGGTGTTTTGTAAAAGGAGATATTTTCCATCTTCTTGTATTTCAGTCTTCGCCAAAAATTCTGTGGATGTCTTGTCATGTTCTAAACTTGAGGGGTGCGAATCAAATCAGGCTCAGTTTTAGCTTATAGCCTCGTCTTCAAATCACAAATAGAAAGAAATAGAAAGAATTTTCTAGTTCCACCTTAAATGGTGCAGCAGTTGTTATAAAGCCTGAGACCCCAGAATGCTGCACCATTTAAGGTGGAACGAGAAACTCTGAAGAAGTTGGTAAATGGGAAGCTGAGCTGTTCTATCCGCTTGTTAAGCCGGGATGTATCGACCTTCATGTCTGGGTCGTCGCCTTTACTGCACTGACTGAGACTCTTGTTGTTAAAGTAGATTTAAATTTCTAGAACTTTTCCTTGTGATGAGAACGATATGAGAAAACAGCTGCAGTTGATAAGGTGGTTATAATTCTTACACCAATTAAGAAGAACTAACTTTGGTGCTCTAATGTTAGTTAGCTTGCTAATTTTGGTAACAGTATCACTGGAAAAAGCCAAACTGGTGCTTTCTGGATCTCCTTTATAAACTATGGGGTTTTATAGGGTGTTTCTTGCTATGTAGTCACATCTTAATGTTCTGGTTGTCAGGCTTGTTGGTCAGACAAGAGCTGATGAAGAAAGCTAGCTATCTAGCTCAGGCAGAGCTAATTCTAGCTAGTTAGCTAAGATTTAGATAACTGGCTAATGTTTTGACAGTGTGTAAAATCTATGATCTATATATCATGTTGCAGAGATATCTACTGAAGTTAGCATGTTAACCAGGTGATAGTGAGTCACTGTAGTACCACTTTGTACCTGAAGAGGTGATAGTGAGTCACTGTAGTACCACTTTGTACCTGAAGAGGTGGTAGCGAGTCACTGTAGTACCACGTTGTAACTGAAGAGGTGATAGTGAGTCACTGTAACACCACTTTGTACCTGAAGAGGTGATAGTGAGTCACTGTAGTACCACTTTGTACCTGAAGAGGTGGTAGCGAGTCACTGTATTACCACTTTGTACCTGAAGAGGTGATAGTGAGTCACTGTAATACCACTTTGTACCTGAAGAGGTGATAGCGAGTCACTGTAATACCACTTTGTACCTGAAGAGGTGATAGTGAGTCACTGTAGTACCACTTTGTACCTGAGGAGGTGATAAGGAGTCACTGTAGTACCACTTTGTACCTGAGGAGGTGATAAGGAGTCACTGTAGTACCACTTTGTACCTGAGGAGGTGATAAGGAGTCACTGTAGTACCACTTTGTACCTGAGGAGGTGATCAGGAGTCACTGTAACACCACTTTGTACCTGAAGAGGTGATAGCGAGTCACTGTAGTACCACTCTGTACCTGAAGAGGTGATAGCGAGTCACCGTAGTACCACTTTGTACCTGAAGAGGTGATAGTGAGTCACTGTAGTACCACTTTGTACCTGAAGAGGTGATAGTGAGTCACTGTTTTGTGGAGTGGAATCAGTCCAACATGTGAGGATGAGGAAGTAGTGCTGTGCTGTATTCTAACCTCTTATTAATCATGTTGAAGGTGCTGCTCCCGGTTAGTTCATTTAATATCAGTCAGCCAATGATAGAAGGAGTAAACGCAATGACGGCTGAAGCTCCTGGCGAGCGACTATTATCACAGCTTACCACCAAATTAAATAAAAAACGGACATGTATTTTAAAAAATCTCAGTTTTAACCTTTGATGTGCAGTTAATTACAGGTTTATATAAATTGCATGTCACTGCGTTCTGTGTATATGTAGATTTGGGGACTAGGCTGATCCGGGAGCGAGTCATATCTTTAATATAGTAAAACATAATGTTATTTCAAAGAAGCAAGGAAGAACCTGCTGTTCCATGATATGGGCCTCTGTAAGACTTGTATTCATATTTAGCAAGCACCTGAACGAGTAGGCGCTTATCTAGGCCAAGTAACCGTCTGCCTCAGTAATTGTGTAATTGTGTCTATTAAAACTGCGTCAGGCAAAAGCAAACGATTCTAGGCCATCTCCATCACTTTGAGACATTTAATAACCGTGGCCCAGTGACTGTGCCATTCAGACCGCGCAGAGCTCTGACCTTTGGACTGTGTATTTAATAAAAGTGAGGGTGATGTGCACATGTGTGGGTGGGAGTCAGATCTATCCACTGTGACGGAACAATGGAATAAAAGAAAGAAACGAAAAATCTGACGGTGATGGGATCACCTGTACGGCGCAGGGGTTTCGGGAAAAGGAGGGAATGTTAAAAAACTGTGAGACACCTTTATGGAGTGTTTCCAAGTGGGTTTGGTGTAAAATGGTGGTTATGTTGTTTACAGTGGTGGTGATGGTGATGGTGGTGTTTACAGTGGTGGTGATGGTGTTTACAGTGGTGGTGATGGTGTTTACAGTGATGGTGATGGTGTTTAAAGTGGTGGTGATGGTGTTTACAGTGGTGGTGATGGTGTTTACAGTGGTGGTGGTGGTGTTTACAGTGATGGTGATGGTGTTTACAGTGGTGGTGATGGTGTTTACAGTGGTGGTGGTGATGGTGTTTACAGTGGTGGTGATTGTGTTTACGGTGGTGGTGATGGTATTTGCAGTGGTGGTGATGGTGTTTACAGTGGTGGTGATGGTGGTGTTTACAGTGGTGGTGATGGTGTTTACAGTGGTGGTGATGGTGTTTACAGTGGTGGTGATGGTGTTTACAGTGGTGGTGGTGGTGGTGTTTACAGTGGTGGTGATGGTGTTTACAGTGGTGGTGATTATGTTTACAGTGGTGGTGATGGTGTTTACAGTGGTGGTGATGATGCTTACAGTGGTGGTGATGGTGTTTACAGTGGTGGTGATGATGTTTACAGTGGTGGTGATGGTGTTTACAGTGGTGGTGATTGTGTTTACGGTGGTGGTGATGGTGTTTGCAGTGGTGGTGATGGTGTTTACAGTGGTGGTGATGATGTTTACAGTGGTGGTGATGGTGTTTACGGTGGTGGTGATGATGTTTACAGTGGTAGTGATGGTGTTTACAGTGGTGGTGATGATGTTTACAGTGGTGGTGATGGTGTTTACAGTGGTGGTGATGATGTTTATAGTGGTGGTGATTGTGTTTACGGTGGTGGTGATGGTGTTTGCAGTGGTGGTGATGGTGTTTGCAGTGGTGGTGATGGTGTTTACAGTGGTGGTGATGATGTTTACAGTGGTGGTGATTGTGTTTACGGTGGTGGTGATGGTGTTTACAGTGATGGTGATGATGTTTACAGTGGTGGTGATTGTGTTTACGGTGGTGGTGATGGTGTTTGCAGTGGTGGTGATGGTGTTTACAGTGGCTGTGGTGATGTTGTTTACAATGGCAATGATGATGTTTACAGTGATGGTAATGGTGTTTACAGTGGTGGTGATGATGTTTACAATAGTGGTGATGGTGTTTACAGTGGTGGTGATGATGTTTACAGTGGCTGTGGTGATGTTTACAGTGGTGGTGATGATGTTTACAGTGATGGTATTGGTATTTACAGTGGTGGTGATGATGTTTACAGTTGTAATGATGGTGTTTACAGTAGTGGTGATGGTGTTTACAGTGATGATGATGTTTACCTTTGTAATGATGGTGTTTACAGTGGTGGTTATGTTGTTTACAGTGGTGGTGATGATGTTTACAATGGTGGTCATGGTGTTTACAGTGATGTTGATGATGTTTACAGTGATACAACTGAAAATTGAATACTCGGTCATTTAGTTATTGAAGAAAATGAATTTTTAAATATGTAAGCATAAATATGTAAATCTTTAAGATTATCAGATGATTTGAAGGTGAAAGTTGGTGTTTTTAATCAATGGGATGACAATCTGCTGTAAGAGATCTATTCATGTCTGGAGAAAGAAAATCACTGCAATTTTCTTCTCCTGAACCTCCTAAAGCGACACATCTCTGGTGTCATAACATTTTCATAACCATGTAACGCAATGATTCCATCCCATCTGTGAAACATGGTGGTGGTAGTATCACTTCAAACTGCTCTCAACCGTCTTAATAATAATGCAGAAGTATAAAAAAAGTGGTGACATTCTCTGTTAAATGTTAAACTTTCTGCAGCCTTACTGGAGTTTTATTGGAGTCTTATACTCCTATATATGCAATCAGACTTAAATTGATGTTAAATTAGTATTAAAAGCACTAATGAATCTCCCCATGAAGGTGAAATTTGGACTCAGGTGTTTTTAATCAATGGGGTGATGATCAGATGTGAGAGACCACCCTGTTTTTTTTAAAGAACAGAAATCTATTCATGTCTGGAGAAAGGAAAACACTGCATTCCAGCATGAACACCATATACTGCCTGTGAAACATGGTGGTGGTAGTTTCAGGGTTTGGGCCAGCATATGGGCCAGAATTCCTTACCATCAATGATGGAAAACTGAGTTCTGCTCCTGAAGCTCCTCAAGCATATATCTCTGGTGTGATAACCATGTGCGTAACCATGTCAAGCAATGATTTTCTGTTAATGGTGGCGACCTCTATAGGGTTGGATGTCTGGTTCGTATCATCACTGTTACACAAACCTGACTGCAAACTGTCATATAGACTGAAGCACTTCAGCTCAAACTACTCTGAATCGTCTTAATGAGGCAGAAAGTATAAACAAATGGTGGAATTTCCCTTTAAATGTTTCACTTTGGGCTGAATATCACACTTAAACTCTTACTGGAGTTTTTATTGGAGCTATATTGGAGTCTTATACTCCAATACATGCAATCAGACTTCACATAAATGCCATTAAATCAGAATCAAAGCCACCAATGAATCTACGCACGTCTTTAAAAAAAAACGGTGGGTATGTATTCCTCCACCATAAAGTCAGAATAGTATCTCAGCTATTCTGTCACTATATACATACAGTTCAAGCTATACTATCTTTCAGTGATGGAGCTTTAAGAGGTGGGCGTCTGGTTCCATTGATCACCACTGTAAACAGTTCTGGCTCAGTAAGTTTCTCTGGAGCTCAGACGAAACCAATCCGAACGACTCTGTTTACATCTTAAACATCAATTTATAGCAACATGATCTGTATCAGAATCAGTTTTACTGGCCAAGTGATACGTCTCAAACATAGAGTTTGCCTTGACAGCAGCTCTCACCGTGACTAACATAGTAAACAAAGAAAGAAACACACTCGCTCGCCAAATATAGACCGCTCTTACATCCAATCAATCATGTCCTCTGGTGTGTGTCGTCGTTTATATTCATAAAAACACATATTAACATTGACTGTCATAAATCAGTCACATCAACCACTTTATCAACAACAACGAGCTCTCATGTGCTGCCGTCATGCACAGAAGCCTGCGTCTCAGATTCTCCTCCACAGAAACAGTTTCATATTGCTTTATATGAAATATGTATACATATATATCAGCACCGTCCACAGACAAACATGGATCTCCATTATGGTTGTGTGCAAGTTTCATGATGAACGGACCAAAAGAAATGCTCCAAAATCACTTTGAAATAATTCTGGTTCCACTGACTTACATTGAAAGTAAAGAATGTTTTTGGCCTCTCCTGTAAAGTTACCATTTTCAATATAGTTGTTTTTCTTTGGACAGTATCTATATATAATTTCAGCACCACACTAGATCGGACAGCTCCACAACAGCCATCAACAGCAAGCAATGCAGTTCCAGTCTATATATACATAATTACCACTCAAAAGTTTAGGATCACCTTAGAATTTCATTTTTTGCAATTTTCATGCAATTCACAAACAATATTTTTGTATAGAAGCTTATTTTGCATCTAGTCCTATTATCAGTAATTCTCAGTCCTCTGTCTAAATCTCCTGGTACGGCCACCAATCCAAGTTAAGGATGTTATTGGACTAATTGGTTGTTAGGACACTCTTGCTCAATAGTGATGCACAGCTGAAACACATTCTACTAATAAGTGAGTATAAAAGGGAACAACATTCTAGGTTAGTTTAGTATCTGAAGATCAGCAGTTGATGGCTTGCTGACCAAGGAAAACCAAGTATCTCTAAAACTGCAAGAGACTAAAAACATACTTTACTTTTATTGTAAGTCAATGGAACCAGAATTTTTTCCAAGCTTTTTTTTTGGAGCACTTATATTCACTCCTCATGAAATTGTCACACAATGTAAACAACCATTGGCTCGTTTAAATTATGTAGAAAACTCAAAATTGACAAAAATGGAGATACATTGGACAGTTTTTTATTGGACAGCAACAATATATTTATATATGTATATATGCAACTTGTCACTGTCCAGAGAAACAAGACATCTGTCGTTTACATTGTGCTCCACAATCTCTTCGAAATAATTCTGGTTCCATTGACTCACATTGAAAGTAAAGAAAGTTTTTGGCCTCTCCTTTAAACTTGCCATTTTCAAGATACTTTTTTTTAGGACAGCATTAATATATACATCTCTCTATATGTCTTCATATGTCTGTGTTTCTGTTGCCTGTTCCTCAGCAGCATTTCAGCACCATGTCACAGTGGACGGCTCCACAACAACCCTCAACAGCCAGCGATGCAGTTCCAGTGTATTCTATTAAATTCGCTCTAATCCAGTTACATTCGGTATAATTCCAGCCAGTGTAATCCAGTCCCACTCAATCAGTTTCAATCTATTCAGTCCAGTTTAGTTCAGCTCAATGCGTTTCAATCAAATTAATCCAACACACTTTCAGACGTACTCAGCTCAATACAGTTCAGTTCTGTACGGTTCAGTCCAGTTGAGTCCAGCTCACTTCACCACTGAGGAATTTAATACAGCTCAATTGTATTTTTAAAGATTTCACCAACAGACAGTTTATCAACTGTGAATCTAGCCTACCAATAAGCGTCACTGAAAAACAGGAGGAAGAACCTCTCAGAGGAACTGAGAACAGGAACTCTCTAACAACATAAATAGGAACCACCAAGAGGAACCACTGGGAGGTGCCCAGATTCAAAAGGAGGAACTCTCCACAGCAGAAGGAACAAACACAGAGGCGAACCAAGACTCAAATGAGAAAACTCTCCGATGAGCATTGGGAAGAACCCCAGAGAGCAAAAAACTGTGGAACTCATAAGAGCACAAAGAAAAATCCTCTGAGAGGAACCATTGGGGGGTGTCTGGAATTTCTGTAAGAGCTTAAGTAAGAATAGAGAAACTCTCTGAGAGCATTTAGAAGAATCACTGAGAACCAAGACTCAAGAGGAACAGCGTGAAGACCACAGAGAAGAAGAAAAGCTTAAACAGGGAAACTCCATACAAACATGAAGACTAACAGATGTAATTTTGAACAACTGAGAAGAACCACGACTCCAAAAAATCTATAAGCATGAAGAGGAACAGAGTAGCTCTTCAGGAACATGAAGACGAATCTTAGAGAAGAACCAAGAGAACACTCTCTAAGAGCAGAAGAGCAGAAGAACCACCAAGATGGCAAGACTCAAACAGCATGAAGTACCACTGAGAGGAACCAAAATTCAAAAGGTGAAACTTCCTAAAAGCACAAGAACAAACCACCAAAAAGATAGGACTCAAAAAAGCATGAGGAACCACTAAGAGGAACCGAGACTCAAATGAGAAAAATCTCCAAGAACTTGAAGAATCACTGAGAAGAATCAAACCTCCAAGAGAAAATTCTCCAAGAACATGAGGAATCACTGAGAAGAACCAAAACTCAAAGAGAAAATACTTAACATCTATTTAAGAAAATAATGTAACTGTTTAAGAACCAAAGATAACCAAAGTTCAAAAGCCAAAAACAAGCACAGGAACCTTATTAAAGCACAAGGAAGAAGCACCAAGATGACAAGAACATGAAGACCTACAGAGAAGAACCAAGATTCAGAAGGAAAGACTCTAAAAACAGGAGGAGGAACAGTGTAGCTCTCCAAGAACCTGAGGAAGAACCACTTAGGGGAACCAAAACTCAGAGAGAAGCTATTTAAAAATATTGTAAGAATCATTTAAGAACATAAGTTAATGAGGAAGAAGCACAGTGAGGAACCAAGATTCAGAAGGAAGAACCATAAGAACATGAATAACCACTGGGAGGAACCAAGATTCAGAAGGAAGAACCCTGAGAACACAAATAACCACTGAGAGGAACCAAGGTTCAGAAGAAGGAAACTTGAGAACCTGAAGAACCACTGTGAGGAACCCAAACTCAGATGTAAGAATTATTTAAGAACATAAGTTCACGAGGAAGAACCCTGAGAACATGAATAACCAAGTTTCAGAAGGAAGAACCCTGAGAGCATGAATAACCACTGAGAGGAACCAAGATTCAGAAGGAAGAACACTGAGAACACAAATAACCACTGAGAGGAACCAAGGTTCAGAAGGAGGAACCCTGAGAACCTGAAGAACCACTGGGAGGAACCAAGACTCAGATGTAAGAATTATTTAAGAACATAAGTTCACGAGGAAGAACCACTGAGAGGAACCGGGGCTCTAAAGCAGAACCCATCCTCGTGCACGCGACGCTCGGTGGCTCCTGTGAGACCACCACTTGTTACTCAGCGTGGGCTCGAGGTCCGGTGCTGAAAGACCGAACCGAGCCGACGTGCTGCGTTTCCACGGGACACACGCGGCATGAGGCGCGAGCAGCTGTGACTGAAGCAGCACCTCATCTCGGCGCGCGATTGATTTCTTGCAGCGGACCTGCAGGCTGTAGACCAGCGCGTGCGTGGCGCGAGCTTTCTTTCGGGGCAGAAACGCGCGGTGACGTTGCATTTTTCACCGACTTTCCCGAACTCCCTTTGAGCTCGTGCGAGAGACGAATCAGTCGGAAGTGACCGTGCATGCGCGTCCGGGCACGCGCACGGCGACGATAAAGCCTGACAAGTTTAAAAGCGACGGCTCGCAGCGACGCAGCACGCGGGCAAACCGCAGCAGCACAACCGGGAAAAAAACTTTATCCCCGGTCTGTTCTGATTGTTTTG
>CM038705.1:48966389-48991389 GCA_021613375.1 Megaleporinus macrocephalus
CTTCTTTGCAGTCGCCCCTGGAGGTGAGGATTCAAATCCCACTTCTGACACCACTGTGGCATAGAAGGAGATGCTGAAGAGGCCGTTCTGCTATAAGAAGTGTTCTTTGGTTCGTACCAGCAGAAAAGACACATGAAAACAACTGGGCAAAGGAAGCAGATAGGGGGACGGGGTATAAGGGGAGGGTTGGGCTGGATGGGTGGAGGGGGATGAGTATGGGGGGGCAGGGGATAAGGGAAGGGATGAATTAGGAGGGTTGAGGGCGATGGGTATAGGGAGATGAGGGATAAGAGGAGGGATGGGCTGGAAGGGTGGAGTGCAAAGGGCATATGAGGATGGCGGATAAGTGGAGGGTTGGGCTGGAAGGGTAAAAGGGGATGTGTATGGGGGGACGAGGGATAAGGGGAGGGATGGACTGGGAGGGTAGAGGGGGATGGGTATGGGGAATAGGGGATAAGGGAAGAGAGGGTGTGGAAGGGTGGATGGGGATGGGTATGGAAGACCGTGGATAAGTGGAGGGATGGGCTGTAAGGGTGGAGGGGGATGGGTACGGGGGATGGAGGATAAGGGGAGGGTGTGGAAGGGTGGAATGTGATGGGTATAGGGGATGAGGGATAAGTGAAGGGATGGGCTGTAAGGGTGGAGGGGGATGGGTATGGGGGATGGAGGATAAGGGGAGGTATGTACTGGGAGGGTGGAGGGCGATGGGTATGGGGGGATGAAGGATAAGTGGAGGAATGGGCTGGAAGGGTGGATGGCCTGGGTATGGAAGACCGTGGATAAGTGAAGGGTTGGGCTGGAAGGGTGGAGGGGGGTGGGTAAAGGAAATGGAGGATAGAGGAAGGGAGGGTCTGGAAGGGTGGAGGGTGATGGGTATGGGGGATGAGGGATAAGGGAAGGGTTGGGCTGGAAGGGTGGAGGGTGATGTGTATGGGGGACAGGTGAAGAGGGGTGGTTGGATAGTTGGATGGATGACTGGAGGGGATGGGTGGACAAGTTAGGGGGGATGGGGGGGCATTTCTGGTAGGTTTGGATGCTACTCTGTTTCTATCCATGGTTAAGATGAGAAAGCAAAGTTAGAAGCTGCTGTTCTTTAATAACTGCTGTTCTAAATTCAGCTCGTACTGAAGCCGGTAACTAAACAACACACGAGATTTCAGACTTCAGATTTCTCTAGAATACGACTCCTGATGACCAAACCACTGCACGTCCACAGAAACCTAGTTTCACTCAGATTCAGGCAACGAAAGAAACAGAGAGCGAGCACTGAATCGGGCAAGGTGCCAGGCCTGAATTCTCTTTTTCTCTTGTAAGTAGTGCCGATGACAAATATGTATGTCTTGCCATTTTGAACCAGGAAACTGCTGCATGTGAAATTCACTGTTCCCTCCAAACTCAGGAAAACTTTCCTCCACAGCTTCGTTTACCCGGCAAACTCTGACTACAGGCAGGAGTCGACCAACACGTCTGACCTGCAGTCATTTACAACTGATTTAAGTCTGATTGCACTTATTGGAGTGTAAGACTCCAATATAGCTCCAATAAAAACTCCAGTAAGAGTTTAAATGCGACATTCAGCCCAAAGTGAAGCATTTAAAGGGGAATTCCACCACTTTTTATACTTTCTGCATCATTAAGATGATTCAGAGCAGTTTGAGCTGAACAGCAATTTGCCAGGTCAGGTTTGTGTAACAGTGATGATACGAACCAGACATCCAAACCTCTAGAGGTCGCCACCGTTGACAGAAAATCAATGCTTGACATGATTATGCGCATACTTATCACACCAGAGATATATGCCTGAGGAGCTTCATGAGCGGAACTCAGTTTTTCCATCATTGATGGTAAAGGATTCTGGCCCATATGCAGCAAAACAGGCCCAAACCCTGAAACTACCACCACCATGTTTCACAGGCAGTGTATAGTGTTTATGCTGGAATGCAGTGTTTTCCTTTCTCCAGACATGAATAGATCTCATCCCATTGATTAAAAACACCTGAGTCCAAATTTTACCATCAAATTTTCTGATAAATTGTCTGTAAGGTTCACACACTTTTACACTCACAGATTAAAAATATGACATCATTTTTCTCAATAAATATATGACCTAGTATAATATTTTCTATTCATTTGTTAAATTTGGTCACATTTTAGATCATCTTTTGGAGAAATATAGAAAATTCTAAAAGGTTAACAACTTTCAAAAACTACTGAAGACGTTGTTATGTAAACAGTTCTCTCAGAAGATGTGTTTATTTCCATCATTAACATTCATATAAACTCAGGAGACATGTGTAGGTTCACTGGTTAGTTTCATAGGAAATACAATGTGTATATTTGTGTTGTAGACATGGCGCCCCTGGTTCCCATCACCCCCACTGTAAACACCATCACCACCACTGTAAACATCACCACCACCACTGTAAACACCATCACCACCACTGTAAACACCATCATCACTATAAACACCATCACCCCCACTGTAAACACCATCTCCACCACCACTGTAAACACCATCACCCCCACTGTAAACACCATCACCCCCACTGCAAACACCATCACCACCACTGTAAACATCATCAACATCACTGTAAACAACACCACCACCACTGTAAACACCACCACCACCACTGTAAACACCATCACCACTGTAAAAACCATCACCACCACTGTAAACACCACCACCACTGTAAACATCACCATCACCACTGTAAACACCATCATCACCGCCACTGTAAACACCACCACCACTGTAAACACCACCACCACTGTAAACATCACCATCACCACTGTAAACACCATCACCCCCACTGTAAACACCATCACCACCACTGCAAACACCATCACCACCACTGTAAACACCATCAACATCACTGTAAACACCATCACCACCACTGTAAACACCATCAACATCACTGTAAACAACACCACCACCACTGTAAACACCATCACCACCACTGTAAACATCACCACCCCCACTGCAAACACCTTCACCACCATCAGACCGAGTTGGTAGTTATCACCTTGTCATCCCAATGCACTGTACAGCTTGTTCCCCACACCTACTGTGATAATATCTAGAACCTATTAATCATTTCATGTTAAATTAGTCAGACAGAGTTGGAACTTATCACTATTTACCCCAATACACTGTAGACCATGTTCCCCATACCTACTGTGATAATATCTAGAACCTATTAGTCATTTCATATTAAAGTTGGAACTTATCACCATATACCCCAATGCACTGTAGAGCTTGTTCCCCACACTTAATGCTGTTAAGTCTAGAACCTGTTTGCTTTGACGGTTTAAGTAAATTACAGTGAAATTGAAGGGAGTACGTGCGGAGAACCGTCTCCGAAGTGCTGTGTAATTATTTGGGTTAAAATAATGATGAGGACACAGAGAGTGTAACTAACTGACTGTAGGCGATACGTCCCCCTCAGCCTGCCCTGCGGATTTGAGTGTTTCTCTGCTCCTAAAGACGAGATCCAATTAATCAGCTCGTTAATAAACCCTTCCTGAGCTCAAGAGCAGCAAAGCACTCAATTATGCAGGACAGGGACGCTGCTGGACCAGCGCTCGGAGACCACTGCTCTACAAACAGCCACGATTTTTCCAGCCAGTGTGGAAGTTCTCAGCTAAGCCATGATTGAGTCCTGCCTTTCAGTGTGGTCTTCTGATCTAGACCACCTTTTCTGACACCTGCCAGCTCTCAGACGTGCTGTAGTTCAGGCCTGAGGAGCTTAATGAGGCAAGCTGATATACTGGGAGCTTCCCAGCTTATACTGGAAACTCTTCATCTCTCAACACGAGACTCTTCTGCTATAAGTGTGGCATCATAACAAGAGCAGAACCCTTTTTGGTGCTATACAGAACCATTTCATGATTACTTTGTTTTTTTTTAATGAAATTATTCTTCAGACTGAAGGAGAATACACTGTATATCGTTGCTATCCAAAAATAAACACAGGTATCTCTGAAATGGCAACTTTACAGGAGAGGACAAAAACCTTCCTTACTTTTAATGTAAGTCAATGGAACCAGATTTTTTTCCTGGCCATTTTTAAGCATTTCTATTGGTCCATTCATCACAATGTTTTCCCATTATGTAAATGTCAGCTTATTTGTTTAAATGATGTTGAAAAATAAAAATCAACAAAAATTGATATACATGTTTTTTTTCTTTGGACAGCAACAATACGGTTCTACATACCACCATAAAAGGTTCTGCTAGAAGCAGATGAGGCCCTTTTGGTGCTACAACTATCTGAAGAACCATCGACCACACAAAGAACCAGGTAAGCAGTAAACGTTTCTATATATAACTCAGGCTTCTTAACTGAACCCCTGTCTTTACTAAGGAACTCTTTGAGAACCATGTTTTTAAAAGTGCAACTCAAATCATTATTTAGTAATTATTCCGTCTTCATCAGGAGCTTAATTACTGCTAATCTACGAGCTGAAATGCTCTTCAGCTTCAGTCCGTCCTGCCCTGCTTCCATGTAGAGTGGAGGACCTCTAGTCTAGTCACCTGCCATTTACATTCCGAGCATTAGATCCACAGTAAATATACGTGCTGACCAGAAGAACCACTATTAACATTAACTCTGAGCAGAGGAGCTGCAGCGGATATACATTCCAGGCAGGAATCTTTGAGAACCATCTTTTTAAAAAAGATGCAGCACAAATTATTCAGTAATTACGATTAATTATTCAGTAATTATTCAGTCTTCACCAGGAGCTTAATTAATGCTAATTTAGGAGCTGCAAATACTCTTCAGGAGTCTATACTGCCACATACATTCCAAGCAGAGGAACTACTATAAATACTGTATATACTTCCAGAAGAAGCTCCGCTGTTAAAGTATACAGTATCTCACAGAAGTGAGTTCATAAGTACTATGAATAGACATTCCAATCAGAATAAGTAATATGAATGTACATTCTGATCGAAATAAGTACTTTGAATATACATTCTGATTAGAATCAGCACTTTAAATATACATTCTGATCAGAATCAGTACTATGAATAGACATTCCGATCAGAATTAGTACTATAAATATACATTTTCATCAGAATAAGTACTATGAATATATATTCTGGTCAGAATAAGTACTATAAATATGAATTTTCATCAGAATAAGTACTATAAATATACACTCCAATCAGAATAAGTACTATAAATATACACTCCAATCAGAATAAGTACTATGAATATATATTCCGATCAGAATAAGTACTATAAATATACATTTTGATCAGAATAAGTACTATGAATATACATTCTGATCAGAATAAGTACTATGAATATATATTCCGATCAGAATAAGTACTATAAATATACATTCTGATCAGAATAAGTACTATGAATATATATTCTGGACAGAATAAGTACTATGAATATACATTTTCATCAGAATAAGTACTGTGAATATACATTCTGATCAGAATAAGTACTATAAATATACATTCTGATCAGAATAAGTACTATGAATATATATTCTGGACAGAATAAGTACTATAAATATACATTTTCATCAGAATAAGTACTGTGAATATACATTCTGATCAGAATAAGTACTATAAATATACATTCTGATCAGAATAAGTACTATGAATATATATTCTGGACAGAATAAGTACTATGAATATACATTTTCATCAGAATAAGTACTGTGAATATACATTCTGATCAGAATAAGTACTATAAATATACATTCTGATCAGAATAAGTACTATGAATATATATTCTGGACAGAATAAGTACTATAAATATACATTTTCATAAGAATAAGTACTGTGAATATACATTCTGATCAGAATAAGTACTATAAATATACATTCTGATCAGAATAAGTACTATGAATATATATTCTGGACAGAATAAGTACTATGAATATACATTTTCATCAGAATAAGTACTGTGAATATACATTCTGATCAGAATAAGTACTATAAATATACATTCTGATCAGAATAAGTACTATGAATATATATTCTGGACAGAATAAGTACTATAAATATACATTTTCATCAGAATAAGTACTGTGAATATACATTCTGATCAGAATAAGTACTATAAATATACATTCTGATCAGAATAAGTACTATGAATATATATTCTGGACAGAATAAGTACTATAATTATAAATTTTCATCAGAATAAGTACTATAAATATACATTCTGATCAGAATAAGTACTATGAATATATATTCTGGACAGAATAAGTACTATAAATATACATTTTCATCAGAATAAGTACTTTGAATATACATTCTGATCAGAATAAGTACTATAAATATACATTTTCATCAGAATAAGTACTATTAATATACATTCTGATCAGGATAAGTACTATGAATATACATTCTGGGCAGGAAAACTACTAAATGTTAAGTGTTCCCCCTCTGTTGAATTGCTGTGAGCCAGACTGAACACTTCACTTCAGGTTTGCTCTTAAATACAGATGAAGCTGAGAGAGGTTATCCTGCTGTTACAGCAGTAGAAGCCCCATCTGTCGGAGCATCTCCTCTTCCACGCGGGGTGTAAAACGCTTCTGGAATGTCAGGCTGGCTGACTGACGGGGGCTTCCTCAGAGGGAGAGAGCGAGCTTGATTAGCGGCTGTGGGTTTGTTTACAGCAGCAGGTGGAGGGCTGCTCGCTGCGAGGCCGGCGGGTGGTGGAGAGAGGCAGATCCAGCCGGATGCGAGCCTGTGTGTGTGCGCTTTTCCGCCGTTAAACATCGCCGCTGACAGATTGCTGCGCGAGGCCGAAGGTTTGGCGGCAAGTGGCCCCTGGAGGCAGCACTCTGCTGAAGATGCTGTTGAACAGAAGTGTGCTCAGGAGGGAACTCAAAGGGAGGAGCGTCTGAAGGGCACTAACACGCAGACCTGAGTGTGAAGAGTTACTGTGTCAATTTACACACTCACGGCCAAAAAACTGTTGCGTGTCTTGGAAATGTAGATATTAGACTTTCACTACAGTTATAAAGTATGCTGCTACAGAGGTTAGTGTAGAGTCGGCTGTGTGTGTGTAGTGTTACTGCTACAGAGGTTAGTGTAGAGTCGGCTGTGTCTGTGTAGTGTTACTGCTACAGAGGTTAGTGGAGTGTCGGCTGTGTGTGTGTAGTGTTACTGCTGCTACAGAGGTTAGTGTAGAGTCGGCTGTGTGTGTGTAGTGTTACTGCTGCTACAGAGGTTAGTGTAGAGTCGGCTGTGTGTGTGTAGTGTTACTGCTGCTACAGAGGTTAGTGTAGAGTCGGCTGTGTGTGTGTATAGTGTTACTGCTGCTACAGAGGTTAGTGTAGAGTCGGCTGTGTGTGTGTAGTGTTACTGCTGCTACAGAGGTTAGTGTAGAGTCGGCTGTGTGTGTGTAGTGTTACTGCTGCTACAGAGGTTAGTGTAGAGTCGGCTGTGTGTGTGTAGTGTTATTGCTGCTACAGAGGTTAGTGTAGAGTCGGCTGTGTGTGTGTAGTGTTACTGCTGCTACAGAGGTTAGTGTAGAGTCGGCTGTGAGTGTGTAGTGTTACTGCTACAGAGGTTAGTATAGAGTCGGTCTGTGTGTGTAGTGTTACTGCTACAGAGGTTAGTGTAGAGTCGGTCTGTGTGTGTGTAGTGTTACTGCTGCTACAGAGGTTAGTATAGAGTCGGCTGTGTGTGTGTAGTGTTACTGCTGCTACAGAGGTTAGTGTAGAGTCGGCTGTGTGTGTGTAGTGTTACTGCTGCTACAGAGGTTAGTGTAGAGTCGGCTGTGTGTGTGTAGTGTTACTGCTGCTACAGAGGTTAGTGTAGAGTCGGCTGTGTGTGTGTAGTGTTACTGCTGCTACAGAGGTTAGTATAGAGTCGGTCTGTGTGTGTAGTGTTACTGCTGCTACAGAGGTTAGTGTAGAGTCGGCTGTGTGTGTGTAGTGTTACTGCTGCTACAGAGGTTAGTGTAGAGTCGGCTGTGTGTGTGTAGTGTTACTGCTGCTACAGAGGTTAGTGTAGAGTCGGCTGTGTGTGTAGTGTTACTGCTACAGAGGTTAGTATAGAGTCGGTCTGTGTGTGTAGTGTTACTGCTGCTACAGAGGTTAGTGGAGAGTCGGCTGTGTGTGTGTAGTGTTACTGCTGCTACAGAGGTTAGTATAGAGTCGGACTGTGTGTGTAGTGTTACTGCTGCTACAGAGGTTAGTATAGAGTCGGTCTGTGTGTGTAGTGTTACTGCTGCTACAGAGGTTACTGGAGAAGCCCTGTGTAGAGAGAATCAGATGAACTACAGTCTGTAGGTGTAGCTCCTGTATGGTCAGTGGAGCTGATACAGTGGACAGTGTGTGTGTGGGGGGTTTTAATGTTACAGCTGATCGATGTACATACCAGAAGAACAGATTTTAAACTGAACTGAATGAGGGCAGAGCTGCTAACTATTCTGTAACTGATCTGTGATCTGACCATTTCAGATCCTGTCGTTTGAAAGTGTTTGAACTCTTGGGTTGTTTCCGCCTCCCCTGAGTTTCTGAGAGGTGTAGCAGCGCTCTAAAGCACTCTCAGTTAATTACACAGCCACAGTGGGCTAATTAAACCCCGCGCTCACACGGAGCCTGCAGGGGCCTCCGAGTGGAAATGCATTCAGAGAGCTGTCCCTGAACAGCCTGACAGTCTGAGTTCAAAAGAACTGTTTCATTTCATCATTTCTGCGCTCAGCCGATGCTAATTATTTAGTGTATGTTTATATTTACCACCTGTTTGTTATTCCTATCAGTCGTAGGGTATTTATAATACGTCCTTCAGCAGTTTATTATCTAGAACCTGTTAGAACCTGTTAGAATGACTGCATTGAAACTGTGCTACTGACTTTTCCAGTTAATATCTAGAACCTGTTGCATGTTGCAGTATAATTTAGTCTGGCTGCTTTGAATCAAACCATCATGTAACCACCAAAAAATAAATATCTAGCACTTTCATTTCACTTCTGTTTATTATGTAGTTAATTAAACATTATTTGTTGTTATTAATTAATTTGCTTACTGGTTTGCTGCTGTGATGCTGTACAAATGAAACATTAGACGAGTTCAGAAAAATCAAACCTTAAAATTTAATTTTGAATAAAATTAACATCAATTTAAAAATAAACTGAAGTTATAATAAAATTAATTAGGTTTTAATAAAAATATCATATCAAAAAATTATAATAAAATTAATATCTAGAATTAAATTCTAAACTTCCAAAATAAAATGTAACAAAATAACATCCAGCATAAATTTCAAATTAATAATAATCTAATAATATCATTAATAAAATTAACACCCTAGTGTTCCTAATCAAATTAACACCCGTTTAAAAAATAAAAAAATAAAAGTCAGACTGAGGTTCTAATAAAATGAATATCCAATATTTGAAGTTCTAATAAAGTTTTATTATTCAGAAAAAATAAACATACAAAATGTAAATAAAAATTAACATACAGAATAAATGAATTCTATTTATGACATCCTTCAGCAATTAAATATCTAGAACCTGCTAGAATGACTACATTAAAATTGTACCCACTGACTTTTCCAGTTAATATGTGGAACCTGTGGATGTTGCAATAAAATTTAGTCTAGCTCCTAAAACCCCCCCAAAAATAAATATCTAGCACTTTGGAGTTCCTATTTAACTCATTAATACCTAGAACTCCTAGAACCCACAGTGTTGAAGCAGTTTTCTGTTATCTTAAACAGAAAGTTTCAAAGAGAGTAACAGGTTTAATTCACTTTGTGTGAACTAAATAGTATGAGGATGGAGCTTAGGTAGGTGTTTCTAATAAATTGGCCAGTTAGTAGAAGCACAAAGGAGGTGTTTCTAATAAAGTAGCCAGTTAGTGTAAGTACAAGGTTGATGTTTCTAATAAAGTGGCCAGTTAGTGGAAGTACAAGGTTGTTGTTTCTAATAAAGTGGCCAGTTAGTGGAAGTACAAGGTTGGCGTTTCTAATAAAGTGGCCAGTTAGTGGAAGTGCAAGGTTGGCGTTTCTAATAAATTGGCCATTTAGTAGAAGCAAAACATGGGTATTTGTAATAAAGTGGCCAGTTAGTGGACACACAAAAGAAGAGTTTCTGATAAAGTGGCCAATCTGTTTACAAATAGCTGTTACAACAGCAGTAAAACTATTAGCATATCCCCCCTGTCTCTCTCTTCCTCTCTCTCTCTCTCTCTCTTCCTCTCTCTCTCTCTCTCTCTTCCTCTCTCTCTCTCTCTCTCTCTCTTCCTCTCTCTCTCTCTCTCTCTCTCTCTCTTCCTCTCTCTCTCTCTCTTCCTCTCTCTCTCTCTCTCTCTTCCTCTCTCTCTCTCTCTCTCTCTCTCTTCCTCTCTCTCTCTCTCTCTCTCTCTCTCTCTCTCTCTCTCTCTTCCTCTCTCTCTCTCTCTCTCTCTTCCTCTCTCTCTCTCTCTCTCTCTTCCTCTCTCTCTCTCTCTCTCTCTCTCTCTCTCTCTCTCTCTCTCCCCACTCTTTCTCCTTCTCTGTCACTCTGCATTTATCTAAATAGCAGCCCTGCATTAGCAGTTGTCCTGTGAGTCTGCAGCTCGGCTCTGATTGGCTGAGAAGCTTCACTTTGTTCTGACACTTTGAGGCTGCAATCTCTTCCACCGGTTAATTACAGCGGGCTGTCTGCCTCTTTCATGGCCCGAGGTTTGCAACCTGAAACAGACTTTAAAAGCGAACACCTACTCGTCTGCATTGCTCACTTTCAAGCTCTTAGTCACTCGCTCCTTTCAGTGCACAGAATAAAACATGGCTTCCCTGAAGGCCCTTAGCCTCTCGCTCTCCAGTAAACTATGCAGCGCAGCGTCTCAGCTGAGTCACTCCACAATAGCGGGTAATTTGATGATTCTTGGAACAGTCTTGGAGGTCAGAAGTGGTTTGGAGGCCACGCTGCGCGCTCACTTTGTTCTTTTAGCACTTTCTTCTTTCTGCCTGTTTCATTAAGACGACAGAGCCTCACGCTACTCGCCCGTTTTCAGACACACTGAATTATTTTCACGAAGCAGGTAACGAGATCATCTGACGCGTCTGTTCAGGAGAACGTCTTCAGCGCTGAGAACGTCTTCTACTCAGCTTTTCCTCCTGCTCTGAATCCACTTCTTTTATTAAGTGATTAATGATTCCACTTCTTTTATTAAGTGATTAATGAATTCCCTAATTGTCTGGATGCTGAGATCGGTATAAATGAAACGTTAGACGTGCTCAGAGTAACGAACGGAGATGAAGATGATTCTAAAACGACTGAGAAAACCTGAAGAACATCAAGAGTGAATTTCTAATAACACCCAGAATGAGGTTCTAACAAACCTAACTCCCAGAATGATGTTCTACTAAAATTAAAACCCAGAATGAGGTTCTACTAAAATTAAAACCCAGAGTGAGGTTCTAATAAAACTAAAACCCAGAATGAGGTTCTACTAAAATTGAAACCCAGAATGAGGTTCTAATAAAACTGACACCCAGAATGAGGTTCTAATAAAATTAAAACCCAAAATGAGGTTCTAATAAAACTAAAACCCAGAATGAGGTTCTACTAAAATTGAAACCCAGAATGAGGTTCTAATAAAACTGACACCCAGAATGAGGTTCTAATAAAATTAAAACCCAGAATGAGGTTCTAATAAAACTAAAACCCAGAATGAGGTTCTACTCAAATTGAAACCCAGAATGAGGTTCTAATAAAACTGACACCCAGAATGAGGTTCTAATAAAATTAAAACCCAGAATGAGGTTCTACTAAAATTATAACCCAGAATGAGGTTCTAATAAAACTAACACCCAGAATGAGGTTCTACTAGAACTAAAACCCAGAATGAGGTTCTACTAAAATTAAAACCCAGAATGAGGTTCTACTAAAATAAAACCCAGAATGAGGTTCTACTAAAATAAAACCCAGAATGAGGTTCTACTAAAATTAACATGAGATTAACCTATAAATACAGTTCTAATAATATTAACATACAGAAAGAGGTTCTAATACAATTAGTCAGCATTACATTTAAATAAAAATGAACATAATAAAATGTATTCTAATAAAATTAATAATCAGAATGAATTTCTAATGAGTAACGAACGGAGATGATGATTCTAAAACAACTGAGAAGCCTGAAGAACATCAAGAGTGAATTTCTAATAACAACCAGAAAGAGGTTCTAATGAAACTAACACCCAGAAAGAGGTTCTACTAAAACTAACTCCCAGAATGAGGTTCTATTAAAACTAAAACCCAGAATGAGGTTCTACTAAAATTAATACCAAGAAAGAGATTCTAATAAAACTAAAACCCAGAATGGGGTTCTACTAATATTAAAACCCAGAATAAGATTCTACTAAAATTAACACAGATAATGAGGTTTAACTAACACCCAGAATGAGGTTCTAATAAAACTAACACCAAGAATGAGGTTCTAATAAAACTAACACCCAGAATGAGGTTCTAATAAAACTTACACTAAGAATGAGGTTCTAATAAAACTAACACCAAGAATGAGGTTCTAATAAAACTAACACCCAGAATGAGGTTCTAATAAAACTGACACCCAGAATGAGGTTCTAATAAAATTAAAACCCAGAATGAGGTTCTAATAAAACTAACGCCCAGAATGAGGTTCTACTAAAATTGAAACCCAGAATGAGGTTCTAATAAAACTGACACCCAGAATGAGGTTCTAATAAAATTAAAACCCAGAATGAGGTTCTAATAAAACTAAAACCCAGAAAGAGGTTCTACTCAAATTGAAACCCAGAATGAGGTTCTAATAAAACTAAGTCCCAGAATGAGGTTCTAATAAAATTAAAACCCAGAATGAGGTTCTACTAAAATTATAACCCAGAATGAGGTTCTAATAAAACTAACACCAAGAATGAGGTTCTAATAAAACTAACACCCAGAATGAGGTTCTAATAAAACTTACACCAAGAATGAGGTTCTAATAAAACTAACACCAAGAATGAGGTTCTAATAAAACTAACACCCAGAATGAGGTTCTAATAAAACTGACACCCAGAATGAGGTTCTAATAAAATTAAAACCCAGAATGAGGTTCTAATAAAACTAACGCCCAGAATGAGGTTCTACTAAAATTGAAACCCAGAATGAGGTTCTAATAAAACTGACACCCAGAATGAGGTTCTAATAAAATTAAAACCCAGAATGAGGTTCTAATAAAACTAAAACCTGGAAAGAGGTTCTACTCAAATTGAAACCCAGAATGAGGTTCTAATAAAACTAAGTCCCAGAATGAGGTTCTAATAAAATTAAAACCCAGAATGAGGTTCTACTAAAATTATAACCCAGAATGAGGTTCTAATAAAACTAACACCCAGAATGAGGTTCTACTAGAACTAAAACCCAGAATGAGGTTCTACTAAAATTAAAACCCAGAATGAGGTTCTACTAAAATAAAACCCAGAATGAGGTTCTACTAAAATAAAACCCAGAATGAGGTTCTACTAAAATTAACATGAGATTAACCTATAAATACAGTTCTAATAATATTAACATACAGAAAGAGGTTCTAATACAATTAGTCAGCATTACATTTAAATAAAAATGAACATAATAAAATGTATTCTAATAAAATTAATAATCAGAATGAATTTCTAATGAGTAACGAACGGAGATGATGATTCTAAAACAACTGAGAAGCCTGAAGAACATCAAGAGTGAATTTCTAATAACAACCAGAAAGAGGTTCTAATGAAACTAACACCCAGAAAGAGGTTCTACTAAAACTAACTCCCAGAATGAGGTTCTATTAAAACTAAAACCCAGAATGAGGTTCTACTAAAATTAATACCAAGAAAGAGATTCTAATAAAACTAAAACCCAGAATGGGGTTCTACTAATATTAAAACCCAGAATAAGATTCTACTAAAATTAACACAGATAATGAGGTTTAACTAACACCCAAAATGAGGTTCTAATAAAACTAACACCAAGAATGAGGTTCTAATAAAACTAACACCCAGAATGAGGTTCTAATAAAACTTACACTAAGAATGAGGTTCTAATAAAACTAACACCAAGAATGAGGTTCTAATAAAACTAACACCCAGAATGAGGTTCTAATAAAACTGACACCCAGAATGAGGTTCTAATAAAATTAAAACCCAGAATGAGGTTCTAATAAAACTAACGCCCAGAATGAGGTTCTACTAAAATTGAAACCCAGAATGAGGTTCTAATAAAACTGACACCCAGAATGAGGTTCTAATAAAATTAAAACCCAGAATGAGGTTCTAATAAAACTAACGCCCAGAATGAGGTTCTACTAAAATTGAAACCCAGAATGAGGTTCTAATAAAACTGACACCCAGAATGAGGTTCTAATAAAATTAAAACCCAGAATGAGGTTCTAATAAAACTAAAACCTGGAAAGAGGTTCTACTCAAATTGAAACCCAGAATGAGGTTCTAATAAAACTAAGTCCCAGAATGAGGTTCTAATAAAATTAAAACCCAGAATGAGGTTCTACTAAAATTATAACCCAGAATGAGGTTCTAATAAAACTAACACCCAGAATGAGGTTCTACTAGAACTAAAACCCAGAATGAGGTTCTACTAAAATTAAAACCCAGAATGAGGTTCTACTAAAATAAAACCCAGAATGAGGTTCTACTAAAATAAAACCCAGAATGAGGTTCTACTAAAATTAACATGAGATTAACCTATAAATACAGTTCTAATAATATTAACATACAGAAAGAGGTTCTAATACAATTAGTCAGCATTACATTTAAATAAAAATGAACATAATAAAATGTATTCTAATAAAATTAATAATCAGAATGAATTTCTAATGAGTAACGAACGGAGATGATGATTCTAAAACAACTGAGAAGCCTGAAGAACATCAAGAGTGAATTTCTAATAACAACCAGAAAGAGGTTCTAATGAAACTAACACCCAGAAAGAGGTTCTACTAAAACTAACTCCCAGAATGAGGTTCTATTAAAACTAAAACCCAGAATGAGGTTCTACTAAAATTAATACCAAGAAAGAGATTCTAATAAAACTAAAACCCAGAATGGGGTTCTACTAATATTAAAACCCAGAATAAGATTCTACTAAAATTAACACAGATAATGAGGTTTAACTAACACCCAGAATGAGGTTCTAATAAAACTAACACCAAGAATGAGGTTCTAATAAAACTAACACCCAGAATGAGGTTCTAATAAAACTTACACCAAGAATGAGGTTCTAATAAAACTAACACCCAGAATGAGGTTCTAATAAAACTAACACCAAGAATGAGGTTCTAATAAAACTAACGCCCAGAATGAGGTTCTAATAAAACTAACACCCAGAATGAGGTTCTAATAAAACTGACACCCAGAATGAGGTTCTAATAAAATTAAAACCCAGAATGAGGTTCTAATAAAACTAACGCCCAGAATGAGGTTCTACTAAAATTGAAACCCAGAATGAGGTTCTAATAAAACTGACACCCAGAATGAGGTTCTAATAAAATTAAAACCCAGAATGAGGTTCTAATAAAACTAAAACCCGGAAAGAGGTTCTACTCAAATTGAAACCCAGAATGAGGTTCTAATAAAACTAAGTCCCAGAATGAGGTTCTAATAAAATTAAAACCCAGAATGAGGTTCTACTAAAATTATAACCCAGAATGAGGTTCTAATAAAACTAACACCCAGAATGAGGTTCTACTAGAACTAAAACCCAGAATGAGGTTCTACTAAAATTAAAACCCAGAATGAGGTTCTACTAAAATAAAACCCAGAATGAGGTTCTACTAAAATAAAACCCAGAATGAGGTTCTACTAAAATTAATATGAGATTAACCTATAAATACAGTTCTAATAATATTAACATACAGAAAGAGGTTCTAATACAATTAGTCAGCATTACATTTAAATAAAAATGAACATAATAAAATGTATTCTAATAAAATTAATAATCAGAATGAATTTCTAATGAGTAACGAACGGAGATGATGATTCTAAAACAACTGAGAAGCCTGAAGAACATCAATAGTGAATTTCTAATAACAACCAGAAAGAGGTTCTAATGAAACTAACACCCAGAAAGAGGTTCTACTAAAACTAACTCCCAGAATGAGGTTCTATTAAAACTAAAACCCAGAATGAGGTTCTACTAAAATTAATACCAAGAAAGAGATTCTAATAAAACTAAAACCCAGAATGGGGTTCTACTAATATTAAAACCCAGAATAAGATTCTACTAAAATTAACACAGATAATGAGGTTTAACTAACACCCAGAATGAGGTTCTAATAAAACTAACACCAAGAATGAGGTTCTAATAAAACTAACACCCAGAATGAGGTTCTAATAAAACTTACACTAAGAATGAGGTTCTAATAAAACTAACACCAAGAATGAGGTTCTAATAAAACTAACACCAAGAATGAGGTTCTAATAAAACTAACACCAAGAATGAGGTTCTAATAAAACTAACACCCAGAATGAGGTTCTAATAAAACTTACACTAAGAATGAGGTTCTAATAAAACTAACACCAAGAATGAGGTTCTAATAAAACTAACACCCAGAATGAGGTTCTAATAAAACTGACACCCAGAATGAGGTTCTAATAAAATTAAAACCCAGAATGAGGTTCTAATAAAACTAACGCCCAGAATGAGGTTCTACTAAAATTGAAACCCAGAATGAGGTTCTAATAAAACTGACACCCAGAATGAGGTTCTAATAAAATTAAAACCCAGAATGAGGTTCTAATAAAACTAAAACCCAGAAAGAGGTTCTACTCAAATTGAAACCCAGAATGAGGTTCTAATAAAACTAAGTCCCAGAATGAGGTTCTAATAAAATTAAAACCCAGAATGAGGTTCTACTAAAATTATAACCCAGAATGAGGTTCTAATAAAACTAACACCAAGAATGAGGTTCTAATAAAACTAACACCCAGAATGAGGTTCTAATAAAACTTACACCAAGAATGAGGTTCTAATAAAACTAACACCAAGAATGAGGTTCTAATAAAACTAACACCCAGAATGAGGTTCTAATAAAACTGACACCCAGAATGAGGTTCTAATAAAATTAAAACCCAGAATGAGGTTCTAATAAAACTAACGCCCAGAATGAGGTTCTACTAAAATTGAAACCCAGAATGAGGTTCTAATAAAACTGACACCCAGAATGAGGTTCTAATAAAATTAAAACCCAGAATGAGGTTCTAATAAAACTAAAACCTGGAAAGAGGTTCTACTCAAATTGAAACCCAGAATGAGGTTCTAATAAAACTAAGTCCCAGAATGAGGTTCTAATAAAATTAAAACCCAGAATGAGGTTCTACTAAAATTATAACCCAGAATGAGGTTCTAATAAAACTAACACCCAGAATGAGGTTCTACTAGAACTAAAACCCAGAATGAGGTTCTACTAAAATTAAAACCCAGAATGAGGTTCTACTAAAATAAAACCCAGAATGAGGTTCTACTAAAATAAAACCCAGAATGAGGTTCTACTAAAATTAACATGAGATTAACCTATAAATACAGTTCTAATAATATTAACATACAGAAAGAGGTTCTAATACAATTAGTCAGCATTACATTTAAATAAAAATGAACATAATAAAATGTATTCTAATAAAATTAATAATCAGAATGAATTTCTAATGAGTAACGAACGGAGATGATGATTCTAAAACAACTGAGAAGCCTGAAGAACATCAAGAGTGAATTTCTAATAACAACCAGAAAGAGGTTCTAATGAAACTAACACCCAGAAAGAGGTTCTACTAAAACTAACTCCCAGAATGAGGTTCTATTAAAACTAAAACCCAGAATGAGGTTCTACTAAAATTAATACCAAGAAAGAGATTCTAATAAAACTAAAACCCAGAATGGGGTTCTACTAATATTAAAACCCAGAATAAGATTCTACTAAAATTAACACAGATAATGAGGTTTAACTAACACCCAAAATGAGGTTCTAATAAAACTAACACCAAGAATGAGGTTCTAATAAAACTAACACCCAGAATGAGGTTCTAATAAAACTTACACTAAGAATGAGGTTCTAATAAAACTAACACCAAGAATGAGGTTCTAATAAAACTAACACCCAGAATGAGGTTCTAATAAAACTGACACCCAGAATGAGGTTCTAATAAAATTAAAACCCAGAATGAGGTTCTAATAAAACTAACGCCCAGAATGAGGTTCTACTAAAATTGAAACCCAGAATGAGGTTCTAATAAAACTGACACCCAGAATGAGGTTCTAATAAAATTAAAACCCAGAATGAGGTTCTAATAAAACTAACGCCCAGAATGAGGTTCTACTAAAATTGAAACCCAGAATGAGGTTCTAATAAAACTGACACCCAGAATGAGGTTCTAATAAAATTAAAACCCAGAATGAGGTTCTAATAAAACTAAAACCTGGAAAGAGGTTCTACTCAAATTGAAACGCAGAATGAGGTTCTAATAAAACTAAGTCCCAGAATGAGGTTCTAATAAAATTAAAACCCAGAATGAGGTTCTACTAAAATTATAACCCAGAATGAGGTTCTAATAAAACTAACACCCAGAATGAGGTTCTACTAGAACTAAAACCCAGAATGAGGTTCTACTAAAATTAAAACCCAGAATGAGGTTCTACTAAAATAAAACCCAGAATGAGGTTCTACTAAAATAAAACCCAGAATGAGGTTCTACTAAAATTAACATGAGATTAACCTATAAATACAGTTCTAATAATATTAACATACAGAAAGAGGTTCTAATACAATTAGTCAGCATTACATTTAAATAAAAATGAACATAATAAAATGTATTCTAATAAAATTAATAATCAGAATGAATTTCTAATGAGTAACGAACGGAGATGATGATTCTAAAACAACTGAGAAGCCTGAAGAACATCAAGAGTGAATTTCTAATAACAACCAGAAAGAGGTTCTAATGAAACTAACACCCAGAAAGAGGTTCTACTAAAACTAACTCCCAGAATGAGGTTCTATTAAAACTAAAACCCAGAATGAGGTTCTACTAAAATTAATACCAAGAAAGAGATTCTAATAAAACTAAAACCCAGAATGGGGTTCTACTAATATTAAAACCCAGAATAAGATTCTACTAAAATTAACACAGATAATGAGGTTTAACTAACACCCAGAATGAGGTTCTAATAAAACTAACACCAAGAATGAGGTTCTAATAAAACTAACACCCAGAATGAGGTTCTAATAAAACTTACACCAAGAATGAGGTTCTAATAAAACTAACACCCAGAATGAGGTTCTAATAAAACTAACACCAAGAATGAGGTTCTAATAAAACTAACGCCCAGAATGAGGTTCTAATAAAACTAACACCCAGAATGAGGTTCTAATAAAACTGACACCCAGAATGAGGTTCTAATAAAATTAAAACCCAGAATGAGGTTCTAATAAAACTAACGCCCAGAATGAGGTTCTACTAAAATTGAAACCCAGAATGAGGTTCTAATAAAACTGACACCCAGAATGAGGTTCTAATAAAATTAAAACCCAGAATGAGGTTCTAATAAAACTAAAACCCGGAAAGAGGTTCTACTCAAATTGAAACCCAGAATGAGGTTCTAATAAAACTAAGTCCCAGAATGAGGTTCTAATAAAATTAAAACCCAGAATGAGGTTCTACT
The DNA here is from genome assembly GCA_021613375.1 of Megaleporinus macrocephalus. Classification (NCBI taxonomy): domain Eukaryota; kingdom Metazoa; phylum Chordata; class Actinopteri; order Characiformes; family Anostomidae; genus Megaleporinus; species Megaleporinus macrocephalus. The sequence goes on from CM038705.1 coordinate 48,986,030, forward strand.
AAAATTATAACCCAGAATGAGGTTCTAATAAAACTAACACCCAGAATGAGGTTCTACTAGAACTAAAACCCAGAATGAGGTTCTACTAAAATTAAAACCCAGAATGAGGTTCTACTAAAATAAAACCCAGAATGAGGTTCTACTAAAATAAAACCCAGAATGAGGTTCTACTAAAATTAATATGAGATTAACCTATAAATACAGTTCTAATAATATTAACATACAGAAAGAGGTTCTAATACAATTAGTCAGCATTACATTTAAATAAAAATGAACATAATAAAATGTATTCTAATAAAATTAATAATCAGAATGAATTTCTAATGAGTAACGAACGGAGATGATGATTCTAAAACAACTGAGAAGCCTGAAGAACATCAATAGTGAATTTCTAATAACAACCAGAAAGAGGTTCTAATGAAACTAACACCCAGAAAGAGGTTCTACTAAAACTAACTCCCAGAATGAGGTTCTATTAAAACTAAAACCCAGAATGAGGTTCTACTAAAATTAATACCAAGAAAGAGATTCTAATAAAACTAAAACCCAGAATGGGGTTCTACTAATATTAAAACCCAGAATAAGATTCTACTAAAATTAACACAGATAATGAGGTTTAACTAACACCCAGAATGAGGTTCTAATAAAACTAACACCAAGAATGAGGTTCTAATAAAACTAACACCCAGAATGAGGTTCTAATAAAACTTACACTAAGAATGAGGTTCTAATAAAACTAACACCAAGAATGAGGTTCTAATAAAACTAACACCAAGAATGAGGTTCTAATAAAACTAACACCAAGAATGAGGTTCTAATAAAACTAACACCCAGAATGAGGTTCTAATAAAACTTACACCAAGAATGAGGTTCTAATAAAACTAACACCCAGAATGAGGTTCTAATAAAACTAACACCAAGAATGAGGTTCTAATAAAACTAACGCCCAGAATGAGGTTCTAATAAAACTAACACCCAGAATGAGGTTCTAATAAAACTAACGCCCAGAATCAGGTTCTGATAAAACTAACACCAAGAATGAGGTTCTAATAAAACTAACACCAAGAATGAGGTTTTAATAAAACTAACACCAAGAATGAGGTTCTAATAAAACTAACACCAAGAATGAGGTTCTAATAAAACTAACACCCAGAATGAGGTTCTAATAAAACTAAAACCCTGAATGGGGTTCTACTAATATTAAAACCCAGAATAAGATTCTACTAAAATTAACACAGAGAATGAGGTTTAACTAACACCCAGAATGAGGTTCTAATAAAACTAACACCAAGAATGAGGTTCTAATAAAACTACCACCCAGAATGAGGTTCTAATAAAACTAACGCCCAGAATCAGGTTCTGATAAAACTAACACCAAGAATGAGGTTCTAATAAAACTACCACCCAGAATGAGGTTCTAATAAAACTACCACCCAGAATGATGTTCTAATAAAACTACCACCCAGAATGAGGTTCTAACATGAAATTAACCTATAAATACAGTTCTAATAATATTAACATACAGAAAGAGGTTCTAATACAATTAGTCAGCATTACATTTAAATAAGAATGATCATAATTCTAATAAAATTAATAACCAGAATGGATTTATAATAAAAATGTTGATGGAAATAAAGATCTAATAAAATGAGTATTAAAATGAACATCTGATCAATTCCAAATAATGACTAATGAAGAGAAATATGATTTAGATTACTGTAGAACTTTTATAACTACTAAAGGCCTGCATGAGAGAGAGAGAGAGAGAGAGAGAGAGAGAGAGAGAGAGAGAGAGAGAGCACAAGGGAGTCAGAGAGTGAGAGAATGAGAGAGCGAGAGAGAATGTAAGAGAGTGAAAGAGAAAAGGAGAGGGACTTAGAGAGAGGGAGAGAGAGAGAAAGACAGAGAAAGGGAGAGAGAGAGTGGGAGAGAGAGACAGAAAGACGGAGAGAGAGGGAGAGAGAGAGACAGAAAGAGAAAAACAGAAAGGGAGAGAGAGGGACACAGAGAGGGAGAGAGAGGGAGAGAGAAGGAGAAAGAGGGAGAGAGACAGAGAGAGAGAGAGAGAGAGAGAGAGAGGAAGAGAGAGGCAGAAAGGGAGAGAGAGAGAGAGGGAGGAAGGGAGAGAGGGAGAGAGAGACAGAGAGAGGGAGAGAGGGAGAGAGAGAAGGAGAGAGAGAGGGAGAGAGAGGGAGAGAGAGGGAGAGAGAGGCAGAAAGGGAGAGAGAGAGAGAGGGAGGAAGGGAGAGAGACAGAGAGAGGGAGAGAGGGAGAGAGAGAAGGAGAGAGAGAGGGAGAGAGAGTGAGAGAGAGGGAGAGAGAGGGAGAGAGCGAGAGACACCCGGACTGTGATGTGATTAGGAAGAGTAAACAGCTGTACTCTGGTCTCTGATAGGCTGATACATTATGCAGTAGGAAGTCTTAAAGGGCGAATTACAATAAGCTGCTCATAAACACACACGCGCGCAGAAGACCCCCTCTCCCATCACCCCCTCTCCAAACACCCCCTCTCCCAACACCCCCTCTCCCTACACCCCCTCTCCAAACACCCCCTCTCCAAACACCCCACTTAGTTTTCTTATGGAAGACTGCGCGAACAAATACAGCCCAGATTAAAATTTCTCCAGTTTGATCTTCTCAATAAGACGGCTCTGGGTTCCGCTCTGCGCTGAGTGAGCGCGTGTGAAACACTCTGCATGTTCTAGATACTAACCCGGTACTGAAATAAGAGAGAGATAAACTGTTAAGATGTGAAACAAGACTAAACATTTTATTTACTTTTTATTATAAATAAACACTTTATGATGCACTTTCTTTCAAAATCATTTTAAATGTAGGTCTTGTTTTTACTTAAGTTTCAGTTCAGCATTTAAACAGTAAATATACTGAAATATACTGACTGGTATGTGTGATGTGTTGGTGTTTCAGTAGCTGATGGTATAAGATGCTGATACTAGACCCCTTCAGTAAACAGGATACACCACTGAATCAGAACATACGTTAGAGATGATGACGGTCCGGACCTTGGTCTGAGGAAATCTGCTGTTGGTAGACCACCTTACTGAACTCTAATTAAATACCCCTGATCTAGAGGAACACAGACTGTGCAGCAGCAGATGAGCTACTGTCTCTGACTTTACATCTACAAGGTGGACCAGCAAGTAGTAGGAGTGTCTAATAGAGTGGACAGTGAGTGGACAAAGAGTAATAAAGTATACAGAGAATCAGATGAGCTACAGTCTGGTCAGTGGGTGTACATGGGCCATGCCTGCTCCAACCAGCTGTTGAGATGTGTCCCAGTGCTTTTGTGTATATAGTGTATGTAAAAAGTTGGTTGAACTGTTAGATGTTCTGATGATCGGAGTGTTACTTCATTTAGACTCTAATTCATTGTGCTTGATAGTAATATTTTATCATCACCAGTTAAAAAACAACAAAACTCAAATAGTGGCCAACCAGTGAAAACCTTTAACTTTATCAGATGTGAGTCTGAGTGCTCAGAGAGGGGTGTGCCCAGGAGCTTTAGGTTCTGCTCAGAGTATCTGGGGCTTCCTGGTCAGCTTTCGTGTTCAGTTTGGCCTGGTAGCCGGTGCCATGTAAGTGGCCCACTGAACGGAAATCCCTGCCGCCGGCGCTGTATTTGACTAATGATCCATTAGCCAGCCTGCTATTGCCAGACCCTAGCGAGAGCTGTGATTATAGGGCACTAGTCATGCAGCTTAGGGGTGTTGTTTCTGGACGGAGCTCCTACAGTGTGAACTGTGTGACCATCAAAAACCTATAACCCTATAGAGAAGTCTTATGTATATAATGGCTTTACGTTGCATTGCTGTGAGCATTAGATTGCACTCCTATTAGTTCCCAGAATTTACTCAGCAGGGGGAAGAGCCTTTTCTTATAAAGCCCCTTAGCTTTTGGTAATTAATGTTTCCTGTTGATCAAGGCTGTAGATCCAGGGGGTCCTGGACACAGGGAATTGTGGTAAACTGAGATGCTGGTGCTGTCGTGCCACCGCTTGCATGTGGTCACTCAGGTTTGTAGATGAAGGAGGGGCTGTTGGGTTACTGTCTGGTTTTCTCCTTTCAGTTCTGCTGTTATAGTCAGACCTGCCGGAGTCGCTAGCCTCACTCTGATAATGCTGTACTTTCTCCATAAATCCAAACAGAACTGATTCTATCTCTTTATCTTTTCCGAGTATGACTGCCCACCTGTCCTGACTGACACTGATGGAAGACTGACCACCAGCTTCCCAGTCACCCACCAGACTGATCATCAGGCCCTGCTGTTACCCGTATCATACCAGCTAAGCAAGGGCGTAGTAATGGGTTTGACATTGGGGGGATACTTTTGCTAATATGAATCAAAGCCCACCCTATCCCCTAAAAATTAGCTATAAGCTGATTCCATTGTAGGTAAGGTAGTAAATCACTGTATGTGTAGTGACATTGAACAATATTTGTGGAATTACAGTAAATAAATAAATACATTAATAAATAAATAAACAAAATACAACATTATCTGTACAGCTGTTTATTATTAGATAAATCCAATTTACAAACTAAACTAGATACTCCACATTACATGCTACTGCTGTCAGAAAACTTTTATATTATAATTACAATGTCTGGATTATATACATATATAACAAAAAAATATATATTTATAGTATAGTGCTGAAATGATAAAGAAATGTGTGTTAAAGTTTCCTGACTAGACTAGACTAATATTAATGTTAGACAGTAAGGCTGTGTCCCAAACAGCTCCCTCTGGAACATCACATACTGCACTACTGACAGCACTTCTAATGATGGAGTCCTTTTTTTTTATTCATTCGTTTATTTATTTTATTTATTTATTATATTTATTTTATTTACGTATCTAGTGTAGTAGCAGTCTGCCGTTTGCTTTCTTACTAAAGTTAATATAAACGTTAGTTAACTCAAACCCACCTAGTCTGTTACCATAACAACACATTATACTAAACCTGGTTTATTACAGTATATATAGTCTATCATTGCTATTCACTGCTCTCTTCACTGATCTCACGTTTAAAGTTGGCGTGAGCTACCCGACGCTCCAGCGAGGCGAGAGCTCGGGTCAGTGAAGCTGCTGACTGCAGGGTATTTCTGACCAGGCATCTCAACACGGGTCCTCCAGTTTCCTCCCACAGTCCAAACACATACATGTTAGGATCCTCACTCTAAACTGCCCGTAGGCGTGAGTGCGTGTGCATGAGTGTGTGTTGGCCATGTGATGACCTGGCGAACTGTCCATGGTGTACCCCACCTTCGCCTGATGATGCTGGAATTGGCTCCAGCCCCCCTGTGACCCCCACTAGAGGGAATAAGAGGCAGATAACG
>CM038705.1:48993889-49038889 GCA_021613375.1 Megaleporinus macrocephalus
AGTATATAGAGTATATAGAGTATGTAGAGTATGTAGAGTATATAGAGTATATAGAACATGTAGAGCATGTAGGGTATGTAGAGTATATAGAGTATATAGAGTATGTAGAGTATGTAGAGTATGTAGAGTATATAGAGTATGTAGAGTATGTAGAGTATATAGAGTATGTAGAGTATGTAGAGTATATAGAGTATGTAGAGTATGTAGAGTATATAGAGTATGTAGAGTATATAGAGTATGTAGAGTATGTAGAGTAGATAGAGTATGTAGAGTATGTAGAGTATATAGAGTATGTAGAGTATGTAGAGTATGTAGGGTATGTAGAGTATATAGAGTATGTAGAGTATGTAGATGTAGAGTATATAGAGTATATAGAGCATGTAGGGTATGTAGAGTATATAGAGTATATAGAGCATGTAGAGTATGTAGAGTATATAGAGTGTGTAGGGTATGTAGAGCATGTAGAGTATGTAGAGTATATAGAGCATGTAGAGCATGTAGAGCATGTAGAGTATGTAGGGTATGTAGAGTATGTAGAGTATGTACAGCATGTAGAGTATGTAGAGCATGTAGAGTATATAGAGTATGTAGAGCATGTAGAGTATGTAGAGTATATAGAGCATGTAGGGTATGTAGAGCATGTAGAGCATGTAGAGTATGTAGAGTATATAGAGCATGTAGGGTATGTAGAGCATGTAGAGCATGTAGAGTATGTAGAGCATGTAGAGCATGTAGAGCATGTAGAGCATGTAGAGTATATAGAGTATGTAGAGTATGTAGAGTATATAGAGTATGTAGAGTATGTAGAGTATATAGAGCATGTAGAGCATGTAGAGTATATAGAGCATGTAGACCATGTAGAGTATGTAGAGTATGTAGAGTATGTAGAGTATATAGAGTATGTAGAGTATATAGAGTATGTAGAGTATGTAGAGTATATAGAGCATGTAGAGCATGTAGAGTATATAGAGCATGTAGAGCATGTAGAGTATATAGAGTATGTAGAGCATGTAGAGCATGTAGAGTATATAGAGTATGTAGAGTATGTAGAGCATGTAGAGCATGTAGAGTATGTAGAGCATGTAAAGCATGTAGAGCATGTAGAGCATATAGAGTATATAGAGTATGTAGAGTATGTAGAGTATATAGAGTATGTAGAGCATGTAGAGCATGTAGAGTATATAGAGCATGTAGAGCATGTAGAGCATGTAGAGCATATAGAGTATGTAGAGTATATAGAGTATGTAGCATATTTAGAGCATGTAGAGCATATAGAGTATGTAGAGTATATAGAGTATGTAGCGTATTTAGAGCATGTAGAGCATGTAGAGCATGTAGAACATGTAGAGTATATAGAGTATGTAGAGTATGTAGATCATGTAGAGTATGTAGAGTATATAGAGTATGTAGAGTATGTAGAGTATATAGAGTATGTAGAGTATATAGAGCATGTAGAGCATGTAGAGCATATAGAGTATGTAGAGCATGTAGAGCATGTTGAGCATGTAGATCATGTAGAGTATCTATATTCTAGTACCAACAGGTTTACGTCCAAATTACTCTTAAGCCCAAACACTGCCACAAACAAGAACACTAATTGGAGTGTCGGTGTTGAAGTGACGTGGTGTAAAGCATAATTTGAGCTGCTAACACGCATACCTTGCTGGTCCACCTTGTAGATGTAAAGTCAGAGACAGTAGCTCATCTGCTGCTGCACAGTCTGTGTTCCTCTAGATCAGGGGTATTTAATTAGAGTTCAGTAAGGTGGTCTACCAACAGCAGATTTCCTCAGACCAAGGTCCGGACCGTCATCATCTCTAACGTATGTTCTGATTCAGTGGTGTATCCTGTTTACTGAAGGGGTCTAGTATCAGCATCTTATACCATCAGCTACTGAAACACCAACACATCACACATACCGTTCAGTATATTTCAGTATATTTACTGTTTAAATGCTGAACTGAAACTTAAGTAAAAACAAGACCTACATTTAAAATGCTTTTGAAAGAAAGTGCATCATAAAGTGTTTATTTATAATAAAATGTAAATAAAATGTTTAGTCTTGTTAACTGAGTTTCACATCTTATCAGTTTATCTCTCTCTTGTGTTCCTCCACACTTTCTCTTGTTCAGTGAGAGGAGTGAGCTCTTGGTGGTCCAGCCAGGACTTTAAATCTGGGCTGAAACTGTGTTAGGATCATTCTCACACACATATGAGATATCCGGAACGTTCTGTGTGGAGTGTGTATGTTCTCTCTGTGTTTGAGTGGGTTCCTCTGGGTACTCCGGTTTCCTCCCACAGTCCAAACACATGCATGTTAGGATCCTCACTCTAAACTGCCCGTAGGTGTGAGTGTGTGTGTGAGTGTGTGTTGGTCATGTGATGGACTGGAGACTTGTCCATGGTGTACCCCGCCTTCGCCTGATGATGCTGGGATTGGCTCCAGCCCCCTGTGACCCCCACTAGAGGGATAAAGTAGAAGATGATGGATGGATGGATGGATGGATATGAGATACGGGGCTGATTTTAATTAGCAGTACAGTCTCAGAACATATGAGATGTTGGTCTGGAGCTGTCTGTGAGAAGTATAAACATCTCTGTCTCTGTCCATTCCTCGTTGACTTTTCTTACTCACTTCATTCTCCAACTGCTGCTTCTTGCTGCACTCCTGAATCTGCACAGATCTGATTGGCTGAGGAGCACATTTGCTGATTTTACTACACGTGATTGGTCTGTGAGGTTACTGTGCCGCAAACCCTGTATACCGTAAAGACTAGAAAAGCTCCACCTCTTAAAATAAACACTGTCAGAGTTAAATTCTTCTCAGTAGTTTATCAGTTTGGGTCCTCATTGGACAACGTCTGGGTCCAGACCTGGACCACAGTCCGCCTATTAGTGGCCTCTGCTTTAGTCCTTCGTTAGTGGTCACAGGACACTGTCGTCTGGAGTGTCCAGCAGTGTCACTGAGGTGTTTAAACACTCCAGCAGCAGCACTGCTGTGTCTGATCCACTCACACCAGCACAACACACACTACTAACACACCACCACCATGTCAATGTCACTGCAGCGCTGAGAATGACACACCATCCTAATAGTAGGTGCTGTGTGGGGGTCCTGTGGGGGTCCTGCTCATTAAAGAACAGAGTAATAAAGTATACAGAGAATCAGATGAACCACAGTCTGTAAGTGGAGCTCCTGTACAGGAAATGGACAATGTGTCGGTGTCATGTGAGTAAAGCTGATTGTTATTAAATCTGAATTCACTCTAAACGAGCACTTTAACTCTGTTTGGGTGGGAAAAAAACCCTCCTCTGATAAAGTCTTCTTCATCTCAGGCCTCATTTGATCACGTTCCTGCCTTGGCCGCGTCCGTGAGCTGAATTTTCTTGATGAAATTCGGAGTAAATGTTTGCAGGAACTGCTCTGATTTCCAGGTCCGCTGTATCTGGACTGACAGGAACATTAGAGCTGAACTTGCGGAAGCGTGAACGTGTTTGAAATACTGTCATTTCCTTTAAGCAGCTCAAATAACTGCGGGGACGTGACGAGGTGCAACTCGCCGCCTTCTTCCTGCACAGGTGTGGCGTCAGCTCAAGGTGAAATCACAGCAGATCCAGACTTCATTGTGGAAGCGGCGTACGGCAGCAGGAAATCTCAGCCCTTCTATTCTGCTCGGCTCTGTGTGCTCGAAGTCGCCTTAATTACATTCTGTTTTGATGTTGTGAAGAGCCAGACGTGTCTGTGACCTGCTGTGTGAACAGCGCTGGCTTAATCATTTCCAGCTTACAGAAGAAATTTGAAAACATTGCTTATTGTCAGGGCAACGTCTGTTAGCTGTAGGCAGTTCCAGCAACTCCCAGTACAAACAACTTGTAGCAGTACTGTATAGAAGTCTGAGGCCCCTGAGCTGATAGTATAAAATTCTTCATCTGATCAATAAGTGTATGTTCTCCAGTAAGACCAGCAGATCTAATTAAAACAGATGTAAATAATCATACATACAATACAAAGTAACATGAATATGTTATTGTGAGAGAAGTAGATCAGATCTTGATCCAGTTTGAAGAACAAAGTTAGGTTCCAGATTTCTCCTGGACGCCCCAGACATTGTATGAATGTGTTCAGTTTCTTCAGCAGTAATCTTGATTTATCTTAATGAAGTACTGAGCAGTCAAAGCAGGTATTAGATGAGAACTGATAATAATACTGGGTTGTTTAGGAGAAGCTTGGAAAGGGTTAAATAAACACACTGACGTATGTAAAAGCACTACTTACTCTATTAATACTGATTAATATTTAATAATAAAGTGTTTAGTATTACTCAGTGTATATATACTCTTACTCGGATTTCTTTCTGATCATTCTGTGTATATATACTCTTTGATTTCTTTCAGATCTCTCAGTGTATATATACTCTTACTCTGATTTCTTTCAGATTACTCAGTGTATATATACTCTTACTCTGATTTCTTTCAGATCTCTCAGTGTTTATATACTCTTACTCTGATTTCTTTCAGATCTCTCAGTGTATATATACTCTTACTCTGAGTTCTTTCTGATCTCTCAGTGTATATATACTCTTACTCTGATTTCTTTCTGATCTCTCAGTGTATATATACACTTACTCTGACTTCTTTCAGATCTCTCAGTGTATATATACTCTTACTCTGATTTCTTTCAGATCATTCTGTGTATATATACTCTTTGATTTCTTTCAGATCTCTCAGTGTATATATACTCTTACTCTGATTTCTTTCAGATCTCTCAGTGTATATATACTCTTACTCTGATTACTTTCTGATCTCTCAGTGTATATATACTCTTACTCTGAGTTCTTTCTGATCTCTCAGTGTATATATACTCTTACTCTGATTTCTTTCAGATTACTCAGTGTATATATACTCTTACTCTGATTTCTTTCAGATTACTCAGTGTATATATACTCTTACTCAATTTTTTTTCAGGTTTACTCGGTGTGTATATGTTGTATGTTCACATTTCCATGTAAAATGGCCTTCTTAATTCTCTTACTTGCTATTGTTTTTATATTATTAATGGCTTGAACTAAGGACCTACCCCCAATAGATATGGTTCACAACTGACCCTCAGCCTTGCTGGTCTGAATGCTGGCGCTCCTGTGCAGTCGAGATAGTCCTGATAGAATTTCATGCCTTTGCAAATAACATGCAGAAAATAGTAAACAAGAAGTGCTTTTGTGCTTTTAAGGAAAGTCTAGCGCAGAGCATCTCCAGCCGTCCCCGCTGTTTTGAATTCTATCCACAGTGATGGGAATTGGCTGGAAGTGAAAGGGGAGGTTTGGAGGAATCCTCTAGTGCTGATCTTAGCGCTTTCCACACTTAACTGAGCTCAAGCGTCCTGGTGTCTTTTTGCTTGCTGCTGTCGCCTCAAGCTGCTTTCAGGGTTTCTGGTGTGTGAAGCCTTTAGGGCAGCTCTCTGCAGCTCCTCCCTCACAAAGCGAGGCCCTGCATAAGTAAAAGAGAGGGAATTAAATTGATTTGAGTTTAATTGAATCTCAGGGCAGACAGGAGTCCATCGAAGCACTGTGGAATTTACTCCGCGCTGGACACAGGCCAGACGTCCCATTGGATTGAGAGAGAGACTTTTTATGACTCCAGACCCGCTCGTCTGTACTCTTATCTACACAGGTACTGTTCTATCTTACTCTGGAAACAAACCCTCTGGAGTGTTTATTGGTGCAGTAGACATGTATTGTATACATATATGTGTAAAAAAACAGAATAAATTATATATATATATATATATATATATATATATATATATATACACATAATTAATATATATTTGGTGCGTATTGATAATTACAATCCAATACCGAGTCTATCTAAACAATCCTTCAACCCTGAACTGGTGATTCACTCTGTCACTTCTATATAAGACCTGTAATATTATTTTATACTACATTATGTACACAGTGTTTATGATACATATAATTATTAGGGTTATGTGAGTGTTATGTGTTCAGTAGCTATTGCACATTTTTGTTGTTTGCGCAAATATTGCATAATTTATAAACATTTTGCAATAATCTATAACTCTACTCGTCTTTCTGTGCTTTCTTTATTTAGTATTTTTTATATATTGCACTTAGTACTCAGCATTATACTTAGTATTCAGTATATATTGACTGAACTACCTAGTATTATGTTATTATATATATGTAGTACTTAGTATTATACTTAGTACCTATTTTTATTGTATGTAGCACTTATTTTTTACTTAATACTTAGTATATATTGTATGCAATACATAGTATTACTTTTAGTATATTAGTATATAGCATTAGTGTTAGTACATAGTATATTTCAGACATAGTACTTGGTACTTAGTACATAGTGTATTTAGTACTTAGTATTATACTTATTAGATATTATATATATTTTGTAGTAGTTAGTATAGTTAGTGTATTAGTATATATTGGACCTAGTATTATACTTGGTATTTAGTATATGTTGCATGTAGTACTTAATATGCATTGTACATAATACTGAATGTTATTGCTAGTGCTTACGTGTTGCATATAGTATTTAGTATTATACATAGTACCTGGTATATACGTAGTACCTGGTTGTATGTAGTACTTGCGACTACAGTTAATATTTAACTAGCATTTACACTGTACATAGTGCTTAGTATTGTATTTAGTAATTAGTATTTTATTGAATTTGTTAGAATTTATTAGAATAAAAAATCTAAATCTAAATCTCTTTCTGGACTGAAGTGCTTTAACGTTTGCATTTCTAAACGGATCAAAGTTAGGTTCCAGATTTCTCCTGGACGCCCCAGACGTTGTATGAATGTGTTCAGTTCCTTCAGCAGCAAATCTTGATTTAGCTTAATGAAGTACTGAGCAGTCAAAGCAGGTATTAGATGAGAACTGATAATAATACTGGGTTGTTTAGGAGAAGCTTGGAAAGGGTTAAATAATCACACTGATGTATGTAAAAGCTCTATTTACTCTATTAATACTGTTTAAATATTTCAAAATTAGTTTAAAAAGTGTTTTTCTGTGCAAATAAAATCTTCTCCCATCTGTAAAAAACCAGACGCTCACGTGTCCCTGTTTTGGTATACGGTGAACACGCGGCTCAACCCGGCTGTAACTCAGGCACGTAACCCAGCAGGCTCCTCCAGCTCCTGTCAGAGGCGCAGAAGTATTCCTCTCACATCTCAGAGCAGACTGAGGAGCCATCCCGCTGCCTTTATATGCACCCACGGTGGATGAGTTTCAGCCACGGGCTCCTCTGACAGGCAGGCAGCCGAGAGGGACCAGACCAGACGCTGTGCTCTGAAAAAGTGCTGCGCCGAATTGACTAGCTTCAAGCGTTTCGACACATAATCGCATCAACAATGTTGTCTCGCAGTTTTAACCCTGTCGCTTCAGTTCAGCGCGTTCAGACGTGCACGGCGAGGGCAGCTGGGGAGCCACGGTTCTGCTGAGATTGATTCATGACACCAGATGGGAGCCAAAGCTCCACCAGGAGAGAAGAAACCTGCTCGCGTTTCCAGCAGACGCTGCAGAGAGAGTTTAACACATACACCAATCAACCACTGTATCAGCTCCACTGACCATACAGGAGCCCCACCTACAGACTGTAGCTCATCTGATTCTCTGTATACTTTATTACTCTGTTCTTTTATGATCAGGACCCTCACAGGACCACCACAGAGCAGCTACTATTAGGGCGGTGGATGATTCTCAGCACTGCAGTGATACTGACTGGTGGTGGTGTGTTAGTGTGTGTGTTATGCTGGTGTGAGTGGATCAAACACAGCAGTGCTCCTGCTGGAGTGTTTAAACACCTCCTCAATGTCACTGCTGGACTGAGAATCGTCCACAAACCAAAACTATCCAGACAGCAGTGTCCTGTGGGCGGCGTCCTGTGTCCACTGATGAAGGACTAGAGGGACACAAACTGTGCAGCAGCAGATGAGCTACTGTCTCTGACTTTACATCTACAAGGTGGACCAGCAAGTAGTAGGAGTGTCTAATAGAGTGGACAGTGAGTGGACACAGTGTTTAAACACTCCAGCAGCAGCACTGCTGTGTCTGATCCACTCACACCAGCACCACGTTTGGGTTCAGTGGCTCCTTTTGCTCGTCGGCTGAGCTAAAACATTCACTGAAGTGTTGACAACTAACAACCGGACACACGTTCATAACATCCTCTACAGCTGTTTATGTAGCCCCGCGGATGAGACACGGCGTAGACTTGGATGGGTTTCATTTAATTCTCCGACTACATCCGTTATCAGAGTCTACCTGCTCAGAGTCTACCTGTGTGGACTTCCTGTTCGGTTGGGGAGGAAATGTAAGAGTTTGGCTTTAGCAGGACTGCGGTGGAGTCCTGCGCAGGCAGCGCGCGGTGTTGTTATGAGGATGCTGTAATTCTCCCTCAGGCTGTGAAATACCTGGCAGGGTAGTGAGGCAGTCTGAGTGAGGGGGAGTAATCTAACCTGCTGTCTGCTGAGTCTCTTTATCCAGCCACTTCCCCTCAACAGCCTCAGACATCAGTCTCCACGCCAGACACGGCTTTGTCAGGATTCCTCTCCTCTACAGAACGCTGATAATTGGTGCAGCTCGTGAAGGGAAGCTGTATTTAGGTTGAAGCGAGGAGATTTGAAGCGCAGCACTAACAGGACTAACCATCACGTGAATGTCTTTCACTTCACATATGTGCGTTTAAGAGGCCGCTCTGGTTCTCAGTAAGAAGCCGCTGCGTCTCACTGAACTGGAGCTGCAGCGTTGGCCTCATGCTTGGAGTTAAATCCGAGAGACCGAGATAGAAAATCCCAGCACGCTGATTTTAGTTGTTAGGTTAAACACCATAGAAGTTAGAGTCATACAAGTTAGATCTTCTTCAGGATGTCAATATTAAACTTAGTACTTAGTACTAAGTACTAGTAGTGTATATTGCACATAGTACAAAATATTGTTCTTAGTATTTAGTATATATTGCACATAGTATTATTATACTTAGTACTTTGTATATTTTGTACACAGTACTTAGTATTATAGTTAGCACCAAACATTTACACTGTATGTAGTGCTTCAGGGCTGAAACAGTCCCATCCTATCTCAATGCTGGTGCATCTGGATGGTGTACAGTGATGTAACTGAGGGTGTAGTAGTTGATACAGATGGACAGGTGAGCTGGCTGGTGATGGTGAGAAGGAGGCCCTGATGGTCAGTCCTTCAACAGCGTTCAACAGACGGGAGGACAGTCATTACCTCAGGAGGAGTAAAGAGAGAGAGTTAGTTCAGCTCAGGAGTAAGACTGTAGAGAATATGAATATTTAGAATTTTAGAGTGTGGCTATTAGATGCCATCAATTTAAAATGATATGTTCTTGTTGTCAGTATTAAGTTATCTAAAAACACCTCTTGCTGTGATTGGATTGTAACTCAAACTATGAACAGTTGGTACCAGTTGGCCAGCTGTAAAGGATGTTATGGACATGTGACCTGTTGTTATTTGGAAGACCAGCTTTACTTTAAGTACAGCTGTGTAAAGTTATCAGTTGTCATCAGTTTCATTCGCATTCATTTAAGGATATAAAGGTTTTGTTTTTTAGCCCAGTCGACGCACAAAACGAGGGAAACGAAGCTCTTAAACTCTTAAACATGGTGCTGGTGTGAGTGGATCAGACACAGCAGTGCTGCTGGAGTGTTTAAACACTGTGTCCACTCACTGTCCACTCTATTAGACACTCCTACTACTTGCTGCTCCACCTTGTAGATGTAAAGTCAGAGACAGTAGCTCATCTGCTGCTGCACAGTTTGTGTTCCTCTAGTCCTTCATCAGTGGACACAGGACGCCGCCCACAGGACACTGCTGTCTGGATAGTTTTAGTTGGTGGACGATTCTCAGTCAAGCAGTGATACTGAGGTGTTTAAACACTTCAGCAGCATCACTGCTGTGTCTGATCCACTCACACCAGCACAACACACATCATGTCAGTGTCACTGCAGTGCTGAGAATGATCCACCTCACTAATAGTATCTGCTCTGTGGGGGTCCTGTGGGGGTCCTGATCATTAAAGAACAGAGTAATAAAGTATACAGAGAATCAGATGAGCTACAGTCTGTAAGCGTAGACCTACAAGGTGTTCCTATACGGTTCTAGTCTTCCCAGCAGTCTCAGTGAGTTAAGCCTCTCCTTTGACCTTCGTTCCAGTGCAGCTCCTTTCACAAACAAGAATGCCCAAACACGCCGGCGACACACACAAACGCCCGCCCGCTGCGAGGGCGCGCTAAATGAATGTTGATAGCTGCTGCCGAGCTCTGAAATTGCCACCTTTCAGCGAGTGATTTGAGCAGAATGGCGCCGAAAGCAGAGACGTGTTTAATCTTACAGTACCGATCCCGCTAATCACTTAGCCATTTACACACAGCCATTCATTACCGTCAATAATTTACTCAGTCAATCACACAAACCCACCGGCCCCGCCCCCCAGGAGAGAAGCAGAGCTAGCACTCGCTCACTGCAGCTGTGAAACCTGGCCAAGACTCCACCAGTCACCAGCTCAGAGTCAACTTTCCTTCACACGGTCATGTACGGACATAAAACCATAAAGAAGATCGTTTGTGCTGAGAAAGGGAGCACTATTCATGAGCTAATGCTAAAGCTAACGCTGAAACTTACAGCCATCAAATAACACACACAGGCATAGATGAGGCAGTGATCGTATACAGTGCTGTGCAAAAGTCTGAGGCACCGAAACTGATTGTTTATCTGATCAGTAAGTGTATGTTCTCCAGTAGGAACAGCAGGTCTGATTAGAACAGATGTAAATAATCATACATACAATACAAAGTAACATGAATATGTTAATGTGAAAGAAGTAGATCAGATCTTGAGCTCCAGTTTGAAGAACAAAGTGTAGTTCCAGATTTCTCCGGGTATGTAGTACCTAGTATTATTCTTAGTGCTTAGTATATATTGCATATAGTAGTTAGTATTATACATAGTACGTAACATTTATTGCACATAGTGTTCCGTAGTACACTGTAACGATTCACAAGACTCAGAGACAAAGGTAAGATCCATAAGCAGGCTGTTTTATTTAGAACAACAGTGAAATGCAGTAGAGGGCGGAGATAATCCTGTTAGAGCAGTTTTCCTCAGAGGGGTTTAGTTCCAGGAGATAACGTCCTGTAAGAGCTGAAACCCTAACGAAAGTTAGTGAATGCGTGTGGCAAGACAAAAAATAGCCCGGCCTGGGTGTGGTGTGACTAAGTAGACTAGGCTTGAACTGGCGTGACTAGGGAAACCTGGACTTGGTGTGGCCTGGCATGGCTTGAAGGCAGATAGCTTGACTGGACTCGGTGGGGTTTGCTTTACTTGACTTGACTGGACTTGGTTTGGCTGACTTGGTACGGCTTGACTTGGCAGAACTTGACTGGACTTGGCTTGGCTTGGCTTTGGCTTGGCTTGGTATGGTGTTAGCCTAGCTTAGCTTGGTTTGCATGTACGGATGGTACAAACAGTACCACACCCTGAGGTGAGGGGTATATGAAGGGACAGGAGATAACACTGGACAAGAAACATCTGGTAAACACGAAACAGGTGAGGGGTGGAGACAGGAGGGCGGAGACAGGGAACACATGACAAAACTAACAGAAACCACATGACACTGACAGGGGGACATACATAATACAGACAGACAGACAAAGAGACAGGCAGAGCAAAACAAGACAGAACCCTTACATACACTGAGTACCAAGTACATACTGCACATAGTATTTAATAATATACCTAGTACCTAGTACATACTGCACATAGTATTTAGTAATATACCTAGTACACACTGCACATAGTATTTAGTAATATACCTACTACTTAGTACATACTGCACATAGTGTTTAGTAATATGCCTACTACCTAGTACATACTGCACATAGTATTTAGTAATATTCCTAGTGCTTAGTACATACTGCACATAGTATTTAGTAATATTCTTAGTGCCTAGTGCGTACTGCACATAATATTTAGTAATATACCAACTACTTAGTACATACTGCACATAGTGTTTAGTAATATACCTACTACTTAGTACATACTGCACATATTATTTAGTAATATTCCTAGTGCCTAGTACATACTGCACATATTATTTAGTAATATATCTAGTACTTGGTACATACTGCACATAGTGTTTAGTAATATACCTACTACTTAGTACATACTGCACATATTATTTAGTAATATTCCTAGTGCCTAGTACATACTGCACATATTATTTAGTAATATATCTAGTACTTGGTACATACTGCACATAGTATTTAGTAATATACCTACTACTTAGTACATACTGCACATAATATTTAGTAATGTACCTAGTACACACTGCACATAGTATTTAGTAATGTACCTACTACTTAGTTCCTACTGCACATATTATTTAGTAATATTCCTAGTGCCTAGTACATACTGCACATAGTATTTAGTAATATACCTTGTACTCAGTACATACTGCAAGTAGTATTTGTTGTAATACCTATAGCTTAGTATAAATTGCATATAGTACTTAATTTTATACTTTGTATTTAGTTTGTATTATATTTAGTACTTAGTATTTTATTGTATTTTTATGTATTACAACACTGGTACACAGGGTCCTGTGGGCAGCGTCCTTTGACTACTGATGAAGGACTAGAGGACACAAACTGTGGGTCATTCTCAACACTGACACTGACATGGTGGTGGTGTGTTATTGTGTGTTGTGCTGGTGTGAGTGGATTAGGCAGACCAGTGTTCAAACTCTGTGTCCACTCATTGTTCGCTCTATTAGACACTCCTACCTTGCAGACTCTTCTTGCTGTAGCAGCGTTACCCACTATGCTGCACTGTCTTTAGAACAGGATATAACAAATGTGCACACTAAGTCAGAACATGGTGTTATGTTATCACCATATTTATCTCAGATGGTGTCTGAAGTTGACTTGTTTAGTGTTGTACTGAGGCTACAAGTGTAGAGCAGCCTGTTGGCATCAATTAGCAATTGTATGAACTCGCCTGAAACTGTGTTTAGCTGTCCAGGCGGTCTATTTAAGACATGTTTTGTTTTGATGGAGTCTATTGCAGTCACCACCTTCAGATCAGTGTGTCTCAGTGCAATGCTCCTGCTAGCTAATTATATAACTTAGTTGTTTCAAGTAACGAAGTACAAATACTTCATTACCTTACTTAAGTTGAGATTTTCATTATTTATACTTTACTGAAGTAATTATTTTTCAGCTGACTTTTTACTTCTACTCCTTACATTTACACTCCATTATCAGAACTTTCTACTCCTTACGTTTACACTCCATTATCAGTACTTTCTACTCCTTAGATTTACACTCCATTATCAGTACATTCTACTCCTTACATTTACACTCCATTATCAGTGCTTTCTACTCCTTACATTTACACTCCATTATCAGTACTTTCTACTCCTTACATTTACACTCCATTATCAGTACTTTCTACTCCTTACATTTACACTCCATGATCAGTACTTTCTACTCCTTACATTTAAACTCCATTATCAGTACTTTCTACTCCTTACATTTAAACTCCATTATCAGTACTTTCTACTCCTTACATTTACACTCCATTATCTGTACTTTCTACTCCTTACATTTACACTCCATTATCAGTACTTTCTACTCCTTACATTTAAACTCCATTATCAGTACTTTCTACTCCTTACATTTAAACTCCATTATCAGTACTTTCTACTCCTTACATTTACACTCCATTATCTGTACTTTCTACTCCTTACATTTACACTCCATTATCAGTACTTTCTACTACTTACATTTACACTCCATTATCAGTACTTTATACTCCTTACATTTACACTCCATTATCAGTGCTTTCTACTCCTTACATTTACACTCCATTATCAGTACTTTCTACTCCTTACATTTACACTCCATTATCTGTACTTTCTACTCCTTACATTTACACTCCATTATCAGTACTTTCTACTACTTACATTTACACTCCATTATCAGTACTTTATACTCCTTACATTTACACTCCATTATCAGTGCTTTCTACTCCTTACATTTACACTCCATTATCAGTACTTTATACTCCTTACATTTACACTCCATTATCAGTGCTTTCTACTCCTTACATTTACACTCCATTATCAGTACTTTCTACTCCTTACATTTACACTCCATTATCTGTACTTTCTACTCCTTACATTTACACTCCATTATCAGTACTTTCTACTCCTTACATTTCTACTCCATTATCTGTACTTTCTACTACTTACATTTACGCTCCATTATCAGTACTTTCTACTCCTTACATTTACACTCCATTATCAGTACTTTCTACTCCTTACATTTAAACTCCATTATCAGTACTTTCTACTCCTTACATTTACACTCCATTATCTGTACTTTCTACTCCTTACATTTACACTCCATTATCAGTACTTTCTACTACTTACATTTACACTCCATTATCAGTACTTTATACTCCTTACATTTACACTCCATTATCAGTGCTTTCTACTCCTTACATTTACACTCCATTATCAGTACTTTCTACTCCTTACATTTACACTCCATTATCTGTACTTTCTACTCCTTACATTTACACTCCATTATCAGTACTTTCTACTACTTACATTTACACTCCATTATCAGTACTTTATACTCCTTACATTTACACTCCATTATCAGTGCTTTCTACTCCTTACATTTACACTCCATTATCAGTACTTTCTACTCCTTACATTTACACTCCATTATCAGTATGTTCTACTACTTACATTTACACTCCATTATCAGTACTTTCTACTCCTTACATTTACACTCCATTATCAGTACTTTATACTCCTTACATTTACACTCCATTATCAGTACTTTCTACTCCTTACATTTACACTCCATTATCAGTGCTTTCTACTACTTACATTTACACTCCATTATCAGTACTTTCTACTCCTTACATTTACACTCCATTATCTGTACTTTCTACTACTTACATTTACACTCCATTATCAGTACTTTCTAGCGCATCCCAAATTTATCAACATTAACATTTTAATATAACATTATAGTAATTATGACTTTTAGAAGAATGGAGTTTTTGGGGAGGTGGGCTAGAGCACCATAGACCCCTGTGGTGCGGCCTAAGCTTTTGTTCTTAATGCCATTTTTTTCCTTACATTACTTTTACTTTTATACTTTAAGTAGTTCTGAAATCAGTACTTTTAAGCTTGAGTTGATACTTCAACTTCTACAAAAGTATTTTTAAACCCTTGTATCTATACCTCTACCTGAGTAATAATGAGGACTCGTCAGGTCTTTGTAGCCTCAGGTTAAAGAGGGCAGCATGGGATCTGGTGGGTGGAAGCTGCGGGTCAGCCTGGCTGATGTAAGTTTAGTAAACACAGAAGTTCTGGAGTTCCGCATACGGCATTAAAATGCTGCAAACTCGTGTTTGGAAATAATCACCAACAACTGGGACTTCATTACGCCGCGCACAGTGTAATAGTTTCTTTGCAAAGCTGCAGTAATAAATGGGAGCTGTAAGTTTCTGCTTGGACATTTTTGCATTACATATGCATGAAGAATATTTCTGCCCGCGTAGGCAAACGGCTACACCAGTAATCTCCACAGTATTTCTACACCAGTCCTACAACATCCTCTTCCTCGTCTCCTCAGTCACTGATATTGTCTTTAATAAACACCCATCAGCCAGAACATTAAAACCACCTCCTTATATCTACACCCACTGTTCACTGTATCAGCTCCACTGACCACACAGGAGCTACACTTACAGACTGTAGTTCATCTGATTCTCTGTATACTTTATTACTCTGTTCTTTAATGATCAGGACCCCCACAGGACCACCACAGAGCAGATACTATTAGAGAGGTGGGTCATTTTCAGCACTGCAGTGACACTTACATGCTGGTGGTGTGCTGGTGTGAGTGGATCAGACCCAGCAGTGCTGCCGCTGGAGTGTTTAAACACTGTGTCCACTCACTGTTCACTCTATTAGACACTCCTACTACTTGCTGGTCCACCTTGTAGATGTAAAGTCAGAGACAGTAGATCATCTGCTGCCGCACAGTTTGTGTTTCTCTAGTTCTTCATCAGTGGACACAGGACGCCGCCCACAGGACACTGCTGTCTGGATAGTTTTGGTTGGTGGACGATTCTCAGTCAAGCAGTGACTCTGAGGTGTTTAAACACTCCAGCAGCAGCACTGCTGTGTCTGATCCACTCACACCAGCACAACACACACTAACATCATTGTCACTGCAGTGCTGAGAATCATCCACCTCCCTAATAGTACCTGCTCTGTGGTGGTCCTGTGGGGGTCCTGATCATTAAAGAACAGAGTAATAAAGGATACAGAGAATCAGATGAACTACAGTCTGTAGGTGTAGAACTACGAAGGGCTCCTTTATGATGCAGTGAGTGTTTAAATGTTATGGCTGATCAGAGTACAGTGTCTATAATCTATTGAGTAAACTGTATTGAGTGACAGCTGGCAAATTAATATTGACACGAGTTTCAGCTAATTATGAACGAGCTGCTTCTTTTCTAAAGTGAGAGCAACGAGCAAAAGAGAAGAAACCAGTGGCGGTAATTAAAATACACACCAGCCAGCCACTACACTACATCCTGATGAACTTAAGACACTTCCCATAGCTTTGTGTAAACAAAGGAGCACTAGACTAGATGATTGTTGAGTATAATTAAAGCTGAGCATGTACCGTGACTGTGTCTCTTCTGAGAACCCCCTACTTTACAGTGCTTTCGGTTTTAACAGGATGGCCACGAGGGCCTCAAGACGATGTCCAGCAAGTCGGCGTAGGTTTGGTCACAGTGCAAATGGGACAATGTTCGGTTACCGCTTCATTAATGTTAAAGGCTGAGCACCGCTTATGGACACTCCTAGTGATTTCACATTGTTTTAGATACTGAGAATATAAAAACATGACTTAAAATTAAATTCGCTGCTTAATTAACTCTAAAATAGACGATTTTAATTACATTGAGGAAAAAACCCGACTCGCTACTGAAACTCCTGAACGCTACCGACATCACTGGTGGACAACAGTGAACAGCGGCAGTACAGCAGCACTATGACTGACTGGGACTGAGAATGTTCCAGAACTGCTTCTTCAGATTCTGATGATATTTCTGAATTTGAATGTGAAAGAATTGTAATGTAGAAATAGACCACCATATCACTTAGTCCTGATACTTTTAGACCACCATATCACTTAGTCCTGATACTTTTAGACCACCATATCACTTAGTCCTGAGACTTTTAGACCACCATATCACTTAGTCCTGTGACTTTTAGACCACCATATCACTTAGTCCTGAGACGTTTAGACCACCATATCACTTAGTCCTGTGACTTTTAGACCACCATATCACTTAGTCCTGAGATGTTTAGACCACCATATCACTTAGTCCTGAGACTTTTAGACCACCATATCACTTAGTCCTGAGACTTTTAGACCACCATATCACTTAGTCCTGAGACTTTTAGTCAAACCACACCCACAGCAGCTCATCCTGAGTGTAAACAGTATCTAGCTATATAACCAACAGTATTCATGACAACAGCCTAGCAACCAGCCTAGCAACCTACACTCAGATATAGAGGTACAGTTATTGTAGTTAATATGATTAAAGTGGAACTCGCTCTCATACAACTCTATAAACCTTCATAACTCAACTACATTAGCTTAGCACACCTGTTGTAAAAGGTGCATAAGAACAAATAAACCATGACCTTAAGCTGAGCTTCGATAGTTAAATCCATGAAGATCTTCAGAAGGATCAGCTAGAACTACAGCAGTAAAGCTGCTCACTGAGCCTCCTGTGGTTTGTAACATAGCAGCGCAGCAATGCAGATTTCTCCAATGTCCTGTGTTCAGGGAGCACCTGTTTGACCTCCCTTTGACCTCCCTTGTTGAACTTCTCTAAAAGCAGATTGTGATTGCGTTGCTCCTTAACGAGCCGGAGAGAGCGGAACTCAGAAGCAGCCTATGTATCTGCAGCTCTGCAGATGAACAGGGTGAAGCCTCTGCTCGAGCAAGGTTAATGGGTCCTTCAACAATATTGTTAGCGTTAACTTCCCAGAGTACGTTTACTAGCCTTGTGTTTTTTCCTTCCAATAACTTTCAAACTAAACAACTGGCAACAAAGGGTCTGTCTCAAATCCTAGTGAGTGTGTAAGTAGGCTGTCTAGGTAGCAGCTGTGTAAGTGTTCTCTCCTCATCTCTCCTCATAAAACAGATTACTGAGACGCTCTAGTTAGAGAGAGACTGCGTCACGGCTTGTTCCACTGCAGCACGCCACCGGTGGTTTAGCTGGTTGCTAAGATGGTTCCTTAAAATCAGGTCTAAATAAGGTTCCTCAGTAGACAGCATGTTTAAGGTATTGGGATAATGCTGCCTATGTAGACCCTCACTAGGTTTTGAGACACAACCAAATTTTCCAGCTATTTACTGCAACTCTACAGGGACACTGCTGTTATTACCGTTTACAGGAGAATGCCATTCCTGGTTTCACTGGGAAATCAAAGAAATGTAACATTTCTTGTGGGGTACCCCAGGGGTCAGTTCTAGGGCCTTTTGCTATTCTCTTTATAAATGTCACCTCCAGGTGATGTCATCAGGAAACATTATATATATATATATATATATATATATATATTACAGTTATTCTGATGGCACGCAATTATATATTTCCATTCTTATTATTTATACACTCAGTAAATAGACATATAAGCTGGTTGTCAGATATTTCTCAGTGGATGTCACAAAATATTCTACAACTAAATCCAGAAAAAATTAAATACTGACTTTAGTACTAAAATGCTTTCTTTAGTTACTAATATCAAACCAGAAGTACGTAACCTGGGTGTGATCTTAGACTCTGAGCTAATTCCGCAAGTAAACCGTCACTAAATTAGCTTTTTATCATTTGAGAAATGTTTACTGAGGTTGGGCTGTGATCTGATCTGTGATCTGAGCTTAGTTATCATCTTTTGGATCTTTAGCTTTGTATCTTGGTCACTGCTTGGTTTTGAGCCCTGCTCGTCTCTGTGGTTCTGATTGTCTCTGCTTCTCTGCTTCTAGTTATTTAGTATGTAGTTCTGAGGTTGATGGTTTTACAGACAAACTCACTCCTGGTTATTAAAACTAGTTCACCTTTCAGTTGTAAGCTCCACAGCCCAGCCTGTTGGGAGATCACAGTCGCCCGAATTTTAAGTAGCCTTGGACACACACACCCCTCACACACACGCACATCACCACGGCAACAGTCATCAGCACCAACTCGGAAGCTCGTTAGCGCTCCCTATTTAGCTTAGCGGCACTCGTAGTCGAGTGTGTGACATTGTTTCTCTGCTTATTCAATCTGAGATACTGCTGAATTCAGCACTTACCCGTCTGTGATCTCTGGGCCGTCGCTAAAGGGTCTCTCCACAGGTCCAACCAGACTTGGCTTCTCCACAGCGGGGTCCTGTCTCACTCCCTGGAGCCCTAGAGGACCTGCATTCCCTCTGACCTGCCCAGCACTCACCTCCACCCGGCTGAGCCTACCAATTAGTTCCAATGAACTAATTTTAAGTTGCATTCAACTAATATAAATTTGCAGTAATCTCATATAAAGTTGCCATTAACTTATATAAAGTTGCATTTACCTCATATAAAGTTGCAATTAACTCATATAAACCTGCAATTAACTCATATATAGTTGTATTTAACTCATAAAATTGCAATGAACTAATTTAAAGTTGCATTCATCTAATATAAGTTGCAGTTAACTCATATAAAGTTTCCATTAACATATATAAAGTTGAGATTAACTCACATAAAGTTGCATTTAACTCAATGTTGCAATTGACTACAATTGTAATCAACAAAAGTTGCATTTAACTCATATAAAGTTGCATTTACCTTATAGAAAGTTGCAATTAACTCATATAAACTTGTAATTACTCATATAAAGTTGCAATGCTCTAATTTAAAGTTGCATTCAACTAATTTAAAGTTGCATTCAACTAATTTAAAGTTGCCGTAATCTCATATAAAGTTGCCATTAACTTATATAAAGTTGCAGTTAACTCAAATAAAGTTGCATTTAACTCAAAGTTGCTATTAACTGAGATTGTAATCAATTAAAGTTGCATTTAACTCATATAAAGTTGTGTTTAGCTCATATAAAGTTGCAATACTCTAATTTAAAGTTGCATTCAACTAATTTAAAGTTGCCGTAATCTCATATAAAGTTGCCATTAACTTATATAAAGTTGCAGTTAACTCAAATAAAGTTGCATTTAACTCAAAGTTGCTATTAACTAAGATTGTAATCAATTAAAGTTGCATTTAACTCATATAAAGTTGTGTTTAGCTCATATAAAGTTGCAATGTACTAATTTAAAGTTGCAATGAACTAATTTAAAGTTGAATTCAACTAATATAAAGTTGCAGTTAACTCTTATAAAGTTGCCATTTACTTAGAAAAAGTTGCATTTAACTCAAAGTTGCGATTAATATAAAATATATCTATAAATACATATACATTTCAAATACATCTGAATGAAAAATAAGCTAATAAACAGATATTTCTGTGTAAGTCCAACCCCTGTACTCACTGACATAAGTGCACGTGACTTTTCAACCAGACGGTACAAACAACTTGCATGGATTACGTGATTAAGCAACTAATTTCAAGAAAATAAGTAAAAATAACTTCATCGTTTAAGTACTAATAACATCAGAGCTGGTGTATCAGTGTAGAGCTGCTAAAATAGACCTAGGAAAAGAGGTAGACAGATTCCACCTGCCATAGTAAAAGCCTCCGAAGGAGAATTCCTCCTTTCAGATCCTGCCTCTGAGACTCTTTTCCTCTGGAGTCTTCTGAGACCTCCTGACCGGGTGTGCTCGATTAGCTTTGAGCTGCTCTTTACGCTGTGGCTGCGGTCGCAGGACACTTAGTCACAGTGCTGGTTTATCTGTCTGTACCACCTGCAGACGCGTTAAACCTCCATTTCTACGCTGCAGGTTTCAAATCCAGCCGGGAGGAGGCCGAGTCACTTCCTCCCAAACAGCTTCCTGCCATAAGCTGCCCGAGGAACCAAACACCCACGTCTGGGAGGACGTTTGAGTCTGCAGTGCTGAGGCTCCACGTGTTCTTCTCAGACAGAAGCTGGAGCTGTTAGTCAGTAATGAGCACCGCTGTGCCGGCCTGTCATGATGTAAAGGAACAGTTCTTTAAAGGGAACCCCGGCTGGTAACACTTGTAAGCCTTAATATGGTGTAATGACTCTAAATTGTTAGGACACGTAAAAAAATCACAAAAGTATCAGATTTATTTAGAAATTAACTCTTTTATTCTAAATATTTAACATACGGATGCAGTCATTATTACTGAAGCTCAATGCCTGCTGGGTAGATGAGGTCAGATGGTTTCAGGTCTAAACTGGACTGTGGTGTGAAGGAGTGAGTGTTAGTTACTAACCTAGCTTAAAGAAAACCATGTACATTGTGTTGTTGATGTTGTTTCAGTGAAAGGCAGTGTGAAGACTGATATTAGTCTAAACATCTTCACAAACATAAACAAGGAGAATAGTTAGTGAAGCAGCGTGTGGACCAACACAGCTACCCAAAGACCCCCGCTCTGCTCTCCTCACTTCAGTCTGGATGAGTTTGAGTGGTTCAGTAGACCACCACTGGTGAGAGACTTGATGGAGGCTGTTGGTTTTAAGCGTAGACTAAAACACAATGCAGTGTCACAGTTTCTCCACACAGGAAGTCCAGAAGCTCCAGATTATGGAGAACCGCGAGAAGAACCGTGAACGTGAACATGCTCTGGATTCTCTCCTGAGAACGTTTAGCGTTAGCGTCAGCTGCTTCTCCTCGTTTGTGGATCCTGAGGGTGAAAGTAGAGTCTTAGTAGTGAACATACTACTTCACTAATAAAGGAGTGTGAAGCTCAGAGACACTCCCGTTCAGTGTATCTAGCTGTTTACTGAGTGTGAATGTTTCCTGCTAGAAAGCGGAGCTCCTTTAACAGACACTCTCCTTCTCCGTCAGCACCAACACACAGCTTCACAACAACTCCAGCACTGTGTCCACTCTCTCCTCCACCCTCTCTGTTCACCATTTACACTAACGTGGTGTGTGATGTCACCTGATGTCAGAAATGTTGTTTTTCTAGCTCAAACTGTAAAGACTGAACAGTAGCATGTTTAGTAGCTAGCTGTGCTCAAGCGTGACGGCCGGTTACTGTGGAAAAATCTATTAACAGACTATCTAGAAACCCTCTCAGAACCCATCAGACACAGCGATTCAGACCCAGTTTGGAAACATCTAATTAAACGCTACAATAAATTACATAATAATCAATAGCCAAAAATAAATAAATAAATAAAATACACGCACATGAATACATAGGTGAACATTATTGAATAAAATGCTGGGTTCATGTTTCTGTTTTCTGTTTAGATATAAATGGATATATATGTGTATACATATGTATGTTTGTTTGTTTGTTTGTATGTTTTCTTTCCATTTTTTTATTTGTTCCACTTAATTTCCTCCCCTTGCACCTCCTCCTGCATTTCACTCCCCGTTCCCTCCAATTCAGAACCCCTCAACCCCACTGCATGGAAAAAAAAAACAAATATTGCAGTACAATGATTGTTGTTATGAAATAAATAATAAAGAATTAAAAGTCCTCAGAAGATAAATTGTCTACTCTGTTGACCTCTTGCTGCTGCAGTTACAGTACAATTAAAGTACAATACTCATTATTTAATTAATTATTCATTATTCTGTATGTGTGTATACATTATTCTGTATAGTGAAGTTAAGTTTATTTATATATCGCTTTTTACAACAATGTTGTCTCAAAGCAGCTTTACAGAGTTTTGAAAACAGACAGTTATAACATATACCCTCCAGTGAGCAAACCAGAGACAACAGAGGCAAGAACACCTCCCTCAGACTGGAGGAAGAAACCTTGGGAGGAACCAGACTCACAAGTGGAGACCCGTCCTCCTCTGATCAAACAGTATTTACAGTTTAATAAACTAAACACCAAAGAAAAGAGTCTCTGTTTGAAATCTGGATAGCAAAGCTTTAGAAGCTGCACAGGTAGAGGCAGTGTATGACTGAGGCAGTCTCTGACTGAGGCAGTCTCTGACTGAGGCAGTCTCTGACTGAGGCAGTCTCTGACTGAGACTTTATGTAAAGTGGGTGTGAGCTGAAACAGTCCCATCCTATCTATACATAGGATCTATACAGTGTATGTATAATTCATGAAAAATACTTTCAGAAACAGAGAGCGGCCCTTAGGTGTTTTGATGTTGACCAATCTGCCACCCCTTTGGAAAAAGTTTGGCGACCCCTGATGTATAGTATCACAATACATCACAGTATATATTGAATCGGAACTAGAGATCGGCCGATATATCGGGCCGATATTTGGAATTTTTTTATATATCGGCATCGGCCGCTATCAGTGTTTTACAAGTCAGGCACGTCCGCGGGCAGCCCCGTCTTATTGGTGCGGTGAAACATGCATGTAAAGAACCCTGTTCATCCAAACAAGTGAAAATGAATAATTTATAGTGAACAGTGAGGTTTTTAATGAGGCGGTTACGTGTTTCTAGTTTCCGGCCCATAGACTGAACCAGAGCGGATGTGTTACTGCTTAGCTCTGGCGCTAAAGCTAACTGCTCTAGTGTAACACACACATTAACACGTTACACAGAGAGTCTCTCTGGAGCAGACAGAGCTTCCCAGATACTACTCAGCTTCAGCACTCGAGACTAACAGAACTGAAGAGAGAGTAAAGAGAGTCAGTACAGCATATCAGCGTCTATCACGTATCGCTCGCACTGTTTCTATTTCTCTCTCTCTCTCTCTCTCTCTCTCTCTCTCTCTCTCTCTCTCTCTCCGAGTGCCTCATCCTCCTTAAAGAACAGCAATTTAACTACAGCTAGAGATGGACCGATCAGTGTTTTTGAGGCTGATTCCGATCGCCGATCACCTTTCAGCGCGATCGGCCGATAGCCGATACCGATTGAGGGCGGGGCTATTAGAAACGGCAGGGCTACATATTATTAGCACAAGCAAGTCATGAAACATGGTCTAAACTGGTTTATTACCATTTTAAACGATCTCATGTGACGAAGCATAATATTATAACCAAATTAGAAGTTGGTGTATGTGGGAGTAAACCGCTTGATAAGCTCCAGAAGAGCCACATCTGAAAAGTATCTCTACTAGGAACAGCAGAGCGTAGATCCAGGTGGAACATTAAGCAGCAGAATGAACGTCTTCTACAGCCGAGAAGAGCTGCTTATCTAGAACTATAAACTCAATCACTGGCTGTGGTTCTTTAGCTCTCTGGCTGTTTCTGCTGCTGTTCTGTTTGTACCGGTCAGATCTGGTCTGTAGGTGTTCTGGGTTATTAGTTTTGTGTTAGCTGTGTGTGTTCTAGCTCTGCTGTTTACTGATACTCACTGTGTTCAGCTGTGAGGTGTCTCTGAAGTGGTGTATCAGATTAATAGTGTTAAATGTCTTTGTCTTGGTTCTCCGTGAGAGACGCTGATGTTACTAATTTTACAGATGTTATAAACTGTCCTGGATGAGTCTGAGTCACATACAGTAACAAACTGACAGACGGACGATGTTTTCTTTCCGTACATGTGGTGAACGCTGTAAACTGTTCTTGCGAGGCTGCTACTTTAGTCAGTCTGACGAAAATGAAATGGTATGTGTTTCAACCTAGTGGTTCAGATAGGAATTGCAGGGACCTGGACGGAGGGGGTTTCACGCCGGGCTCCTCTTCCTGGATGAAACGCTAGCTGTAAATACAGAAATTAGGCTCATTTGTTTATCGCCGATCACATATTTTGATCAAAAATCGGCCGATACCGACACATGGCCGATCGATCCTTCCATCTCTAACTACAACGTGATAAAAACCCGAGTGTGAAGTGAGGCTCTCTCTATAACCGCAGTGAACGTGTGGTCTGTGTGGAAGTATTTGTTTAATGTACTTCTTGATATCTGGTTAGTTTTGGGTATGAAGAGATATAATATGATCATACTGTATTTTTTGGGGGGTAGATAAAAATATTTAGTCTTTTCTTGTTAAGTCTGTGTTTAATAAATGATGTTAAGTCCATAAATGTTGTGCATCTACTTCTTATTAATAGTGGGACATTTTAGCAGCAAATAAAGCATAAACGTCTAGAAATCGGCTCAAAAAATCTGCAGCCCATATCGGCCATCGGCTGACCCTGACCTCTAAACATCGGTATCAGCATCGGCTATAGAAAAACCTGTATCAGTCGATCTCTAATCGTAATCCCTATTTCATTACTTCTACTAATTTCAAACTTAGAGAAGCTGTGGACGTTTGATATTTCATCTAAATATTAGACCGTCGTGTTGGGCTCCTGCTCTCCTGTACCAGAAGAGTGGACGTCCCACGCCTGTCCTTGGCCTGTCCGTGCCGTCGGCCCGCGTGGGATCGTTAAGAACAGGTCAAGGCGGCCGTGGCTGTGAGTGTGATTTGCCCTGACACTGAGCTTCCTCGCGTCCTGGGCCGAAGCGACGGGACCTGATTGAACTTATTTAAATGAGACTTCGCCTTTGAAGCGTACCGACAGAGGGTCTTTGTTTTTGCGCCTTTGACGGTCTCTCAGGTCTCTGACGAAGAGAAGCCTCAGCGAGCGCCTGCGGGCCCGTTCACCATCGCTTCTTCGTCCCCTCTGATCACTCAGCTCTGCCTTTCAGCTGCGCCCTTGAAGTCGGTCCGAGTAGACTGAAAGACAAACATGCGGATGGGATGTCGCTTCGTGCATGCTTCGCACCGGAATGTCAATAACATGCCCCCCCACCTCATCACACCCCCCTCCACACTCCTTAACACCCCCACACACACACACATTCCATTCCTGCTCTGTATGGATGTAGCTTGCATGCGTCAATAGCTGCAGCTCAGGCAGAACGACGAGAAACCTGCACCTGGAAACGTCACGGCGCCATTCTGCCATCAACAGGTCAACTTGTAACTGCAGCCAGAGATCAAAGGACGTAATTAGAATTAATTAGCTGATTAGTTCAATACATTTTTCATTTTAGAGTTAATATATGAGCAAAAACATTCATTCTGTACCTAAAAATTTCATATAAATATATATAATTGTATTTAAAATGGTGTTATAACATTGTTATACGTATATACTTTGTATTTCCTTCTTCCAATATAATAATAAAGATAATAATTATAATTAAACAATTAAATCAAATGAGCAAATATCACTCACCACCGCCCTCTAAAGGAGTTACTAACAAACATCAAATAAAAAAACATCACTCACCACCGCCCTCTAAAGGAGTTATTAACAAACATCAAATAAACACACATCACTCACCATCGCCCTCTAAAGGAGTTATTAACAAACATCAAATAAACACACATCACTCACCACCGCCCTCTAAAGGAGTTATTAACAAACATCAAATAAACACACATCACTCACCATCGCCCTCTAAAGGAGTTATTAACAAACATCAAATAAACACACATCACTCACCACCGCCCTCTAAAGGAGTTATTAACAAACATCAAATAAACAAACATCACTCACCATCGCCCTCTAAAGGAGTTATTAACAAACATCAAATAAACACACATCACTCACCACCGCCCTCTAAAGGAGTTATTAACAAACATCAAATAAACAAACATCACTCACCACCGCCCTCTAAAGGAGTTATTAACAAACATCAAATAAACAAACATCACTCACCACCGCCCTCTAAAGGAGTTATTAACAAACATCAAATAATCAAACATCACTCACCACCGCCCTCTAAAGGAGTTATTAACACACATCACTCACCACCCCCCTCTAAAGGAGTTATAAACAAACATCAAATAAACAAACATCACTCACCACCGCCCTCTAAAGGAGTTATTAACAAACATCAAATAAACAAACATCACTCACCACCGCCCTCTAAAGGAGTTATTAACAAACATCAAATAAACAAACATCACTCACCACCGCCCTCTAAAGGAGTTATTAACAAACATCAAATAAACAAACATCACTCACCACCGCCCTCTAAAGGAGTTATTAACAAACATCAAATAAACACATATCACTCACCACCCCCCTCTAAAGGAGTTATAAACAAACATCAAATAAACAAACATCACTCACCACCGCCCTCTAAAGGAGTTATAAACAAACATCAAATAAACAAACATCACTCACCACCGCCCTCTAAAGGAGTTATTAACAAACATCAAATAAACAAACATCACTCACCACCGCCCTCTAAAGGAGTTATTAACAAACATCAAATAAACAAACATCACTCACCACCGCCCTCTAAAGGAGTTATTAACAAACATCAAATAAACACACATCACTCACCACCGCCCTCTAAAGGAGTTATTAACAAACATCAAATAAACAAACATCACTCACCACCGCCCTCTAAAGGAGTTATTAACAAACATCAAATAAACAAACATCACTCACCACCGCCCTCTAAAGGAGTTATTAACAAACATCAAATAAACAAACATCACTCACCACCGCCCTCTAAAGGAGTTATTAACAAACATCACTCACCACCGCCCTCTAAAGGAGTTATTAACAAACATCAAATAAACAAACATCACTCACCACCGCCCTCTAAAGGAGTTATTAACAAACATCAAATAAACAAACATCACTCACCACCGCCCTCTAAAGGAGTTATTAACAAACATCAAATAAACAAACATCACTCACCACCGCCCTCTAAAGGAGTTATTAACAAACATCAAATAAACAAACATCACTCACCACCGCCCTCTAAAGGAGTTATTAACAAACATCAAATAAACAAACATCACTCACCACCGCCCTCTAAAGGAGTTATTAACAAACATCAAATAAACAAACATCACTCACCACCGCCCTCTAAAGGAGTTATTAACAAACATCAAATAAACAAACATCACTCAGCACCGCCCTCTAAAGGAGTTATTAACAAACATCACTCACCACCGCCCTCTAAAGGAGTTATTAACAAACATCAAATAAACACACATCACTCACCACCGCCCTCTAAAGGAGTTATTAACAAACATCAAATAAACAAACATCACTCACCACCGCCCTCTAAAGGAGTTATTAACAAACATCAAATAATCAAACATCACTCACCACCGCCCTCTAAAGGAGTTATTAACATCAAATAAACAAACATCACTCACCACCGCCCTCTTACAGAGTTATTAACAAACATCAAATAATCAAACATCACTCACCACCGCCCTCTAAAGGAGTTATTAACATCAAATAAACAAACATCACTCACCACCGCCCTCTAAAGGAGTTATTAACAAACATCAAATAAACAAACATCACTCACCACCGCCCTCTAAAGGAGTTATTAACATCAAATAAACACACATCACTCACCACCGCCCTCTAAAGGAGTTATTAACAAACATCAAATAAACAAACATCACTCACCACCGCCCTCTTACAGAGTTATTAACAAACATCAAATAATCAAACATCACTCACCACCGCCCTCTAAAGGAGTTATTAACATCAAATAAACAAACATCACTCACCACCGCCCTCTAAAGGAGTTATTAACAAACATCAAATAAACAAACATCACTCACCACCGCCCTCTAAAGGAGTTATTAACATCAAATAAACACACATCACTCACCACCGCCCTCTAAAGGAGTTATTAACATCAAATAAACACACATCACTCACCACCGCCCTCTAAAGGAGTTATTAACAAACATCAAATAAACAAACATCACTCACCACCGCCCTCTAAAGGAGTTATAGTACTACAAAAATAAAAGTGTATGTTGTTATTGTTATTGTTATTATTGATGTTATTGTTATTAGTCTCCTGGCGTGTGTTAGTTGTTTTGCTTCTGTTTACTTTGTTGGGTTTTAATAATGAAATCACTCCTTATCGACGCTGACTGCGCTGTGACGTTACTTGCGTGACGGAGTGCTGAGTAGTAACACGTTCTCCTCTCACGTGTACTGGTTGTCATTATGCAGATAAAAGATCAAGGGCTCGTCTTTGGGACTTAATGACACTCGTGCGCGGCTCCTGGCGGGTAATGACTCATTAGCCAATGTCTTGGCCGTAATGAACACTTTCACGCCCATAACGTTAATCCGCCGTGCAGCGCAGAGGACAAAGCAGAGCTGCAGCGAGGATGGTTCCTCACTAGAACCTCCAGCCGTGCTCAGGTGAGCAGCAGTAGAAGATGCTGCGTTAGAATACAGGGGTCTCGTTTCTCTCCCGCTGTTTCTGTTCACTGCTGATGGGAACACGTCTTTTTACTGTCCTTCCCAAACGACGTAACTCAACATCTCAGCCCGCCTTCTGGATTCTCTTTGGTGTGTCTTCTTTTGAGTCTTGGTTCCTCTTAATAGTTTGTCTGGATTCTTTTTGAATGTGTCTTTTTTGAGTCTTGGTTCCTCTTAATAGCTCTTCTCTTAATAGCTCTTCTGGATTCTATTTGGTGTGTCCTCTTCTGTGTCTTGGTTCCTCTTAACAGCTCTTCTGGATTCTCTTTGGGAGTGTCTTCTTTTGAGTCTTGGTTCCTCTTAATAGTTGGTCTTGAATCTCTTTGAATGTGTCTCCTTTGAGTCTTGGTTCCTCTTAATAGCTCTTCTGAATTCTCTTTGGGAGTGTCTTCTTTTGAGTCTTGGTTCCTCTTAATAGTTGGTCTTGAATCTCTTTGAATGTGTCTCCTTTGAGTCTTGGTTCCTCTTAATAGCTCTTCTGGACTATCTTTGGGAGTGTCTTCTTTTGAGTCTTGTTCCTCTTAATAGTTGTTCTGGATTCTCCTTGGGTGTGTCTTCTTTTGAGTCTTGGTTTCTTTCCAGGTTCTCCTTCATGCTTGTTTGGAGCTTCGGCTTTTGAGGTTTACTTTAATCTCTCTTGGACGTTCTCCTTTTAAATTTGGATTCTCTTGATTCTTCTGCCTAATTCTCTTTTGAAGGCTCTCCTTTCGAGTGTTGGCTTCTCTTAATAGGTCTCCTTCATTCTTTTCTGGAGTGTCTTGTTTTGAGTCTCTCAGTGGTTCTTCCTTATTTTGAAGTTTGGTTTCTATCAATAATTCTTATCAATTCTTATTGGAAGTGTCTTTGTTTGAGTCTTAGTTTCAAGATACTCCTTCTTACTCCTTCAGAGTTTCAGCTTTTGAGTCTTCTCTCAGTGGTTCTCCTTCATTCTCTCTTGGACTTTCTTCTTTTGGGTCTTGGTTTCTTTCCAGGTTCTTCCTCGTGCTTGTTGGAGGTTCCTCTCAAGGTTCTCACTTATTCCCTTTTCAAGTTTCTCCTTTGGAGTCTTGGGTTTCTCCTGATTCTGCCTCATTCTCTGTGGCAGTTCGGGAGTGTTTTTTATTTGAATTTTGGTTTCTGCTCATGCTGCCACAAACGTTCTTGCCTTTTAAATCTCAGTTTTCTTTCTTTCTCCGACTATTCGGTAGCTTTTCCAGTTGGTTCTTTCTTCCACTCTGTGTTCCTTGATCTTAGGTAGTTTCTCCTCTCTAAGGTTCTCCATCAAACTCTTAGTGAGGTGTCACCTCCCACTGGTCCCCTTTAGCAACTCTCAGTAGTAAATTGGACCCATATTTCTGGACAACATAGTTTGGGACAATGTCACTGGAACTGCTGTGCTCTGTTGTTGAGGTTTAATACAAAACAACAGTTCATCAAATTCAAATATTAAAATATCACCTCCTCTAGTTTCTGAACACCAGACAGGCAGTGGAAGTTCTATAAACTGTAATACAGATGATTAGGACCTCCAGGCAGACATCAGTGAGTCTGTGTGCACACCCCCTGCACCCTTACAGTCTTCTGTGAATTATGCCTTTGTTGTACTTCAAAGCGGGCAAGAAAAGGCCTAATGATCAGTATGTGGCTGAGCCTGGCTGAAACCGGACCTGCCTGCCTTCCTCCTGCTCTCCGCAGACCAAGCTGTAGCACATCTCCTGTGTTTACAGTTCATTAGTGCAGTAATTAAGCAAGAATGGCAAAAAACAAGCTGGAGATTTTCAGAATGGCACCCACTGGCGCTCGTTATTGCCGGAGGGTCCTATTTTTCTAATCTAAGAGAAAA
This sequence comes from Megaleporinus macrocephalus, assembly GCA_021613375.1. Classification (NCBI taxonomy): domain Eukaryota; kingdom Metazoa; phylum Chordata; class Actinopteri; order Characiformes; family Anostomidae; genus Megaleporinus; species Megaleporinus macrocephalus. The sequence continues at coordinate 49,025,112 of CM038705.1, forward strand.
CAGAAGCACACAGAACTCAGTAATGACATCGATCATCTTCCCGCTTCACTCCTCAAGATAGATTTTACTTGTGTTTGAAACGATGTTTTAACTGTTGCTGTTCTCTCTTCTCTGCCAACAGGTGCTCATCCGGACGCTCTACTGAAGCCTGGACTAAACAAGTGCAGTATAGATCGAACTAAAGCTTTATGTATATTTATTTTAATAGTAGATTTAATTATAGTATTTACTGAATAATTTATAGTAGATACTAAACAGTTTATAGTATGTACTGAATAATTTATAGTAAATACCAAACAATTCATAGTATGTACTGAATAAATGATAGTAGATACTAAACAATTCATAGTATGTACTAAATAATTTATAGTAGATACTAAACAATTCATAGTAGATACTGAATAATTTATAGAAGATACTATACAATTCATAGTAGATACTGAATAATTTATAGTAGATACTAAGCAATTAACAGTAGACACTGAATAATTTATATTATGAACTGAATAATTAATAGTAGACACTGAATAATCTATATTATGAACTGAATAATTTATAGTAGACACTGAATAATCTATATTATGAACGGAATAATCTATATTATGAACTGAATAATTTATAGTAGACACTGAACAATTCAAAGCAGATACTGAATAATTAATAGTAGATACTGAATAATTTATAGTAGGTACTGAATAATTTATAGTAGGTACTGAATAGTTTATACTAGACACTGAACAATTTATAGTAGATACTGAATAATTATTAGTAGATACTGAATAATTTATAGTAGGTACTGAATAGTTTATAGTTGACACTGAATAATTTATAGTAGATACTAAATAATTTATAGTAGATACTAAATAATTTATAGTAGGTACTGAATAATTTATCGTAAATACTGAATGATTCATAGTAGACAGTGAATAATTCATAGTAAATACTGAATTATTTATAGTATATACTGAACAATGTATAGTACATAGTAAATAATTTATTAGTTGAATTATCTGCATAAGATAAAAAAGCTGAGAGAGTTGTGAGAGTTGTGAGAGGTTAGAGAGTTGTGAGAGTTGTGAGAGTTGTGGGTTGTGAGCGTTGTGGGTTGAGAGTTGTAAGAGTTGTGAGTTGTGAGAGGTAAGAGTTGAGAGAGTTGTGAGAGTTGTGAGTTGTGAGAGGTAAGAGATTGAGAGAGTTGTGTGAGTTGTGAGTTGTGAGAGGTAAGAGTTGAGAGAGTTGTGTGAGCTGTGAGAGGTGAGAGTTGTGAGAGTTGAGAGAGTTGTGAGTTGTGAGAGTTGTGAGAGTTGAGAGAGTTGTGAGAGTAGTAAGAGTTGTGAGAGTTGAGAGAGTTGTAAGAGTTGTGAGTTGTGAGTTGTGAGAGGTGAGAGTTGTGAGAGTTGAGAAAGTTGTGAGTTGTGAGAGTTGAGTTGTGAGTTGAGTTGTGAGTTGAGAGAGTTGTGAGAGTTGTGAGAGTTGTGAGAGGTAAGAGTTGTGAGAGTTGTGAGAATTGAGAGAGTTGTGTGAGTTGAGAGAGTTGTGAGAGTTGCGAGAGTTGTGGGTTGTAAGAGTTGTGTGAGTTGTGAGAAGTGAGAGGTGTGAGAGTTGTGAGTTGTGAGAGTTGTGGGTTGTGAGAGTTGTGAGAGTTGTGTGAGTTGTGAGAGGTGAGAGTTGTGAGAGTTGTGAGTTGTGAGAGTTGTGAGTTGTGAGAGTTGTGAGAGGTGAGAGTTGAGAGAGTTGTGAGAGATAGGAGAGTTGAGAGAGTTGTTAGTTGTGAGAGTTGTGAGAGATGAGAGAGTTGTGAGAGTTGTGAGAGTTGTGGGTTGGGAGCGTTGTGGGTTGTGAGAGTTGAGAGAGTTGTAAGAGTTGTGAGAGGTAAGAGTTGAGAGAGTTGTGAGAGTTGTGAGTTGTGAGAGGTGAGAGTTGTGAGAGTTGAGAGAGTTGTGGGTTGTGAGAGTTGAGAGAGTTGTGTGAGTTGTGAGAGGTAAGAGTTGAGAGAGTTGTGTGAGTTGTGAGAGGTGAGAGTTGTGAGAGTTGAGAGAGTTGTGGGTTGTGAGAGTTGTGAGAGTTGAGAGAGTTGTGAGAGTAGTAAGAGTTGTGAGAGTTGTGAGAGTGGAGAGAGTTGTGAGTTGTGAGACTTGAGAGGGTTGTGAGAGTTGTGAGAGTTAAGAGAGTTGTGAGTTGTGAGAGTTGTGAGAGGTAAGAGTTGAGAGAGTTGTGAGAGTTGTGAGTTGTGAGAGGTGAGAGTTGTGAGAGTTGTGAGAGGTGAGAGTTGTGAGAGTTGAGAGAGTTGTGGGTTGTGAGAGTTGTGAGAGTTGAGAGAGTTGTGAGAGTAGTAAGAGTTGTGAGAGTTGAGAGAGTTGAGAGAGTTGTGAGTTGTGAGAGGTAAGAGTTGAGAGAGTTGAGAAAGTTGTGAGTTGTGAGAGTTGAGTTGTGAGTTGAGTTGTGAGTTGAGAGAGTTGTGAGAGTTGTGAGAGTTGTGAGAGGTAAGAGTTGTGAGAGTTGTGAGAATTGAGAGAGTTGTGTGAGTTGCGAGAGTTGTGGGTTGTAAGAGTTGTGTGAGTTGTGAGAAGTGAGAGGTGTGAGAGTTGTGAGTTGTGAGAGTTGTGGGTTGTGAGAGTTGTGAGAGTTGTGTGAGTTGTGAGAGGTGAGAGTTGTGAGAGTTGTGAGTTGTGAGAGTTGTGAGTTGTGAGAGTTGTGAGAGGTGAGAGTTGAGAGAGTTGTGAGAGATAGGAGAGTTGAGAGAGTTGTTAGTTGTGAGAGTTGTGAGAGATGAGAGAGTTGTGAGAGTTGTGAGAGTTGTGGGTTGGGAGCGTTGTGCGTTGTGAGAGTTGAGAGAGTTGTAAGAGTTGTGAGAGGTAAGAGTTGAGAGAGTTGTGAGAGTTGTGAGTTGTGAGAGGTGAGAGTTGTGAGAGTTGAGAGAGTTGTGGGTTGTGAGAGTTGAGAGAGTTGTGTGAGTTGTGAGAGGTAAGAGTTGAGAGAGTTGTGTGAGTTGTGAGAGGTGAGAGTTGTGAGAGTTGAGAGAGTTGTGGGTTGTGAGAGTTGTGAGAGTTGAGAGAGTTGTGAGAGTAGTAAGAGTTGTGAGAGTTGAGAGAGTTGAGAGAGTTGTGAGTTGTGAGAGGTAAAAGGTGTGAGAGTTGTGAGAGTGGAGAGAGTTGTGAGTTGTGAGACTTGAGAGGGTTGTGAGAGTTGTGAGAGTTAAGAGAGTTGTGAGTTGTGAGAGTTGTGAGAGGTAAGAGTTGAGAGAGTTGTGAGAGTTGTGAGTTGTGAGAGGTGAGAGTTGTGAGAGTTGTGAGAGGTGAGAGTTGTGAGAGTTGAGAGAGTTGTGGGTTGTGAGAGTTGTGAGAGTTGAGAGAGTTGTGAGAGTAGTAAGAGTTGTGAGAGTTGAGAGAGTTGTGAGTTGTGAGTTGTGAGAGGTAAGAGGTGTGAGAGTTGTGAGAGTGGAGAGAGTTGTGAGTTGTGAGACTTGAGAGTGTTGTGAGAGTTGTGAGAGTTAAGAGAGTTGTGAGTTGTGAGAGTTGTGAGAGTTGAGAGAGTTGTGAGTTGTGAGAGTTGTGGGTTGTGAGAGTTGAGAGAGTTGTGGGTTGTAAGTGTTGTGAGAGTTGAGAGAGTTGTGAGTTGTGAGACTTGAGAGGGTTGTGAGAGTTGAGAGAGTTGAGAGAGTTGTGGGTTGTAAGTGTTGTGAGAGTTGTGAGAGTTGAGAGAGTTGTGAGTTGTGAGACTTGAGAGGGTTGTGAGAGTTGTGAGAGTTGTGAGTTGTGAGAGGTGAGAGTTTGAGAGTTGTGAGAGTTGAGAGAGTTGTGAGAGTTGTGAGAGTTGAGAGAGTTGTGGGTTGTAAGTGTTGTGAGAGTTGTGAGAGTAGTGAGAGTAGTGAGAGGTGAGAGTTTGAGAGTTGTGAGAGTTAAGAGAGTTGTGAGTTGTGAGAGTTGTGAGAGTTGTGAGAGTAGTGAGAGTAGTGAGAGGTGAGAGTTTGAGAGTTGTGAGAGTTGAGAGAGTTGTGAGAGTTGTGGGTTGTGAGAGTTGAGAGAGTTGTGAGAGTTGTGAGAGTAGTGAGAGGTGAGAGTTTGAGAGTTGTGAGAGTTGAGAGAGTTGTGAGTTGTGAGAGTTGTGAGAGTTGAGAGAGTTGTGAGAGTTGTGAGAGTAGTGAGAGGTGAGAGTTTGAGAGTTGTGAGAGTTAAGAGAGTTGTGAGTTGTGAGAGTTGTGAGAGTTTGAGAGTTGTGAGAGTAGTGAGAGGTGAGAGTTGTGAGAGTTGAGAGAGTTGTGAGTTGTGAGAGTTGTGGGTTGTGAGAGTTGAGAGAGTTGTGAGAGTTGTGAGAGTAGTGAGAGGTGAGAGTTGTGAGAGTTGAGAGAGTTGTGAGTTGTGAGAGTTGTGAGAGTTGAGAGGGTTGTGAGAGTTGTGAGAGTAGTGAGAGGTGAGAGTTTGAGAGTTGTGAGAGTTAAGAGAGTTGTGAGTTGTGAGAGTTGTGAGAGTTGAGAGAGTTGTGAGAGTAGTGAGAGGTGAGAGTTTGAGAGTTGTGAGAGTTGAGAGAGCTGTGAGTTGTGAGTTGTGAGAGTTGTGAGAGTTGAGAGAGTTGTGAGAGTTGTGAGAGTAGTGAGAGATGAGAGTTTGAGAGTTGAGAGAGTTGTGAGTTGTGAGAGTTGTGAGAGTTGAGAGAGTTGAGAGAGTTGTGAGAGTTGTGAGAGTAGTGAGAGGTGAGAGTTTGAGAGTTGAGAGAGTTGTGAGTTGTGAGAGTTGTGAGAGTTGAGAGAGTTGTGAGAGTTGTGAGAGTAGTGAGAGGTGAGAGTTTGAGAGTTGAGAGAGTTGTGAGTTGTGAGAGTTGTGAGAGTTGAGAGAGTTGTGAGAGTAGTGAGAGGTGAGAGTTTGAGAGTTGTGAGAGTTGAGAGAGCTGTGAGTTGTGAGTTGTGAGAGTTGTGAGAGTTGAGAGAGTTGTGAGAGTTGTGAGAGTAGTGAGAGGTGAGAGTTTGAGAGTTGAGAGAGTTGTGAGTTGTGAGAGTTGTGAGAGTTGAGAGAGTTGTGAGAGTTGTGAGAGTAGTGAGAGGTGAGAGTTTGAGAGTTGAGAGAGTTGTGAGTTGTGAGAGTTGTGAGAGTTGAGAGAGTTGTGAGAGTTGTGAGAGTAGTGAGAGGTGAGAGTTTGAGAGTTGTGAGAGTTAAGAGAGTTGTGAGTTGTGAGAGTTGTGAGAGTTGAGAGAGTTGTGAGAGTAGTGAGAGGTGAGAGTTTGAGAGTAGTGAGAGGTGAGAGTTGTGAGTTGTGAGAGTTGTGAGAGTTGAGAGAGTTGTGAGAGTTATGAGAGTAGTGAGAGGTGAGAGTTTGAGAGTTGAGAGAGTTGTGAGTTGTGAGAGTTGTGAGAGTTGAGAGAGTTGTGAGAGTTGTGAGAGTAGTGAGAGGTGAGAGTTTGAGAGTTGAGAGAGTTGTGAGTTGTGAGAGTTGTGAGAGTTGAGAGAGTTTGAGAGTAGTGAGAGGTGAGAGTTGTGAGTTGTGAGAGTTGTGAGAGTTGAGAGAGTTGTGAGAGTTATGAGAGTAGTGAGAGGTGAGAGTTGTGAGTTGTGAGAGTTGTGAGTTGTGAGAGTTGTGAGAGTTGAGAGAGTTGTGAGAGTTGTGAGAGTAGTGAGAGGTGAGAGTTTGAGAGTTGAGAGAGTTGTGAGTTGTGAGAGTTGAGAGAGTTGTGAGAGTAGTGAGAGGTGAGAGTTTGAGAGTTGTGAGAGTTGAGAGAGCTGTGAGTTGTGAGAGTTGTGAGAGTTGAGAGAGTTGTGAGAGTTGTGAGAGTAGTGAGAGGTGAGAGTTTGAGAGTTGAGAGAGTTGTGAGTTGTAAGTGTTGTGAGAGTTGTGAGAGTTGAGAGAGTTGTGAGAGTTGTGAGAGTAGTGAGAGGTGAGAGTTTGAGAGTTGAGAGAGTTGTGAGTTGTGAGAGTTGTGAGAGTTGAGAGAGTTGTGAGAGTTGTGAGAGTAGTGAGAGGTGAGAGTTTGAGAGTTGAGAGAGTTGTGAGTTGTGAGAGTTGTGAGAGTTGAGAGAGTTGTGAGAGTAGTGAGAGGTGAGAGTTTGAGAGTTGTGAGAGTTGAGAGAGCTGTGAGTTGTGAGTTGTGAGAGTTGTGAGAGTTGAGAGAGTTGTGAGAGTTGTGAGAGTAGTGAGAGGTGAGAGTTTGTGAGTTGTGAGACTTGAGAGGGTTGTGAGAGTTGTGAGAGTTAAGAGAGTTGAGAGAGTTGTGAGAGTTTTGAGAGTTGAGAGAGTTGTGAGAGTTGTGAGAGTAGTGAGAGGTGAGAGTTTGAGAGTTGAGAGAGTTGTGAGTTGTGAGAGTTGTGAGAGTTGAGAGAGTTGTGGGTTGTAAGTGTTGTGAGAGTTGTGAGAGTTGAGAGAGTTGTGAGAGTTGAGAGAGTTGTGGGTTGTAAGTGTTGTGAGAGTTGTGAGAGTTGAGAGAGTTGAGAGAGTTGTGAGAGTGAAGTGCTGACTGACGTATAGACGTGTGGGTCAGATGGAGGGATTAATCTCACTCTACCTCTTGTTGTTTCTGAAGGACGTTCTCTAGTGCACCGCTCAGCTCGACTCAGTGAGAAGTGCTCAGTAATGAACTGAGGCAGAATCTTCTAGAGGGCCGCCAGGTTCACCCTCAGATCAGTGTTATCCAATCAGACAGCCAGGTTCCACAATCCATAGGTCAACCAGCGTGAGCTCTGTGTCAGAGTGACCTGGAGACGGTACAGCTGAGTTGCTGCTTTTAGGCCTGAATCTATAGAAACACACCAACACACACATTTGTTTGTATACTTTGTGAGGACAAGAAGGTCCAATGTTTTTCATCTACACTAATGTGTAAAAGTCTGAGACCCCTGAACTGATAGTGTAAAAGTCTGATCAGTAAATGTATGTTCTCCAGTAAGAACAGCAGATCTGATTAGAACAGATGTAAATAATCCTACATACAATACAAAGTAACATGAATATGTTATTGAGAGAGAAGTAGATCAGATCTTGATCCAGTTTGAAGAACAAAGTTAGGTTCCAGATTTCTCCTGGACGCCCCAGACATTGTATGAATGTATTCAGTTCCTTCAGCAGCAAATCTTGATTTAGCTTAATGAAGTACTGAGCAGTCAAAGCAGGTATTAGATGAGAACTGATAATAATACTGGGTTGTTTAGGAGAAGCTTGGAAAGAGTTAAATAAACACACTGATGTATGTAAAAGCACTACATACTCTATTAATACTGATTAATATTTAATAATAAAGTGTTTACTGAGTAAATAAAAGCTTACTGTCTGGAAATAACAGCTTTTTAAAAAAATAATATTCCCAAATATTCCTCAGTCTTTATGTTCACTAGTGTGTGTGTATGTTTCACTGCCCCCTAGTATGTGTGTTCACTAGTGTGTGTATATATAGGTGTTTCACTGCCCCCTAGTATATTCACTAGTGTGTGTGTATGTGGGCGTTTTACTGCCCCTAGTGTGTGTTCACTGCTGTGTGTGTTCACTTATGTATGTATGTATGTGGGTGTTTCACTGCCCCTAGTGTGTGTGTTCACTAGGATGTGTGTTCACTAGTGTGTGTGTGTGTGTGTGTGTAGGGTTGTTTCACTGCCCCCTAGCGTGTGTGCTCACTAGTGTGTGTGTGTTCACTAGTGTTAAGCGGATGGTTTAAAGCTGGAGGTCAAGTTCTGCAGAGTGTAAACACAAATAAGCAAATAGTTCATAGAATTTTGTTTATTGTGAGTCCCTAACAGCTAGAAATCAACTTCATTATTAGAACACTGATCACAACCTCACACAGCCTCACACAACCTCACACAGCACCACACAACCTCACACAGCACCACACAACCTCACACAGCACCACACAACCTCACACAGCCTCACACAACCTCACGCAACCTCACACAACCTCACACAGCACCACACAGCCTCACAAAGCCTCACACATCCTGACACAACCTCACACAGCACCGCACAGCCTCACAAAGCCTCACACATCCTGACACAACCTCACACAGCACCACACAGCCTCACAAAGCCTCACACAACCTCACACAGCACCACACAGCCTCACACAGCACCACACAGCCTCACAAAGCCTCACACATCCTGACACAACCTCACACAGCCTCACAGAGCCTCACAAAGCCTCACACATCCTGACACAACCTCACACAGCACCACACAGCCTCACAAAGCCTCACACAACCTCACACAGCACCACACAGCCTCACACAGCATCACACAGCCTCACAAAGCCTCACACATCCTGACACAACCTCACACAGCCTCACAGAGCCTCACAAAGCCTCACACATCCTGACACAACCTCACACAACCTCCCACGGCCTCCCACAGCCTCACACAGACTTACACAACCTCAAACAACCTCACACAGACTGACACAGCTTCACACAGCCTAACACAACCTCACACATCTTCATACAACCTCACACATCCTCACACAACCCCACACATCCTCACACATCCTCTCACAACCTAACACATTCGCACACAACCTCACACATCCTCACACAACCTCACACATCCTGACACAACCTCACACAGCACCACACAGCCTCACAAAGCCTCACACATCCTGACACAACCTCACACAGCCTCACAAAGCCTCACACATCCTGACACAACCTCACACAACCTCCCACAGCCTCACACAGCCTAACACAACCTCACACATCCTCATACAACCTCACACATCCTCACACAGCCTCACACATCCTCTCACAACCTAACACATCAGCACACAACCTCACACAGCCTCACACAGCCTCACAAAGCCTCACACATCCTGACACAACCTCACACAACCTCCCACAGCCTCCCACAGCCTCACACAGCCTAACACAACCTCACACATCCTCATACAACCTCACACATCCTCACACAACCTCACACATCCTCACACAGCCTCACACATCCTCTCACAACCTAACACATCCGCACACAACCTCACACAACCTCACACAGCCTCACACATCCTCACACAGACTCACACAACCTCAGACAGCCTGACACAGCCTCACACAACCTCACACAGCCTAACACAACCTCACACATCCTCATACAACCTCACACATCCGCACACAACCTCACACAGCCTCACACACCCTCACACAGCCTCACACAACCTCACACATCCTCACACAGCCTTACACATCCTCTCACAACCTCACACATCCGCACACAACCTCACACAGCCTCACACACCCTCACACAACCTCACACAGACTCACACAGACTCACACAACCTCACACGACCTCAAATAACCTCACACAGCCTCACACAACCTCACACAGCCAGACACAACCTCACGCAGCCTCACACAACCTCATGCAGCCTCACACAACCTCACACATCCTCACACAACCTCACACAGCCTCACACAGCCTCACACATCCTCACACATCCTCACACAGCCTCACACATCTTCAAACAACCTCACACAGCCTCACAAAGCCTCACACAACCTCACACAGCCTCACACAACCTCACACAGCCTCACACATCCTCACACATCCTCACACAACCTCACACAGCCTCACACAGCCTCACACATCCTCTCACAACCTCACACATCCGCACACAACCTCACACAGCCTCACACACCCTCACACAACCTCACACAGACTCACACAGACTCACACAACCTCACACGACCTCAAATAACCTCACACAGCCTCACACAACCTCACACAGCCAGACACAACCTCACGCAGCCTCACACAACCTCATGCAGCCTCACACAACCTCACACATCCTCACACAACCTCACACAGCCTCACACAGCCTCACACATCCTCACACAGCCTCACACATCTTCAAACAACCTCACACAGCCTCACAAAGCCTCACACAACCTCACACAGCCTCACACAACCTCACACAGCCTCACACATCCTCACACATCCTCACACATCCTCACACAACCTCACACAGCCTCACACAGCCTCACACATCCTCACACAACCTCACACCTCACGTTTTGCAAAGGACAGAAATTCATTTCTCTGTTGTTTTCTCTCCGGTCTGGATATTTTAGTCCAGATAAGATATGAAAACAAACACAGGCACACTCACACTGCCTCTCAGTGGAGAGTCTCCTCATTGAAGGATTGTAACATCCTCAAAAGGCTGGTGTGTTTTGGTGGGCGGCTGAACGAGGAGAGCATCTCTTTGAAGCTTTCCTGTGAACTGCAGCGTGAGGCACATATCACAGAGAAAAAAAGAAAAAAGAAATAAAGAAATAAAGAAATAAGGAAATAAAGGAGTGAGAGATATGAAAGAGGAGGAATTCTCTGAATGTGCTGTATTAGTAATGCTCTCCAAACTCCATTAGACTCTGTGCTGCAGCGTGAGGAGCAGGAGGAGCAGGTCTTCAGAGGGGGCGGGAGAGAGGTGGAGGAGGGGGGATGCGGAGGGGGGGTTCTTTTATTGACCTTGATTCTTCGAAGGTCTCTGTTGACCTTCTCTCTCTCTCTCTCTCTCTCTCTCTACTGCTGTCTGGCTCTGTCTTTTTCTTCTCCTGCCTTCCTCTCTCCTTTTTGCTTCTTACTCATCCCTCTCTCTCTCTCTTCATCTTCTTTTCGTCTATTTATTTCCTTCTCATTCAGTTTCATGCCTCTCCTTCTCTTTCTGTCTTTCTGTCTCTCTGTCCAAGTTTTTTCTCATCCTCCTCTCTCTCTTCCTCTCTCTGTCCTTCCCAGTATCTTTATATATGTATTTCTCTTCCTTGTTTTCTGTTTCTCTCTTTCCCACTCTCACTTCTTTGCTTTCTGTTACTGTCTTTTTTATCTCTCTCTCTTCCTTTCTTTTTTTTCTTTATGTCTGTCTTTCTCTTCACTCTTTCTCTCTATTTCTACTAGTTTACCTCTCTTCCTCTCTTTTCTCCATCACTCCTTCTGTCTTTCCGTGTCTTTTTCTTTTTCCTTCCTATTTCTTTCTATTTTCGTTTTTCCCATCCCCCTCTACCTGTACCATTTTTTACTTTCACCTACCTGCTTTCTCTCTCTGTCTCTCTTACATTTTTCCACTCTTTCTCTCTCTCTCTCTCTCTCTCTCCCTCTCTCTCTCTCTCTCGCGTGCTCTCTCTCTTTTTAAGACTCTCTAGTTGTTTTTTCTGACAGGCAGGTTTTATTGTGAAACAGGAAGAGTGTCATAAAGCAGAAGGAAGCCGTGCTGGTTTAACTGTGAGTTGATTTTAAGGCTGTTTGTTTTATGTCTTCATATTTCTGGATGTAGTTTCTGACGTTTTTATGTTTTTGTTTGTTGTTGCAACATCATCTCTACTGTTTTACAGAATCTCAAAAATACTGACTTTACAGGAGAGAACAAAAACTCTCTTACTTTCAAAAGTCAATGGAACGTGTGTGTGAACAATAATATATATATACCACCAGTTAAACGTTTTAGATACATTACCAGTTAAACGTTTTAGATACATTACCAGTGAAACGTTTTAGATAAACTACTAGTGAAACGTTTTAGATACACTACCAGTCAAACGTTTTAGATACACTACCAGCCAAACGTTTTAGATACACTACCAGACAAACGTTTTAGATACACTACCAGCTAAACGTTTTAGATACACTACCAGCCAAACGTTTTAGATACACTACCAGCCAAACGTTTTAGATACACTACCAGTCAAACGTTTTAGATACACTACCAGCCAAACGTTTTAGATACACTACCAGACAAACGTTTTAGATACTACCAGCCAATCGTTTTAGATACACTACCAGTCAAACGTTTTAGATACACTACCAGTCAAACGTTTTAGATACACTACCAGACAAACGTTTTAGATACATTACCAGTCAAACGTTTTAGATACACTACCAGTCAAACGTTTTAGATACACTACCAGCCAAACGTTTTAGATACACTACCAGTCAAACGTTTTAGATACACTACCAGCCAAACGTTTTAGATACACTACCAGCCAATCGTTTTAGATACACTACCAGTCAAACGTTTTAGATACACTACCAGTTAAACGTTTTAGATACACTACCAGTCAAACGTTTTAGATACACTACCAGCCAAACGTTTTAGATACACTACCAGTCAAACGTTTTAGATACACTACCAGTCAAACGTTTTAGATACACTACCAGCCAAACGTTTTAGATACACTACCAGACAAACGTTTTAGATACATTACCAGTCAAACGTTTTAGATACACTACCAGTCAAACGTTTTAGATACACTACCAGCCAAACGTTTTAGATACACTACCAGTCAAATGTTTTAGATACACTACCAGTCAAATGTTTTAGATACACTACCAGACAAACGTTTTAGATACACTACCAGTCAAACGTTTTAGATACACTACCAGTCAAACGTTATAGATACACTACCAGCCAAACGTTTTAGATACACTACCAGTCAAATGTTTTAGATACACTACCAGACAAACGTTTTAGATACACTACCAGCCAAACGTTTTAGATACACTACCAGTCAAACATTTTAGATACACTACCAGCCAAACGTTTTAGATACACTACCAGACAAACGTTTTAGATACACTACCAGCCAAACGTTTTAGATACACTACCAGTCAAACGTTTTAGATACACTACCAGCCAAACGTTTTAGATACACTACCAGACAAACGTTTTAGATACACTACCAGCCAAACGTTTTAGATACACTATGGAACGTGTGTGTGAACAATAATATATATATACCACCAGTTAAACGTTTTAGATACATTACCAGTTAAACGTTTTAGATACATTACCAGTGAAACGTTTTAGATAAACTACTAGTGAAACGTTTTAGATAAAGTACCAGCCAAACGTTTTAGATACACTACCAACCAAACGTTTTAGATACACTACCAGTCAAACGTTTTAGTACACTACCAGCCAAACGTTTTAGATACACTACCAGCTAAACGTTTTAGATACACTACCAGACAAACGTTTTAGATACACTACCAGCCAAACGTTTTAGATACACTACCAGTCAAACGTTTTAGATACACTACCAGACAAACGTTTTAGATACATTACCAGTCAAACGTTTTAGATACACTACCAGTCAAACGTTTTAGATACACTACCAGACAAACGTTTTAGATACATTACCAGTCAAACGTTTTAGATACACTACCAGTCAAACATTTTAGATACACTACCAGCCAAACGTTTTAGATACATTACCAGTCAAACGTTTTAGATACACTACCAGTCAAACGTTTTAGATACACTACCAGTCAAACATTTTAGATACACTACCAGCCAAACGTTTTAGATACATTACCAGACAAACGTTTTAGATACACTACCAGTCAAACATTTTAGATACACTACCAGCCAAACGTTTTAGATACACTACCAGCCAAACGTTTTAGATACACTACCAGACAAACGTTTTAGATACACTACCAGCCAAACGTTTTAGATACACTACCAGACAAACGTTTTAGATACATTACCAGTCAAACGTTTTAGATACACTACCAGTCAAACATTTTAGATACACTACCAGCCAAACGTTTTAGATACATTACCAGTCAAACGTTTTAGATACACTACCAGTCAAACATTTTAGATACACTACCAGCCAAACGTTTTAGATACACTACCAGTCAAATGTTTTAGATACACTACCAGTCAAACGTTTTAGATACACTACCAGTCAAACGTTTTAGATACACTACCAGTCAAATGTTTTAGATACACTACCAGTCAAACGTTTTAGATACACTACCAGACAAACGTTTTAGATACACTACCAGTCAAACGTTTTAGATACACTACCAGCCAAACGTTTTAG